>OU611975.1:2482280-3682280 GCA_914767545.1 Sesia apiformis
AGTATTGAAAATTAAACCGCACGGCACGCAGCTCGTCGCGGAATGCGTGGTCTCCATGTGACAGTTGAACAGGTCCAAATTAAAAAATCCCACATTGCAACGTTTGCACTTAAATTTGTTCATATGTTTATAGGAATGTCGGCATAAAACGTTGAAGCTGTTGAAAGTTTGCCCGCACATTTGACATTGTAAATCGTCTTCGCTAAAATCCGTTCTAATTTTAAAAGGCACCAGTAGATCTTCTTTCGTGTCAAATTTTATCGTATGCACTTCCGCGAGGTGGTCTCTCAGAGAGTCTACATTCTCCAGGGAATTTCCGCAAATCGTACAACAGAGTATGGACACGTCCACCTTGAATATTCGATTTTGTAAGTAAATTATTTTCCTTTCAATGTCCTTTATTGTGTGTTCTGTGTTTGTGTGGTGCCGGAGTGCGCTTAGATCCGTGAACAGTTGCAGGCAACAAAAACATTTGTATCTTTGGTTCCATTGGAAAACTAATATGGTGGAATTTTGGAGAAGTTTCAACGAATCTTGTCTTAGACGCGTGGTCACAGTGTTGTATGTCGGATTTGATTTTCGTTTTTTAACTGAAAAAAAAAAATCTACATTAATGTGGCAAAGGATTCTATTCGTGAGGGGGAGAGTGCACGCTGCAATCCAACAGCCGCTGGGCGCACTCGACTGGCCACGTTACCCCTCGCTCACAGAATACTACCTTGAAATGTACTGCATTTCCCACTTAATCTTATTTCCCTAATGTACGTACGTGTTTCGGTAGTGAGTGAGATGTGCCAGAGCCCATTCTCATCCTATCCCTCTCCATTTCCCCAATCCTTTCTCCAAATCCAGTCCTATATCCAAAGGTAGGCAGCGCATCCGGGGGCGTGCCAACGTTTGTCATTTTGGTTTAATGTTGGCATGTATCACGGATGTCTATGGGCTGCAGTACCCACTTACCATCAGGTGGACTGTAAGCTCGTCTGCCACCTTCGTCCATAAAAAAAAAAAAATATATATATTACTGCCCACCGGTGAAGCAAAACACCGCTCATTGCATGCTACCGCCTCATTTACATAGATATGTCGTGTCCCTGTAGCCTATCGTCCGCTCTTATCCACCTACTATCGGTCGTGAGCGCCCCCCCCCCCCCCCCGAGTAAAATTGGAGGGCACTTCACACAACTATTCTTATCCACTTATATATATATATATGTAGGATTAAAATTTTGCATGAAGTAACAAACGTAAAGTAGCTTGTTTCAGAACGAAGCTATGTGTGAGCGAGAACAGATAGAGAGAGAGAGAAAAGATAAGATGATCAGAGTAGTGGTTGCATAACTGTATTTAAATTGTTAAAAATTAATTGAAGTAAATATAAGTGGTGATAGTTGTCCCATACGTTGCATTTTGAGTAATCGTATATTTATTTAAACTTTAGTGCACAAAGAAACATTGTACAAAAGACGCACTTGATGCCTAGTGGCAATTCTTTGGCAGTCAATACATATTTATTATATATGTATACAGCAATGTACAGCTTCATCTGAAGTATAAATTTGATTTAGGTAATAACAACCGTGGATATATAGCCAATTACAGATTTCACTGTAATAAGGTAATGATAATAACATAATATAGAAAATGGAGAAACAAAAATAAGAATGTACAGATACATTACCAAAACATTGGCCATCGGCTAATCCAGAACGCCTCGAACCGAATGCGTATCTCGTAATAAAGTATGTAATTAGAGGTACGGTAATTCATAGACGTGGATGACGCGTTCGGGTGTTTATGGATTAGCCGATGGCCATTGTTTTCGTAATGTTTTTAGTACATATATCTGCTTTAGTGCGTTTGTTGTGTGAGCATATATGTGTGTGTGTGTGTGTGTGTATATACAAAGGTTGTGATAATGTGTTCTAGTGTTTGTGATAATCAAATAAAAATATTTTTATAGCCCATAGATAGACTAATACCAAACTTTAGTCCAAATTGACAAACGTTGGCACGCGCCCGGATGCGCTGCCCATTATTGGATATATAGGAATGGATTTGGAGAAAGGGTTGGGAAAATGGTGAGGGGCACTTGGCAACTTTTCATATACCAAAATTAAACTCCACCTAAAAGACGTGCAGTTTGGAAAACGGGAAGACGCTCTGGCAACGTTCGAAGGGGCCATCAAAGAGTTACCTGATGAAGAGTGCTAAAAGTGATTCAGATGTATAAATCTGAACCTTTGTTGTATAAATGTACGTTGAAAAAAATTGGAACGCGTACATTTCAAGTGCTCAGTACATTTCAAGGTAGTCTTCTGTGAGAGAGGGGTAACGTGGCCAGTCGAGCGAGCCCAGCGGCTGTTGGATTGCAGCGTGCACTGTCCCCTTCAACTTTTATATTGCACTTTTTTTCGCAAAACTTTCCGAGTTCCTCGCGTATTTCAAACGTTTCAGAGCGTCTTTAAAGTGACATTTTTTTTTTCTTTATCGCCATTATACTCTCTCTCTCTCTCTGATGCATGGGATTAACTGGGATAGCAAGTAAATGAGATGAGATTAATAGGTGCTCCTTATGAGATTAACGCTTATGTGAGATGTGATAATGGTGTCTGTAACTCAAAGAGCTCACCGTTGTAATAACTTCTACGTTTTATTCTCGATTTGTTCTTCTTCAACTCCCTCTCCCTTCCAAAATATTCTTCGTCGTCACTCGCCTCAGTGCCATCGTGTGTATACGACTCGAGACTAACATCTTCGTATGCATTCATTGTTTCACTCTTGAAGCTCACTTCTGATAAAAAAAAACAAACAAACATTACAATGAAAGAATAACGATAATCAAGGGGGGTGAGCGGCGGCGAGGGGGGGGGGGGGGGAGGTCTTCTCCGAAAACACGAAAATTGAAGCTTCGATTCACTTTCGACATTTCGGTTTTCGATTCACCACGAAAACGTTCACTACGATACATCGGACGGATTGAATGTCGAACATTTCACGATATAAATATCTCGTCTCTTAAATAATCAGAGATACCTGATATATATATATATATATATAGAGTTCCTAACGAGGGAAAGTCACAGTAGGGTTATATAGCACTTCGTTTAAACTTCGGAAGCGTAAGATCAGGGTAGACCCCGTGGGCTGGGCGATCGCCCAGGGCAGCAGGTAATTAATGTACAGGTGATCTTATGTACGAAGGCGGCAGACGAGTATATAGTCCACCCGATGGTAAGTGGATATACTGTCGCCCATAGACATGCGCGATACATGCCAACATCAGTCCAGAATGACAAATGTTGGTTTTTATTTACATGTGGTTTTATTTTTATGGTGCTCATGTTTTGGATTCCATATAATGGGCTCATTATGATAAAAATCAATGAACCTAAATAATTCTTCACTACTCCGTGACGCCGTGTTCGTAACAATTGTTTGAAACATTTTTTTTTTTTTTGCGAAAGATTGCAGACGAGCATACAGTCCACCTGATTGTAAGTGGGTACTGTCGCCCATAGACATCCGCGATACATTAGTCCATAGTCCAAAATGACAAACGTTGGCACGCCCCCGGATTCAATGCCTACCTTTGCAGATTAAGGAATGGATTGGGAAAATGGGGAGGGACAGGATGGGATGAGAATGAGCTCTGACATATCTCACTCACTACCGAAACGTTTACGTACATTAGGGTAATAAGATAAAGTGGGAACATTTCAAAGTAGTCTTCTGTGAGAGACGGGTAACGTGGCCAGTCGAGCGAGCCCAGCGGCTGTTGGATTGCAGCGTGCACTCTCCCCTTCAAATTTTACATTGCACACTATTAACTGTAGGACCTTATATACGTGTGGCACAGAACGGTGATGTACATTCACTTACCATCATAACGATGTTGTTCATCGAATTCAATGCCAAAATCTTCAGTGAGAAAATTATTTTCCATAATTTCAGCCTTCACTTCTATTTCTGAAATTGGAAATTATTATTAGTATACGTTCATCAACGGTATCAATTTGTTTGATACAATTTATCAATGGTATCAATGCGTTTATCAACGATATCAACTAGGTGTGCGTGTGCATGGGCACGCACGTGTGTATGTGTGTGTGTGTGCTTTATACACTTTAGTCACCACTTTTCTCTGAAACAATTGCAACCAGCTCTTTTAGTGTGAATGAGTGTGTTCCCGTGAATGAGGGATGTGTGACCTCAAAACGCCACGTTGGCTAAGCAGCTAGGTGAGTCCACTCTTGTAGAGGTGGTGTAATTCCTCAGGGCTTGCGGTAGCGGCTCTGTCATCCCTTAGTGGCCACGATACGACACCCTAGGGAACAGATGGGGTGGTGGCATTACTAAAGCCACACGACACCACACACACCACTTTCCTCTGACGGCTGAACCGTTTTTGATACGAACTTTGAAATACTTTAGAAAAACAACTTTTATCTTTTCAAATACTTTTGAAAATTAATTATTTTTAAGTTATAAAATGATTTAAAAAAAAAAGTGTTTTTTCCATCCATCCATCTACTCCGTATGAGATGGGATAAATTGTAATGGGTGATGGGTTCGAGTGGGCACAATGTAATGTTATACTGACCTACAGTTTTTGTTTCCAATGGCATCATTTTAATTTCTGCTAAGGACGGTTTCACATCTTCACCGGATTCACTGCCCTCGTCCTGACTGATTTCCTTTGCTGCTAATACCGGAAACGAAACATGATGACTGTTTAATGGTCAGCAGTGACCCAGTCTACTGCGCAAAGGGGTTAATTTACTTGTAAAATTCCACAGACGTTGCATTATTTATTTGCGGTATTTTTTTGTTATTCGTCTGTTTGTTTAACAAAAAAAAAAAAAACTATACACTATGTAATTTCTTTTTAATCAGTTTTTGTACGTTTTCTTTTGCGGTTTCTACTTTGACTACAGCATAATTTGTTATTTCATGTCACAGTCCGCTGTTGCGGAGAACAGAATCAAATAAATGCCCAATGAAGTCGAATCCGTTTTTCCTTCCCTACGATGGTTGTTGTATTTGTACCTACAATTCCTATTCCTGCGATCCTCTCTCATTTTGCCCCCCCCCCCCCCCTCCCGCCCCTGGCCCATTGGCTGGTGATGCCTTTGTGTATATGTCTATGTCGGAGACTTTAGTTCTTTGGTGAGACTTTAGAGCATAGCTCTTGCCAAAGCTCGCCCAGTGAATACCACAATAATAAAATTAAAAACTTACCATTGTTCGGTTGTGGGTCAGAAAACACAATACTTAAGTCTTCTGTTAGCAGTTCATTTGCCGCGGGTTCATTATTGTCTTCTGATGTTAAATCTGTAACTAGAAAACACTACACTTAATGAGTTTCCAAACGGTATTTGTCTAATGTTATTGAAGCATCTGAACATAGAAAGTCCTACAAAAATTGTCTAAAATATTTGAGTATGTGAATTGGTACACTATTCACTGTCTCCTGATACTACATTAGAAGATAACACAAAGTCAAGCTGAACTTTATCAGAAAGTTAGTATAAGCTAGATTTAATTGACAGTATAATATTGATCAATCAGATTGTTAACAGTTCCTTTATCAGAAGGTGGTGAGAAAGGCCCTAAAACTATTATATCTAACTAGAAATTGACATGTATTTCATTATTTTATTATTTACATTATAAATAAATAAAATAGATTTATTTTTATGCATAACACCATCCACACTCGCTCGCTTAGGTTTTATAAGAAATTCCATTAATGTAACAACCTAGAGAGCCTGTAAGTGTGATGGAAAATTATAGTCTATAGACTATGTCTAACGTCCAGACATAGTATTCCTTTCAACAAATGCCTCTATGTTTTCAACAAACGACTTAATTTGAAACTGTTAACTGATTAACAGTTCAATTTGCTAAGTTCGCGTTAGTAGGTATGAGCTACGTTTGTCATTCTTGACTGATGTTGGCATGCATGGATGTCTAATAAAAAAAAAGAAATGATTTGACTTTAATTCCAGACTTCAATTCCAAAGAAATTCCAGACAAAATGCATCGGCATTACGGTTTTGTTTGCCACTCCTGTGGATAATTTCATAGTCATACTCTAATAATTTCAGAAGCCACCTCATAAGCAGGGTTAGGTAATGTGATTTTGGTACTCGTGACAAAGTTATATTAATATGGATATACCCCGGGATTCTGAATCTGATGGTTAATGACGTTGTAACTACCCGCACTTATGTTTATATTATTTTTTATATACCCACATTATTTTTTATAGTAAACTCAGTTACATAGCGAAATAAACTTAGGTACTTGGAATGTGATTCCCGGAAAAAGGGGAATGTCCATATTAATTTTGCCTGCTGTAAATCTCAAAATGACACCACCTAACCCCGACCTCTAGTTGTCATGTAACATATCAGAACTAAATCTTTTATTTTACCCGAGCAGTGTTCATGTCAGATAATCAGTTCTTTCAATTAGCCACCGAAATGGAACATAATCATTAAAATTAAAAGAAAACTTACTGAAATTATTTGTATCTTCCTCAAAAATAAATTTAGGTTTTTTCTTTACACCCGATCCGTCGGTATCTGAATGTCTCCGCTTTTCCTTGACGTCACTGACATTGTCAAGTGTATTTAACTTCATATTTGTATTTGATAGTTCACCTGAAACATTACAATGTTGAGCCATTTCACGTCAGATCACTCAAAAATAAATAAAATAAAATTTCATCTTTCGATTTTTTTGAAATTTGGCATGCTAATTCGGGTACCCAAGAGGGTTCCAAATTCCAAATTTGAGGTCAATCGGTCAATGAGTCATGAAGTTACGGGTCACTGAAAACGGGTCAATTTTCGGGTCACGGCCGGACATGTATTAGATTATCGCTTATAACTCCCTCATTTATTGAGCTAGAGGGTCATGTAATATATCATAGAAAAGGTATTTGAAAGCTGAATCAAATGGTGCCAATATCTCAGAAATAGCATCATAAATAAAAAAATTACGTTTCCCAAAACTTCATGGACCTTGTCCTTGACCTAAAAAAAAAAGTATACCAACAGATTTTTTAAATCTTTGTGGAATCTGGATATTGGCACCATTTGATTCAGCTTTCAAATACCTTTTCAATGATATATTACATGACCCTCTAACTCAATAAATGAGGGAGTTATAAGCGATAATCTAATACATGTCCGGCCGTGACCCGAAAATTGACCCGTTTTCAGTGACCCGTAACTTCATGACTCATTGACCGACTGACCTCAAATTTGGAATTTGGAACCCTCTTGGGTACCCGAACGAGCATGCCAAATTTCATAAAAATCGAAAGACATGAAAAATATTGACCGAGTGATCTGACGTGAAATGGCCCTGTTATGTAAACAATATCTATAAGGTACATATAATAAAATTAATTTACAACACGTCCCACTCATGTATGCCGGTGCGCGGAATGCAGGCCCCCTCCCCCAACCACTTACCGCACCGCTATGTCGTCCTAGCACCGTCTTCAGTGTCATCGTGAGCGCGTGTATTTTTAACGTTTGCCTGTTTTTTGATTTGTTATATTTTTCAGTTAGTTCTTTTGAGGTTTCATTGTTTGAGTGACGTCACAACGTCAGCGACAAACCTGAGTGAAACAGATCGTACATCTTTCTAATGGGCTACTGTAAACGTATTTTTTTTTTGTAAAATAAGGTTTCACAAGCAGACCACTACTTGTGCGCTTGTGTGAAGATAACTTATTGTAACTTCAGTGATTCCCGCGGGAACTCTATAATGGATCTGGATAAAAAGTACCCTAAATATTAACCGGATTATCATTAAAATCCGTCTCGTTGATTTTATCCCTAGAACAATCTGTATTGTCTTACACGTACCTTACATTACATTCGTACCTTAAACAGCAAAGACAAAAAAAATGTAGAGACACGGGTTTGTTATGAATATAAGTACAATATTTTTCACTCGGGTTTGCCGCTGACGTTGTGACGTCACTCAAACTATTAAAACTCAACAAAACTGAAAAATATAACAAATCGTACTTTATAAATATATATATATATATACAGTGTAATCTCTATATAGCGACACTGAAGGAACTGCGCATTTTATGGCGTTATTGAGAGTTGTCGTTACATGGACAAATCAATATTATTTTACTATTATAATATTATTTACTAATAAAGTATATATAACATTTACAAACATTAATAGTGATACAAATAACAATGCTTATTGCATATAGTCTGTTATCTTCGTCTGACGTTTTTTGTGCGAGTGCGAGTTTTTGTGCGTTTTTAGAGCGACTGAATCCAAAGTGTCTTCCAACATCACTTATCTTTTCTCCCGCCTCTATTGCGCGTATTAATAAAAACCTTTTCGTTAACACACAAAGATTTTCTCTTACTCGCCATGTTCACAGTTTGAAAATTTGTGAGCAACTAAGAATATGGTGATGTACAGATAATGCATAACAACCTAACGACAGTCTAGTAGCCGAAGTAAACACGTGCACAACAAGGTAATCACAAAGGTAAAGGTAATCACAACAAACAAAAGACCGGATTTCTTAGAATCTTCGATACGTATGATGCCGACAGTCGAGGTAAATACGGGCTAGACAATAAAGCAACAAAAAAACAAACATAAGTACGTACACAGCTGCAGTTCTTATTTCGGCAACTTAGAAAGTACTGTTTATTGTTTAATAATGACGTATTGTTGTCGTTATTTAGAGTGAGTGTGATGCTACATAGAGTGTATCGTTGTATGGACAACAAGGTAAACCAACCATAGTCAAGTAATTTCGACGTTTTAGGGAGTTTGTCGTTAAATCGAGTGTCGTTAAATAGAGTTTACACTGTATATAACAAACCGAAAAACAGGCAAACGTTAAAACTACACGCGCTCCCGATGACGTTGAAGACGGTACTAAGAGGACCACATAGCGGTGCGGTAATTGGTCGGGGGAGGGGGCCCTGCTTTCCGCGCACCGGCAAACTTAAGTGGAACGTATTGTATAGACAGTGTCGGATTAAGTTATTGGGGCCCGGGGTTATTTGAGAGCAGAGGCTCTCTTAAAGCCAGCAATTTGATAAATTTCAGATATTAATTTTAATGGTAGACACCCTGTAATTCGACAAACGTTTGACAGGGCAGCGGCGGATGATCGAATTGTCTGTACCAAGTGCTTCGCTGTGATTGCCGTGTCGGATTACAACGTGCTCCGCCGGATAACCGGGGTTCTACTATACTGTGAATGTATATATGCGCGTATTACCTAAGTGCTTGGTAAGGGCCATCCGTAACAATTTGTTTAACTCTAACGGCCCTTTCTTCATCGCTGGCTCCGCTTTGGGATCGGACACTTGAACTAAATAATTTACATTTCAATAAATAAAGTAAATATTTTATTATTGATATCCATTTAAAACAAAGTAACATATATGCATCAATCAACCAAAATACATACAGAGATGAATAATTCCTAGTGACAAAACTGTATACAGATACATTAGGAAAATATTGGCCATCGGCTAATCCGGAAACACGCTAACGCGTCATCAACGTCTACGAATTACCGTACTTCTAATTTATTCTAATTCTGATTAGCCGATGGCCAATGTTTTTCTAATGTATCTGTACGGTACATGTTTAGGTAGTGAGTGAGATATGCCAGAGTCCATTCCCTCCCCATTCTCCCAATCTATTCCTTAATCTGCAAAGATAGGCAGTGCATCCGGGGGTGTGCCAACATTTGTCAGTGTAGACCGATGACGACATTTATCGCGGATCTCGCAGGGCGGCAGTATCCACAAACCACCAGGTGGATCGGACCGTCCAATCCTCTACCAACTTCTTTATATATACTTTAAATAATTTCTAAATAAAATGTATTCAAATAATAAACTTATCTTGTAACCAGGTGTTACTAACAATTTTGAACGAGGGTATTCTACTAATTCTGTCTTGACAAACAATGACATTAAATAAATGGCTACCCACTTTTACGGAATCAACTACTCACTACTTTTTCCATTACGCTACGCTAGTCTTCAAGAGAGCTGTGAACAGAATTCTGCAAGGTCGGCGCGCACCCGCGAGCCCTCTGGTGTTGCAGGTGTCCACGGGCGGCGGTGACCACTTACCATCAAGTGGCCCGCCCGCTCGTCTGCCATCTATTCTATATATATATATATAACACTGAAGATTTAACTTACCATTGTCGCTCCCTTTCTCTGCATCTTTATGATTCTGTTTGACATTTAAGTCCTCGAGACTATTTGAGTCATCATTCAGAAGCTCTATCCTCACATCTGTGGGTTTAAATCGGGAATTGGATTTCTATTTCATATTTGGCGGAGGGGGACAACACTCTTGATGATAAATGGCTTAATATTGATATCGTCTCTAGCCTAGCAATTAAACAACTTTGAACGGTTTAAATCGCGTATATTTAACATTATTTATATCCCGACGTTTCGAACACTTTGCAGTGGACGTGGTCACGGGGTGACTAATTGATTTTATTTGTCACTTGAGTTATTAAGAAATTATTTGAACTACCGTCTGAAATTTTTTAATCATAACATTCCCTATGCACGCAGTATTCCCTCACGGTGTCCAGAGGTCTTGCAGTATTGCGTTGGCCTTGGGATTTAATTAATTTAATGACTGGATCCCAAGCCGGTGGTACTTGCCAGGTGGTACTTTTGGGCAACTCCTAATGTTTTACAAAGCTCAGGTGAGGGCCCATATGGAGTACTGCTCACATCTCTGGGTCGGCGCACCGAAATACCAATTGGACCCATTTGACTCCATCCAACGACGTGCTGTTCGTATTGTCGACGATCCCACTCTCACGGGCGGTTTAGAACCCCTCGGCCGAGAGGCGTAGCGTAAGTTCCGACGTAGGTTCGGAGAGACGTAGCGTCTCTCTGTGTGTTCTACCGCCTGTACAATGGGAAATGCTCTTAGGAATTGTTCAATATAATTCCCACCTAGGGTTTCTACAACCGCACCTCTCGTCACAGAAGTGCGGTCCATCCGCATTTCCTCGATACGTAGGTGTCGCGTACTGTTCGGTCCAAAAATTTTATTTTATACCGCAAATCCGTAGGCTGTGGAACGAAGTGCCTCAAGAGGTCTTTTCATTAAGCTACGATATGGGGTTCTTCAAGAAAGCTGTAAATAGAATTTTGCAAGGTCGGCGGCGCACCCACATACCCCCTGGTGTCTTTTGTCGTATTTTTCTTACCATCACGTGGGGCCGCTTGCTCGTCCAGCCTCTTGCTCATTGTTTACAAAAAGAAAGTTGCATTCTATGAGCGTTGTTCGAGCTCGGTCATTATAATTATACCATACTGAGTAAATAAGCGCTTCGAAAGTTTCAGATAGAACAAGAAACATTACACATTTGATTTACTCCCCAAAATAATTTAAAATAATGATTGTATCACTTTAAATAATAAATAAATAAAATAAAAAATTACAATGAAACATTTAACTCTTTCAATACTGGACAGCTTGAAAGATTGATTTTTGAAGAAATTGATTGGTTTTTGGCATTGAATAAATTATAATATTATATGGACAACCTTGAAATAAGGTTAGTTAACATCACCATTTTGATCCCAGCTCTCCAGATATCCTGCAAACCTCTCCTCACTTTGCAGTACCATCTGTTTGAACTCATGGGCATCTCGCAGCCTCATGATGCATCCATCACAGATAAGCCTGGCGCAGCCATCTTGCTCAGATATCTGTGAATAGAGATGATTAAAACAGTTTTTATTTTATACATTTGATAAATACACAAAGAAAAAATCACCAAAATAATAAAACAAATACACAAATGTTACATTAATTACAAAAATAATTAATGTTACTTTAATTACATTAATCTCATACATATAAAAGGTAGGATCAACACAAAACACAGAAGTAACATTAATACAAAATTTCAATAAGTAGCAAATATATATAAAGTAAAATACAACAAAATTAGTTAGGAGTTAACTGGTATTTTTAAGAAATTTTTGATATTAATAATGTACAGGACAGAATAATAAGTGCATGGACAAGTGACAGTGTCCTGTGCTTATGTGTATATAGAACAATGAGTGTGTAAGCATGTGAAAGCATAGTGTCTGTGCATAGCATGTGTAAACTAGTGATGGGTAACCAGTTTAGAGTTAATGAATCAAGAATTGAATCCGCAGAGCAGAATCCCTTAATTGTTCCATCGAATTGTTATTCATTCCGATTCCGGCGCCAATCATGATTGTGAGTGTAATCAGGCATCGGCACTTGTCGGGGGCTCAAAATTGAGATGCAAGGATGGTATGACCTTGTTTTTTTGCTACAACCATTAGGGAAAGGAAATGAAACGGCTCTCGAAAGGTGAATAAGTGTAGGCTAATCAAAAGAGTTAAGGAGTAACTAAGAGGAGTTGGATCCAGGAATAGGATTAAATGAGTTAAAACATTCTGAGAAGTCTTGATTACCCACCACTAGTTTAAACTACAATAGGCCTGCATAATAGCGTAAAATCAGTGCACGTAGTGTGTACTAACATTGCACGTCTCGGAAGGAAAAGAGTTGTCTGAATAAGGTTGCGCAAGGAGTAAAGAGCATCCAGCGAGCTCTGGAGTAAAACCATATAAAAGGGTTCCAACTCATTTCCTCCGAAATTATGTGCTGTTAGTTACATGGCTTATTTACAATTATAAGGTGTGATTAGGCTTGTGTTTATAATGATGTTGATTGTCTATTATAGACTGTTTTCCTTATTTTGTATTTTGATCATGTTTATCTTTGTTTATGTTCTACCTTTGTGCTTTCCATATTTACATTTGTGTATGTCTAGGTTATAAGTAGGTCTTAAGGATAGTCTTGTCTAACGAAAATAAAAATTATGTCTACTATGTGTTTTATTAGAGAGATGGAAACAAAGTTATAGACTAGATAGAGATAGATAGCAGGGAGTGGCGCCATCCCGACCCTCCCGAAGTCTTCTCGAATCCCCTTGTTACTTTGTGCGAGCGACGAGGAAACAAAAGTTACCATTCATTGAAAGATCAATTCCTGTCCTTCACTATTGACCCATTGCTACCTCTATCCCTACTATAGAGTGGTCAACTCATGGGGTAATCAACCGCACGAGACAGTTAAAACAGAAGTAAATAAATTCAAAAACTGTTTAGACAGAAAGAAAGCAGAACAAGTGTATTCATATAGGCACATCAACAAAAGTTGCCAGTCTAATAGATAAACCATAACCAGCCCCTTTATTATTTACTAGTGAACATAGATATATTCGTGCACATTATCTCACGAATGAGAAACATACGGCTTTAAAATGCCACATTGGTGAAGTTGGTTGGTGAGTCCACATGTTTCAGAGGAGGTTTAGTTCCTCAGAGCTTGTGGTAGCAGCTTCGGTATCCCTTAGTCGCGTTTTGTGACAACCCATGGGAAGAGATGGGGTGGTTTTACTTTATAATGGCACACACAGAACATAATTTTTAGTATCTTGTTAATTGTAAAATATTGACTATAGTTGAAATTTTCTAACTTAAAATTTCGTTGGTTCATGGTGCTGTTTAAATAAAAATGTGCTCTATTGATTATAAGCTGTGCTCTGTTTGATTATAAGATATTATAACCTTAATGTGGAATGTTTCGTCAAGCATCTCCTCGTAAATTTCTTTGCCACCAGAGTAATAATATTCACATGAAATGTCTTTGTAGCAATCCTCTGTGAGGCAACATCGACAAATGTTGACAGATATCCGCACTCTTGTGCCGCTGGTTGTTTCTACAGGATTCATTTCTCATAACTAAGTTAGTTATAAATTTTTAGTTATGAAAAATTAGTCGTTTAGTCTAAAAAGTTTTATGTTTACGGTTTTGTTGGTTGAGTAGTAAGTGACGTAGGGCGTAGTGATGCGAGGAGTCGAGTAGATTCGACATTATACTCGATTATCAACAGTAATCGTTGTGCTCGAGTAATTATTGTTAAAAGAAATGTTTTTTTAATCCACTTTTTAATAGAAAGAGATTGAAAACGAGCGAGCGAGCCACATGACGGTAAGTGATCACTGTCGACAATGGATGCGGCAACGCCACGGGGCATGCGGATGCGATGCTGACCTTGTAGAATTCGGTTCACAGCCACAGAATATGGTCCGGTTATCATAGGAAGAGTGCTGACAGTTGTGTATTTAATGTATCGTAAATATAGTCTCTTTCTAGAATCACGACACAACACAATAAAATAGAACGAAAAAACATTCTTAAAGAACTATCGAGTTGTAAAATTATTTTTACTAGGTACATGTTAAAGATTTATGTCAACTGTCAGAGCTCTTCTAATAACCGGACCCTGACAATTTATCGTCGTCCATTTTGTGATTGCGCTGCTCACCTCACTATAGTCCGTAGTCGATTGCTCTCCGGGCGTCCGGTGAACACATTCATATTATGACGTGCCGTGGCCGGGGCAGGGCAGGACAGGGAAAAGAATACCCACAGACATTTTGTCCGGCCCAGCCTCGGCCGGGGTACGAGCCCGGCCCGGTCTAGCATGATATGGTTCATAAAAAAGTATACTGTAGATCTCTGACCGTGCCCCGTCCGTGACACGGCCCGGCCCCGGCACGGTGTAACGTGAATCATCCTTAATAGTACAAGTATCACTGCTCTTTTGAGGAGCCTCATGTCATAGTATAACGTAAAAACAGCTGGTCCACAACTTTCGAGCTCGTGATATAAAGTGTTGGCAGTTGATAAAAAAATCAATAAAACTTCAGAGAAAGCCTGTTTCTTGTTCTTACGCAATATTTATATGTGTTCGTTTGTAAAATAATTTTGATATTTGAATTCAATAACGAAATTAGCCTAGTATTGAATTCAAACAAAAAATACTTTTTCAATAATAATTATTTTTAATGATCATCAACCGATATTTTTTTGATGCTGCGGTTTTCCAGCTCAACTTTAATAGGAATAATTAAGTGATTGATTATTAAGTGCTCAAATAAAATGCTCGCCTACTAATTTATGTAATCTATTTTTTCTCTTTTAACAAAAAGTGGACATAATATCTTACAGCAACATTAACAGTACGACACGACTATGCACGACACGAAGTAGTGGTACTAATACTATGAATAGATGACTATCAGAAAAGCACTAGTCGACTCGAATCACAAAAAGTCTCGCATCACTAAAGCTGCGTTCAAATACGTTTGCCAATCGTTATTTGACAATCTAAATAAAATACTTCGTTTAATATTTTTATAATAAAAGAGATAAATATGATGTGAATTGTCAGTGATTTCTATACGTTTTGTAACATAGCCCGTGCAGCCCTGTGTATTTTTTTCTATGATACAAAGATAGAAATGATACATTTATATCAAACACCTATAATTGTAAGTTTTGAAACGCAGTCTCTATTGAAACTGCATTCCAAAACGTTCGATTATCACTTTTGGCTTATTTAATGGTTATAGAGTAATTAGTGGGTGTTTAGAATGCAGCCTTGTAACAAATAAATCATTTGATAAAGTCGTCGCCACCGCTGAAGTCCGATAGACGCGGCGCTCAAATCGCGTAATGAAATGTTGCCAGCAAGACGGGCAATAATGTACCCCTTCTAAAAGGCAACCTATTCTAATAAATTAATTAATAAATCAATGCATATGATAAAATTAAAGCAATCAATAAATTGCTAATTCATTCACACTGTAAAACTAGTTTCACGTTTCACATTGTTAATTTAGGATAACAAGCAAAGATAGATAATAGGGTTTTTAATAGGCATAAAAATAAAATAATTATCATATTGCACTAATTTAATTTTTATTAGATACAGGGTTTTTCATTAAGAGCGCTCGAACTTTGAAATGAAATAAAACAAGCTGTCTAAGTGATATTGCCACAATTGTTTTTTTTGTTTTAAAGTACATTCGATGACATTATGTGTGGAAAATAATTTCGACCAAATGGCCGCCGCGGCTCCGCTCTAGGTGGCGTATTCTGGTGGACCACTTTTGTACGACATCTTCGCATAAATGGGTCCCAATTTCATGAAGAACGCGAGTTCTGTTGGCCTTCAGGGCGGCAATTATAGGCAATAGGCAATTCCTTCTTTAGTAATTCGTGAAACCGTTTTCACGGAAACACCTGAAATAAACAAATATGTATATCATTTTCTGTTAATTAATCCATTATGATATTTCTATGTTCAATCATAATTTTGCATAAAATACAATGAACTATATCGTCCATTAGACAAAGTTAGGCCTTTTTTTGACTAATAGTTTTTATCCGACTAATAATATTTTACCATTTATTAGGCAAACACTTAAACTCTGGCATCCCTAAAATTTACCTGTCATGGCAGCGACTCGCATTTGTACATTATTTAACGGGATCAATACTCCTTTATTCTTCTGCTCCAATTCACAAAATTCCTTCACTTTAAGGATCATTTGCCGGGCTGCACTTTTTACAACTTTACGTGACATGAACAATTTAATTTCAAGAAAATCCACGAACGATACTCTCCACGCACACTCCTGACAAACTACAAGATGGCGGAGTTGTCAATTTAGTTCCAATTTTTGTCGCAAGACTTCAGTGGTGGCGAGGACTCTAGTGGTACAAGAGCAGCAAATTAAAAAAAAATTAAGTATTCATTAATTTTAATCGAAAAAATAACAATGAATATGATATACTTTAAAAAACTAGTATGAGGCATATGTAAGAGAATTCAGTCTTAAATTTGTTTCTTGCGTCATGTTTCATTTGAGTGACTACATAGTTATGTATCTTTGTGTAATTTTATTTTATTTATTTAAACTTTAGTGCGCAAACAAACATTGTACAAAAGACACACCTAATGCCTAGTGGCATTCTCTGCCAGTCAATCTGGTTAAACAGAAATATGAATGGCGGTGCATCGTGCAATCATTAATACATATAATAGTACCTACATATAATTCAATATACATATAATACCTAGGTACAATAACATAAATATAATATATTTTATGTAATCAGAATGGTTCGAATTTAACCTCTATGCCCTATGCAGAGTACATTTAGGTCCTATAAAAGAAGTATTTTTATTTATTACCGGCATACGCATTTTGAAATACCCTCCGTCCAGGTGGGACGACGACTTGAGGAAATTTGAAATTCGCCGGTGCTGATTGGATGGTGTGGTAGCGAGCGAAAGGCCTATATCCAGCAGTTGAGATACAGGCTGATGGTAGGGCACGGTACTACCTGGATTATGGAGTCCGCTTAATCATCAATATGTATGCTCTTATCAATACTGGCAAACGATTTTATCTTGTCGTTATTAAGTCACATAATAAAAGTGACAAAAATAAAAATATTGGGCTGTTAACCCTATAAAGGACTTTTTAAATTATTTTGAAATTTGCCATTCTTATATTGTGCTACATTCCATATAGGTTCCATAAAGGTTGAATTTAAAGGTTTAAAAAACACATCAATATTGTAATTCAAATTTTTATTGTAAACCATTGTGAGTTCTTTTCAGATGCCGTCGCAGAGAATCCCTCGTTGCAAAAGGATTGTTGCATAACGCACAAGAAAACTTTTTTTCACCCGTATGCGTAACTCTATGGCGTTCCAAATCTGATTTTGAATAAAACGTATGATGGCAGAGGTCACATTCGTACTTCCTTTCCTTCATATGCACGCATTTAAGATGATTATTACAAAGACTCTTTGTTATAAAGACTTTTGGGCACATGGAACACTTGTACTCAGGTTTTTTCATTCCATGTTTGTCGACCAAATGTTGCACGCGTAAGTTCTCCTGATAATACCTCTCGTTGCAATATGGGCATGGAAAACGGAACGTTTTCTCAACTTTTAGGTCATGGCTTTCGACGTCATGCTGCCTTTTTTCAGTTTTACTTTTAAAAATCAAGTCGCAAGTTTTACAAGAAAACGGCTTGTGCGAACGCGTTCTGTGCAAATTTAAAAAAACCGCGTTTGAAAACCCGGCCCCGCAAATATGACAGACTTGCTTTTGGTAATGTCTATTCATGTGTATGTTTAACAACCTAAACATGGTGAAAGTTTCTGAACAGATTTGACATTGTAAAAGACTTTTCGCGTCAATTTTGAATGGAACGAGCAAATCTTCTTTCAATTCGAATTTTAAATCGTGCGCGTTTTCAAGATGGCTTCTCAAATTATCCAAGTTCTCTAATGGTTTATCGCAAATTTTGCATAATAATAAAGACACTTCGACTTTGACTAGTTTATTTTGTTGAACAATGATTTTTTTCTCTATGTTTTTTATTGTGTGTTTGTTGTTCGTATGTTCTCGCAGCGAGTCCATGTCGGAGAACGGTTCTAAACAACAAAAACATCTGTAACGGCTTTTATTCCATTGGAAAACGCACATGGTTGAGTTTGCAATGAGTTTTAACGAGATTTTCCTTAAAAGAGGTATATTGCCACGTACTCCTCGACCAGTGTCATCTCGTTCTGATATTTTCCAGTGTTTCTGCTGTTCACCTGCGATAAAATGTATAGTCTCAGTCAGATAGACTGTACAGGTAGGTGCAGTAGGTGAGACTCGTAGGTCAGTTTCTAATATATGACAGATTCTTATTAGGTCGGGTTGTGAGTAGGTCAGTTTGTGGATACGTCAATTGTGTGTACTGTCACAGGAAAAAGTAATAAATATGACAAAAAATATTAATTAAATCTATGCATATACATAAATAAGATCACAAAACGGTCGTGACCGTACATTAATTATTTTTAGGAAAAAATTAATGCCCTTGTATATTACAATGAAGTAGGGAAAATTACGAGTTAATAAAATTGAAGAGTCATAACAGAATCTTATTATCGAGTTCAAATTAATCATTTTGCACCGTAAACAGGACAAGCCAAACAGGGATGATTACCTACTTGACTTTTCTTTCTTTCCATGTGTACCAATCTAACCAAATAAGAAACTGATGCATTCCGAATCTGGCCTACTCCCCTAACAAGAAAGACTATATTCAATTATTGCATTGGGGGGGGGGGGGGGGGGTTTACACTGAAACGTACTATAGTTCGTGCCATTTAGTATGACAACAGCAAGCATTCACATCTCCCTAGTAATGTATTAGTATTTACGATAGCGACATTTGCCAATGTTCCCCGTAATGAGCGGAAATAGCTATCGCCAGCGTATCTGCCACGTTGTGGTAGTAGACGTGTTGTTTGGGCTGAAAGTCGAGGCAATGACCGCTATTGCCTTGTTAATTGGCACGGAGTATAACATGTTACAGGAGTAACAAAGGGGCCATTCATAAATTACGTCACACGAATTTCATGATTTTTGGAGTAACCCGTCCTGGTCACTGGTGGTCACATTTGTGTGACCCTGGTGTGACCTCACATATTTTGCAATTTTAAATTTAGAAATTATTAAATTAAAACAACCTTGTAATAATATCGGATAGAGTTAGTAATATTTTATAGTTTTTCGTTAGAGTTATGTTTAGTTTTTATACATGTGTGACGTCACGAAGCTTATGACTCGTCCCGTCCCCCCCTTGTCACACGATGTCACACCCCCTCCCTCCCCCTTAACGTGTGACGTAATTTATGGATGACCCCAAACTGGAGAACACATTTCTTATCGGACTGGAATGAAACTCGACATCAACTATCTAGGACGTTGTAATAATCTTAAATTGGACATAACACTGGCCCAATACAAAAGCAGGCCGTGACAAATGGCTTCCAGAATATGGCGTAGAGATATATGAAAGGTATGGCTGCAATGTTGCTCGTCTATTACACAATAATAATAATAAAAACCCTATTCTGTCCCCTGTTATCCCATCGAATGGAGTATAAAGAAATGAAAAATAAGTCCATTATGCTCTTGACTCCCCACCCTACCCCATCCCCTCCCCCCCAAGGAGTATAAAGAAAACCCCCTGTCCTGTCATACTATTCCCCATTTTCCGAACTCCTAAATCTCCACTCCTAAATCACCAAAGGTGGACAGCGTATAATACATTTCCTGTATTTATTTTTATAAAACTTTTATTTCCTCAATAAATAAAAAGTAAACTTACCGACATAATCATTTTCAATTTTTGACCTCTTTCTGCTTTTTCTTGTTCTTTTGATATTGGAATGCTTTTTTCTTTTTGATTGGCAATCTCCATTTTCATTTAATTCTGATTTTATGTTCGCTAGTATTTCTGCAATAAATATAGACATGTCACTGAAATAGCTGAAAACAGGTTGTTCTGTGTCAAGAGCAGAATCAATTTTACCAGTTTTTACAATAGATTTTTTTCTTTTTATGAACAAAGGTGGCAGACGAGCATACAGTCCATCTGATGGTAAGCGGATACTGTCGCCCATAGACATCCGCGATACATGCCAACATTAGTCCAAAATGACAAACGTTGGCACACTCCCAGATGCGCTGCCTACCTTTCGAGATATAGGAATGGATTTAGAGAAAGGGTTGGGAAAATGGGAAGGGATAGGATGGGAAGGGTAGGATGGGAATAGGCTCTGGCACATCTCACTCACTACCGAAACACGTACGTTTTTGTTTTTCAACTTCTTGTTCATTTCTAGTATAGGTACGCGCGTCGCCCGGTCACTGCCCTGTACTGATTAGTGAGCGCTACAAACGTTTTAGATAGAACAACAACTACATGTTTGTAACTATTGATTTACTTCGTAAAATAATTTTGGTTTTCGCTAGAATGATTTCATATATTTTAAATTAGTTTAATTTACTACCTTTTGCACACTGAGCTTTAATAAATACATTTATAGTCTCCGGGATTAAAAAAACGAACTTTATGTGGCAAAAAAAAACATTTATTTCGCGTGTGGCAATAAATAAATGAATTAATATTAATTAATTTATAGGCTTATTACCACTATTTTAATCGCCACTTATTCCCTCCACTTTTTTTTAATTACAGTTATTTTTTTAATCTTTGATGTAGAAATTGCATTAATTTTCCCAATTATTATCTTTACAACCTTTACACTTATGACCTTGAACAGTCTGTAAATTCCTTTTGTCAAGTTCTTCAATATGCAGATGACCTCACTCTATATGTTTCTTCTAAGTCCACTGACAATGCTTCTGTCCGCCTGAATTCTGCTTTAAATTACCTAAGTCAATGGTTATCTAATCATGGGCTCTCTTTGTCAATCCCGAAGTGTTGCTGTAGTCTTCACTAAAAAGCGTAATATTCCTTATGTCGATCTAAGAGTTAATAATGAAGCTATCCCAGTCCAAGACAAAGTAAAATTTTTGGGCGTTATTCTGGACAGCAGACTAACTGGAATAGCACACCTTAATTACATAGCACAAAAAGCTGAAAAAAGCGTTAATGTTCTGCGATCATTAGCTGGAGTCTGGTGGGGGTCACACCCATACACTCAGAAACTAATCTACAATGCTATTGTACGAAGCCATTTTGACTATGGCTGCTTTCTTTTGGAACCTTGTAACAAAGCCGCTTTATCTAAAATTAGTAAAATTCAGTCAAAGTGTCTCCGTATAATCACCGGTGCTATGAGATCTTCCCCCGTAAATGCTCTCCAATTAGAATGCGCTGACCCACCATTGCATTTGCGAAGACAGTTCTTATGCGATAGGTTCTTCTGCAAAGTTATTCAATTGTCTTCTCACCCCCTCCTTCCTATCCTTCAATGTATGTATGACTCTTTCAATGCTCAGGGTATGCCTTCGTTGGAGTACTTGCCTTGTGTCTTGAGGAGTTATATTAAGGTTATTCACTCTTCTTTCCCCCTGGCACAATATAACCAAAATCCACTATTTTCTACAAAATATGATGCTTTAGTTTTTCATCCACAAATAAATACTTTTTTCGGTGTATCCAAGCACTCTAAAACTGCTAACCAGGAGTTTATTGAAATTTTGTCTAGAGATTGGAATGGATGGCTAACCATGTATACTGACGCTTCTAAACTAACAGCGGATAGCAATGTAGGGTGTGCGGTGTGGTTGCCTAGATATAGTATTATACTAAACTTCAAATGCCCCCCTCAAACATCAGTCTTTACCGGAGAAGCGGTGGCCATATTGGAAGCCCTTCGTTATACTGAATCTCACGGTTTAAACAAGACTATAATTTTTTCAGACTCCCTTAGCTGTCTACATTCTGTTATGTCTGTCCCTTTCCATTCTAAATCTATATCACCTGTCATACTCCAAATCAGAGAGGCTCTTTTCGCCTGCAGCAGCCTGGGCATTGAGGTGGTCCTTGCATGGATCCCCGGGCATGCGGGTATTCTCGGTAATGAATCAGCCGATGCATGTGCCAGAGATGCAATCCAATCTGGTACATTATCACATTACAAAAACCTCCCCTGTGATCTAGCTTCCCTGGCGGCGCCTGAGCTTGTGGTCTTGTGGAATAGATCGTGGCAATTATCGAAAAGGTTTAAGGGTAAATATTATGGGGAAGTCCAACCAAATATTCCTTGCAAACCATGGTTCTTTCGCTGTCGTGATGCGTGCAAATCGGTCACTTCTACTATCTGCCGTCTCAGATTGGGTCATGCGTGTACACCGGTTCACTTAGCTAAAATAAGAGTGAGAGATAACTCTCTTTGTGAGTGTGGAATAGATGAAGGAACCCCTGATCATATCTTCTTTGTGTGCCCTAAACTACAATATTCCCTTTATGATGTCCTTCCTCCCAATATCCCGCGTCCTACTAATCTCAAATGCCTCCTATCTCTTGTATATACACCTTTTGTAAATATCTTATGTAAATTTATAAACAATAACAATATTAAATTATAAGCATAGATAAGTATATTTAAACATATTCAATTATATTTATAACCATATATATTTAATATTATAAACTACTAACTTTACTAACTCTTATCGTTATATTCCCCTCTGTTTTTGATTGCTACTACAACTCGTTTACAAAATTATCTATAAGCCGAAACCAGCGCACCCCACCGTGTTTCTATCAATCACATGGTCGTGGCGGAATTATTGTGGCTGTCACAATAGAAGCCAGTTAGGTGAAAGTTGAAGTTGAAGTCTGTTTAAACTGTTATTTGCTCGATGACAGTTGCTATAGAACATGTCATAACTATGTCATTTTCTGCGAATTTGTCGAAAAAAATATCCTTGACCGTTGAGATAAAAAATTATATAAAATATGTAATTGTATTCAGTTACCACATTTATCACTTGTGAAATACAATTCACGAATCATTTTATAATATTTTGTAAGAAATAGCCAAATGTTACTTTAAAAAAAAAATTAATTACATTCTATTGTTCATATGTCCAAATGGATGGGACTAAAAATGTATTTTAATGGATGATCGGTCACAGCGTAATTTTAATAAATCAATATGAATTACTGTAAATTAATTATTTACAAATGTAAGTATGGGGGGTACTAATTTTCTGTAATCGCTTTACAAATAAATCAATCAAAATAATATATTAAGATTGTATAAGTGTCAAAATGAAGATTTTAAAAGTAGTTCTGCAGTTCGTCAACAGATGGCGCCTTTATCACAGATTAAAACGCGCTATGGTTACGATTTCGTATTTACAGAATTGTAAGTTTAAAGGAATTATTAAATGAATTGAACCATGTAGAATAGATACAAAATTGTACTAGAATTAAATTGACGATCTAATTGGTAATCAACATAAAGTAATATGGGAATTTCTTTAACAATCTGTCAGTGAGCAAATAAGAATATGGAAAGACTATAGGGTATCCTGTTTCACTGGCGATGGAAACCTACCATCATCATCGAAGCTGCTGTCATTTTGATGGTGGTCTTCGTTGTCAAATTCTTGTATTAACTGTGGTGGTTCTAATTTTTCTACTTTTACTTCTGATTCAGGTTTCACATCTGAAATGGTACATTTTTATTTAAAAATCTTTTTTGATAGAAAAAATCAAACAATTATTCGGCTCGAAGGAACCACAAAATAGTTTCTTTTGTAAGTTGAATGTATGGCGTTGCCAAGATGGGGCAGGGTGGAGCTCGTTTGCCCCCCTTGGCATAGGGAAGAATAAGTTGCATTACACAATCTTTAAAATTATAAGACAATCATTTGTTTTGCCCGTCCCTAAATAAAAGCTTGACTATGCCCTTGTTTGTGTGACCATGTGAATTATGCTTGTATGAGCTGATCATGTATTAAAATAACTTGCAAAGTGAGTCTGGTGGATAGGGGTATTTTGTAAAAAAATAGCAGTAAGATTTCTGTCCAGAAATTTATTAAAAGACATACAAAAACACATGTTAAGGTGTATCCGTGTTTTATTATATAAGGTTGTACAAAAATAGTGTGATATATTTTAATATCTGACTGAACACCCAAAAACTATTAAATGTAACTGAAATATTATATTACAATAGCTTCTGTCACTTTAACTGGACCGAAAACTGCATAGGATTTTTCTTACAAATAGTAGAGATGGTTTTTCATGCAAACAGTTTTGTAACCAATATTTCGTTTTCATATCAATATGGCAAACCCTTTTTAAATATCAATAACATGGTTTGTTACTAAGAAAATATAACCAAAACGTTTTTACATTGCAACAGTTACACAGTTTTTGTTAACAATATCTCTAGGTCTAGGTACCAACCAAGCTCTGTAACAATATATTTGCTTCATCTTTACATGACCAAGTGAATGGTCGAATAATTTGTGTAGTCCTGTAAGCGAATATATCAAAGACAGTAGATAGCTGATAACCGCATACATGACTATTATTGTGATATCACTTACTGTTTTCAGATATATTGATATGATTCGTTACTTGACTCATAAGTATTTTGATGTTTTGATATAATCAACTCATTCCTATCAAATAGCCTCCTAACCATTAACATTCCTAGAGACTTACTTCTTACTTATATCTCAAAATAACTGATAACTTATAACTGACATGAAATAACAAAAACATCTTACCACTTCGTGTGCACTCATTAAAATTGCCAGTAAGACTCTCCTCACTCTGTAACACCAACTGCTTGAACTCGTGAGCATCTCTGAGCCTCACTATGCATCCCTCACAGATCAGACGAATGCTGCTGCCTTCCCAACTAGAGATCTGAGAGCAGATAGATTTATTTGAGCATAAGATTGAGTATGAGGGCGGACTTTGGAGAAACTTATTAAATTCAGCAAATGAAATGTGGCACATTAAAAAAATATATCCTCAAGCAAGACTAATGTAAAGATTTAGGTATTACTTTAATTATCTAATTTGATAACTACGTTTTGGTCATTTTTATTTATTTTTTCACCTGACATATAAAATTTGTAATATAAAAAATCTTCGGTGGCATGTTTTACTTATGTTATTCTAAAGCGTGTGCCGCGAGCAGGAAGAATTTCAGTCATTGTCATGTCTGCCAAGGCTGTACAGTAAAGAGATTTGTATGAAATCATTGATTACTAGTTAAGTGTAATAAATCTCTTTACTGCCCAGCCTTCCCAGACATGACAATGACTGAAGTTCTTCCTGCTCGTGGCGCGCACTTTATGTTATTCTATGATTTCATAGTTTATTGGTATGTAGTATGTATAAAATTATATTTATTACATATTGATTTCTAGTACTTATAATATAAATCTACCGATTTTACTTGAGTTCGCATACATCTCCTGCCCAAAGGTTGCCTGGAAGAGATCATTTTAGCAATAAGGGCTGATTTTGTATGCTTATTTAAACTTTTGTATCACTTTCGCTGTATTCTTTGGTCTGTAATAGTGTACATAGTTACTTACCTGAATATTAAAAGTTTCTCTCAACATATCCTCGTAAACTTCTTTCTGACCAGAAACATAATAATCAGAAGTGATGTCTTTATAACTTCGTTCGATTAAACAACACCTACACATATTCCAAGATATGCTTATTTCTGAATTATTCATTATTATTGAATTCATATTAAAGCTATTTTGAGTTATTGTTTTTCGAGATTTTTGAATTTGAAGAAAAATATAGGTACAGAAAGAATACAAACAAACACCTAGAATAATAATACATATTATGATTTTTGACAAATTGACATTTTTTTCATTACGGCAATGGTGCGATTAGCACATACTGCCAGCAAGTTTTCTTCGATAACAATTTTATGAAGAGAACTTGACAGTTAGAGAATATGCTAATTGCACCATTGTCGTATATGAAGAAAAAAAATTGCTGGTAGTCATTTGTCCGTTTTTTAAATTTATTTGGACACTGGCATGGCTATTGGTTCACACAAATAAATAATAAACCAGAATTACTTTTATCACGTCATTGTTCAGTCTCATCGAAGTAGGAGTGAAGTAACTCAGTAAAGCGATAGTAGGTTTACTGAGAACAAAGATGGACTCCTTGAAATAACACTAACTAAAAACGTCATCACAAACACTATGTAGGGGAACCCGGGGTAGAACGGGGTACCGGGGCGGAACGGGAAAGAGGCAGGGTGCTCGCTACAGGCGACAGAGACGCGTGACCATCGCGCACAACGTTCGGTCCGGTGTGCTGCGCTATACGGAGTGGCCGCTTTTAGTGTGAGAGTGCGCTTGGTTTGGGTTTTATCGAAGGTCAACGAAAAAGCTTGCAAATTTAAATTTTTCTATGCAACACCAAGGTAATTACACTATATACTATTCTTTGTTCGGATATTAACATTACATGTTTGTTTAAACATACTTTTGACTAACTAAACGTCTAGTGATAACTCAAGTCCAATAAATATAACCGGCCATAACACTCGTGTTTACGTGAACGGTGCGTCGGGGCACAATGGGTGGGGCACAATGGCATATACCCCGTTCCGCCCCTTAAATATTTGTACTTCTCATATAAATACGCATTTTTATTTCATCTGCAGATGGTGCGTTCATATATAAAAAAAACCAGCCGGCAGTCCTGGTCTACATTGCTAATCCTGTTGCCAAAAGTGAAAGCTGGAATGAAAAGAGTTACAAGAAAGGGTGGTAAAACGGCAATCCGTACCGCTTCACATTACAAAACTGAATTAGAAGAATTTATTAAAAATATCACACAAAATATCAAGAAAGCGAAAGTAGAAAAAAATAAACAAGACTGACGTTAAAAGGTAAAGAAGACATACCCGAAGGAATGAAAACTAAGCCAAAGAAACAAAAAAGAATCAGAACTAAACCTGAAGAACACTCAGAAGACGTAGAAAATTTTAAACAAAAACAAAGAAGAAACAAGAGGAAAGAAACAAAAAAGAATCGGAACTGAATCTGAAGAAAGCTCGGAAGATGAAGACGCGATCTGCTTGTATTGCCATGATTTATACTCCAAGTCCAATGAAGGCTAGTGGTCTTGTAGCATTTGTAAAAAATGGGCACATTTGGCGTGTGCTGGTCTAGATAGTGACGACGATGACAGTGTTCTCATCTGTGAACTATGCCAATAATTAGTACCTCATCGTGCCCCGGGTTCATTTCCCATTGTACCCCGGGGGGTGGGGCAGAATGGGAAATTTCCCTTTATTTTTCAAACAATATTTTTTCAAAGTGATTATTAATTAAGATAAGTTTAGCTTTAATTTCCTTGTAGAGAAAGAAGTAAATAAACCTACAAATTGCCAAATAATGGTGTTGTTTCATTCAAACTCTCACAAATTGTAACCAAAGCTTAGCTACCCCGTTCCACCCCGGGTTCCCCTACTAACTTGAACTAGGCACTTTGAAGTTTCATAAACTATTACTATTAAATCACAAATCCCACAATAAACGGTTGTTACAAATAGTTAAACAGGCCCTCGTCACTTCTCGGGTTGTCGTCAAAAAGAAAGTGCCTTTTTAAGTATTTGGTTGCATTCCAAAACTGAATTCTGTTCTTCGACTATATTGTTCGTGCTACCTATGTCTTTTTCTATAGTGAGAAGATAAAAAAAGATGTACTGCAACTGAATTGTCCAAAAACGAGTTTTAT
Organism: Sesia apiformis; assembly: GCA_914767545.1. Classification (NCBI taxonomy): domain Eukaryota; kingdom Metazoa; phylum Arthropoda; class Insecta; order Lepidoptera; family Sesiidae; genus Sesia; species Sesia apiformis. The sequence continues at coordinate 2,510,324 of OU611975.1, forward strand.
ACGAGTGAAAATTATTATATTATAGAGTGGACCTTTTTCTGGATCTTCAAGTAAACACTGGCATAATGTGCTAATTGGACTAGTTATTTATGAAAAAAAAGTAATTGGAAAGAAAGCGGTAAAGATTTAATTATGGGTGATTTAAAATAATGTTCAAATAAGTATTTATACGTTGCATATATGTGGTGATTCAGTGGTTTAATTTATTAGAAATCCACACAGAAGTATGAATGTTTATATTTCACCCTAAGACAGGCTTCAGATATAGAATCTCTCAAGAAGCATTACGATCCTAATATCGTAATACAACCGTCGCGCCTTACTTAATATGGGTACCCTTAATAGTTCAGTCTTTTTTTGTTCATTTATTTCAAGCAAACTAAGGCCCATACAATCAATACCATAACCTGGAATACATATACCTGTAATATAATAAACTTACATAACTGGGATTTTATTCTTCCCTAAAGCGTAGGAATACTACCCCTTCTGGTCAAGACAAGATTGAAGAACTTTTGATGCACTGCAGCAAATCGGAGCTTATAGGTGTTAAAGTTGCTAGACCTTTAATGGATATAATTAGACTGTAATTGCCGCAGCTCCACATTAAGCGGTTTACTCTCCTTATCTTTTCTTATCACGCCCCAAGGGTGTAGGTAGTCATGATTTTTTCAGGGTGAGGCAAAGCAAATTATTTTCTTATAATTTAAATAGTGATAGTGTAATGCAGAAAGTCTGTTACTTATTCTACCCTATAACAGGGTAACAAATGCTTCAGCTTGCAGTTTACTGACTCATAAGTATTACTGTGTTTGAATGTATGTTATTTGATTTTTCAACAAAAAATTACAGCAAAATAGCGTATATGAACTTATCATCATACGTACATATATATTGTACATAAAGCTTATTGGCAAAAGCAATGGATGACAGTATCCACTTACCATCTGGTGGGCTGTATGTTCGTCTGCCGCCTTCTTTCAATAAAGCAAAAAAAAAAATTGTTTTAGTGTGCTTAAACTTGAGAACACTCAGTTGGGTTACAGACAGTGGCGCCGCACATGCAAAAAATGTACGAGGACAAGACGAGGACAACTATTGCACACTTGAACTATACTCTTTTGTACGGGTCTGTGTTACCCGTACTGGGGGTGCGCTGGGTTGTGAAGAAAATACAAGAAAAACTCTTGAGACTTATATTGAACGATTTACAATTTTGTTGCTTACTTCTGTTGCTATTATTTGTTGATTGTACTCGTTGAACTGGATGTGCTTTCTTTTTTTTCGGAATGGCTAAATTCTTGTCGCCCTAATGGCCTTTCAAGAGTCACCGGACATGTATGGTATAGAGCGAGCGCAGAAGGCGCTCAGCCAGAAGCAAGGGGTGTGTACATCAACGAGCCCAAGAGCGGAAGGACCGGACCACGGGTTAGGGCGTTACTTCGGAAAGGTACCGCGGGATCGCGAGTCGGTGAGAAGCGCCCAGACACGTGCCGATACCTGGTAAAAGTATCGATACCTGAAGGCCGGTGTGTGTTCACGATGTAGCGAGGGTGACGTCCCCGTCTCCGCCGGCGGGGACGGTGTATATGTGAAGTCTGTGAGCGTAGTGTAAGAACCGCATTGGCAGCAGTAATTGGGTCGTCGGGATCGTTTAAGACATGCCGAGGACGACGATGACGACGGCAACAGGGAGGCTCATTTCTATCGGGGGCATAGGTTAGGCTTTTCTTAATCTTTGCAGCGATTAAATCATCCACGGTTTCTTCAAAAGTTATTCTAGAATCTCTGAAATACCAAACCAGTACCTATCAATTTGAATAGATGCCATGCAATTCCCTTGTTTGAATTACGTATCTAACAAATTATTTCTAAAATTATACACATCTTCAACCACGGCATAGCATCCAAACTCCACGCACCCAGCCCGTCTTCATCAGAACCAGGCACAGTGAAGTGAATTATTTTGTCACTAAATGTTAGGTTTCACACTATGCACTAAAATCGAGTGAGTTTTAGAACTCACTTTAGAATAGTAATCCTGAAAGCGTTGCTCACCCGGTCACCTGTTTACGGTTTAATTATGGCATTTATTACATTAAACTTTGACAAGTTGTAACTTGAGAACTTTTATAAATATTAACATAGTTTCGTGGGTCTAATTGGCTACACAATCTGACATTATCGGGAATGTCGGCCTTTCTGTGTGTACTGAATGAACTGAACTGAAGGACTAGTTTATTTCACATCATTATTATAGCGATGGGTAACTCCGGATTCAATTAATTAAAAGATCCGAAACCGTGAGCGAAGCCGAAACTCTTATGATTCCGGCTAATTGTTATGGACTCCGAGGAGTTATTTATTTCTTTCATTTTTGGATTGCTGATTTACATGAACGAACATGATGCAAAGCGAATGAATCACTCTCAGGCTCTTATAAAATATAAGTAGGTGAATCAAAGGAGTCAGGGAATCGTTAAGAGGAGTAAGTGAGGCGGAACACGCCGAGGTGTCGTGAATACCCACGGCTAACCATTATCAATATCCTAAATACGAACATCAATGTTTACGGGCTTATCGCCATATGGCACAACCCGAACACACGGTTCTTTTACCGAGAGGTTGCGAATGTTAATTATTGATGCGTAATTCGTATTACCCTGATCAGTCTCTCACCTTGTATTTAATTATATATATTATGAAGTCCTACAACATAGTCTCAAATATTGCAATAAGTGCATCAGTACTAAAAATTAATGTTAATTTGTAATTAATACTATATATAATGTAATCATGAAATACATTTGTTTTTCATTATTTTTTTAATATATTAAAAATAAATAATTTGGTGATTGATTCACTTCTATGTGCATAACGCCTATCTACACTCGCTCACTTAGGATCTTTGACCTTTGAACCCGCCCGCTCCTATTTGTATCTACAAGTAAGCAGGTATGAACTACGTTATGTAGCTACGTAACATACAAGTACCTACCTTAATTAATCATCGATTATTTAATTTTAATGATATAAAAAAGTAATGAAATGCATGTTACAGGTCGCGCCAAACTTCTTGTTCGCTCTGAGCATGAGGCGAGTGACCGCGAGTGGTCGCATTAGCATAAAACAGGTGTCAGCGGGGTACCTGTATTTTCGGGGGGTTATTGACTATACCTGCGCGAACTCTCACTCGCTATAGTTTTTAGTTACATATGATACTTTTAGTGTACAAATTGCTAATTTTTACACTATTTTTGTAGGACCTTATGGGATTCGTTTGTAGGAGACTTCTATTTCACAGGACAGTTTCAGCTGAATTTACTATTATATGTAACGATGATATTTGAGGTCACGTCAGATGCCATTGCTTTTCGTGTTTCAAAAATTCGTTCTTACTATGAAAGCCGGAGCCGCATTCAGAGCATATAAACTTAAAAGCTGAACCGTGACTCCGCATGTGTTTACGGAGTGTCATCTGGTGCATGTATGCGTTTTTGCATATCGGGCATATGAAATTTCTTTCCCCTGTGTGTCCACGCATATGTTGCTTCAGTTTCGACTCTATGCTAAAGCATTTAGAGCATACGTTACATTTATACTTCTCTGTATGGTACCTATTCGTATGCTCCGTTAAAGTTCTTCTTGTACTAAATGTTGCTTGACAAACGTGACAGTTGAAGGTCTTTACGACTCCATGGACGGCTCTCAAGTGTGACATCTTACTGTAATATTCTTTAAAAATCTCGGGGCAGTGTGGACATTTCTTTGGAATGACCCTGTCCTTGCCTTTGTGAGTAATTTCAGTGTGATATTTCAACTGGCTTTTCTTTGAAAATACTCTATCGCAATCCTTACAATTAAAACTCTTTTCTAAGTGGGATTCTTTGTGCTTTTTCAAAAAATGCTGGTTCAGGAACCCTGCACCACAATTTTCGCATACAACTTTACCAACGTGGCAGTTCATATGAGAATTCAAAAGTGTAAACGAATGAAAATCCTTATTGCAAAGATGGCAGACGTACGCGCCATTTTTTAACTCCATGTTGTATTCTGTCATTCCGTTTCGCGCGCAAAAGAACTCTTTGTCGTGTACGTTTTCTAGATGTTTCCTTATATTGTCTAGATCGAGATATTTTTGGTGACATAATCGACATTTTAATTTTGAAATGTCGACTTGCAGTGTTCTTTTCCCTCTTGGAACGTATTTTTGTAAAATTAGGCTTCTGTCTGCAACGTTGTGGGTAGAAGTGTGGTCAAGTAGCGAGCTTATATCTGAATTATACTGCATGCAATAGAAACATTTGAAACTCGATCCCATGAAGATGAATGGTCTGACTGTAGTATACTGAATGAATGTTGTCGCGTTGTTTCTCTCCGCTACTGTTAACTGCCATATGCTCGTTTCTGGAGCCGGCGTTTGACCTGAAAATTTAAAAATATTTTTCAGATTTATGCCAGTTGTAGGTACTTAAGAGATATTAACAGTCACATATATTTCGTTCCAATCCAATTTGTCCAAAATGTAAACAAACCGGGAGGTCTGAGGTAGCTGACGCGCCCTTAAGTCCTACAAATTTTAATTTGTAGGTTCATTTTTCATTTATCTGTTTATAGTTAGGTGATAATTGATTAAATATTCACAATTTGATTCATCAAGACTAAACGAGAGTGCCGGTTTCCCTAAATATAATTAAATGTTGAGATATTTCTTTAGTTCTAGGCCGTGTTAATTACCTCATGCCGCCATGTTTGTATACATTTTCGACGATGTAGTATTCAAGATATCATAGTAGGTATTTATTTATAAAATTAATATATACATACAACATACATACATAGTACATCTGTCGTCTGAAGCTACATGGTACGCAAGGTGTGGGGCGGGAGCATGATGTGACAGATGACAGATATGCATCGACCACAGCGGAATAGTTTTTCTGCTCTATCGATCTGTATCATCAACAAACTGATATCAAATAACGACCTTGCACTATATATCATAACACTTTATAAGAGTAACAGTGTAAAGAACCATTTAAAAACCATAAATTTCTATAAACTTGGTCCTGCAGTGCTATTCTGTAATACACCAATTCGTCGCTGTACTCGACGACGAGCTCGACTTCGAAACATCCTTGAGATCGACTGTGAGCGCAGCGCTGCGCGAAACGGTATTCACGATCACAAATAAGCTCGTCGTCGAACTGTAGGCTGCATCAACTCGTCGCTGTTTCAAAGACGAGTTAAGGTTTGCCGCAAATTTCTTCACATCATAATCGATATTTCCTAGACTTCATTTTGATCGGTTTAAAATTATTGTTTTATTAGAATTATTAATTTATTTGGTAAAATAGAGTGAAAATATGATTTTACATACATAATTTAAGCCTCATTACTTTTTTTAAATTATTCTTTTTGGCTGAATGTAAATTCCTATGCCAAGTCGTTATAAAAAATACCGGCCGACTGACTGACGCGAGTTTTTTCTTTGCATTTTCTGGTTTACATGTTTTTATTTATAATTTATAATAATAGAAACTTTAGACCGATATAATCAATCGTATTTTACTTTTAATATTGTGTTAAAAATATAGACATAAATGTAAGTATTTGTTACATGCAAATTACAAGTTTAAAACAATTTAATTTTGTATATGATAATCATGTTTGATTTTTAGCACATAATTTTGTAACTTTCTGTGTTTACAAATGTTTTTTGTAATTTGTAGCATGTCAAGTGGCGTGGTCCCTTCGCAAGCACAACTGGAGAAATTAATTGACAGCATAGAGGAGAAACTGGCTTGCGACAAGGCTCGCTCGGACATCCCACTCAAGAGACCGCACGAGAACAGCCTGAGAAGATATAGCTGTCAAGCTGAACAGTGATGGGCGAGGCTGCATTAAAAATTATCTAAGGTTTGTTTACATTTTTATAAGTATTTATCTAGCTTTGTAATATGTACCATGCTTGGTAATTGTTTTGTGTAGAGAACACTGGCAGTTATGGGAGGAGAGCGGTTTGCTGTTGGTGATAGGGATCTGGAAATTAACCCTTTTCATGTGTTTCTTTTGCAACTGCTTATAAATTTTTGATTTTTTCAAATCTTATATTTTTTATTGTATGAGTTAATAAATTTATTTTTCCATTTGTAGCAATTAACAAATGAAACAGAGCCAATGGCTCATGATAAAACAGAAATGCAATATGCTGTTGAATTGGTATGTACATAATAGTTTGTACATTATTACACCACATTCATATTGAGACATTGGTAAGAAAATAAAGTGCTATAGCCATATAATATAGATATTTTTAAATTACAGAATGAGGTTATTCCAAATCCTACACCTGCTGCACCTCCTACGATTAACACTCCTAGTGCTACATCAAGTAACATATTTTTTTGTTATTACTATTATTTATTAATTTTTATTACTGGGCTGTTTACATGATTATAAATCAATAGGCCCCAGGTTTGATTTCCGGTTGGGGAAATTTGGAAAATCTTTGGACCTGGGTGTTCCAAGAGTGCTCCAGGCTGTCTTAGTTACTGATATTCCTGAGCCCAGGAAATATATTTGTCGGGCACTATCTTATTAATATTATAAATGCAAGTTTGTTTGGATGTTTGTTGCTCAATCAAACTGAAATGGCTGAAGGAATGTAGATGAAATTTAGCAGAAGTAGATTATGTTCTGGAATAACACATAGGATACTTTTTGTTATGTTAAAGTCCATGCGAACAAAGTCACGGATAAAAGCCAGTTTACTATATATGTGCTAATTGTTTCTTTTCTTTATAGTTCCACGTTATCGTCGTCTGGTAACCCCAATGACGTGTGATCTGACACCCACCACCAGTGCAAAGGCAGTCCCGGATGGCGAGCCTAATGGAGCACTTCATCACCATCGAAGACAAGGGTGAGATTGACATTGAGACCATGTTGGCAGAAAATCAACAGTCTGATTCATGTTTTACATGAGATGATTGAGGCGTGGTCAAGACAAAATCAAGGCTTACAAGATTTAGTTACAAACATTTTAATCAAATAATTAGGTATTTTGTAATTTTTTGTTGTGTGTAATTTGTAATTGAATCTTGTAAAACTTTACTTGGGTTATTAATTAAAAATAAAATTTTATTTTTCATCAACTATTCATTTTATTTCTTTTACTTCCCATTTCCATCTAATAAAAGTTTTATTTTAAAAAATAGTCTTAGCATGTTAAACATAGTGATTATTTTCTCTATGTTGTAAGTTGTAAATACAAATATCAGTTACTATCAGTTACCTACATATATAAAAAGATATGTCCTGACTGACTGATTAATCATAGCCAAGCCTAACCTAAATTTACATGTTTTGACGGAACTTATGAACTGACTAGGTATATAAACATTTACTATTAGACTCTTTACAACAACATAGAAGTCATAGATTTTGGACAAGAGGCCCTTAATGATGTGCACACCATAACTGTTTCACTACTGCCTACTTAACCATCCACTTGCTAAGTTATCTTGGGATGTTTGCTGCTGTCTCAGTGTTCTCAATAATCAGTTCTCTTCTTCAAAATCTCTTGGGGCTAATGAAGGAGTCCAGTATGGTTACACATGTGCAGCACACAGCAAGCCACCACACTCTTGGCAACCTGTGAACTAATAAGCATCTGAATCTTCCTTTCAATTACTTGGTAAATTGCTCTATACAGATGGCTGAGACACATGTGTCTATATTTTTGCCTATTATTTTTTGATAGCTCCCACTAGCTAAAAATGACAGCATATACAATATCTGAAACATAATAAACACAAGTTTAAAGGTACACGTATTTTATATAGACAATCCATTTGTTTTATTTTTTATTACTAATTGATTCTAAATAGGTAGGAGAATAAATGTAATAACTAATAATAGGTAATAATTATCACTGTTTACAAACAAACCTTAAGTATATTAGATAAATCCCCGGAACGACCATATAGAGGTAAATACGTAGTAAGGTCATTTTCTAACATATTAATTAAGTCCTCAGATAATTTATAGTGACTAATGAAGTCTACATCGGGTGAAATAGTCCGTATGTTTCTCAGTTGTTGTGCCGGTCGACGCTTCTTTAAGTTGTCACTTTTTTTTCCCTCTTCCAATAAATACAGCATTATAAACAAACGAGCAGCCATTATTTTTTATTAAATGGACATGAAACACTTCAATTTTAAATAAAACTAGACAATAATGTATCTTTCATTCAAATCAGTCTCAACTATTGTAGCTTTTGGATTTGACAGTTAAAATCGAGGCTGTGGGCGAGGCTGTTTTTTGTTGCAGAATACCTACCAAAATCTATGAAGTTCAAGACGACGCAATTCAATCTATCAATCTATAAAGACGCAGCGTCGAGTTCAAGATATTTAATTAACAGAACTGTAGGTGACAGCGAATATCGTTTGTGTTCTGAATAATCAATTAATCACGTAGAGCTCGTCACATTTGCCAGAATTGGCGCGCAGAAATAAAAATATTATATTCAGAACAATATCAATTATTAGTTATTATCAATTATTATTAAAATAATTCCAGAAAACAATAATAACATAAGAATAAACTCGCTTCACATAAACTTATTACATTATGTCAACATTTAAATGAATATATCAACATTTATATATGTATATTTAATTTAAAATTCTGTTTTTCGTTTTTGTGTATTCTATGGGCCTCGTTGGGTGCAATGAATAAAGGAAAACAAAAGACAAAAATAACTACTCAAACAACTCAGCCCCATGACATGGGGCTCATTAAGAGACCTGTGAATAAGATTCCACTAGATCGGCAGCACACCCACACTCTGGTGTTGCAAGTGTTCACGGGTGACGGTAACCACTTGCCATCCGTTGGGCCGCCTACGCCGGTCTGCCATCTCCTTTATAAAAGAAAATTAAAACTGTTCAAGTTTTAGGAAGTAGGTACCTATTGAAAAATTCTATATCCGGCCGGTCACCACATGGCCAGCTTTAGCATATCACTACTGCAACTCTTCCTGTGGTTGTCGTGAGAGGCGACTATGGGGTAACAAAGACGCTACCACAAGCTCTGACGAGTTACACCGCCTCAAAAGTGTGGACTCGCCAACTCACTTAGCCAGCGTCACACAACCCTCGAGAACACGACAACGTACATGCGGGGGCCGCACGTCCGGCAGTGGATGATAAAACGCTGGGTACGGTTAATGAATAATAATAAAAAATACTTTCTTAATAAACTATATTTATTGACATATCAGTGTGGTCCAAAAGTTTCTGGCCTCACATATCTCTAGATGTTTAAAAAAAAAAACAAATTATACGTCATTGTAATTGTTATATATCCTGTTAATTCGTGTATAATTTTTAGAGTTCAATCGTCGTTAGTTTTGTATCCTCGACTGTTAGAACAACAGGAAGTCGCAAAATGATTAAATTGGAATATCGTTCCGTGATTAAGTTCCTTACAAAGGAAGGTGTTGGCCCGACCGATATCAAACCGATATCAAACAAATTAACGTACACGGGCATTCTTCTCCATAATTTTTCACCCTCAAAGATTTCTGTAAGCAATTTCGTTTAGGACGAGAATCCATCGACGACGAATCTCGCTGCCGTCAATCTGTTCTACTCCCTCCAAACAACATCAAATTAGTGGAAGAAGAGGTTCTAAGCGACTGACGGCTAAAGACTAAAGAAATAGCAGCAAGGATAGGGCTTAGGATTCTTCATGAACATCTTCATATGAATAAAGTTAGTGCGAGGTGGGTGCCAAAACTTCTTTCAAGTGTGCAGCGAAGTGAAGAAGTAGCGTGCTCTGAGGAACTGTTGTAGGTCTTTCAGAGAAACGGAAACAACTTTTTGAAGTCCATTGTTACTGGGGATGAAACTGTCGTTCTTTATTATGATCCCCTTTCCAACAGAGAATGGGTGGAGTGGCGTCGTTCTGGAGAAGCACTGCATAGGAAGACAAATGTGATTCAGTCCAATAAAAGAATTATGGCTTCGATATTCTGGGATTGTCAAGGAATATTGCTTATAGACGTAAAATAATGCAATACTACGGAGACTGGAAGCTATTGTGCTAAGCTTATAGAGCAATTACGAGAAGCAATCAAGCAGAAACGTCGTGGAAAACTAAGCAGAGGCGTGCGGCTTCTCCATGACAATGCACCCGTCCACGCCGCCGCACTAGCTAAAGCTGCTGTTTCAAAGTCCCGACTTGGCTCCCAGTGATTACTATTTGTTCAAACTCAAAACGGACTTAAGCGGTAGAAGATTTTCCACTGATGATGAAGTAACCGCTGCGGTTTTCGACCATTTTTAAGACAGAACTTCTGACTGTTTTTATAATGGGATAGAAATGCTAATCAAACAATCCGAAAAGTGTGTTCAAATAGACGGAGAATATATAGAAAAATAAAAATACAGTTTCACGAACTTGAGTGTCCTTTTTCTTTGTGAGGCCGAAAACTTTTGGACCTCCCCTAGTACCAATTTAAGAAATCATTCAAACTTTTGTATATAAAATTGTTAAGCGATACCTACAAGTGCAGATACACAACATAGCAAACATATTACAGCAACCTACCAGAGGCATCAATTATATTGAATGTAAGAAAACGGACCGAAGGCTCATTTACACAAGGAAAGTTTACACACTGTTACACACAACTATTTATATAATGATAAAAATTCGATGATACCAGTGATAAAAGTGATCACTTGATGATAACATGGTTTATATTCGTTTTTTGACCGATATTCTCGCCTGTATGCGTTCAAGAAACTCTCCTTGTGTAAATGAGCCTTTATTCTAGTTTGTCAGATATTGAGACGTTAGTACAATTTAAAAAAAAAACATTTTAATGTTTTAAAATTCAAACGTTTCAATGTTAAAAATCACTGGTTTAACCGCAGGCAGCACGCTTTCCTCCCTTCGTGGAGACTCAGGCTTGCCAACTTTCCAATTCCAATGAGCTGTGGTGGGGAGCGGGGGATTATTTAGATTGTTAGGCTGACTGTAAAAAATTGTACATCTATGTATTTTGAACAAAACAATAATATCTTTATTTCTTAATCTAAAGGAATATTTAATTTATTTAGTTGATTTAGAGGACGAATGTATAGAGAAACGAACCGTTCCCGCGTAATCTTTACAATTTGTGAATAAATCGGACGATGTTCCATTATTTTATACCGCGAACCCGTAGGCTGTGGAACGAACTGCCTCAAGAGGTCTTTCCATTGAGCTACGATATGGGGTTCTTCAAAAGAGCTGTGAATAGGATTTTGCAAGGTCGGCGGCGCGCCCGCATACCCCCTGGTGTTGCAGGTGTTCATGGGCGGCGGTAACAATCTATAAAATAATCTATAAAAAAAAAAAAAACAAGACCGGACACGGACAAATTGCGTCAAAACCGGACTGTTGGCAAGCCGTTGTCCCCGTTCCAACTGCGATAGTAATTGACTTCTGTCTATACACGCCCGCGAGCAGTTGCCTTTTCGCCGTTCATTGAATATGGAATGCGTGTGTACTTGCGGTAGTCTTTAAGCTGTCGTCTCCGCCCCCAGTCGCCCTGATGACCATCAACCCACCGCATAATCAGTTCTTGCTTTGGCGCTACGCCCGCATCCCAATCCTAACCCTGAATAAATAACACCATATAGAAATGAAACTTGAGCGCCCAACGCGTTTAAAGTTGCCCACAGTTTCGCATCGTATCATACAAGCCGTCAGTCAGGGCCGCGCCGTGCCAGCGTGGCGTCAGCGCCACGCGCTCGATTTGATACATTGCCACCTTGCTTTTTTTTACAAAACTATTGATAAAAAACGATTTCATGTTTTTTTTATAATTAATGAAACGTTTTAATGTCTACAGTTTCTCTAACTAACCTAATAGGTACACAAGTAAATAATTATTATTAAATAAATTATTAAATAAGTGCCAGCCCTCACGGCATCCGTCGGCGATAAAGGGACGTTACGGCCTGAGGGGGGAAGTAGGTGTTTATTTCGCGGCATTTGGGACACGCGCAAAATAGATTCCCTTCTATATGGTATTATGATTTATTCCTATGTCCTAACCCAAGTAGGTACTGCTTACTTGTGTCTTGTACACCCGATTATCCAGCATTTTTTTAAATTTTTCTCACCGCGCAAGCCGACAGTCTGCCTCAGTCCTATTTGCTGCTAATTTATGCGTTAATGTCTGTTAGGTGGAAAGTGTTGGCACGGATTTGAACTCGCTATACGCAATTTATCTTTGCTTTTATTTTCATTATATGTAATAAAAAAAATCAGTTCAGCGCAAAATTGAAGAAGCACCTGGGATGCCATTCCTTCACATGCTTGTTAAAGTCATTCCTATTCGGGAACCCATTTCCACACTCCGAACACGTGAACTTATAATCTTCTCCGTTTACATGTATCCTCATATGCTGCTTTAGACTCTTCTGATGTCTATATGCTTTCTGACATAACGTACATATGTAATTCCTCTCGCCCGTATGAGACAGCATGTGCTTCCTCAAAGTAGTTTTACAACTGAAACTCTTCTTGCAAATCTCGCACTGGGTTTTCTGCGTGTGGAACTTATTTGTGTGCATCGTTAGCGCCCTCCTGCTGGAGAACGTAGATTTACAAACCTCACATTCGAAGGTGAAGGTTATCCCATGCGCCTCTTTCAAATGCCTTAACTTTCGGAAATGCTCGAAGAATCTCTCTGGACAGTGTGGACATCTCAACATTCGCATCTTCGTTGTCCCTTCGTGCGCCTTTTCTATGTGATATCTTAGATTGGAGCTGGTTGTGTAAACCTTTTTACATTTATCACAAGGATATCCACCCGGTAGATGAATTTCTTTATGCTGCATCAGCCTCTGGTGCGTCATGAATCCAACTCCGCAAGTCTCGCAAATAGCGTTACTAAAATGGACATTCATATGTCGGTTCAGGAGAATAAAAGTTTGGAACATTTTAGTGCATAAGTGGCAAGAGAACTGGCCGTTTTTGAGCGCTAAATTGTAGGCGACCAGTCCATTGCCAGATTCAGTGAATTCCTTTTTGTGTTCTTCTGTTAAATGTCGGCGGATTCTGTCCAAATCGTCAAAGGTCTGATCGCATACTTTACATTTTAAACTTGATATGTCGACTTTGATAGTTCGTTTTCCTTTGGGCAGTAATTCCTTCAATATCCTAGCTCGCTCTGGGATTTCATGTGACAATGTGTGCTGCAACAGAGCGCTTATTTCTGAGTAGTTTTCGTGACAGAAGAAGCATTTGAAGAAGTATCTGCAGTAGACAAAAGGTCGAACGGTCGTGTGCTCAAGGAACGTAGCAGCGTTTTGTCTTTCTGACACTGTCATTTCCCAAATACTCGTGATGGCTCCTTGCCGTCGCGTCGCCGCTTCCATGCCTGAGGAGGTAAAATTTTTTTTTAATCTTGCATCTTCTTTTTGGATATCTTCCATTTGAGGTTTCCATGTATAACTACTAGATATTTTGATTTAAATAAATTTATTAAAATCGCTATTATTAACTTTATTACGTTCAAATTAATGTGACTGTCCCTGAATAAATATATAAATAAATTATTGATGTATCTAATGATATTGGATTATATTGATAGTGATTATATTGATTCAAAATGATTATTTTGTATAATCATATATTTTCTTTTTTGGTATATTAGATTATAAAAATAACCTTTTTATAAAATTGCAAGGTACGGAGTAGCTTTATAAAAAAATTATAAAGATTATAAAAATAGAGATGTACCTTACCAATTCACTTTGTATTTAGAATTGTGAAAAGTATCTATTAAGCTTTTAGATCTTTGTGTTTTATAGTATCCCTGTCTCAGCAGCGCAAGCGTGGTGCGTGTTTTAGTTGTGTTTAACTGAATTATTGAATCAAATAAAGGTTTACATAGTCATCTTAATTTTATTATGACATACACACTTTTCGGTGTTACCATTTTTACAACAGTGCGAACGCACGCCCTCACCCACATCTATACTTAACTCATATTCTAATTTGCCATCGATACCCATTCAGTATTCTATTGTTGCTTATTTAATTATTTCCCTTTAATAATTGTATTTGTGACATAATCTCAGGAAAGAGGCACCCAGATATTACACTATTAAAAAATGTACAAAATAAAATTAAAAATACAAATAAATAGTCCTACAATGTAAAATATTTTAATACGTCAATTAGTACATTAAAACTATTGTCTAACTAAAAAATAACTTGTATATCATTGTTTTTTTATTATATTAAAAATAAATAATTAGTGATTAATTTACTCGTATGTGCATAACGCTATCACACACTTAGGTCTTTGACCTTTGAACGCGTCCGCTTTAAGTACGCGTAAATAGGTATGAACTACGAAACGTGTTATGTACATACAAGTAAATTAACCACCAATTACTTATTTTTAATGTAATATATGTTAATTTTTAATTTAAAAGTTCGAGTTAAGATAGTTGAGTTTATTAAAATATCAAACACTATTTTTGTAGGACTAGGAGTAGGATTTTGTACGATTTTTGTAGGATCAACTATAATTAGTTAATTATGTTTTACAGGAAAGAAAAAAGTTTACGTGTAAAATAATTTATTATCTCCTTTTTTATTATTTAAATATACTTACATACATTTATAGTATGTGGGCGTCCAAGCAAATCCATATCTCGGCTTCTAGTTTCCGAGACGTTCAAGTTTTTCTGAAGCTGATATTTCTTGATTTGAATCTCATAATATTATTCTACGGTCACGTGCCATAGACATCCATAGATGATGTTTCTTACTCACTAAAATATGTTTCTATATTTTTGATAGAAATGTTTAATATAAAGGTTTGTGTAATTTATACTAAACACGGAAATGTGGACCCTTTTTACTAAAAGATGCGTTTAAAATACTTCTGTCTCTAGTTTATTATTTGATTGTGTTATATTATAATGAATAATTAAGTTATGGATAAAGAAGAATGCCCATTTGTATATTTCAGGGGAATCTGTAGCAAAGATTTACGCAATCGATTATAGAGATAATATTTCATTAACTATGTTATTTAGTAATTGACCCAGATTATAAAGACTTATATAGATTCTTTGGAGGGAGCTCGAGAGGTACGGTTAAGTTTTTGTTTGATGTGTGTGTGATTTAATTTAATATACATAGATACGTATTGAAGTTCAAAGTGTAAGAATTTAAGATAATTAATAAGTCATTTAAAATTATAAATAAAATAGTTAATAAAGTATTTACATATAATTTAAAAGTATTTTAATTGACCGTGCACACGTATTATTTTTGGATTGGTCCGCGCCTCCCTCGTGACTGGATAATGCGCAGGCGTAAGGGAAGGGATTTTCTCTCGTGATACGAGGACATAAAAGTAGTGATAGCATGTGCGCACGACACAGATTTACCTTAGCATTTAATCGAATAGCTAATAAAAAAGTGTAACAAATAAATTGGTGCATACTTTATGTATCCTACAAAAGTGTCATGTTTGTACATAATGTTTGTGATAATCAAATAAAAGCATAAGACTGCGTTTTTCGTGTCCTTCCAACGAATCCTCAGTAAACCTACTATCGCTTTACTGAGCGATGGTATATTTATTTGAAATTCATTTAAACGCGTCATTGGCAAAATAGTCGTTGCGTTTAAGCCGATGACTGATACTGTCATCAAACCGAAGAAGAAGATTTATTTATGACCTTGACTCTAGTAGTAGCATTTACAAATGTTGTTTGAGATTATTGTACCTTCTCGTATTTTGACAAAATATTATTTTAAATGTTAGAAAAAAAAACTGTCACTCGTTTTGTAGATTTTGAATTGTATCTTGTTTATGTGATAATATTTAGATACGATTTTTCTAATTATTCATAAACATAAATTAAATAGTTATGCACCCTACACTTACGCATAACATCCGCGTCAGCAGAATCTGATTGCAACATTGTATAAAGGACATACGTGTCAAGAGTAATCTAATGCAACGTTGCAATAGGATGTTTATTGTTTAGTCTAAGTCGCCCACCTGCGAGTGGACCTTATACCACAAGAAACCATTGTAGAACACTCAATAAAGAACGGTGGTACTGTGAAGACGTGTCGTCTTTTTAAAAAGTCAATCCCTCGACTCTCAAACTTGACGAAATAGCACACTTTGTAAATGTTTTGGTCTTGTCAAAACAACAAAAACCGACAAAAACTAACATAACAATCGTTAATTCCTATATTATTTTCTGCGTAATCCCACATTGAATTAAAAAATATTTATAATAGGGGTTAAAGTATGAAATTGCCGTTTTATAGTAATAGATACTTTGAATTGACATAAAACCTTCATGGTGTGAGATTTTCGGGTGAAACTTTTTTCACATGATACGTATGAGGTTCTTGTTTTAAAAAATGTGCAACATTCGATTTTCGACGTTCAATTGTTTTTTTTTTATTCAGCTTAGACGGGAAAGATGGATACTTCGAAAATCCGAGTAATCTTTGTGTTAAGGGTGTAGATCGTGAAAATCACCGAAAAGAGTGTTACGATTTTTCATATTTAACCTATTTACATATGATTGATATCAATGATAATTTGTATATATTACAATCAAAGACCAATAAGTATGTTCATGCTTATATTAAACTCTTAAACCTAATAGTTGTTATATAATAAACGTCAACAAACGCACAAAATTGAGTAAAAATGCAAAAACATGACTTCGTATTTTTCAGATTTAACCCCATAAATCAACACAAATTGATAAAAAGAAACACTTTTTGAACACTGAAGAAACCAATAAGTATAGCTGTATACTTCTTTTTATACCTTTACAAACAAAGACTTCCTCTTTTAAAGCCCTAAAATCTAGATATATTTTAAGGTAAATTTTTCATACACAAATGTATGGGATAAAACGTTCGTTTCATTCGTGCAATCTCGGTGGTCTGCAGCGGCAGTTCCTTTCTGTAAGTGAACGCGACACCACGCTTGTCGGCTGCAGACAGCAGAATTACGTATTGTGAATTTGTGTTTTTTGTAAAAAACTGTAAGTATAACATTTTTATAATTAATTTATTTTCAGTTAGTAGAAAGTATCGATATAATGAATGTCTGAAAGAAAACCATGATGGAACTAGATATAAATCGTAAAAAATACAATATCTACACTAATAGGTATTATAAAGAGGAAAGATTTGGATTTTTGTATGTAACGAATAAACTCAAAAAGTACTGGACTGATTTTAATAATTCTTTTATCATTCGAAAGCTACATTATCACTGAGTAACATAGGCTATTTTTTTCGCAGGACTGATTGAATTTGAGTGGCATGCCAGGGAAAAGAAAGTTTTGTACGCATTATAAAAATATGAAAGCCAAAAGATCTCGGAATAAAATGTAAGTTCCTCCCTACTTATTTATTATCGCATTTGAACAGGGTACATTACAAAGCTAATACAATATGTCATATGATTTAGATCGCCCGATTCAGACATATACCTACAATAACATGTAAATATTGGTTTGTATTATCTATATCTATACTGATAAATAAAATTGAAGTATCTGTATGTAATATCAAAATAATAGGATTTTTAAAAAAAAAAAAGGCGATACGGAGTTCGCCGGGTCGGCTAGTATTGTCTAAATATCAAATTGTGGAAGTAGGTAGGCGACAGCGCAACTTTGTCGACATACCTATACCGCCAAACAGACGCGAGGCGCCTAGCGTCTGGCTTAGGGTTGTACAAAATAAATAAAAAGTGGATAATATTGATGAATAATATTTCCAGTATTGAAAATAAAGAAAACCTTGGGGCCGAGACTCTGAGCAACAATGCTACGCGCTGTATAGAGGTAAGTTGTTATACGTAATTCTTGTAGACTTGTTACATAAATAAACAAACTACTTAGTTAGTGATGGGCGAAGACAAAATCTCAATACCTACCTATAGATTTTTCTTGCAATATTTATTATTTTCATCGAGAGACAAACACCTTAGTACCGAAATACTTCTCAATTACTTTCTCAAAAGAAAATTTACGTTCAAATAGGTGACGTCATAAAAAAACAATACCTAATGCGTAAAGAAATTATAATTTCTATTCATCAGGAACCTAATATTGTATTAATTCTTTTGCATTTTTTTAAATTTTTAATTATTTTTTATAAAAAAAATCAAGCCATTATCTTTCTTTACAGGAACTAGTTATTGAAAACGACCAAGAGGGAAAGGTGGATGAAATGGAAGTTGGGCGTAGAGTTGTAGACGTTTCTTTTTTTTTTAAAGCTCTTCAGGCCATAGGGGACCACGGTCCAATGGATTGTAAGTTAAGTTACCTCAGTATAATAGGTGAAGTAAAAGTTGGTCTGGACTCAAAACTCATCATGAAATGTAGTATGTGTAGTATGAAATTTACTGTGTGTTTGATTGAAAAGAAAGAAGATAGAATGGAAGTGAATCATCAAATTGTATCTGGTATCATATCATCTGGTGGGAGCTACTATCAGTTAAAAACATTAACTGCCGCAGTAGCCCTACCAATCATGTCACCTTCATTATACAATGAAATTAATAATACGGTTTGCGATTGGTGGGAAAAGACAGCAGTACATTCCATGGCAGAAGCTGTCAAGGAAGAAGCGGAGTACGCAGTGTCTATAGGTAGTGTTGATAAAAATGGTACACCATTAATATCTGTTGCTGTTGACGGTTGTTGGAGCAAGAGATCTTATGGTAAGAATTTTTCCGCCTTGTCCGGCGCAGCTGCGATAATTGGCATTAAAACTAATAAAGTATTGTTTTTTGGAGTTAAAAATAAATACTGCGTAGTTTGTGCACGAGCCGCAAAGAACGACAGTCAGCCCTCGGAACACCGTTGTTTCAAGAATTATTCGGGATCATCTACCGGTATGGAATCGACCATAATAGTTGAGGGGTTTAAACGTTCCATTGTTGATCACGGTGTAATTTATAATAAATTTGTAGCAGACGGCGATTCCAGTACTTATAAAAAAATATTAGATTCGCGACCGTACGGTAATTTAACAGCAGAGAAAATTGAATGCAAAAATCATCTTTTACGAAACTACTGCAATAGCTTGGAGAAACTGTCGAAAGACACTAAGTATCCTTGCGAATTGCGGAAATTCCTAAAAGAAAGGTATTTGCGTTTAAGAACGGGTGTAAAATGCGCTATTAAATATTGGGGCGATCAAAATCAGTCACTCGAAGAAAAAATAAAAAATCTTAGTGAAGATATCCTAAATGGTCCACAACACGTATTTGGTAATCACCAATATTGCAAGGAGTATTTCTGTAGACCTGATACTCGTCGAATAGAACCTGTTGGGTTGCTTCCAGCAATTGTTGGATGCGGATTAATGGACGCGGTACACATTTTAAGTAAAAGACTGTCATATCATTCTAGAAGTTTAATTCATAATTGTACAAGTAATATAGTTGAAAGTTTTAACGCAGTGATTGCCAAATTAGTAGGGGGTAAGCGTGTAAATTATTCTTCCCGTGGTTCTTATGCGGGCCGATGCGCAGCTGCTGTTGTGTCTTTTAATACAGGATCGATTCATAGTAAAACTCATGAAGTAATATTTAAATCTAGTCCTAATCCTTTGATCGCGAAAGTGGAAAATTGTAATCGTAGAATCCGTTTAATTGCTAAACCTAAATTAAGATTGAAAAAGAGCCACAGCGCTGTATCGAAAGACGCTCACTATGGACCAAACTGCGAAAAACCTGATCTGAGTCCAGAATTATATGAGAAAGCCAAGTCATCTTTTTTAGCCGATTTAAAGTTGTCTTGTGCTGAAAGAGAGGAGCTTGAAAGGTCGACCCATTTGAAAAGAAGTAGTTCTGAGTGGATGAGTACAAGGAGAAAATTACTAACCTCATCATCGTTCGGGGAAGTTTGTAAAAAACGAGAGAGCACAAGTTGTGCTGTTCTTGTTCGTAAAATCGTTTATGGTAGTAATATCTCCAGTTTGCCTGCTGTACGGTACGGTATCGAAAACGAAGAAACCGCAATTAAACAGTTAGAAATTCAAGAGAATATTAGTATACAAGGTTGCGGTTTGTTCGTCGACGATCAATATGAATTTCTTGGTACTACACCAGATGGCATTTATGCAAACGGTTTAATTGAAATTAAGTGCCCACATTCTTTAGCTGGCATGACTCTTGATGAAGCAATGGCCAAACATACCTTTTGGGTTAAGGACAAGGCTTCCAAGGGTTATGTCATAAATAAAAATCATAACTGGTATTTCCAAATTCAGGGACAGGTACATATTACTAAAAGAAACGTTTGCATGCTTGGCATCTGGTTTGGTGCTACTGTACCTATGAAAGTTTATATTATAGAAAAGGACGACAAATTTTGGGAGGAGAAAATGGAGATGAAATTAGTTAGGTTTTATTACGATTGCCTACTTCCAGAATTAGTTGATCCTCGGCAGTCACGAAGCATGCCCATTCGTGACGCGCCCAGTAT
The DNA here is from genome assembly GCA_914767545.1 of Sesia apiformis. Classification (NCBI taxonomy): domain Eukaryota; kingdom Metazoa; phylum Arthropoda; class Insecta; order Lepidoptera; family Sesiidae; genus Sesia; species Sesia apiformis. The sequence goes on from OU611975.1 coordinate 2,530,894, forward strand.
CATAGAGGCTATGAAAGAGAGGAAAGAAAGAGCTTTACGTGTTATGAAAGAGAAGAACGCCTAATGATTTTGAAAGATACAGGTAACTTAACTACCCAGCCAGTCGATTCACGTAAACACGCCAGTCCAAAAGTCGTTTTAACTTAGGAACTTAGAAATCGCCTTTTGGTTTTCTGTTTTAAACGCACTCACTTATCTAGTCTTGGATTGTCATAAATCTTCCAATAGCTCAATTACTATACAATTTCTGAGTTACCTGGTGTAAAGAATCATAAAAATTGGTTCAAAAATACAGCGAATTGAGAATTCTCCTTTTTTTAAGTCGGTTAAAAGGGCTAAATTTGCAAAAAACGAAGTGACGTCACTGCGCTACGGTTTTTATTACTTACGTGAATCGGGCAGCTGGTAACGTTTTCATTCTGATAGGTTTTGTGATAGCCATTGATTTTATCATCAAATTAGCAGAAATCAGAACTTGATCCGTAATCGAATGAAAAACCATTAGAATTTTGAACTCATATTTCGTTATTGTTTAATTACATACTTTTAATTAGTATATTAATAATTTACAAACTTCTGTTAAAATTAGTAAATAAATGAATTATTTACTAATTTTTGTACAACCCTAGCACGCTTTTGAGATAGCGAGTAATGGCGACTCATATTTGTTATTGTGTAGTAAATAAATCATTTTTATACTTGTGTTTCATTTATTGACATTTTTTTTAAAACCCTAGGATTTTTTTTAGATATCGACGAGGTGATCGTAAACAAAAAGTAAGTATTTGAGTTTACGCAATAGGCACATTTCCTTGCGTAGAGATAAACACACTTCCTACTGAATTTGCAATTATTTTATTGAATGAATATTTTACGAATTAGAATAAATTTTGGTAGTGAAATTACAAATAAATAAATAGTTGGAATTTTAGGTAAGTAGAATACAAAAATGTCAGATGTCAAATGATAGAAAAACATAAAAATTGTGTCTCAACTACTCTTATTAATCTATTAAAAAGAATCAACAGCTAGTTTCCAAAAATTCAACGTTATTGTTATGCTGTAAATATTCAAGTTCAATAACAATTTCTCAACGTGGAACGTTTGTTGCAAAACATTTTGAAAATCGCGCTCTCTAGGTCATTCATCCGCCCCGTCGGATGTTACATTAAACTTTGGCGCTGCGGTCGCTCGAAATCGAGATCTCAGGCCAACAATCTACACCCTTAACGACGGAATAAATGACAATGTAAAAAGCTAGGGTACTTGCATATGTATAGATAATAGTTTCGCTTGTATAGTTGTTTCTCTTTAGTGTCTTATAAATGTATGAATATCTCTTAATATCGTTAGGTTTACACTATCTGTTTAATGTCCGTTTTATGATTATGTATTGTGTAATTGATATTAAAATGATCCCTAGTGTGTCTTTTATTACCCTATTAGGATAATTGTTGGTAAATAGGGTAAGTAGGGCATGCTAGGGATAAGTTATGGGCGCTATGGCGTTCGGGAAACAACTGAGCGCTCCGCCACCTGGCGGACGAATATAATATTTATAGTCCTGAAGCGGGGGACGGGGTTACGTAAATATGTCGCGCAAACCGCGCACCCCGTCCACTCGAAACCGAACGTTATAGCGTCATGATCTTATTAGATCCCTCTTAGGCTAGTTTACATCTAAGTTTTATCTAATAAGAATCCTATAAGAATCTTGTAAATGTATGAATATGTATAAAATGTGTGTTGTACGAATAAATGATCCCCCGCGGGTAGCGGGAGGGGTACACATGTAGACAAGTAGTGGGGGAAGCCCATTTGGAATAAAAGACGGACCATTTTGGGCTTCCCGCCATTCCGATCAGCCATTCCGATCAGCGGCACCACTCCGAACACTACAAACGGTCAACCAAGTGACTAGGACAAGTAGTAGAACAACAAGTACCTCTGCCCCCTGCCCCCGGCTCTGCTGATATTATCGAAGACAAGAAATAAGGCGTTATTATTGTTTAACATCCTATATATACAGTCCACATCCCCCGGCGACCTATAAGGTTGTAGGACAATACTGTCCTCTATCTATTAAGAGATTGTAGTAGACAAAAGTGTCCTCAACACTTTGAATACAAGTTCCGACGCGGAACTAACGCGGCAGCAACGGCTCGCAATATTAATGCTGCGTTTGGAGAGGAGACTGCTAATGAACGAACCGTGCGTTTTTGGTTTAAACGCTTTCGTAATGGAAACTTCGACTTGAAGAACGAACCACGTGAAAGACCGCCCACACAGGTGAATAACGCTGAATTGAAGGAGATGGTGGAAGCCGATCCGAGTCAAACTACCCAAGAATTAGCGGCATGGTTTAACGTTACCTTACCTACAATATTGACTCATTTGCATCAAATCAATAAGATAAAAAAATATGAAAAATGGTTGCCTCATGATTTGACTGATCTGCAGAAAGAAACGCGTGTTGAAACTTGCGTTGCCTTGTTGAATCGGTACAGAAATGAAGGAATATTGGATCGAATTGTGACATGTGACGAAAAGTGGATTCTTTACGATAACCGAAAGCGAAAAATGCAATGGCTGACCCCAGGTCAAACGCCGCAACAGTGCCCTAAGGCAAAGCTTACCAATAAAAAGGTAATGGTAACTGTTTGGTGGTCTATTCATGGTGTTATTCACTATAGCTTTCTCAGGTCTGGTCAAGCAATAACAGCAGATGTTTACTGTGCCGAACTTCGAACAATGATGGCGAAACTAGCAGTGAAACAGCCCCGACTCGTGAATCGATCTTTACCATTATTGCTCCATGATAAGTGATAAGTGATAACGCAAGACCTCACACTGCACGAGAAACCGTTGTAACTCTACAGGAGCTGCAGTTAGAAACCATACGTCATCCTCCGTACTCGCCAGACCTTGCTCCAACGGACTACCATTTTTTTCGTGATTTGGACAATTTTCTACGTGGTAATAAATTTTCTTCCCAAGAGGCAGTACAAAATGCTTTCACACAGTTTGTCGAATCTACATCCCCAGAGTTCTATCGCAAAGGCATAAATGAACTTCCGATTAGATGGCAACAATGTATAGATAATGAGGGTAAATATTTTGATTAAATAAATATGTTACATTTTAGAAAAAAAACGATTTTTAATTTTTCAGTACAAATCGGCAATTTCATACTTTAACCCCCAATATATATTGAAATTACGCAAATAGTGAATGAATGATGAGAATGAATGAGTGAGTGAGTGAGTGAGTGAATGATATCAACATAATATGAAAATTTTAACACTACATTTTCGAAAGGTGTGTGAAAAATATGATTTTTTATAATTAATAATCACATAGGAAACTACCAAGTGGAATTGTGTTCCCGTTTTAGATCAAACATGTAATTCTATTGTTATTTTAGGAATTATGTGAAACTTTCATGAACATTATTGGTTCTGAAATGAAATTCCTGTTATTAGTTCTGCGTCTTGCGGTAATATTGACACATAAGCACAATATTCGAGAACTGTTATCTCAAACAATACTTACCTACTTGTATTACAAAATTTACACGAAGTTAGGCGGTTCATTTCCTTACAAACTATCTTTTAATTTCTATATTACCTTATATACTCGTATATGTTAACGATGACGCCTCAAGTTAGTAACGTAAGACGTATTTGTATATTTACATTTGTGATTTACGTTTGTATTTTGTGATATTTGATTGTACATTTACAGAGTGTTTTAATGCCCTATTGTTATTAAGAATTTATGTATAGGTATTTGTGTAGTGTGTTTTATGAATAAAGACAACAACGGAAATTAAAAGTAACTCCAAAGAAAGACGCGAGTTGTAGAACTCAAACTGTAAGCGTCAATATTATTATTGTTGTCCTTGTCTAAAAATTGTCTGTCCTTATCATATGCTATCTCGCTCCCACGTATGTATTAAATAAAGATAGCCTGAGGCGCTCCCAGTCGGACGATACACGAATCCTCTCGCTACCGTAGAAGCTAGTTGAGGCACTTAGATCCGAAATATAAGTAGGCCCGGTTTGAGTGCGATCACTGGCAACTGGGAATTCAACTTGGTAACTTAGCAACTGAACTGAACTGAACATTGAATAGTAAATCACTGCAGCTCTCATTAGTAACACCGCGCTCTCATGAATAGTGTCTTAACGCCTGCTTCTACACATCTTGATCGGCACCTCAGAGGCATCCGGACTGTATGTTCGTGTACCGTCAGTACGGGCAAGCTCCTCGGGCGTAGTTTTAACCGCGACCCGACTCGAGTTTCATTTCACTACCCGTCGCCCTTACACTCACCATCCTCGGTATACGCAACACCTACATATAACATGCTACAAATAAATACCTACATATTAGATATTGCGGCAATTCTGTAATTATCAAAGGAAAACCAGTAAACATAAAAACCTGAGAATACTGATTTTTATTCAGACTGTCGAGATAAAATGAGTATTATAAAGGGTCAGCATTGAGAGAAAAATATGAAAATGTTTCCTAGTGTTCGTAATACACGTGTTTATTTGGACTCCAGACCTCCCCGACTAGCTGATACCACCTCACAATTGGTTCTCGCTTATGGTGAATGAGCAATGGTTTTAATTTTCATCATTGCGCTGTGTTGACATTTACAGTTATCATAAAAATCCTAGATGCATGACTAGCCCGAGATCATTGAGTACGATAGAAGACAAAAGGTCGGTTATAACTGCTAAAACTACGGCACAAAATACACACAATTTTAGTTAATGACATCATTCCCGAAATTCTTTACAATAGTTTTAAATTGCCACTGGGGATGCCAGTGTTTAACATGCTTATTATAATCGTTCCGATTATGGAAACCATTTCCACATTCCGTGCACGTGTACTTCCAGACTGGACCATGCACTCGCATATGCTGCCTTAAAGTCCTTTCATGCATATACGCTTTTTGGCATATAGTGCAGAAGAAATTTCTCTCTCCCGTATGCCCTCGCATATGCATTTTCAATAACGATTTAGTCCCAAAGCACTTGCCACACATTTTACACTGGATTTTCTGCGTATGAAGTTTCGTTGTGTGCTCTGTAAGAGCTCTGCGGGTAGGGAAGACGGACTTGCAGATTTGGCACTCGAAAGTAAAGGTGATACCATGCGCTTCTTTCAAATGAGTCATTTTTCGATAATGCTCAGCAAATCTTTCTAAACAATGCGGACATTTTAGAGGCTTTATCTTCTTCGTGTTGGAGACCTCGTGTTTCTTAAACACGTGGTATCTAAGCTTTAGCTTTGTTTGGAATACTTCTTGACATTTGTCGCACTTATGCACGCCGTTTTGATGGACGATTCTATGATTGATCAGTCGTTGGTGCGACATGAAACCAAGTCCACAAGTCTCGCAAACGACGCTAAAATGGGCATTCATGTGGCGATTCAGCAAGAAGAATGAATTGAAAGTCTTCCCGCACTTATGGCATGATAGTAAACCGTTGTTGACGCTCAAATCGTACGCTATTAATCCATTACCAGCGGAGTTAAACTCCTTTTTATGGGCAGCGATCAAATGCTTCCTTATATCGTCTAGATCGGAATACTTCTGCTCGCAAATCTTGCATTTGAGCCCAGAAATATCAACTTTGATGACTCTCTTCCCTTTCCTTAAATGTTGTTTGAGCAAGCTATTTCTTTCTGGCGTAGCGTGGAATGCTGTATGTTGGAGTACCGAGTGAATTTCTGGGAAGACCTCATTGCAGTAGAAGCATTTGAAATTTGCCTGCTGGTAGAAGAAAGGCTTTACAGTTGTGTACTCCAGAAAAGTGGCAGCGTTCTCCCGTTCCGATACTGTCATTTGCCAGATACTTGTCCTCGGCCCCAGCTTCTGGCTTGTCGGTGCAACTCCTGAGGAAGACAAAATGATTCCTTAAGAACTGCGAAAAAACCTCGACACCTAAAATAATGCGTGCATTTAAAAGACTAAGTACCGAAAGACTAACCTTTTACTCCGGGTCTACTTTCCGAGGTTTTTTGCGTTAAATAAATGTTAAAGGTTCAGTTTGAGTATTAATTTGGAAAATATCTTTATTTACAAGCATTTGAAGAACATAAACTCATATATGAGTGTGAGTATAATTTTGTCTATTATTATTGAAACAAATCTTTAGCCTCCGACCAACAAAAAAGCTACATTGTTAACTTGTACTGGCGGATCTTTATTAAAAGAATAACCGACATTTTAATAATGTTGAGATTATTATTGTATATTGATGTAGTACTACAAGGTTCAGCCTCAGTGTCGAGAAAGACACAGGCAAAGTCAAAAAGTGATTTTAAAGTAACGAATAGAGAATTACAAAACTCCATGCACGGCGTTCATGTGAGCGACCAAGGTCGAATGGTCGATGCAGTTTCTCCCGCACACATTACAGACCATGTGCCCCATTTCGTGTGTTCTAGAATGTTCCCGAAGGTTCTTTCGTCTCGCGTACGCCTTCCCGCACACATCACACTTAAAATTCTTTTCCCCCGTATGTATTACCATATGCCTCGTTAGGCAATATTTTGAGAAGAACCTCGCATGACATATAGCACACTCCTGATTCCTCTCTTGCAAATGCACAGACCGTATATGGATGAGAAGGTGATACTTAATGTCATATTCTCTTCCGCAAGTCTCGCATCTATACAGTCCGGAACTCTGATTGTGGACTATTCGCAGATGCTTAGTCCTCTGATAATTTGAGTTAAACCTTTCGGGGCAAATGGGGCAGCGTCTTGGGAATCGTTTAAGGTGTACTCCTCTCATGTGCAGAGTCCTTTTCGTGGAATTTGTGAAGATTTTATCACATTTTTCGCATGGAAAGCTCCCAGTTTCGTGGGTCTTTTGGTGTTTTCTCAGCAACACCAGAGAGACGAATACGGAGCCGCAGATCTCGCAACTATAGTTGTTGAAATGCTTACTCATGTGTATTATTAGGAGTCTCAACTTAAGGTAGCTGTCTCCGCATACTTGGCATTCAAAACAGTCGCCGTGTAATTTGTAAGGAATTATGTTATCTTTGAAGTTGGGATCGATTTTCTTTCCGTGGTCTTTCAAATGAGTCTTCAGTGTCTGCAAATTTTGGAGCACTTCAAAACAAATCCTGCACTGTAAGCAACTCACGTCCACCTTCAAATTTCTGTCCCCCACTCTGTTGTTCAGCTCTTTCTTCATTTCCTTTATACTGTGTTCATTTATCGTGTGATCTTTCAAATACATTGCTTCTAGAAAATTCTTCGAGCATAAAAAACATCTATATTTGTTAGCAGCATGAATGAAAGGGTATACGTAAGAAAATTCAAAGATCGCGAGCGCGTTGTCTTTCCAAATCTGAAAGTCTACCTTTGACTTTCTCTTTGACGCCACACTTCTGTGGGTACTTTGAAATGTTTTAACATTAATAGTTACTGTTTCATTATTCCATTTGTCAAGCGAAACCGGTTCTTTAAGTAGAGTAATGGTAGAAATTTTCTCATGCTGTACATCTTCTTCTGCGCTGTTTGTCTCCTCTCTTTTTATTATTGCTAAAGTTTCTCGTTCATCTTTTATTACAGTCGCATTTGCAATCTCCTTTCCCTCTGTGGCGTTTCTCTTTCTTTTATCTTTCTTCACTTTAGTTGTGACACGCAATCTTTTGTGGATTTTTTTGAAATCCTCACCATTGTCTTCATACTCACATTCAAGGTTTTCTAATGGAATAGGAGTCTTAAGAACGATGAGTGTCATGTCATTACCATCGTCATCCTTCATGGTTATCGTTGAATTGCTTTTCTGGATGAGACCTAGAAGAGAAAAACTACTATCATTGACGGATATACTTACAATCTATACCAGTTTTACTTCCTAATATTTTTAATTCAATTTTACATACTAGCGGTACTTCATAATTAATCGAGATAAAAAGTACCCTAAATTAACATTTAGCTGGGTCAACACCCAACGTATAAGTTGTAACTGTACCGAGTTTCATTAAAATCCGTCGAGAGCAGCGATTTTTGTGTGATGCACGTTCAGACAAACAGACGAAAATTCCAAAAAATATTGTTTTGATTTCTACATGTAATTACTTTACACTACAATGATTTTTTTTAAATATATTTCATGTACAGTACGTAACACGGCCCTGTTACGTTTTTATTATGTGTACGAGTAAATATAGATTTAATAATAACCACCTAACTTTGAGGTGGATTCGGAATAATGGATTGGGAAGGATGGGGAATGAATAGGAAGTGTAATAAGATGAGTTTTCCTCATACCATAAGTTTGTTCCTAACCTAGCAAACATTTTATTTGAGAATAGAAAAATCTTTTTTATATTATTTCAGTTTTTATTGATCATTACAAAACAATACAAAAATATTTATACATTATTATATTACAAATACATACATATAATATAAAGTCCAACAAAATAGTATAAAATATTTGATATGTAAATCAGTAGACTAAAACTATCATAATATATGTATATACAACATAGTTATATAAAAGCAACATATGTCACATAATTTTTTTATCATATTATAAATAAATAAAATTGGTGATTAATTTACTCGCATGTGCATAAGACTATCCACACTTGCTCCGTTAGACCTTTCACTTAAGGCCGCGGCCACTTTTGTTTAAGTAGTTGCATGGATTTCATAGTTGTTACGTAGGGATAGTGTTATGCAAATACCAGTAAATGAATCAACACCAATTATTTATTTTTATGGAATAAAAAAAATCACGAAATCCTTGTTTTAGTTAGATATAATAGTTTTAGTGTAGGTACTGATTGACGTATTTGACACTATTTTTGTGGGACCTTATATACAGAGTGGAACCAAAGCTCTCCTGAACCCCGATACAAAATGCCACTCGTAATTCTGAATTAATTGACATAAAATGCAACATATTTTCTGTTAAACTAATCATAATATTTGGGCTTAATTGTTAATGAATCGCTCGATTTTAGAATAGCATCACCTCATCTGTAGGGGTAGCAAAGCGGCTATCACAAGCGCTGAGGAACTACACTACAAGAGGGGACTTGCCAATCCGTTGGCCATGCCATCCCTCGCATGGGCGTGGCCACGGCGGGGCAGGCTGAAGCGCTTGCCCCCCTTGGCATGGGGAAGAATAAGCAACAGGCTTATTACATTACACTATCTCTATTTAAATTATAAGAAAATTGTTTGCTTTTGCCCCAGCCTGGATAAAATTGTTTGCTTTTGCCCCACCCTGGATAAAATCCTGACTACACCTTTGACGCCGTGCACACCAGTGGACGGTGAAAGTGGTGGTTACCTTTACAGTAGATAATGAATAGGTACATATTTTTTATTTTTATCTTCGGAGAAAGTAGTATGAGAAAATACTGCTAGTTAAGAAGCGATCACAATATTTTCTTTCAAATGTAGTTACACTATTACAAAAAGGATTAAAATCTATATCACGACTAATTCTGTTATAATAATTATGTCAAAATTTAGCAAAAACACAAAAAGCTTTTTGCAAGAAAAGATTCATACAATTTTTATGGCAATGAACTGAATCCATGACTTCGGTTTCGGGAAATGTTTGAAGATATATTTTATATAAAATACTGAACTTTAATTCTTAATATTTTACGGTTGTAAATAAAGAATACCATATTACAAAAAAAAACTATTTTTTTTATTACATTATTTTTAAAAATTACGAAGATTTAAACCTTTCAAAGTTGGATGTTGACAAATAAAGTTCTGAGCAGTATGTGACCTCACGATTATTATGGTATATAAATGTCGTTGAATAATGTTCAAGAAACTATAATGTTTATCCAAACATGTCTTTTCTAAAACATACTGCAAATAGCCTAATAAACCTTTTAAATATTGTAAGGTAACATCAGTTAAGAATTGTAGGTACTCATACATGTTATCGGAAATGTACAATATAAATTCAGGAATTTTATAAAATGCCAAGCTGATTTAGGAAATGTGCAAAATATTAACGTTATTTATTACATACAATACCAAGGTTATGAAGCTTCTAGGAATTTTATAAAATTACTAACGTGTACGAATATGATTGACCTCCTGGGTTATTGACCTTGATCTATGATCATTGATTTAGCCCCCGAAGCGTCATTAACCTTGTCTTCGGCCATTTTTTTCTGAGGCAAAATAAACAGCATATTAACAAATTGTTTCTGTGTAGGAAGGATTTTCGTGTTGATTAAAAAAATTACCTAAACCAGCAAAATTGTTTATGGGTAGAAACGAATTTAACACATTTCCGATTTCTACTTAGTAAATAATATACAACTCCTAGGAAATGTATCTAGTAAGATTTATTTTATACATCTGTTTTATGTATTATATACATTCCCTAGAAATTATACATAGGGTGACTATGTAAATTTTGAGATACTTAAATTTCAGTAAGAGAATTCATTTGAACTGCACCGTTTTTAAAACATCATTTATTTAAAATTTGAATTCCGAGAGCCGTTTAGTCAAAACGAAAAAAATAAAAATGTTGTATTCACTTTTTTATTGCATTTCGCGCACTTTTCTTTGCAACAATGGAATTCGAATGAGAACATTTTTGTGCAATGACGTTATACGATTTTAGTGTTGGTTTAAATGAACTGTATAATAAAGCTGTTGAGGACCTCGACAGTATCAACAGTGCTTTAAACCTTTAAATGAATCGCTGTATAGAGTATGTAGAGTATTTTGAAAAGTTGTAAGTAATAAAAAATTGTGTTATAGCCCAATATATGTTTTTTGTATTTCAAAATTTACCTAGTCACCCACGTAGGTATATAATGCCGTACTCAATACATTTCCGCTAACATATATATTGTGACGACAACATCGCGAGCAGAGCGTTTGGAACTTAGATATATATCTCGGCAATTTTACAAAGGAAATCAAAATCAAAATAGTACGTTCTATTTTAGTGTGTATATTTATTTAATTACGAAAATTAACAGATTGAGGGATATATAACGCAAGCTGTCTGTCGCTACGTGCTTGAAGTTTCTACCTCGTTCAATCTGTTCCGACCCGTGTCGCTAACAGTTATCTATTTATTTATTGTAACAATGTCAAGCGAAACAAATCTCGTACAATCTGTGATATATTTTTAAGCCATGACTTTCTTCTTCCAACATGCCTTTTCTCTTCAACCTTCCTCCTTTTGACGGTAGTCATGAGCACTCCAAATCAATTTACCAGTCATTCGTGACTTGTTGGAGTCAACTAATTCTGAACATTCTATGGTAAAATCATATTTCTAGGGCGTCTGGTCTTTATCTTTATCAGATCATAAAACATTATATGCAATAAATACACTATAATTCAGTGTAAGCTGTAGAACGAGCTGCCTCAAGAGGTTATTCCGTTACGCCACGATATGGAGTTCCTCAAGAAAGCTGTGAATAGGATTGTACAAGGTCGGCAGTGCACCGGAGTATCTCCTGGTATTGCAAGTGTCTATGGGCGGCCATCATGCCACTTAACATCACGTGGGCCGTTTGCATATCTGCCCCCTTTACTGTAAAAAATTTAAAGAAATTTCCAAGTTGGAAACATCCCTTGTCTTATTTGCCTCCATTTTGGAACCTTTCTTCAAACTATATCGTGTAATCTGAGGTGGTCTTTCAAGTTCTTTCTCCTCAAAAATGCCATGCCGCATATTTCACATTTATAATTCTTCTCTCCCGTGTGTATCACCATGTGCCTCTTCAAGGTTTCCTTACTACAGAACCTCTGAAGGCAGACATCACACTGCTGGTTCCTTTCCTGCAGGTGTACTGATCGCATGTGGCATTTCAAATGATACTTTAAGTTGAATGCTCTTCCACAAACCTCACATTTGTGGACTCGCGTCGACTGGTTGTGAACATCTTGAAGGTGGATCGTCCTCCTGTAATTCGAATTGAATCGTTCTGGGCACATGGGGCAACGTCGCGGGTACTGCTTTAAGTGTACTCCCCTGATATGAAGCGATCTTTTATGCGGTGTTGTGAAGACTTTGTCACAGCGGTCGCAGGGGAAATTGCCGTTCTGATGCACTTCCGAATGCTTCTTTAGAAGACGCAACGTCATAAAACCTGAACCGCATATCTCACAGCTATAATTATTAAAGTGGACGCTCATGTGTATGACTAAAAGTCGGATTTTTATGAAGCTCTCTTCGCAAACGACGCACTTGTACTGACCGTCTTCAATATCCAGCTTAAAAGGTATCATGTTGTCTTTCAAATCTGTATCTATTGCTTTTGCGTGATCTAGTTTTAAATGATGCTTTAGTTCCGTCAAGTCTTTGGGTCTTAGAGCGCAAAGTTTACAGATTATGTCGGTCACGTCGACTTTTAGAACGTTTTCTCTGCGGTTATTTAACAGTCTCTTTAACGGTGCAAAAGTGTGAGTTTCGGTCATATGCTGTCGCAGTGTAGAAGTTTCCAGAAACGGCTGCGTGCAGATGAAGCATTTGAACTTGTTGTTGCCGTAAACGAAAGGGTAGACGGTGGAGAACTCGAAGACAGTCAGTGGATTTTGCTTATAATCTGACTTTTTTGGTTCTTTTGCAACTCGTACCATCGGCATTATAGGTTCATCCTTCGGCGATGGACTCTTCTCTATCGGTATGGGTGATGCGCTGCGGGACGGCGTGAAGTTTCTCGAAGGAGTTGGAATGATAGAACTTATTCGGGTAGTTTTCGTCCATAAACTGAGTTTGCCGAAGTCCAAGACAGTTCCGAGCGGTCTACAGAGACTTCGGTCGTACTCGACTTGGAATAATGGCACGATCTGTTTTGCTGTCGTCTGTCTATCCGATATTGGCGAGTCGGTCCCTAGAAAAGAAACATATTTTTGTAGCCGGTGATTTAAATTTTCAATAGGCTCGGTTAGTGCGTACCCACCTCCGGTTAATGTGATTGTAATGTAAATTTTCCAAATTTGTTAGAAAAATGAATATAATTCAATTTTATTTAGTATTAAGTATAAGTGAGCGACGATTGACTAATTTTTTGCATGGTTATTAAAAGCGTAACATATGTATGATAATATCACTATCGTGCATATCACTCAAGATATTTCTGAAAATTCACGTAATGAACTTCTAGAATCAAGTAAAAGTTACTTATATAAGATTATAACATCCCACTGCTATGCCCTAATAAATAGTGAGTGACGTTTCGGGCCATAATCTAAACGCGGGCCCAGTGCTGATTGGTTTATATTACAATTCTACATACGCACGACAATCATTGCAATTATGCTGTATTTTTAAGACAATGGAGCCGATTGCTATCAACATCAGTCGAATCGATGCTATGCAGGACAGTTTGCCGTGCTGCCGTAGATGTTTCACGTTAAACCAACGGCCGTGTGCACCGACCCAGCTCCGCCCGATTTTTTTGGATATATTTCTTATCCAATTGTGCAAAGTAAAAAACGCGCATGTGTTTTTGGTCCTTCGAGCCGGATTTGAACGAGCGACCTATGGATAATATATTACATAATAATTTATTTATTTATAGAGAAATTACAGAGAAAGATACACGTTTAATAGTATTTTTTATTCATGTTTACATTCATGTTTCATATAAGTATAATCTATAAAATAAGTAAATTGTGCGTAATAATATGACTCCAAACATGTCCATTTTTATAAACAGTCACTAATGATTTTCCTATGAATTAAAAGTTATTTCATTTAATATTTCTTGTTATAAATCTTTTAATTTGTATATGAAGTAAAGTTTTAACGTCAATAGGCTGAGTAAATTCACAATGCTACTGGTGTATACACCACAAATTTGTAAATAATCCATGAAAAAATTGACATTAAGCTACGATATGGGGTTCTTCAAGAAGGCTGTGAATAGGATTTTGTAAGGTCGGCGGTGCATCCGCATGCCCCCTGGTGTTGCAGATGTCCATGGGCGGCGGTAACACTTATCATCACGTGAGACCGCTTGCTCGTACGCCCACTTCTATATATGGTAAATAAAAAAAAAAAACTTACGCGGATCAATGTTTTTTAAAAGTTATCTAGTGGGCCGTAAACGTCAAAAAATAGCAAATTTTGGAGCGTCAAACACATCCAATTTTTATAATACTACATATTAATGGAGTTTGGTGTTTAGATTGTAAAACTCACAGAAAATCAAGCATTGTTCATCAATACAATTTTTTAATAGATATAAAGGTTCGTTTATATCTCCAGACATTGAACCGTCACAGACAAAATAATATTTTTTAATACATTGTCTATTAACGTATTCATATCTATCGTATAGCCGCGCAGACGCCGACAGACACGTGCCGTGGCCGACCAGCATTCACGGAAAGAATATTTTGTCTGCGCGGTACATATTTGTAGCTGTCTGACTACTTTGTTGTGTAAGGAGCATCGGAACCGTACAGACATTTCCTTTGTTTTCGCGCGCAGTAGACTGACGTCATGAATAACGAGAAACTTATAGAGATTGTTAGGGAATATAAATTCCTTTACGATCTAGTGATACCATTTTTAACAAAAAAGTGAAACAAAATTGTACTCATTTCTACTAGAGCTATATAGTGACTGCCGGTCGGTGCTGAAGCTAAACACGCGTCTGGTACGACCGGCGTCTATCGTTGTCTGTAACTGAACGGGTCTGGCACGTTAGATATGAACAAACGGAGTCTGTCGTTATCTGTGACGGTACGTGTTCGGCACGTTCAATGTCTGTAGACATAAACGAGCCTTTAACAAAAAGGTTTTGCTTCTCCCGAAAAGTAGCCTTTTGGCTTTCACGACAATTGAATCGCAAATTATTCTAGTCAAGTCAAAATTACTAGTCTTTAATGAAATCATAGTTATTTTATAGTGTTATTTTTTTACATATTTAAATAAGACAATGATTTTAAATACATTAACGTACAAAACGATGTGAAATTAAAACTGAAATCATTACTGTCATATTTAATTCACAAACTTAATTTGGAGTATCGCTTAGGGTGGTTTAAAACTATACGTATTAATAGAATTAGGCCCTGTCTTCATGGTCTTTTTATGCCATTAAAATAAGTAAGTGTTCATTGCTATGACATGCAACCAGCCCTTTCAGTACCTCATTGTCTTATGCATGTGGGATGTATGGGCTTAAAACGCCACGCTGGCCATCCCGGGTTGACCAGTTCACTCTTCTAGAAGTGGTGTAGTTCCTCAACGCTTCTGATAGCCGCCAAATTATCCCTCAGTCGCCTTTACGACACCCACGGAAGGAGACGGGGTGGTGGTGTCCTGCAGCCGGTCAGCACCACACGGCACCTAACTTAGTATTTAGTTTCTACAAGAAGTGTCAGTCACGCTCCTAGCTGGCAACGTGGGGTGATGCACTTTGATATGATGCTTCAGGCTGCAATTCTGGACGAAGGCCTTCCCACAACTGTTGCAGACGTATCGCCTATCGTTCTCATGGATCCTCATATGTTCTCTCAAAGTGTACTTCCTTGCGTATGCTTTCGTGCAGATACTGCATTGATGCTTCCTCTCCCCGCCATGTCTCACCATGTGGTCTTTTAACTCAGATTTTGAGTAAAATTTCCATTCGCAAACGTCACAGGCATGCCGTTTCATTTTCAAGTGTACAGTATTTATGTGAACCCCCAATTTTCCACTTGATATGAAGACTTTTGGGCACAAATTACATTTAAATTCCTTCACTTTCAAATTATGGACTGCAATTATGTGTTTGTTTCTTTGAAAGTAGTTCCTGAAAGCCTCCGTGCAATGAGGACACCGGTGTCTCTTAACTTTCATGTGGACGAGGGCGTAGTGCTCGTTTTTTGCAACGCTCGAGCGAAAAACCTTCTCGCAGCCGTCACAAGGAAAGGAACCAGTTTTATGAGAGTTGGAGTGAGACCTCAGTCGATCAGGTGTCACGAACCCAGTACCGCACTGCTCGCAAATGAAATTCTGGAAGTGTACGTTCATGTGCTGATTTAGCGTCTTAAACTCCTCGAAAGTGGCATCACATAACGCGCAATGGAAGTCTGTTTTCGTCACTTTGAACGGCAAAACTGCTTGTGTTGATTTTGGATCTATTTGCTTCTGGTGTTTGTCCAGCAAATGACGATTTAAGCCAGTAAGATCAAACGGGACTTCGGTGCAAAGATTACAATCCACGTTCGTAATATCCACTTTGACCAGTTCGTGTTTCTTTAGCTTAGAGATGCCATGCTTTATCTGCTGCGCTGTAGGTAAACTGTGGTTGGAACTGTTATGCTGTCTAAGGCACGCTGGATCGGAGAACTGTTGCTCACAATAGAAGCAGAGGAATCTATTCTTGGACCACCTAAATGGACAAATTTTGGAGTGTTCAAGAAGTAATGTCGCGTTCTTTTTCCTGTCCTTCAATATCCTGGCCTGTTCGTCTCCAGTAGTTGTTGCGTTCTTTATAGTCAACGGCATTAATCTCCAGGTTGGATCTTCACCTAAAACGAGAAAACCTACGTCAGCAGGCATGTCGTAAGTATAAGCATTGTCATGCATATTGCTGTATAGCTCTTTAAACTGTCACGTTTTGTACAAATTTTATTATGTTATAAATCGTATCTGAACGTATAAACTGAAGGAAATCGTTATTATTAAATTCATTGTCACTTGTCACACATATTGTTTTTTAATTCGTCGCATGTTAGAGTGTAAACTTCAATTCCCAACGTTCTCTTTCAGACTCTAAACACAATAATACCTCCGGGTAATAATTACCTCTGCAGAGCACATATTAGTCACGAGAACCTTAAAGAATTATAACGTCGTGGTGGTCGTTGCAAGTTGACGAGTCATGTGCGTCTGGTTTGAGGAGCCTTTACCCTTATTTAGTAGAAAATTAGGAGAATATGTAGGACCCATTCTAAAAATTGCTCTTACAAACTCGTTGAGGGTAATTATTTAGATACCACGGCTTATGGTAGTCGCCTTTGCAAGCCAAGGATTAGGATTGTCACCGCGCGATAAGTTGGGTACAGATATTAGCAATACAATTTGAAATGCAACAAATATGGTGACTGTCACCAACCGTTTAACAGCCACTGCTGAACATGGGCCTGCCCATATACATGAGAGATGTATGGCCTTGAAAAGCGAAAGAATCGGCGTGTCCAATCTATTAGAGGTGGTGTACTTCGTCAGGACTTGTGGTAGAGACCTTGTTCTCGTTTAGTTGGAGCCCATTACAGAAGTGCGGTCCATCCGCATACGGAAGTGTCGCGCACTGTTCGGTCCAAAAATTATTTTATACCGCGAACCCGTAGGCTGTGGAACGAACTGCCTCAAGAGGTCTTCACATTAAGCTACGACATGGGGTTCTTCAAGAAAGCTGTGAATAGGATTTTGCAAGGTCGGCGGCGCGCCCGCATGCCCCCTGGTGTTGCAGGTGTGCATGGGCGGCGGTAACACTTACCATCACGTGGGACCGCTTGCGCTTCCGCCCTCGTCTATAATTAAAAAAAAAAACCCAATAAACAAACTGGCGCTAGCGGTTTGCAGTGGTATAAAGGATATATAAAATGTTCAATAACAACTTTTGACTGTATAATAGACTGACAATAAAGAGGAGTTAATGAATGCATTTTAAACAAAAATAAAACAACGGACGTATAGTCGTGTTAATGGCAACCACTATACAGCTTGCTCTTATGGCTTTAGCCTGCATGGATCACTGAAAGCCGTGTCTACTAACGGTTCTTGTTCTTAAATGATGTAAGTGGAACCCCCTTTTATTTCTCTTTATTTTATTTAAGGGCTTTTCACTTTTTTGTATGTCAGCCCCATCGTATCTTAAAGGTTACAATGTTTCTTAAATCCCCACTGAACTGTGACTTATCTGTGACTCCGATAGTGACCCGCCAATTCGCACAAAATGTTCGCAGCATTCAATGTTGGCTCCTACAGAATTTTATGGAACATCCGTACATCACACCTGTTCTTTGGAATCCCATATCGGAGCTTTCCTCTCAGGTGCGTTGCGGAATTAATTTTTCTGATAAGGAAACCTAACCTCTCTCACAGAAGAGACTACCTTGAAATGTGCCGCATTCCTTACTTTGTCGTATTTCTCCAATGTACGTGTTTCGGTTGTGAGCCATTTCCCTTCTCTTCCCATGTTCCCAACTCTTTCTCCTAATCCATTCCTTAATCTGCAAAGGTGGGCAGCGCTTCCGAGGGCGTGCCAACGTATGTCATTCTGGACTGATGTTGGCATGTATCGCTCATGTCCATGGGCTACAGTATCCACTTACGATCAGGTGAATTGTATACTAGTTTGCCGCCTTTTTCTATATAAAAAAAAAAGATATATGATGTAGTCATCTTGCGACATAGTCGTTCTGATATCCAATCCTCTTGATGTCCTGTATGCGACCTAGACTTTTTGAGGTCTAGTACTTATGCTCCCGACATGCATATTGCAACGGTGCCATAATGTCATCATCTAGCCTTGAACAAGTCGACGTTGCCATCATTTAATTCATTGTGAGAGATATAAATTTCGTTTTTCTTTAATAATATATACATATTGTTACACACTTAAACGTATAATGTACTTTAGAATTAACAGTCTGAAATGGCAGCAGACAGGCCATATCTGCCGCGGGACCGACAGCCTATGGAGTAGAGAAAACTGGAAGATGGTGTATGGTGGCGCTCCTGGGGAGAGACCTATGTATAACCAAAAGTGGAGGGACAGGCGATGGTATGGTAACGTATTATTCGAACAAACAAAAATACTTTAATTTTAACCTCATATCATACGTAGTTCGTATTCACTTGTGTTTAATTTGAAATGTTATTAAATAAAGATCTTGTTCCCAAATATAAATTCGTTTATTAACTTTTATTATACATATTATATAAATAAAATTATTGTTTGCGAAAGAACATATATTCACAACACTACTTCGTGTCACAACACTATTTACACTTGACTGAAATACACGGACGTGTGTCACTTACCGTCCTTCAACACATGCCTTTTTTATATATTTCTTAACCAATTGTGTAAACTAAATATCGCGCATGTGTTTTTGGTCCTTCGAGCCGGATTTGAACGAGCGACCTAAGGATAATGTATTATGCATGTGCATACTATCAGGTAACCAAAAAAGTTCGTGCTGTTTTTCTTGTACAGATTTGCAATGGATATTTTTTTAGTTATTTATTGATAGCACTTGTTTATATACTGTCATTTACTTTCGTATGAATTCCTCTTTCATTTGATGCATACAAATTTTGCGACAATTGTTTAATTCCTATTGTGAAATAATTTAAAATGGCTACGAACAAAACGTTAATTCGAAGTTGTTTACTCTACGAGTACAAACTTGCCACCGAAGCGGCCGAGGCGGCGCGAAAAATACATATGTACCACATTCGGAGATGACGCTGTAAGTGATCGGACAGCACCGAAGTGGTTTAAGAAATATTCCTCGGGAGATTTCAGCTTGATCGATGAAGCACGCTCTGGAAGACCGAAATCAATCTGTACAAGAAAAACTGCACGAACTTTTTTGGTTACCTGATACATAATACCTGTACAATGTGTATTTCACCATATTATGAATTTAAATGATTCTAGTGAAGTCAAAATTACTCTTCTTCAATAACTAATAGTTATTGTATGAAGTAAAAATATAATAATATTTATTACGTATTTAAAAAAAACAATGATTGTATATTTTAAAAATAAGGTATGCCTCAACGTACAAAAGTATCTAAAATTAAAACTATGTACGAGTTCTACTGATATAAGTACAAAATATCTAATTTAATTTGGAGTACCTTCCACTTGGGGTTATTTAGAATTATACGTTTTAATAGTCAGGCACTCTTATAATGGTCTCTTTATACCACTAGATGTAGGGGGATAGTGCACGCTGCAATCCAACAGCCGCTGGGCGCGCTCGACTGGCCACGTTACCCCACTCTCACAGAAGACTACCTTGAAATGTACCTACTGCATTTCCCACTTTATCTTATTTCCCTAATCAGGGCCGTCTTAAGTCTATTCTGCGCCGGGGTGCGGGAGTGTATCCTAAGACAGTCAAACATCCTATTGTGTATCCTATGACAGTCAAATATCCTATTGTGTATCCTATGACAGTCAAATATCCTATTGTGTATCCTATGACAGTCAAATATCCTATTGTGTAATTGTTTACTATAGCGCAGCTATACTCTAAGTGTGTTCCGCGGAACCCTAGGGTTCCGTGATACCTCTGTCGGGGTTCCGCAAGAATTTAGAAATAAAAAAATCAAAACACCTCTCTCTGGTCGCTCCGCGGCTGTGCGGACTCCGCGGCCGCGCGGAGACAAAACGCTATGAATGTTATTTATTTATTTATTTGTATTTGTATAAGCTTGTGTTACATTAGCTGGTACAATATCTCATAAGTTTGGTCTCAACAATTTTATACTTGTACAACGCGTTCGCTCTAAGTTTGCCGGTCTGTGGAATGCGCGTACCCTCCCTCACGTGACAACAAAACTTATAATGTGTCATAGTTTTACCCAAATATCTAACGTACACAATTTTTATTGTTACAATTAAATAAAAAATTTCGAACGTCATACACTCATACCTATCGCCAGCGGCAAACTTAAAACGAGCGGGTAGTATACTTGTAAGCGCTCAGTCTCTTTGATAAAAGCCGCCTCTGAATTAGACGCTATAGTTGTCAACTAGCGACTTTCGTCTCTAACTTCAAAGGATAAAGTCGATATTGTTTACAACGCTATTTTTAAATTTCTGTTTTTATTTTTGCTTTTTGTTTATCAAAGGTGCCGACTCGAGTATTTTCGAGAATATTTGAGATCGAGTCTAGGACTAAGTATAAAAGCGGCGATCGCGCGTTGGCGTCGTCAGTTGATGATTAGCGTTCGGAGCGATAAGTTACTACCTACTTACAAGCTCGCTAGCGAGAAACTAGTGTTCATTGTTTTACTGCCTGCTGTATTCTGTTGTCTCAGTTTTATACATTTCTTCCCTGTAGGTTCTAAATTTAGTCTCTTATACGCAGTAACGATTGTGCATTATTTAAACCCCACTATCCTGACTTGTAACATTATAAATAAAGAAGAATGGAACGTTGGCTTAAAGGTGTTAAACGTGTTCCAACAACATCTTCTAATGACGCTGAATGTTCAAAAGCAATGCGCGCGGAGAATTTAGCAATCACCGATCCAGAAGATGATGCCACGAGTGCCACGACGTCAAGCTCGACGGTTTCAAAGACGAAAAAAAGGAAGTATGATGAATCTTATATCAGTTTCGGATTTGTTGATTCCAACGGCTCACCTCTCTGCATGCTCTGTAGTAAACTGCTTCCTAATAGTTCCATGGCACCTGCCAAATTGCGTCGACATTTAGAAACCGTACACCCCGAGACTAAAGACAAGAATAAAGAATTTTTTGTTCGCAAAAAAGATCTGTTATTAGAAAGTCAAAAAAATATGATGCATGTAACACAAACTACCAACGAAAAGGCCACGGAGGCATCATACTTAGTTAGCTATCGCATTGCACAAGCAGGTGAAGCGCACACTATCGCTGAGAAATTAATAAAACCATGTGTATTAGACATAACAAAATGTATGCTTGATGAAAAATCTGCAAAGCATCTTTCTACTGTTCCGCTATCAAACGATACTGTTTCACGACGAATCCATGATCTGGCAAGCTACGTCAAACAAGAACTAGTTACACGTCTACAAAATACACGATTCGCTTTGCAAATGGACGAGTCGACTGATGTCGCTGGTTTGGCTATCCTGCTGGTTATTGTGAGATATCCATATAAAAGTTCTTTTGAAGAAGACATGCTTATGTGTTCATCGCTGCTTACAAACACTACCGGGGAAGAAATTTTTAATAAAATAAATATATTTTTTGAAGAACATAATCTCAGTTGGAACAATTGCATTGACATTTGTACAGATGGGGCCAAGGCGATGACAGGTAAAACAGCAGGAGCAGTGTCACGAATGAAAAATAAAGCGCCTAATTGTAGTTCCAGTCATTGTATTCTGCATAGACAAGCACTTGCGATGAAGCAAATGCCGTCTAATCTAAAATTAGTTATGGATGAAGCGGTAAAAATAATTAATTTTATCAAATCACGACCACTACAATCCCGATTGTTCTCATTATTGTGTGAAGATTATGGCAGCAAACATAAAACACTGCTGCTCCATACAGAAGTGCGATGGCTGTCTCGGGGAAAAACTTTAACAAGGCTATTTGAACTTAGAGCCGAGTTACAAATGTTTCTTTCAGCAGATACTTCTTTTAATTTGAAGGACCGTTTGTATGATAAAACTTGGTTGTTCCGATTGTCTTTTATGGCGGATATCTTTCAAAAACTTAACGAATTAAATTTATCGTTGCAAGGTAAACAGACAACAGTGTTTCAGGCCTATAATAAAATAACTGCTTTTAAAAGAAAATTAGATTTTTGGATCATTTGCATTGGTAAGAAAGAAATAGAAAGTTTTACGTTACTCAGTGAGTTTGTTAGCGAAAACGACTCAGAAATGTTTGAAGATAATGTGTTTGAAGAATTGGTCCAATATCTCAGTTCGATGCGCGCATCTTTTGAAAAGTATTTTCCCGAAGAACACAATACAAAAATTAAAGTGAACTCCTGGATTCATAATCCTTTTTTACCCAACTTGGAAAAGCCTGAAAACATGTCAAATGAGATATATGAATCTCTTTTAGAAATGTCATCAGACACAAGTATGGAGTCATTGTTCAAAACGACGCCTCTTAATGATTTTTGGTGCAGAATCCAAGATGAATATGCAATGCTTGGCCAAATGGCTCTGGATATTCTTCTCCCGTTCCCAACTACATATTTGTGCGAAACAGGATTCTCTACCTACGCAGCCACGAAAACAAAATATCGCAATAGACTGGACGCCGAAGCTGATATGAGACTCCAACTTTCTTCCATCAAACCTGATATCAAGCAATTGATGAAAAATAAAAAACAGTTTCATACCTCCCACTAGTTAGATTTTTTCTTTTTTAATGTTTTCTATTATTGTCCTTACCAAGTGGTGAAGTAAATAATAATTAGTAACTGATACATTGTACTTTTATTATGCTGATTAATATAGAATACACTTATAAAAATAATTGTTTTATTGTAGGGTTCCATCAAGTATTTTGCTTCCCAAAAGGGTTCCGTCATTTAAAAAGTTTGAGAACCACTGCTATAGCGTTATATTTTTTCATTACCTTTAAAAGGTGAGCGCCCGGGGTGCACCGCACCCCTTGCACCCCCTGGTAAAGACGGCCCTGTCCCTAATGTACGTACGTGTTTCGGTAGTGAGTGAGATGTGCCAGAGCCCATTCCCATCCTATCCCTCCCCAGTTCTCCAACCCTTTCTCCAAATCCATTCCTACATCTCCAAAGGTAGGCAGCGCATCCAGGGGCCTGCCAACGTTTCATTTTGGACTAATGTTAGCATGTATCAAGGATGTCTATGGGCTACAGTATCCACTTACCATCAGGTGGACTGTATGCTCGTCTGCCGCCATTTTTCTATAAAAAAAAACTAAAATAAGTGAGTGTATGACAGCGTCGCAACGCATATTGTTCAATATGTAAAATGTTCAATTCGCATATTGTTCAATCTGCAAACTGTTCAATAGGGCACATTATTTTTTTTTATAGAAAAATGGCGGCAGACGAGCATACAGTCCACCTGATGGTAAGTGGATACTGTAGCCCATAGACATCCTTGATACATGCTAACATTAGTCCAAAATGACAAACGTTGGCAGGCCCCTGGATGCGCTGCCTACCTTTGGAGATGTAGGAATGGATTTGGAGAAAGGGTTGGAGAACTGGGGAGGGATAGGATGGGAATGGGCTCTGGCACATCTCACTCACTACCGAAACACGTACGTACATTAGGGAAATAAGATAAAGTGGGAAATGCAGTAGGTACATTTCAAGGTAGTCTTCTGTGAGAGTGGGGTAACGTGGCCAGTCGAGCGCGCCCAGCGGCTGTTGGATTGCAGCGTGCACTATCCTCCTCATGAAATCTGAAATTTATATCCTGATTTTAGTTTTATCTTATTTTTTGCCCTAGAAAACCGTGGGAGTAGCCCGCTAACTATCTCTTTTGCGTATCAAATATTACCTATGCGTATTTATTTTAATTACTTTGCAACACAAAGTAAGATATCAACATATCAATGCAAAATTTAATATAGTAGGTGTTTGAAATTGGCGCGAGCGTCGTAGCATACCCGCATATAGTGAAGATTTCGAGGCAACATTTTTTGTCCGCGAATATTGAAGGCGGATTGAGAATTTTAGGATGGTACACGCGCTCGGCGGCGAGGGGTGTTAAGTTCACATCGCGGCCTCGGACAGTTGATATTGTGATTCGCGCCTATTAATTGGACTGGCACGCGGATATCCTTGTGCCACGCGAGTGTTTTGGTTGGAATTGTTTGTTGTGATTGTGCTTGTGGTTTGGAGTGATATCTCGAGGTGATTTGCTGCTGTGTGTGAGTTGCGGAACTATAGCGGCCACCGGCTCACCACAGGACGAGACTTGGATTACTACACAAGTATCTATTGGGAATGTATGTATTTATCCAATCACACTAAGATAGGTCACATCTAGTAGGGACTAGCGTAGGTACACTTTCCAGATTTGTACGTGGGCAAAACCACCTGGGGTAAGTGAGGCCTTTAATTTTCTTATTGTGCTTACCCACCATTTTGGTGGATATATTGATTTAATCTTTAATTGGGCTCGAGTGCATATTCCTCGAGCTGCTTTCGCGGAACAAGAGGCAGATGCGCCTAGTGTGCGTATCGTAAACAGTGGGTGTACAGAAGTACAAGCTGTTGATGACCGGCGCTCTAATGGTTCGGCGGGCCGACCGCTCGTATACGAGTGGAAGACGCGCTAGTGCTTCTTATGCGGCGGGTGGCGATTTACGGGGCAACTGAGTGCCCAACCGAATGAACGTACGCCGTGATTGAAGTAGGCGGGGTTCTCTTCGAGTCTCTCGAGGTGCCGGGTGAGCAGGGTTCTCTTGAGGTGCCGGCTAGTGTATTCTAATTGAACATGTTGCGTATTAAACACTTGTCGTGTTGAAACTTTGCGTAATTGAATATTTTCGCAGTTTGTAGTATATTGAATATTATGCGCGGCGACGTATCCATAAACATAGTACTTAGTGACATAGACGAGTTTAAGATGCGTTTTGAGTAAAAGTGTCAGTCACGCTCCTAGCTGCCAACATAGAGTGATGCACTTTAATGTGATGCTTCAGGCTACAACTCTGGGCGAAGGCCTTCCCACAACTGGTACAGACGAATCGTCTGTCATTCTCATGGATCCTCATAATATGTTCTCTCAAAGTGTACTTCCTTGCGTATGCTTTCGTGCAGATACTGCATTGATGCTTCCTCTCCCCGCCATGTCTCACCATGTGGTCCTTCAACTCAGATTTTGAGTAAAATTTATATTCGCAAAAGTCACAGGCATGCCGTTTCATTTTCAAGTGTACCGTATTTATGTGGACCCCCAAATTACCACTTGTTATGAAGACCTTTGGGCACAAATTACATTTAAATTCCTTCACTTTCAAGTTATGGACTGCAATTACATGTTTGTTTCTTTGAAAGTAGTTCCTGAAAGCCTCCGTGCAATGAGGACACCGGTGTCTCTTAACTTTCATGTGGACGAGGGCGTAGTGCTCGTTTTTTGCAACGCTCGAGCGAAAAACCTTCTCGCAGCCGTCACAAGGAAAGGAACCAGTTTTATGAGAGTTGGAGTGAGACCTCAGTCGATCAGGTGTCAAGAACCCAGTACCGCACTGCTCGCAAATGAAATTCTGGAAGTGTACGTTCATGTGCTGATTTAGCGTCTTAAACTCCTCGAAAGTGGCATCACATAACGCGCAATGGAAGTCTGTTTTCGTCACTTTGAACGGCAAAACTGCTTGTGTTGATTTTGGATCTATTTGCTTCTGGTGTTTGTCCAGTAAATGACGATTTAAGCCAGTAAAATCAAAAGGGACTTCGGTGCAAAGATTACAATCCACGTTCGTAATATCCACTTTGACCAGTTCGTGTTTTTTTAGCTTAGAAATGCCATGCTTTATCTGCTGCGCTGTAGGTAAACTGTGGTTGGAATTGTTATGCTGTCTAAGGCACGCTGGATCGGAGAACTGTTGGTCACAATAGAAGCAGAGGAATCTATTCTTAGACCACCTAAATGGACAAATTTTGGAGTGTTCAAGAAGTAATGTAGCGTACTTTTTCCTGTCCTTCAATATCCTGGCCTGTTCGCCTCCAGTAGTTGTTGCGTTCTTTATAGTCAACGGCATTAATCTGCAGGTTGGATCTTCACCTAAAACGAGAAAACCTACGTCAGCAGGCATGTCGTAAGTATAAGCATTGTCATCAATAGTCATCATACATTTGAATGATTTGATGCGTATTGTTGTATCTGTAACTTGTCGCTTTTAATTTATTATACAATATCAACATTCATATAACCAAGTTTTACGCAAATTAAATAATTCATTGTAGAATGTATTTAAAACTGAAGGAGTTGGTAGCAAAAATGCAAGATCAAGGGTGTTACTCCACTATTGTGCATAACTCAACAAAATTTAAGTAATCGAAGGATTATCGAATATAAAAGAAATTAGACGTTTCGCGAGACGGTGATATTTTGAACTGTTGCAGATTGTCAACATGCGTGCTGACTGGTTTATGTTTTTATTTTGACCGTTTCAAAGGTAATTAGAATTTTTACGTTACGTCGGGGGCTTTATATAAAAAAAAATGCTAATGACAAGTATTTTACGTATCAAAAAGTTTCATGGTACCACAACACATTCGGACATTTGTTTGTCTTGTCATTAGTTTTTTGTCTCGTCTTTTACGGTACTATTTTGGCCTCCGTTCACATAGATCCACAATCAGGCTCCACCGGAGGATCCATGGATAATTTTTCCTCCTCTACAATGCACAGATGAATTTATGGATAATGCATTTTCTTCTCCGATCCACAGGTTCATAGTAATTAATTACATTTTTGTTGTTTTAAATAAAGCGTGTTATTATCGTATTTACCTCTAATCAGTACTGTCGACGTCTACACAAATGTGTGGATTGAAGTGGCCTAGAAATATATAATTATATTTCGATCCCGAAATTTGTGGATCAAAGTGGCATAAAAAAAAATGTTATTATATTTGAATTCCTAAATTGGTGGATCGTAGAGGAAAAATATCCATGGATCCATGTGAACGGAAGGCTATTTCGAATTGGTAGTGTTTTATTGTAACGAATTCTTTGTATATCTTGGTGAGGGAGAGTGCATGTTGCATTCCCACAGCCGTTGGGCGCACTCGACTAGCCACGTTAACCCTCTCTCACAGAAGACTAGCTTGAAATGTACTGCATGTCCTACTTTATCGTATTTCCCCAATGTATGTACATGTTTCGGTAGGGAGTGAGATATGCCAGAGCCCATTCCCATCCCATCCTATCCCTCCCCATTTTCCCAATTCATTCCTTAATCTGCAAAGGTAGGCGCATCCGGGGGCGTGCCAACGACTGATGTTGGCATGTATCGCGGATGTCCATAAACGACAGTATCCACCTACCATCAGGTGGACTGTATGCTCGCCTGCCACCTTTTTTCTATAAAAAAAAAGTGTCCATCCCAACCCGAAAGGATTTAATGGCATTTTGATGAACCTTATAAGATCTATTTTGTGGTAATAAAAAAAAAGTAAGTAGGTAATAAAAGCACCATAGCGTGTACTTAAGACGGATTATATTTTGTCATTGTATATTATCTTAGCATTATCTTCGTTAAATAATATTTTATTTAATATTATAGGATATATAAGTCGTAGTTTGGTAAATTAATTAATAATTAATTGCAATGAGACTAGAAAAGGGCGGCAAATTATAATTTAAATAATTATTTAAAAAAAAAATAACACACTAAAAATATTATCACTATTTTGATACTTGAATTCAATAATAAAATTAACTAGACAATATTAAATTTGCTAGGTTAATTTTATTATTGAAAATTCAATAGCACCTATTTTTTTTTTAAATTTGCCGCGTTTTTCCAGTTCGACTCACAACTTACTTTTAATCTAAAACTCCTATTTCCTTCTGCAGAACACATGCCTCTCATAATCACGAGAGTGTTTAAACAACTTAAAACGTCGTGTTGGTGATTGTGAGTTGACGAATCCACTGTTTTTGGTTAATTGGATCCCACTATTTGTACGAGCCGCGCAGGTAAGCCAAGGAGTCTCGATAAGCCGGGTAAATAGCAGTTTAACATATACTGGCGGACATTGTCTAATACATGAGGTGTATGGCTTTAAAACACCACACTGGCCAAGAGGGTTGGCGAGTCCTTTTTATCAAATATGGTGTACTTCGTCAGGGCTTGCGGTAGTGGCTTTGTTATACCTTAATCGATCAAACTCATTTATTCATTCGTGGAATTACATCCCGCCGTATGTACATACAAATTTTACAAAAATATACACAATAATAATAAACATCGCTGTTCGCGCCAATAACATTGGTGCTGTTAGTTTGTAGGGTAATATTATATATTTATTACCCACACATTAAATAATATCTTCTACCGACCCTTCTTATACCGCTGCACCTTTCGCGTGCAGTCAGTCTAGCGATCGACCCCTCCCGTCACCGGTCGATTGTAAATCCCGCGCCTTCGGATGGTCTCCTGGACCCCTGAGTTGGCACACGCTGTGCCCTCTTTCTGTGCCGCGAACGTGAGTCTGCTCTGAGCCGCATCGCTGCTTAGTATCGAAAGCCGCTCCAACCAAGTGAAGGTCAAGAAGAAGCCGAGAAGAAGCGCTGCCAGGCTGGGAGCTACAAGAAACCGTAAGCTTGGTCGGAAGGCAGATATTCTCGGCGCATCTAAGGTCAGACTTTCTATTTCGCTTTATTACAAAAACCTATGGATCCGCACGAGGATTAGCGTACGGCTATATCGCTTAGCTGTCGCATTCTCAATCGCCTTTTAAGTCATCCGCGACATTAGAGATGGGTTTGTGCTATTTTAAATTGGTGCGAACACAACACGACTGTCCGCACACGGGCTCCGTGTGATTGTGAGGAATGTTGACGTAGGTAATCGACTAGTGCAGTGAACGATAAATGTCGATATTTAATGTCATTATTGGACTTCATTCGCTTTGAATTGAAACAAAAGAACATATATTGTAAAAAAACAATTTTCTACAACATATTTTTTGATAAACCGGTGTAAAGCTGCTCAGTTAAGAGGTCAGTTAGTTGTGAATGAAAGTTGCTTCTTTTCCTCTTCAAATATTTCAATAATACGTCTGGCCATTTCTCGCGCTTGGCGATGTATAATGACAGATGTCATTGCAAGTTGTATTGTATGTTGTGATGCTAATATCTGTACCCGGATATGTGGGACGTTTTGCTGTTCCCTATTTAGCAGAACGCTGGTAACAAGTGGTAGGGTAGACGCATGAAAATGTTGAGCAATTTCGCGTTTGATTCGTCTGTGTGAACAGGCAGTGATAAAGTTCCAATTATAAATGGACAAGTTATTTTTGCAAACGCATATTGCCCTTGTGTTTTAAATGTGTCTAATTGAAACTCCTCTTTGAAGTTCTCCACATTATCATTGGCCGTGTGGTGCTGATATAACCTAACTGATAGAACTGCGATGGACGCGGGCACATTGTTGTAGGGCATTACTTATTTTACTGATATTGATCGATTGATTAAATTATGCATAATTGCCAACAAATCTCGATGGTTGAATTCGTTTTTAATAAAAATAAATTTCGGTTATTGACATTTGAAATCACGTAATTTCAAGTTCAATTTTCACTCAATGCGGTTCTAAAGTAACTTGGTCATAGCGAGAATAGAGTATACAAGGAATGAGAGAAATTATCTGAATTGATTTTGTCTTCGTCACTTTATCTAGAACACATCTGTCTTGACATGCGTGGGATGGTGCACCCTTGTATGCTGTTTCAAACTGCAATTTTGTATAAATGACTGCCCGCAGACTTGGCAGATAAACCTCCTATCATCATTGTGAATTCTCATATGCTCCCTGAGAGTCTTCAGTCTGGCATACGACTTTTTACACACATCGCATTGGTAGATCTTCTCGCCGCCGTGCTTGATCGAATGTTCTCTAAGCTCGTAATTGGTGAAAAATTGCATTCCACACACGCTGCAAACGTGGTTTCTCTCTTGGAGATGCTGGAAGCGAATATGAGCCGTCCGCCTACTACTTAAGTCGAAGACTCTTGGACAGAGCGGGCAGTAGAACTCCGCTGATTTCTCTCCGTGAATCACAGTCAGGTGCTTCAATCTTTGTTTGTATGACGCGAACTTCTCGTCACAAATTGGACATTTATATCTTTTATTCGAGTTGTGGACTTTGGCCACGTGTGTGTACAGAGAGGCGTGGGACGGGAAGAGTTCCTCGCAACGTTTACACGGGAAACTTCCCCGCTCGTGTATCCTGGCGTGGTTCATCATTCTTTGTGAGGTTGCGAAGCGTTTCCCGCAAGTCTCGCAGATGTAGTGGTCGAAATGCTCGTTCATGTGCTTGTGGAGGCTCAGGAACACTTCGTACCTCTTACCGCACACTTGACATTGGTGTACGTCCTTGCATAATTTGTAGGGAAGAACGCTTTCGCCGTGTTTGGAGTCCAGCTCTCTTCCATGTATGAGTAGATGTTGTTTTAGGGCGACGTAGTCGGATACAGCGAAGCCGCATAACTTACAGGAGGCCATCGTGAAGTCCATTTTGAGAGGCTCATACTTTCTGGGCTTTAACATCTGCTTTAGATCTGCGTGCGTTTTTGTGTGCTCCCGCAGTTTTTCCGGCTCCATAAAGCTGCTTTTGCAGAAAAAGCATAAATAAGTGCCTTTCCTATATTTGAAAGGGTATGCTGTGCAACTGTTTATTATAATCGATATATTATTTCGGAATGCCGCACGCCGCTCGATGCCCATATCCCGGGTTGAGGATATTGTTGGTATATCATAAGTGATTTCTTCTTCTTCTGTTTTCCAGCCTAAAAATAGAAAAACACCCGATATAGGATCTTCTCTGCCACATTCTATGCTATTTCTATTTACCAAATGCACTTATATAAATATGTATGTAAGTACGTCGTAATTTGCAGGGCCATAGCCAGATTAATTTGTTGTAACAATTTTTTGTAGGACTGTTTATGAATCAGCCACGTGTATTATAATAAGGAAGATTGAAAGTCCAGCTGATGGCAAGTGACGATAACTGTCCATATTCCGCACTCCAGTTTTAAACTGGGTATCATATATGTAGACATATGAAGGTAGAAGGAAGAAAGAATATGCAGTAGTTGAAGTTCAGCTAGGTGCGGCATGTAAGTATAACGCAGTTTGCATAGTAACATAATAGAATTTGTATAAAATTATATAAATAAAACTACCCAAGCGGCTTCAATATTTATTCACTAAATCACAGGCGCTTTCCACTTTCCTATTAAATATAATTACATTAATGTACAGTGATTTATCATACATGATTTAACCATCAAGAGAGTTCTAACTTCTGTTATCTCAGTTTCTTCAAGGGCTCAGCATTCGGGTGATGCGTGCGCATATGACTCTGCAGACTACATTTCTGGACGTATGCATTATCACAATATTCACAGGCAAACCTCCTATCGTTGTTATGGATACGCATATGCTCCCTCAAGGTTTTGATCCTCGCATATGCTTTTTTACAAACTTCGCACTGATATTTCCTCTCTCCTACATGTTTAACCATGTGATTACGAAGTTGCGCTGCTGTCACGAATTGGTAAGGGCATAGAGCGCAACAAAATTGCTTATGTTTTATATGAACCTGTTTGATATGCTTCGTTCGTTGGTTACACATAGCGAAAACAGCTTTGCACAAATGGCAAGGATACTCCACCTTCCTGTCATGGGTTTCTTTCAAATGCTTGGCTCGATCTGCGTAACGTTTGAAAAAATCTTTGCAATACGGACATCTATATCGAAATTCTGGACCGTGGATAAGGGACACGTGGCTGTTTTTGAGGACACGAGTGGCAAAGACCTCGTCACATTTATTGCATTTGTAAAGAACCCCCTTCGAGGTTTCGTGTATACCTAAATGAGCCTTTAGCCTATGGGCGGCCGCGAAAGCTTTGCCACATTGGAAGCAAATGTTATTAGGGAAGTGCTGATTCATATGAGTGTTTAACTTGGAGAAGAGCTCAAAATGCGCATCGCAAATAGTGCAGATGAACTGCCTGCCAGAAATGAGGAAGGGCGTGACGCCGATGTCGTGTTCTTTTGTGATGGGCTTTTGATGCTCGCAAATTAAGTGGTCTCGTAAGGCGTTCAAGTCTTTTATTGGCTGGTGACAGAGCTCACAACGCAAATCGCTGACCTCGACTTTGATATTGTCAAAGGAACGGGCCAAGCGCATCGCATTTTTTCGATCCGGGTGGTCGACAGAGTGATTTTTGAGATCGGCGACATCGCCAAAGGACTGGGGGCAGAAGGCGCAGGTAAAAGTACCCCTCTTCCACCTGAAAGGGCAAGCGTTTGAACATTCTATAAGGATGGCCGCGTTGTCCCTGCGATCGTTATACTTGCGTCTGGATTTCCATTTTACTTTGTCGACGGAGCCTAAAAACAAAAGAAAATTCACTGTGAGAAGACGGTAATCGACGCTGACAGCAGAGTAACATGTCCATCGAGTAACCATCGATTCAGGGACTTGGATATTATGACGAGTCACGTTCGTAGAGAATAATATCACTTTAGTATGGAAGTTTTATGTAAGACTGGCCATAGTTATGCGTAAACTAATGCTCCATTACCATATTGTAATGAGAGAACAGATCGTAATAAATTGAAGTTCAAACCTTTCAAATACATATTTATGTATCTTTAATATTTACAAAACATGCGCGCAGAATCTCTTCATCGGTATGAGCTTAACAATAATGGCAAATTACTTTGCTTTCAAACTTAATGTATTATCTGACTTTCTGAATAAATAACGTTATATTAGTTTTTAACTCGATAAAAGCATGATGATAATTTTGACGACCAATCAGCCCAGTTGGTAATGGTACCCGTTGTGCAAAAGATCCCCGGTCGGACAATCATTTGTTTAAAGACAAGCGTTGGTTCTGGTTTGGATGCTGCACGTGTTTTATTCCTCACTGGACAAACGACACAGAGAATCCTAGTGTGGCCACTGAATCATTGACTGTGATATGTAGCGTTATTTAATCTCACTGGTTTTCAGACATGCTTCTTCCTCAAATGAACCAGTTTCACATGAGAGTACCTCAATGTTCCGCTACCGAATACCGAAGGGCAAAAGTTGCATCGGTACTGCGCCTTCTGTCCGTGAATTCTATCGAGGTGCCGCAATCGAGAGTGGTATGAATCGAAATGGTCATCGCAAATTGGACATCGATACCGTTCCTTCGGTCCGTGAACGGTTCCGATATGTCGATTCTTTGCTATTCGATTCGGGAACACGGAGTCGCATTTCGAACACGAAAATTGTCCGCTCTCGTGGCACATTTGATGAGCTCTCAACTTATGTTTTGCAGAGTAACCTTTTCCGCAAGTTGGACATATGTAGCTCTGGTAATGCATGTTCATATGTATAAAGAGACTCATGAAGCCTTCGAAGCGTACACTACAGTGCACACATCTGTATTCCTTTCCTGTCAATATAAAAGGTATTACACCATCTGTGTAGTCTGGATTCACTTCTTTCTGATGACTTTTCAGATGTGCCTTTAAATCTTTCAAAGTGGATACGCTTTGGTTGCAAATGCTGCAAATGAGGCCTGTGATATCTATTCGCAGTGGGAAGGAGTTCCTAACTTCCGGATTCTCGAAGACGGCCAATTTGTTGACGTGCGTGGATGAATGTGTCCTCAGTTGGCCAACGTTGGCGCAAATTTGCGGACAGTACGCGCACATGAACTTGCCGCGCTGCCATCTAAACACAACCGCGTTGGAGTATTTAAGAATGATCGAGGCGTTCTCTTTGTCCTCAACGATCCTTCGCTTCCTTTTCCACTTGATTTTAATTTCCGACGTCGACGCCATGTCCCCTGACTCTTCCGAGCCTACAAAAAGAAACAAACTGGTTTAATTGCCTACCTATCCCACCATGTTGGAATGAATAAATATACATTTACTTTTTGTACATAGAATGTTCAGGTTATATTCAATTGAATTTAGTCAGAAAGCGGGTCTCTAGAACGAAGACTAGCGTCGGAAAGAGACAACGGTATGTAAGAAATCTGAAAGACTGAAGTTGTTAAATAATGTTCCAAATATATGTTCTTTAGCTAGCATTCATCTGAACAGAATTGCGACTGTCTCTGAGTTAAAAGATGCCTCATCAATGTTGGCTTATAGGACGTCGGGAACATTCATACCTCCTTGGTTTATGCGAAGTGCGTATATGCGCTGCTCTTTTACAGCTGGTCTCGAAGCGTTTTCCGCAAGCTGAACAGTCGTACTCCTTCCTTTGCTGGGCATGACCATCAACCAAATGCTTCGATCTGGCATAGTAAGTGGTGAACACTTCGGGACATCGAGGGCAGGCGTAACGAACGCCTTTTTTATGGACGCGCAATTTGTGTACCATTCGGGACGCCCGCGTTTCGAAAATCTCCTCGCATTCTCCGCAAGGAAACGCTCCCACTTCATGAGACTGCACATGAGTCCTAAACCTAGATTTAGACACAAAAGCCTTCCCGCAGGAGTCACAAATGTAGTTCTGATAATGGGTGTTCATATGCTCGTTAATTTTTGCAAAACTGTCATGAGGCATGAAACACTTCTGGCAAGTGAAGCCTTTAGCCTCTAATTTGAAAGGTAAGACCCCATCACTGTACTTCATATTTACCATTCTCCCGTGTAGAAGCAAGTGTTCTTTCAGACTGTCTAGGTCATTAAAGCCGTGGTAGCAGAGTCTGCAACTTAAATTGGCTATGTCAATTTTAACCATGTTGTTTTCGGTCAGCTTCGAGAATATTCTTTTAGTAGGTAGCTCGTGTAGGTGATTTTTGACGTGGTTTCGCAAAGGATCGACATCGACGAATCTCGCGTCGCAATACGAACAATAAAATGAGTTGTGAAACCATCTAAAAGCCCAAGCGGTGGAACATTCCAGAAGCGTCATCGCGTTCTTTCTCATCATCGTTTTCGCTATTCTCTTCTCTGATTCTTCTGGAAGTTCATTGTTCGCGCGTCTTCTCCTTCGCATTTGTCTCTCGCTAACGTTTTCTTTCAACTTCCTACCACGCCTAACCTCTAACTTTCCCTCGGAATCTACGGAACCTAAAAAGAAAACAATACATTACCAACTTAAATGGAGAGAATCACCCGTCCCGTAACCGTGACATGCAATGTATAATGTGTATTTCAATATTGCTTGACCTAAGTTTCAAAGTAATAAAGAAATGGCTAAAAGTGTCGTTAAATAATATTCAAACAATTATGACATTTTAACGTTCTTAAAGAAAAAAGAAACAGACGATGTGCTTATAATTTATTTAAAAGAATAATTACGGTTATTATCATTATTATAATTAATACTTTTCATTGCATTCAGATTTGTTTTTCAGTCATTTTGAACGCAAACAATCGTTCAAACAATGTTTGCGTAATATTTATATCCATACGTCTTAAGACCTAATTTTGATCAGACACAGACGGCAAGTTAAAATTCGGATGATTCGCCCGTATATGCGACAGCAAATGGCCGACTTGCTTGAACGTCATACCGCACCATCTACAGTTCAAATTATCGTGAGTTTTCATATGAAGTCGCAGAGCCCTATGCCGATGAAAGCCCTTCCCGCACACTTCACAGTGGAAGTCTTGACTCGTATGTTTCACCATGTGCCTTCTTAATTCGTAGGCAGTTCGAAACTTCCAGTCGCAGTATTGGCAGCCAAAATCGCGTTTCGGAGGGAAGTGAACAGATTTCAAATGCATGGCACGCTTCCCGCTCGTTTTGAATGACATGTCACAGTGAGAACAGCTATAAGACACCCGTTTCTCTCTGTGAGCTTCGTTCAAGTGAGTCATCCGGTCGTAGTAATTGTTGAAACGTATATTGCATTGAGGGCACTCGTATCTCGGGCCTTTGGCGTGTGCGTGTGCCTTATGGTAGTCCCTGGCTGCTCTCATGTTGAAGATCTTGCCACATTCGTTGCAGGGGAAAGACCCCGTCACGTGGACTTCAGAATGTTTTCTCAGGCGAGGTGCTGTCATGTAGCCTTTACCGCAAATCGCGCAAATGTAATGTTGATAATGGACGTTCATATGTTCGTATAGCTTCAAGAAGTTATTAAACTTTTCCTGGCATATTACACAACTCCAGGATTCCTTATTCAGGGAGAAGGGAAGCACTCCATCTGGGTGGTCAAAGTTCAACTCCAAACCGTGTTGAACGACGTGGTCCTTCATTTGGTTCACATTGATGAAGGGTTTCAAGCATTTTCTGCAAACTGCATCGGTGACGTCGATGTTAATCAGGGACATCTCTTTGAACTTCTTGTAGATATCGCGCACACTGTGACGTTTCGAGCACAACGTCACGTGACCCCTCAACAACGTGCAGTCCGTGAACTCGTCTTCACAGTAACCGCATTTGAATCTGTTCTTCTTCCATCTGAAAGGACAAAAAGTCCAGCAGTCCAAGATGATGGCTGCGTTTCTCTTTGTTATGATTCTAGATTCTGCGCGGGCGCTTCTTTGGTATCCTTTTTTAACGTTACTATCGGCATTTTCGTTCGCTTGTACGTTTGTGTCCGCGTCAGTTTGCCCGCGGACTCCTAAAAATAGAAAATTTTCTTGTCAGATTTCCTGATGCTTTCATTGTTCACATACGATTATAGTCTTTTTCCACCAGTTTCGTCGGTAATTTTGAAATGAATAGATTGACGGTAGACGTAAATGTTTTCTTGCAATAAATACCAAGCGCGAACGGAAAGGTACCTACTTAGTCGCTTGCATTTGTATCAACAATACATATCATATAAATTAATTGAAATTGAATGAATACACCTTGCCATTAAGATAAAAACTTAGGTCCTTTGTTAGAAAGCGCATTTTAGATATTTTCATTCCTTTGGTTAGGTATATGAATAAATAAAACATTGATAAACAAATGTACACTTCTTTAATGTAGCCATTTACTGTACAGCGTTTTACAATAACTTAAATAAAAATGTATATATATATAAATACTACTTCACATTTAAAAAGGAATCTGCCGATTGCCCCCCGCTATTTCGACCTTACCTAATAAAATTGGAGTCGCAGCTCCTACAACTGACTCTCTACGTTAAGTACCTACGGATTTTGTTTTTTCTATTAAAATCAATAAATCCTTCGCTTAGTGATAATTGTTCAGAGATTGGCGGTGAAGGTAAATCGTAAAGCGGTCCGTATACCAGAAAATTAAAAAAAGGTCCCACGCCTCTATACAATTATACAATTGGGCTTGTGTGATGAATGAATGAATCCGAAACCCTGTGGTCTGTCGTTATTTAATCCCGGTGGCCCTACCGTGGGACGTTGTAAACTGACAACAAATTACGGGCTCATGTCCGTATAATTAATAAAAAAAACATGATTTCACAATTTATTTGCTAAAACACGATAATAATACGGATTTTTTTTTATCATAATAAGACAATTTGCATAATTAATATAAGAATCAGTACCGAAAGACGGTCCAATCACACCGTCTACATAAAAAAGTCCATAAAAATCCATTTAAAAAAGATCTTTCAACAAACGACATGATTTGTAATATAGGTATAGCATTTGTATTGTATATAGCAGCATAAGTATTGTGTTTTAAAATTAAATTCACTGTAAATTAACATAAAATTCTGTTATCGTTGTTGACCAATAGAAAACATGATATCATAAAAAAGTTCTTTCTACAGACATGATTTGTAAATTAGATATATATAAAAAAAAAGTATATGTACATATATAGCAGCAAAAGTACTTGGTGTTTTAAAATCAATTTCACTG
The DNA here is from genome assembly GCA_914767545.1 of Sesia apiformis. Taxonomy (NCBI): domain Eukaryota; kingdom Metazoa; phylum Arthropoda; class Insecta; order Lepidoptera; family Sesiidae; genus Sesia; species Sesia apiformis. The sequence goes on from OU611975.1 coordinate 2,569,117, forward strand.
AGAAATAAGATAATTTTTTAACGTGATTGAATATAATAAATGTTATGTAAACGATGTATTATTATGTATACTGTATAGCTGATATTTCGGTCCGAGTTACACGGGCCGCGGGTGAAATTTACAGTACTGTGAAATTGGTTTCTGGATCAAATATATTCGAAAAGACGCTGAATAGGTTGATCGAGAAATCCCAATTTTTACACTACTAGCAAGATCTTCACCTGCCACAGCAGACTATTCGAATACGTTGATCCAAAAACTTCAATTTTACTCATACGAAAAATTAGATATCCAGTTTTTTTTTTTCAATTTTATTTATTGTTAAAAAGGTCTTACTATAATTATATAAATAAATAAATAACGCCACACTCAATGGCCCACACTAGGATACCCTGTGTCGTGGGCCCAGAGACACATAAGACAAACACACACCCAGAGCCGAACATACATTTCTTTTTTTTTTAAACAAATGTATATCCGACCGGGAATCGAACCTGGGACCTTTTGCAGAGCAAGCAGAGTCACTACCAACTGCGCCAATCGGTCGATCAAATCAATTCCATTCCATCCAAAATCCATTTGTTCAAAACTTGAATTGATATAATCCTAAAAAAAATAAGTTAGACCACTTTTTGAATAAACAAATTGAGGAGACGCCAAATTAGATATCTCATTTCTCAAATAAGCGAAATTGAAGTTTTTTTTATCATAATAAGACAATTTGCATAATTAATATAAGAATCAGTACCGAAAGACGGTCAATCACACCGTCTACATAAAAAAAGTCCATAAAAATCCATTAAAAAAGATCTTTCAACAAACGACATGATTTGTAATATAGGTATAGCATTTGTATTGTATATAGCAATATAAGTAGTAGTAGCAATGAGCAATCTATTCGAATACTCGCTGAATAGGTTGATCCAGAAACCCCAATTTTTACACTACTAGCAAGATCTTCACCTGCCACAGCAGTCTCGTGATGACAACTGTTCATGTAACTGCACAGTCCCTAAACCGAAATGTCCGCTATACAAAAATTAAAATCATGCCAATTATTAAATCCACTGAAAGCATTTGTTCAGGGCAACGAGGGGCTCAGCCATACGTAATTACTACCTACACGCTAGCAATCTACTATATAGTAAATACATAGTTGAGATTCCTACTCAATTTTACAACCGATTAGTTGGTGGAGTGGTGGTATCAGTGGGTTGGACCAGAATGTAAACCCGCTTTATTATATTTCAATTACTTAGTGGGGTCATTTAGGACTCCCATAATAAGTTTCTACCAGAATTGGTAGAATTCCCCACAAGTCTCCCGGCGACCAGCGGACCAGCCACACCGTGTGCCTGACACCTAATACGTATATTATTTTTGTGCAAATATTTATGTATTCTCGATTTCAATACTACAAGAAACGCTTGTACGCTCAATCGATTTTAGTATGAAACAATCGAGTCGATCGATTTAATGAAAATATCAGACGTGAAAATGTTTCTTAGCTATATGCTTATCTAAAGACAACTTCGAAGCGAACGCTCTAGAACAACTTCCGCATGGAAAACTGTATTCCGTTTCTCTCTTCGTCCTATGTGCCTTAACATTATGGTGGTACTTTTGTGATCGAGTTTTGAATGTCATATGGCAAGTGGTGCATTCGTACATCTCTGCACCGGGCTTATAGTTGTGGAACTCCATCAGGTGTCGCTTCCTCAACTCCCAAGTTGCGAATCTCGGTTTCTCTTTGCAATAGATGCACATGTAGGGAAGAGTTGTATGTTGAGTTTTTATATGGATATTTCTTTCTTCTAAATTGGAAAAAGTGGCCACGCATCTGCTGCACGCATACTTATTATCGTGAGGTATCTTCGTGTGAGCGATCAGAGCGGATTCCGTTATGAAACCTTCGCCGCAGGTATCGCAAACGAAGTTCTGAAAGTGTTCGGCTGTGTGCTTCTTCAAGGAAATGAAATCGGAGAACTGGTTGGAGCAAATGGCGCACTTCCAAATGGATCCATCGTTGAGTTTAAAAGGCAGGACTCCAGGCTGGACATCAGCGTTTATAGGCTGCTTGTGATCGTTCTTCAAGTGAGTTATCAAGTCGTCTAGTGTATCGATGCGCAAGAAGCAAAGCTTGCATTGAAGGTCTGTTATGTCGACTTTTAGGAATTCTTTTCGGAGCTTCCTGCTGAAAACCAGTTGGATGTCGAAGTTGGCGTGACGAGAAGCCATATGCGTACGTAAACCAATGGGATCGTTCGACTGGACTCGACAGAAAACGCAGTTGAAGTTCTGGCCCCAAGTTCTGAACGGTGAGGCAGTGGAACACTGAAGTATAATTTCGGTGTTACTGCGATGCTTGAGCGCCTTCCCGAATCTTGGTTTATAAGTGGATTTGTAGCATTTGAAGTTACGTTCGTGCTGCTTCAAGCCGTGTTCAGAGAGGAACGTCGCGCCACATTTGTCGCAGGTGAAAATTTTCACATGACTTCGCAAATGACCATTAATTTGACAGAACTCCGGATATGTCTTATCGCATTCCAAACACATCCAAAGTCCGGTGGGACCCTGCCGGTACGGCAGCACTCCGAAAGGGACTTCGAAATTCACCGCCTTACCGTGGTCTCTAGCCAGGTGAGTCATAATCGTGTCTACGTCTGGTATATCCTGCGTGCATATGTTACATTTCAGTTCCGTGATATCGATCTTTAAGCCATCTACCACTTTATAGAAGGCACTGTTGAAATCAGCGTTCGCGTGGACGCTCTTGATGTGATTTCTCAGGGCAGCCATTGGCTCAAATTCATCATGACAATAGGAACATATGATTCTGTTAAAGCGCGTTTTGAAAGGGAATGCGGTCGAGTGCTTTAGTATGAGTACAGCGTTTTGCCGCTGAGGGTTCTGGTTGACGGATCTTTCGAATAGTCTCTTTTTGGGTCTACTTTGTTTCTCAATAATCCCGTCAATATCCTTTCGGGACCCTAAAAAAGAAGAAAAGAGCTGGTCATTATTAGGTTCCATTAAATTGATTCTTCAACAGCACACACATTGTCTATACACCATATATTCAAACAAGTGTACTTATTTTAGGAGTATTCACGTCATAATTCGCTTATTATTAAAAATCCACGCTTTAACCATATTTACAAGAACCTGGAGAATAATTTTATTACAACAGTAATTGGAAGAGTTTTACACCTTCATTATCATCATCATCATCATATATAAAAATGCAAATGTACAAAATCTACACATCAAAATGCTTTTTCGCTATATGCTTGTCCAAAAACAACTTCGTCGTAAATGCTTTAGGACAACAGTTGCACGGATAGTTCAACTCGGATTCCTTTTTCATCCTATGCGTCCTCGCCATGTGATTGTATTTCCCCGATCTAGTCTTAAAAGTCTTCTGACATGTCGCACATTCGTATTTATCAGCACCAGTTTTGTAATTGTGCACTTCCATCAAATGTTTCTTCCGGAGCTCCCAATTTGAAAACCGAGGTTTCTCTTTACAATACACGCACATGTAAGGCATGGACGTGTGCTGCGTTTTCACGTGAGTATTCCTTTCATCCAAAGAGGAGAATGTCGCTACACACCGGCTACAGTTATACTTATTCTCATGAGGTATTTTTGTATGCGCTACCATAGTAGATTCCGTGATAAATCCCTCTCCGCAAGTATCACAAACGTAGTTCTGGAAGTGTTCTGACGTATGTTTGTTTAGAGATACAAAGTCTTTAAATTCATTCGGACACATTGTACATTTCCATCTAGATCCGTCGTTGAGGTTAAAGGGGATGACGCCGAGTTGGGCATCGGATATTGGTTGCTGATGATCGTTTTTTAAATGATACGTCAACACTTCGAAGCTGTCAATAGGCATGAAGCAAAGTTTGCACTGAAGATCGGTTATATCAATTTTAAGAAACTCCTTTCCAAGTTTTTTATAGAAAGCGTCCTGGACTTCAAAATTTGGATGTCTAGTAGCTACGTGGTTCCGCAAGCTGACGGGATCGTTGGACTGAACGCGGCAGAAGACGCAGTTGAAATTAGTCTTCCACGTCCTAAAGGGACAAGCCGTGGAACATTGGAGAATGATTTCGGCATTGCTTCTTGGTATCAACGCACGGCCGTTCCTAGGTTTATACGCCGTCCTAAAGCATTTCACCTGCCGATGGTGATCGCGTAACTGGTGATCCGATACGAAAGTAGTCCCGCACTTTTCGCAGCTGAATTGCATAAAGTGGCTAGATATGTGACGATTAAAATTGATAAAGTCCGTGAAAACTTTATTGCAGTATACGCACAACCAATCGTTGCCGGTCTGTTTGTAAGGGAGAACACCGAAACGTGCGTCGAATTTTACAGGGATCTCGTGTTCCTGGTACAGATGATTCATTAGTGTGTCGATATCTGGTATGTCTAAGTCGCAAATTTTGCATTTGAGACTGGTTATATCTACTTTGACGAGATTATCATTGGACCTATAGAACACATTTTTGAAGTCTGAGTTAATGTGTTCAGATTTCATGTGATATCTGAGGTCTGATAGAGGATTAAATTCATCGTGGCAGTATGCACAGAGTATCTGACTGAAACGGGTCTTAAATGGGTATGCGGTCGAGTGTCTTAATATAAGTTCGACATTGCGCCGTTGTGGCGTCTTGTAAACGAGTACGATTTTCTGTTTTGGATCGGTCTCGCTTTCACTATGTCCGCGAATTTCCAATGTTGTCCCTAAAAACAAAAAAGAAATTGGTCAGTTTCACGATGCCTACGTATTTTTTAATCCTAGCATCTATACTAATTAACAACACAGACTAAAACACATTCTCACCCCGCCAAACGCTGAATCTCATGTAACTTTCCAAATGTACATAGAAATAATCCTAGTTTCTGCGTCGTTTAATATAATGGTTTGTTGAGTTATGTGCGTATCAAATGTTATGTTTTAAATTCTAAGGCATGTTTCTTTAAGAAATCCAAGGTACAAAAATTATTTCATTTATATTGTAATTTGATACTCCGTGTAGTTCATGTCTCCTATCTACAGTTTAAAATGCCTTTCTGTTAACCTTTATTTAAAACAGAATTTATTAAATAATTTCAGAGGAAACATCTTTTATTTTGGGAAACCATTTTCTTTAACGGTTTAAATCGCGTATATTTGACATTATTTATATCCCGACGTTTCGAACACTTTGCAGTGGACGTGGTCACGGGGTGACAAACCGTTAAAGTTGTTTAATTGCTATGTATAGTAATCGCGAAAACCTAAGAAAATATTAAACCATTTTCTATTAAAAGATCTAATCTAAATAAAGTACTCAACTCAAAAAAATATTTGTTTATTTAACTCAATCTAAACGTCTATATTTATTTAGCTCAATCTAAACGTCTATTTTTAAGTCCGGATGGTGCGACTTTAGATGTCCTTTTAAGCTGACTTTCTGAGCGAATTGTTTTTGGCATATCACGCACATGAACCTCTTGACTTCACTATGTATCCACATGTGTTGCTTCAGACTCTTAGCCCTTGAATATAACTTCAAGCACACATTGCACTGAAACTTCTTTTCCTCGGTATGCCTCAGTTTATGATCCTCGAGCTTCTTCCTCGTGTCAAATTTCGAATTGCATCCAGAACAATGGAATCCCTCATTCGTGTGAGTGACCTTGTAATGAGAGTAAAAGTTGGACCTCGAATCAAATATTTTGTTGCATTCGGGACACGAGTAAATTGTCTTCGCCTGACCATGGACCTCTTGCAAATGCCGTATCTTGGTCTCCCAAGACATGAACCTATCCCCACAGTAGATGCAGCAGAACGCCCAACAGCTCTTTGAATCTTTCACGTGCTGCCTCTTTTCTTCGAGACTAGGGAAGTCTCTCCAACATTTCCTGCACACATTCTCCCCAGAGTGATTGCATTTTTTATGGTACTTCAGAGTCTCTCTGGTCATGTAGTTACGGCCACAGGTTTCGCAGGTATGCTTCATGTAGTGTGTGGTCGTGTGCCGACAGAGCGTCGTTAAAGAGGGAAGCTTCATCTTACAATTATAGCATTCCCAATTATTCGCGTGTAATTTGTATGGCTGCAAAGCAATATCATGTTTCATGTTCACGTAGACATCATGATTTTCTTTGATGTGCAGTGCGATATCTTCTATTCTTTCGAAGGGTTCTTCACAGTGCCTGCACTGCAGACCCGTGCAATCGACTTTAAGAGTATCTTTGCAGTTCCAGTAAGCTGTTTCCCAGTTGACTACCCTGTGATTGTTATCGTGGTGATCCCTAAAATTTTGCGGGTCGTCGTAATCTTCGAGGCAGTAGACGCAGATGAGAGTTTTTCCTTGTATCCTGAAGGGATAGAGAGTGGAATTTTGCAACACGGCCTTTGCATTTCTTCTGGCGATCACCGAGCTACTCTTCTTAGGTATGTAGATGTTAGGCGGTGCCATTTCTAGAAAAGAAAGAAAAATCCCATGATGACTGTGGGTTCATTCTGCATAAAAGCTTATGCAGTGGCCTCGAGATGAATTATGTGTAGTAAGCTTAGCAATTCAACGGAGTAACGCCGCTAGCATATTGGTTACTTTACCAGATATTATAATAGATTGACCATTCAATGAGATTCACTCTTATTGCTTTAAATAAATATTATTGGGAAAGTTATAAAAAATATATATCTATGCTATATAGTGTTAAGTTTGCCTTTGTACCTACACACATTTTGGTGCAATAAAAAATTTATCAATCAATCAAAGTTCCACGACTTTTCACTTTTTTTTCCACATGGGATACATCCAAAATCTTCTGTGGGCACATTGAACGTTTATAAGTGTAATAACAAAGCGAGAGCATCTTCATCGGACCTGTATGTCTGTCATGTCACATCAGTTGATGCAGGCCGAGTCATGTCACTCTTGCTACATGCTACGTCGAAATCATGTTACCGGCACGCATTCATAGGTGGGCGCCAGGCTCTAGAAACAACGTGCTTGTGGCTAAGAAACATTAATAGCATTCGTAGATATGTGCGTGTCGATTCTTCACTTGAATAAATACTTATATAAAATTATTAACGACGTTATTTTTCTCTCAATATGTATTAAGTATATATGCATCGTTGTTATTAGAACAGAGATGTACTCTGGACTGTTTTCTTTTTGATAGCCCCTCTTAAATACTTTTGGGGAGGTGAAAAAACATGCCTGTTAAAATCGGAGCCTTTAATATTAATATTTAGAGGTCGCTCATCGTGAATTTCTATTTCCCATTTAAATAACATAGGATTTTTTTTAAACTTTGGAATTTTATACCTCGTCCTAAAATCAACGCACTGGAAAGATCTATACATACTTTTGTAGGAAATTGAACGCTCTACAAAAAAGGTCTCTTATCGTTTTTTTGATAAATCTATTCGTTCAAAAGTTCTACTTTTACACATACTATTAATTTGGAAAAAATTTTGTTTAAAAACATAGTATTTATTTATTTATTTATTTATGTAATCTACAGCCTTTTATGTAACTTATGTTGTTTAACAATTATGTTGCCAATGCTAATGGCCAATACAGATTACACTGACATTAAGTACAGTATTTAGTAGATTGTGGGCAAGTAAAGGATGATTCTTTATTATTAATAATGTTTGCGTTGGTGTGTCCGTTTGTGTGTGTTGTGTGTGAGTTTGTACCCAGTGTGAGGGTGTGTAGTGTGTGTGTGTATTTGATTAAGATGAACTTTAAAATATTTGTGAGGAAATGGGTTTCAGGAGGTATTATAATGATTTCGATGCTTTTTTATGATTTCCGTTTTTAATTTTTTCTTACTTAATAAAAATATATCAAGGTCTGCGTAATATGTATTGTAATTCTGCAGAATGGATGTTTAAAAAGGATGTTTATGTAAGATCTAATTTTTCTACCCTAGTAAATATTAAACAGTATTTTTTTAGAATTGACGCCTTTTTATTAGTATTTTTATTGGTGTGATAGTTAATTGCAAGAAAATAGTGTTTTTTTACAAAAATAAGCATAGAACGTGAAACTGTTAAACTTTACGATTCGAAAATTGTTAAATGACTTCTTTTTTCATAGGAAATCACAAATTATAGAATTTCCAAGAAAGATTTTATGATATGGAAACTAAAAAAACAAAAGTTAAATTTACTATAAATTTAACTTTGAGCTTGAATAACTTTTGAACGAGTAGATTTATCAAAAAATTATAAGAGACCTTTTTTGTATAGCGTTCAATTTCCTACAAAAGTATGTATAGATCTTTCCGGTACGTTGAATTTAGGATGAGGAATAAAATTCCAGTTTAAAAAAAAATCCTATGTTATTTAAATGGGAAATAGAAATTCGCGATGAGCGTCTTCTAAATATTAATGGCTCCAGTTTTAACAGGCATCTTTTTTCACCTCTCCGAAAGTATATAAGAGGGGATTTTAGAAAAAAAATCGATTTATTTGAACCAGTCTAATGTACTCGTAATGTGAACTTCACCATATCAGGATCAAGTTGATATGAAAACTTCTTCAATATGTTTAGTGTATATAGACTCACTGAATACGGATTTCTCTATCCAGTTTATACATTTCCTATAGATGAAAAGGCATCTCCTATTGGTCGCCTCGAGGGAACATTCTGTGTACGACATTTCAGTTATGTGCATGAAAAAGCGTAACCATCTCATCTCTCCTTGGGGTACGTAGGTTCAGTACCTACAGAAATCCATATACGCCGCCCAGTCATAATAAGCTTGTACTGAGTAATGAGCGTTACGAACAGTTTAGACAGAACAACAAAACAAAATTTTACGTTTGTACCTTTTGATTTCTTTAAAATAATTGTATTTTTCTCTAGAATGGTTTTAAATATTTTTAATTAATTGACGTTTCGTTCGAGTTTTGCGTTATTTCAAGACGCCTTGTATAATAGTGAGTATATATAATATTATGTGCTTACCTGTGAATCGACCGATTTGTATAAGAACTGAATTATTTCTTTTCTTTTAAAAGTATTTATTATGTAGTCGAAATATTGACCCGTATTATCTTCACACGTTCGTCACCTCACGGCCAGTATCGATATTGTGAGCTGTCTGACTTGCGTTGGTGGCGCGACGGAACTCATATTCAAAAACAACACGAATTTTCAATTTATCCATTTTATTTTCAAGACAATCGCATGAACAAAATTTAGGTGCAGAAAAACAAATGAAATACTGATTTTGAAATAGGAGCATCGTAGCTATTAGATGTATTTTGTTTTATTTTGAAATTCGAATTAGAACGGAAGACATCGAAACTCAAAGTGGCCAGTAAGAAAATCGGTCATTTATAGGTAAGCACCTAATATATCACTATATAGTGAGATCGCATTAATAAATGATAACTTTGGCATTTTTTACACGAGCCAACATAAATTGAAACAAACGTTTTAAATTGTATGTTTTATTTGAGACTAATAAAATATCTTCTTTACAAACTAGTATTGTAAACTAATCGAAACAAGTAATAAGCGATTATGTTCGCTTATTTTATAAAAACTCAAATGGGCAAAAAGAAACAAACAGCACTTTGGTAATATGCTACATTTTACCACTAAATTATAATTATTACAATTCCTATACTAGTAATTCCAAAGATAACTTTATGAGTAGATGCGAAACTCATCCAAGCAAGTGAAACACAAAATCACTAGTCTAATAAATGAAATTTCTAACTAAAAAAAATGCGATAAAATAGAAAACAATCAATAGGTTATCTTATCACCATCGATCAACCAAACCGATCAATTGCGCATTTAATGCGCACAGAATGTTGAGTCGCATCTACTAGCATTATTTAATATTAAAATATTTACATACTGAAACAAAAAACAACATTATAATATGGTAACTTAATCCTAAACAATTTGCCCGGTAATCATAAAAAGTAGACAAGCTTTTACAACGAAACATTTAGTCGAAAAGTTTTTAAACCAGCGGCGTGGCGCGTGATGCGGTAAAGGGTATAGAACAAGATAAGGTAAAGTAAGCCTCGCCTGTGCGGTTGCAGGGGTGCGGGGGCGGGGCACCGTGCGTCCTTCTACAACGCACAGGCGAGGCGATTCTACACGCACGCAATTATATTGTTTGACTATGTTTTTAATTATAGCTTTTTTGCTTCATGAAGCATTAATAATTGGTCAAGAATATTTTCGATACTAGGTTATGCGTTATTTGCTACGGATAATTTCTTCTATGTCTGTGGGATACGCATATCGATGATGGGCGTTGAACTAGAAGAACAGTTCAGTAAAACTAGGGACATGATCTAAGAAAATGCAACCCAAATGTACGCATATTAACATGTTTATGTTTTCGACCTAACTGTAAAAAAACGCATATAACGTAAAATTGTGGATAAGATAACGTATTTAAAAATTAAAACTTCACGATTTAAGTAAATTAGGTTAAAAGGTTAGCGATCAGTATTAATTATTAAAGCGGCCTCGAAGCTAAATAGGCCGCATCTGAGCGTTTAATAATCATTACTCAATTCAGGATGATGGGACTTCATATGCGTCCTCCAGCTAACACGCTGGGCGAATTGCTTGTTGCAAGGACCACAAGCAAATCTTTTAACTTCACTGTGAATCCACGAGTGCTGCCTCAAGTTAGCCTTCCTCGGGAACGATTTATGGCAAACATTACAAACGAACTGCTTCTCCCCCGTATGCACGACCATATGTTTCTTTAGGTTGAATTCAGTATCAAACTTTCTGCCACAACAGGAACACGTCACGTGGTCTTCCGTATGCTGTGTCTTGAAATGAACGCGGCACTGATCGCGACTGTTAAATACCAGAGAACATTCGACACACGGATACGTCTTCCTGGCCTTTCCGTGAACGTCTTTCATATGCGCTTGCTTTATGTTCCAAGTCGGAAACCGTTCCATGCAAACGTTACAGCAATGCTGGCAACATTTTCTAGACGTTTTCAAATGCTCTCTTTTGTCGGCAAGTGTGTTAAATGTTTTCTTACACCTTCTGCATATGTGTCGGTTGTTTATATGGGAGAATCTGACGTGACCTTGTAGAGAAGTGATTGTCGAATAAGATTTCCCGCACGACTCGCAAGTGTATTTAAGGAAGTGTGATTGTGTGTGCCTGCTCAACGACCGCAAGCAAGGAAAGGGGATCTTGCAAACTGCGCACGCCATTTTCTTCAATTTAAACGGTTGCATGCCTAGATCGTAATCAAGATTCAAATCGCGGCCGTGAATATCGCGCAAATGCAACGCCACTTCATCTAAAGTGTCCAAGGGTTCTTGGCACAGTCTGCATCGAAGGTCGGTGCAATCGACCTTGATGTCGCCCTCTGATACGTGAGCAAACGCCATGTGCACTTTGAACGCCTGATGCTCATCTTCCATGTGCTTCCTGTATTTTGCCGAGTCGCGGTAATCCTCGCAACAGTACACACACATCATGTTCTGGTCTGGAAGCCTGAACGGGTATGCCGTTGCGCATTGGATTATTATCTCTGCGTTCCGCCGGGCGTTGTACATCAGATCGTTGGCTAGAACAAAAAGAAAGCCCTTGGTCAAGGTTGTTTGTCATTTTTTTTTAATAAACATTCTATAAAACGTCGCACTAGACCTAACTTTTCACATAGATTAATTTTTATTAATGTTATTGTTGTTTTTTAACGCACCAATGATCGAAATCAACCAGTTCTGGGTGGTATGACTTCATATGCGTTTTCCAACTGACTCTTTGATTGAACTGTTTGTTGCACAGTGTACACTCGAACCTCTTTATTTCGCTATGTATCCACATGTGCTGCGTTAAATTCTTTTTTCTCGGAAAAGATTTCGGACAAACAGTGCACGCAAATAATTTCTCTTTCGTATGGACTACTTTGTGCTCTTCTAAACTGCGTTTAGTTTCGAATTTGAGGCCGCAACACGAGCAAGTAAATATATCGTCTGTATGCTCTAATTTAAAATGTACGCGGTACTTTTTCCTATCCAAAAATGCGTCACCGCACTCTGGGCATGCGTATGTCCTCTTGGGAGTATTATGTACTTCAACCAAATGAGTTTGCTTCGTAGTCCACGAAACAAATCTTTCTCCACAAACATTGCATAAATGGGACCAACATCTCTTAGACTCGTTCACGTGTTTCCTCTTTTCTTCCAAATTGGGGAAGGTCTTTTTACATTTCCTGCAGATTCTTTCCTGGTTTATGTGGGTGAATCTGATGTGGTGGCGTAGAGTGGATATGGTTGCGTAGGACTTCCCACACGCTTCGCAAGTGTACTTTACGAAGTGGGACTGCGTATGCCTGCTCAGTTGACGAAGGCAAGGCGACTTCGCGCCGCAGATATAGCAAGATGTCTTATCATTCTCTAGTTTAAAAGGCTGCAATCCTAGCTCTATGTCGAGGTTAATGTTTTGTTTGTGGACGTATTTTAAATGCCTGGCCGTGGCTTCCAAGTTCTCTAAAGACTCCGAGCAGATCCGGCACCTAAGACAGGTGCAGTCAGCTTTTATGTAACCTTCGCTTAGGTGAAGGAACGCGACCCGCACTTTAAAGTTTTTGTGGTCGTTGTCCATGTGTTTCCTGTACTCTGCTGGATCATCGTAACTCTCTCCGCAGTATACACACACCATAGACTCTTCCGGAAGCCTGAACGGGTACGCAGTCGTGTATTTCACGATAATCTCGGCGTTCCTTTTCGCGACGACATAGTCATCGAGTTCTAGAACAAAAAGAAATGCCCATGGTCATTTAGCGGTTCCCTCTGAGCTTCGGGTTAATGAGATTGGAGTTAGAGATTGAAGTTATAGACCAGGCCATGACAGGATAATGTGTAATTTGAAGATTAAATCTGTGACTAATATACCAAAAGGTCACCTGCCTTTTGGTAAAATTTCAACAATGGCATAAAATGTATACACGCTTAGTACAAAGTTCATATTTGTTTGCACCGCTAGCAAATGAAAACTGTAGTGATACTTAGTGTAGAATAATTAAAAACAGAAAAAGTTGACGGCCGTTTTGTATAAATAGCATGTTTATGGGCGTTAAAGGCCCTTTCGAGCATTCCGATTGCTCATGTTTTTTACGCGTGTTACGGTGATTCGTTTTGCGGTTAAGGTCGACTTGGGAGATAATGCTGTGAGGCAGGGGTCTCCAAACTTGTTGGCCCAGGGGTCACACTGACTGTTCCACAAAGTCCCGAGGGTCAAGGAAAGAAACCCTCTCTACAGAACTTCAAATGGAAATGATTGATTTGCATTGCAGTGATATTTTTAAAGAAAAATATCCAAACTCATCTTTTTGCTGGAATTGCATAAATTTGCCATTGACCAGTTGCATAAATTTGCTTGTGGCCTCTTTTCCACTTTCGGAGCTACTTATCTATGTGAAAGAACATTCTCCAAAATTAAATAGACAAAAAAGTTCTACAAGTTAACTGATACGTGAACTGATGTACCTTAAGTGGTTTTTGATAATTGGCACCAGTAAACTTGATCCATAGCTGCAAACAATTGTCTGTTATTTTGTTTTATTATAAATAAAGTTAAGTGTGACGACGCGGATCCTTGGCACATCCAGCTCGCTGCCGCGGGCCGTGGCTTGGGGACCCCCGCTGTAAGGCATAAGTCCCCTTTGTGTAACAATTTACATAGAAAGCCTAGTGTGGAAGAAACTCGTCGTTAACAATAATACATCATCTAAATGAACTTCAGAAATCGACGAGCTCTGGATGGTGAGACCGCATATGGGTTTTCCAACTAACTCTTTGATTGAACTGGCGGTTGCACGGCTTGCAAGAAAACCGCTTATATTCGCTGTGGATCCACATATGCTGGGTCAAATTAGTCTTTCTTGGAAAAGTTTTGGGACAATGTGGGCAAGAAAATGCCTTCACCCCGGTGTGAACAAGCAAATGCTTATCCAAGCTGTTCTTGTATTTAAAGGTACGAGCGCAATTGGGACATATGTAGTTCTCATTGGAATGAACGATTCGGAAGTGGCAGTAATACTGGTTCTTCTTCTGAAACACTTCTGTGCATTCCGTGCAAGAATAAGTCTTTTTATTTATTCTATGGACCTTTTCTTGATGATCGTGTTTCAAAGCATTGGTAATGAACCGTTCGCCGCACAAATTGCAATTGTATTGTCGGCATTTTGGGTTCTCGTTCAAGTGTTCATTCTTAGCTTCGATAGAGTTGAACGTCATTTTGCACTTTCGGCAAATACGCTCCTGTTTTATATGGCTGAATCTCGTGTGCTGCTGCAAATTGTTTAGAGTGGCGTATGACTTTCCGCATTCCGGACAGATAATCTTGTGGAAGTGCGACAGTGTGTGCCTACTGAGATTTCTCATGGAGTGGGCCTTCAGGCTACAAAGGGCACACGACAGCTTGTCTTTCTCCCAAACTTTGAACGGCTGGATGGCAACTTCGACCTTTAAGTTTATTTTTAAACGGTGCGCTTGGACCAAGTGTTGAGCAGCGTTGTTGACGCTCTCGAAAGTTCGGGAACAGATCCTGCAGCGGAGGTCCGTGATATCCGCTTTAATCATTTGCTCCCCGCAATGAAAAAAGGCAATGCGGGTATTGAATGTGGGGTGCTCGAACTCCATGTGTTTTCGAAAGTCTACAGGATCCTCATACGGGTCGCAGCAATATACGCAGACCATGGAAGATTCCGGCAATTTGAAGGGGTACGCTGTGGTATTTTTAAGTACTACCTCGGCATTCTGCTTCGCGATGCTATTCTCATTGTACTCTAGAACAAAGAGAAATGTTCTTGGTCAATTTCTATTCGCACTTAAGAGCAAAATCGTAGCTTCTAGTATATTTTTTTGTTATAAAGTAATAACACGTTGCGGTGGCAAGTATCTAAATACTTATGGATATGATTTATGTTTAACAATAATGCTTCTATAGCGTTCTATTCTTTTATATATTTTACAACCGGTTCTTTTTAAACTTTACTTAGGGGCTTCGATGCATATGCCCCCTCGGTAACCTAAACAAGACAAACTCAAAAAAAAAGCAAATAATTTAAATAAAAATTAGCTACTAATGAAGACTCACAAACCTGTACAGTAATTCTGCAGCTTTTGAGTTTGGTTCTGCTAATATTTTGTTAAATTCACCTACACCTATTCTGTTTAGTTGGAAGAGTCCTCGTTAGCACCCCTCCATCCCCTGTTATTTACAACTGGTATAAAAGATAAAAGACAATAGAATTCAGTAGTGGTCAATAAAATATTCAGATGGTTTGCTATTACCTTTCAAGTATTTTTGAACACATGTGTTCCGGAAATGATTCACGGCAGTTAGATAGGTACAGTCAATATCAAAAGTCGCTGAACACTTAGTTTTCCACAATATCTAGACACAGGAATATGCCACAAGTTTATGAACAGATGTAACGCCAAAATAAAATGAACACGCTTATATTACATAAATAAGTTAACACACTCATATCAGTAGTAGCTATACATTCTATAAGCTCTAAATAGATGATCATCCTAAAGCTATTTTACCACTCACTCACGGACATAATTGTTCGTCCACTTACCGTATTGCGGACGGAGACTTCTCAAAGATCATCAGCGTCGTTAAAAATTTTTAACGGCCAACCTCAACGGTAAGAGGCAGCCGGGCGCTCCAACAAATGTCATAGAGAACTGCGAGTAGTTTGGAAAAAATCCAAATTTCAAAATTCAAGATGGCCGTTCGTTCCAATTTCATTGGAACAAATTTAATTTGTCCATTTTTCCGAAACAGTAAGAGATATCGGATCGGTGCTCATATTAATATCGTTGGGCATGACGATGTCCTTGCCTTGAGTATTTTTTTTTGTTCTAGATGGCGACAATTTTGCAAATTCGATCTTAGAATTCTTAATATCAATTTTAGAAACAATTATCGATTACGCCATTATTGAAGTTGGCTGACATACATACAAATGGGACATTTCAAATTTAGCTCCTGGGAGCCTTTGTAAGTCGAGATCCGGACAGTGGGAATCAGAGCATCCCCACTCTAAAATATGTGGTCCATCGGCACCATAGCTAGAAAAAAATTCAAGGCGGATTCAAAGTAGCTGAAATTTGAAAAAAAAAAAAAAAACTGATTGCGACCTCGACTGAAATTAGCTAATTTTTCTAAGTTTTTGACCGCCTCACGCTTTTGCATTAATTAACCCTGGAACGCTAGCGTACGTCAGACTGACGCATCGTGCGCGCGCCGATCGCTTCCCCTTCGGTCCCTTCCCTCCTGCACCTCTGTACCCCCACTCTATCTCTCAGCGACTCAGTTGCCTCGCAGCCGTCGCGGGAGAAACATCACAGCATAGGAAGCGTCGCGCTCTGTGAGGTTAGTTCTGCAACACTGTACGTCAAATTGACGCATCGCTAGTACAGCGAGCATATTTTCCTGGGAGTCATTTTGACGTACGCCAGTAACCCATGTATTTCTTATGGACTACTTTTATCTGTTCGCACGCTGTTGTTAACTGGTATGTTTACTTTTGTTTTAGTGCAATGGCGGCAAAAAAAATTTACACCGACCCTGACGAGATCTTGGCCCTGCTGAGTGACGTGGAAATCGAGTCAGAAGAGGAAGAGGACTGTACTGAAGTGGAAGAAAATGACTCTGACTCAGGCGACGATTCGGATTATATCCCCGTTGATCACAGAGAGCCCTCCAATGATGAACTGGTAATCGAAGATGATATTCGGCGCATCGAGAAGGAACTTAGACCTACTGCTGGAACATCCAAAAAATTACCAGCTAAGAGGCCTGCTCCAGCTAAGAGGCCTGCTCCAGCTAAGAGGCCTGCTCCAGCCAAGAGGCCTGATCCTGTAAAGAAAAAAACTACTTTGGTTAGGAAGTCCAAAGAAAGTTCATTGCCTGCTGAAGATGGCAATTACATTCTCGCAACCGACTCAACTGAGTTTGAAGCTAAAAACGGGGATAAGTGGAGCACAATTCCAAACAGTAATCCCTCTGATCCTACAAAAACATCAAAGAAAAACGTTATCCATATTCGTCCTGGCCCTGTTGGCGACGCAAAACAAGCTAACGAGCCAATTGAATGTTTTCGACTCTATTTTACCGAAAATATTATGGCTAAAATTTTGAAGCACACCAATGAAAAGATAGAAGAAACAGCAAAAAGGTACAAGCGTCAGGAGGGATCCTTGCAGCCCGTTACCATGGAAGAACTGGAAGCCCTCTTTGGAATACTGTACTTGGCTGCTGCTCTGAAATCCAACCACCTTACCGCGGAGATGTTGTTTCAGACTAAATTTTGTGGCTATAAATTTGTGGCAACCATGTCCCGGAGAAGATTTGAATTTTTAATTTCTTGTCTAAGATTCGACGACGGCAGTACTAGAGAAGAACGAAAATCTGAGACCAAGTTTGCGGCTATCAGCGAAATCTGGGAAATGCTGATCGAAAATTGTAAAACTAAGTACAAGCCCGGCAGTTACGTTACAATTGATGAGCAGTTACTTGCATTTCGGGGAAGGTGTCCTTTCAAAATGTACATACCCTCGAAGCCTTGTAAATATGGAATCAAGACTGTAATGATGTGTGATAATGCTAATAAGTATTTGATAGATGCTCTGCCGTACTGGGGTAAAGGGAGTATTCCAAAAGATGTTCCCGCGGGCGAATACTATGTCAAAACCCTTGTGGCATCCATAAAGGGTTCTAATCGAAACGTGACAATGGATAACTGGTTTACTAGTGTCCCTTTATTCTCAGATTTGTTGAAAGACTACAATCTTACCGCTATTGGCACGGTGAAAAAAAACAAATCAGAGTTGCCTAGCTCTTTTGTTGACGTAAAATTTAACAATAGGAGGATTGAAACAAGTTTTTTCCTTTTCAACCACGACATGACTGCCGTGTCATACAAACCAAAGAAAGATAAGGTAGTGTGTCTGTTGTCTACCATGCACGATGACAATGATCTTAGTAAAGAGGTAGGCCACAAACCCGAAATCGTGTTAGCCTACAATGAAACGAAAGGAGCTGTGGACAAGTTTGACGAATTGTGCCGTGGTATTAATACTGGTAGGAAAACGCGTCGCTGGCCTATGTGTGTGATGTACAATATGCTGAACATTGCTGCGATCAATAGCTACGTTATTTACTTACATAACTTTTTCCGTAATCCTGTAAATGATGACGCGAAGCCTATGCCTAGACTACAGTTTATGATCAAACTTCATGAGCAAATGGCTCGCCCTTGGCAAAAATTTAGGTTGGATAATAATCCACGGTTTAGTAAAGAACTACAGCATCAAATACGGTCCGTTCTAGGAGAAAAAGATGTTGCAGAATGCGTAGCAGGTGAACAAACTGGCCCCCGAAAGTATTGCAGTCGTTGCCCTTCCCAAATAAGGCGCAGGACATCTGTTTATTGTTTTTCATGCTCAAAGCCAATATGCGGAGAGCACCAGAAAAAATTTTGCCTTGATTGTTAAAAATCTTGAACTACTCTAAGCCAATTCTTGTGTTACGCGGTTGATACGCCGCACTGTATTTTTTCTAATTCTAGAGATACTTTTGAAACTTTTTTGTACAAGTATTTTTATAAGAACTTTTTCGTCCAAAGGACCAAAGTACAAGCTCTGTTGAGCGCCATATTTCTCTGTGTTCTTAGGTAGTCTCCGGTGAGCGCCATTTTTCTCTGTGTTCTTAGGTTGTAAGTTTGATTTTCATTCAAAAGACACTGTACAGTACGAAAAATTCCTATTTGCACTAGTCTCAAGTTGATCTTATGTAAAGGGTCCACCCTTTACTCTTTGTTTTTTTTTACGTGATTTGAATAAAGACTCTTTTAAAAATGATTATAGCTCGTTTTTATCGCAACTCACCCTATGCTCACACCGTTAACAATTAAAACTATCAAAGGAGTCAAATTGACGCATCGCTAGTAAAATGCGCCTATAAGATATCGCTAGCGTTCCAGGGTTAATGAAAACCAACAACTGGATGAAGTCACTAGATAGTATGATAAATGTCAAAAATGACAAAAGAACGAAAAATCCAAAAATTATATAAAGATAACGAAAAGTGACAAAAAAATATAAAATGTCAAAAAATGACAAATAAATGGGAAAATGACGTGGTGACAACGGTATTAATTAATTATGACTCTTATATTAATTATGCAAAATGTCTTATTATGTTGACATTCATTTATTCGCTACAAAACATAACGTTAACGGTAATATTCATTCGTTACATTTAAATGCATGTCATTTTTATGACAAACATGTAGAACTTCCGTTAATATTTTTCCATCTAATTATTACCATGTTTAAGTAAATAAATTTTGTATGAATAACAAAATTATAAAAGTGACAAAATTGACAGAAAATTAAAAAATGACGTAGTGATAAAAACACGCGACAAAATCACACCAAAAAATGACAAAAGTAAAAACATTACAAAAGAACGAAAAATACCAAAAAGTGACAAAATAATGACAAAAACGACAAAAAATGTCTAGTGTCATAAAATTACAAAAAAATTGTCACAACAAGGGTGACAAAAAAAATACAAAATAATGACAAAAGATAACGAAGAATACCAAAAAGTGGCAAGTTTAGTGATATATTAGCTAGTTTAGTACTTCAATATGTTTAGTAATAGATATTTTCAATAACCATGTAGATATTTACTGTAATCTTCTAATGGCCTTGGTTTATTAACTTAAATGTTTGTTTATATATACGATGTATCACTGTTGGGTTAACAATAAAATAAAAAAGGGATACAAAATGACTAAAATTACATAAAGACAAAACTACTAATTGCCATTGAGGAGTTCCACTACCCACCTTCTGTCTCCAGACCCCGGTCGCCATGTGTGACAGCCCATCATGAGAGAAAGCCAATCAATACAAATCACATGAGCTCAAACTCCACGCGTTTACTATAAGTCATTCAGGAGTTCCAGTTCCACCCTTTTGACTCCTTCATCAGACCTTGGTCACTATATGTGATAATAAGTGAAGCCCATCAAAACAAATCAAATGAGCCTAAACTCCACGCGTTTACTATTAGTTATTGAGGAGTTCCAGCATGAACCTTTTGACTCCTTCATCAGACCTTGGTCACTGTATGTGATAAATGAAGCCCATCAATACAAATCTAATGAGGCTAAACTCCACGCGTTTACTACCAACCTACGGTTCCACCATTAGATCAGGTCGATGGTACCACTTGTGAAACGTGAGCTCAATCGTTTTTACAACACTACAGCTCACTCGGCTAAGGACTACGTAAATCTATCCAGCAGCTAAAATTCGCGACCCATAGACTGCGGTATGAACGTGCATGGCATGGGACTGGTGGAACTACCACTCCGGCGCCATTAATCCCTCGGCACGTTCCTCACCATTATATTTAACTGGGTGGATAAAAACATCCATCTGGTCCATGACTTTTATTTTATATTCAGAAAGTGTTCAAGGTCCCAGACATATTTTTGGTTCAACGGTTATCTATCTTCATAGTTTTGCTGGTCCTCTGGCCTCCACATCAGGTTTTGTGGATCCTCAAACTTCAACACAATAATATTGTATCGTCACCAGACTTACGTAAGTAAGCCTGCAAAATTTTAAGTGAATACGTCATGTAAATACGTGGGTGAAAACAGTATTAAACATAATCTAACTAGTAAACAGATTTCTACAATGTGTTCCGTGTATAATTTGTAGCCAAATAAGTGACAGGCGACGGGGAATCCCTGTCGGGGATGATGGCGGGGAGGTACCGCTAGCTCGCCGGGCGCGTGGCGATCGCGTATAAACAAACGTGTTTTCGAGCCTGAAACCTGCGTAAACTTAAACCGAGTAATTCGGCCGAGTGCTCAGTTCGGCAAACATAAAACCGAATAATACTCGGTACTGGGTATAACTTGTACTCGGTACTGGGTATAACTTGTACTCGGTGCATCTCAAATATAAACTACTAGCGATCGGCCCTCGCTTCGCTTCGGTTTTCTTTTTTCAATTTTTTTATATTTCAAAATATTAGACACGGATAATGTAGCTTCCTATTTGTGAAAGAATTTTTGAAATCGGTTCATTAGTTCCAGAGATTACCCCCAACGTACCAACAAATTTTACCACACAAACACACAATTTTACCTCTTTATATATTAGTAAGTATAGAGTATAGATACCAGCTCCAAAATGGGAAGTAGGAATATAATTGTCAGTCGTTGAGTCAGTGACTCTCACTGATCATCTTCAAAAAGGATGGTAAGCATTTAGTTTAGAATTTGTATAGAAAATAAGTGCAAAATTTGTACAGCAACTTTTGGAATTTAATTTTGTCAATAGCTAATTCTGAATTAAAATGAGAATCTATTTAGAGCTTATAGAATGTACAGCTACTATTGATATAACTGTTAACTTATTTATATAATATAAGCGTGTTCATTTTATTTTGTCGTTACATCTGTTCAAAAACTAATGGCATATTCCTGTGTCTAGATGAAAACTAAGTGTTCAGCTACTTTTGTTGTTGACTGTACATACATATGAGGACAACAGTGCCCTATAAAACGCCGAACGCATGAGTCTATCATACATCCTTCTACACTTCATACAATCGGCTAAAATAGGCGAAAGTTATTAAAATTGAGAAAGGATAACTAGAAAGCTCCGGAACACTTAGGAAGTTAGAAAAGAAGCAGCAGTTACCTATTTAATATGAAATACCTACTCACAAGTCGCGCAAATCGTTTATTATTTCTTTTCCATTGTGCATACAACTGTTTGGTATCTCATAACTTTTCCAAAAATTAACTACCTTTAGGTTTCGGTTTAGTGATTAATTGATTATATTAATTAATTCATTATGTATTTAAAGAGATTTACTGAAAATAAATTTGACAGTGATCTTCTAAACTACATTTTTATGATGATCTATGTGATCTCAAGACATGAAAATGGTACTATAGCATATTAAGAGGCATGAATCAATTATCAAAGCTATGAAATGCTTATAAATTTTATGGATCCGTCGGCGTATATGCTGGAGACATATGCATACGCATTCACCAGCTGAATCGCTGATTAAACTGCCTGTTGAGCGGTTCACAATGGAACCTTTTAGTCACTGTGCACCCCCCACATACGAGTATGCTGCGAAGATTCATCTTCCTTACAAACGACTTCTCACAGACCGTACAAGAGAACAACCCCTCCTTAGCATTCAATACTGCATGCTCCACTTTTGGTCTTCGTGGCAAACCTGACATTTGAAGTAATTCTTCGTGTTTGATCACAAAGTGTGCGCGATATGGCGTGTATTGGTGGAAAACATGATTGCATTCCGGACAGGGATACTTCTTCTTCTCTTCCTGGTGATCATGCGACATGCGTTCCAATTTTGACTTCCTGTTGACAAACCCCTGACCGCACTTGAGGAGCAAAAAAGCCAACGTGGCGTTTCGGGCCACGTGTTTATTTCTCGCCTTGCAATTGGGAAAAGACTTCTTACACCGAGCATACACACTTTGAGTCCGCTGTGAACGCACAATTTATGCAGTTTTAAGGGCTGTTCGTTGTTGACTTGACGCAGGTTTGGCAAGTAAACTGCGGTGGCTATTGGTGCAGTTGCTATTCATATGGCCGGTAGTGACTTCCAAGCGAGAGAATTTGATGCCACAGATGGCGCGTATCCATCTCTCTCTGGCAAATATAAACAAATGTATGCCTATTTCAGCGTTGAGATCTATTTCATTATTGTGATCATCAACTAAGTGTTTGGCCGTGGTTAGAAGACCTTCGATATTTTATAAGGGCACATTCTGCAGTCTAGCTCTGTGCAGTCTACTTTGAGATATTGGTGGCAATTAATGTGCAAGAACGTTCTATTCCCCACGAATGTCTCATGGCTTCATATGTTCCTCCCGGTACATCGTTGGGTTGTCATCATTTTTGATGCAGTAAACACAGACCATGTTGGAAGTCGGCACGAGGAACGGACGCGCCGTCCAGTAGGTACCATATTTCAAGATTACCTCAGCGTTCTGTCTCACGAAAGCAATGAAAAAAGTTACAGTAACATTAGAATTAGGCAAGATAAAAAAAAAATAGAAAAAAATATTGAGTATGAGGATTTAAAAACCTGATGATTTTCAAACAACGTACTCGTATTCACAATACATATTGTTCTTAGAACTGTCTTAATATTTAATCCCGTCCGTCGTTTTGTAGACACCGGTGAAAGATTAAACAAAAGTAAACAATAAGAAGTCAAAGGTCAATTTGTCTGGTCTGAGAAGATTAAAAAATAATATTTTCTGATAAAACAGAATGATTTATGATTATGAAACAATCATACTTTTTTTATGAATGATTACAATGCGATGATATTATTGTATATATGCGTATAAATACTGAATTTGTGTATATCAAAGGTGAAGGTCACTGAACGGATAAGTATGAATAATTATTTAAATTTGAAATATGTTATTGGACAGCATCTTCAATTTCTAATATTTTAAAAGTTGCTTCCACTGCTGTGATGTCTCCCTTATTATTACGCACTTAGGAGTCAATCGATTCTGGATGATGATTCTTCATATGCATTCTCCAGCTGACTCTCTGGTTGAACTGCTTGTTGCACGGTGCACAACTAAACCGCTTAACTTCTCTGTGAAGCCACATGTGTTGGGCAAGATTTTTCTTTCTCGGGAAGGATTTATTGCAAACGGAACAAGGAAACTGTTTATCCTTTGTATGCGTGACCACATGTTCCTCAAGAGATCTCTTTCTATCAAACTTCTGATAGCAGAATGGGCATTCAACATTGTCCTTCGTGTGTTTAGTCACAAAGTGCGTGCGGTACGCCATATAAGTGTCGAATACTTCTTCA
Organism: Sesia apiformis; assembly: GCA_914767545.1. Lineage (NCBI taxonomy): Eukaryota > Metazoa > Arthropoda > Insecta > Lepidoptera > Sesiidae > Sesia > Sesia apiformis. The sequence goes on from OU611975.1 coordinate 2,593,074, forward strand.
CATTCCGGACATATATGAGACTTCCGATCTTCATTGTGGACAATCAACATGTGCTCCAACTTGGACTTTCTGTTCAGAAACCTCTCACCACAATGCGCACAGGTCAACTGCCAGCAATGACGCGATTCCATCACGTGTAGTCTCCTAGACTTGGCGTCTGGGAAAGACTTCTTACACCGCAGACAGATCTTTGCGTTGCTGTGTACGTACATCCTGTGCCGTTTGAGGGTAATCTCTCTCCTGAACATTTTACCGCAAGTTTCGCAAGTATACTTGTGGTAATGGGAGCTCATATGGCGACTTAAGCTCCTCAGGGCCGGGAATTTTAGACCACAAGTAAAGCAGACCCACCTCTCTTTGCCTAATTTGAACATCTGCATGCCAGTTTCTGCTTCAAGATCAATATTCCTATTATGCTCTTCGACTAAATGCTTGGCCACGGATTGCAGGTCGTCTAACTTCTCAGGGCACATTCTGCAGAATAATTCTGTGCAATCCACTTTCAGAAATTCTTGATAGTCGTTTGCTAAATGCATGAAAGCGTTATCTACTTTGAAGGTCGCATGCTCTGTTTTCATGTGTTCCCTGTACGACATGGGGTCGTCATAGCTGTCACAGCAGTAGACGCAAACCATTTTATCGACTGGCAAACGGAACGGATACGCTGTAGAGTATTTCAGTACTACCTTAGCGTTCCGTCTCGCGATGGCTAACCGGTCCTCTAGAACAAAGAGAAATAACCTTTGTTGACTTATGAAATAGGTAAGATAACGGGAATCACTTTTGTGAAGTGCCTATAAAACTCTGTGACTTCATTTTACTGATATTTTTATCCGGTATAAAAAATATTGCTGAATAAAAAAAATATATAATGTGGATATTCGTGTTTATATGCGAATGAAATAAAATTGTCCAAATTTTACAGCGAAATCTATAAAATACTGTCGGAAAGAGATATAGACTGCGTTATAGATTACAATAAAAAAAATAGGGATTTATAATAAAAGAGTATGTAGTTTAATAGCATCTTATATTTAAGGTTCCAAGTCTTTTTACCGCTACTACTACAGCCTCACTGAATGTCAAGAAAGTCTGGGTGGTGATTCCTCATGTGTATCCTCCAACGGATTGGTTGGTTGAACTGCTTGTCGCACAGCTCACAACTGAACCTCTTCTGTTCACTGTGCACCCACATGTGCTGCACGAGGTTATTCTTTCTTGAAAAGGACTTCTGGCAGATTGTACACGAGAAGAACTTCTCCTTGGTATGCGTCAAAATGTGCTGATCAAAACAACTTTTCCTCTCAAACTTTCTGCCACAGAATGTGCACTCGAAATTGTTCGTATGTTTAGTGACAAAATGCGAGCGGTACGGCAGGTACTCCTCAAAAACTTCCCCGCATTCTGGACAGGGGTACGACTTTTGCTCGTTGTGGACGTTCGCCAAGTGTTCACGCTTTGACTTCGGGTCGTAGAACCTTTCATCACACTTGGGACACGCGAGACGCCAGCAGTACGGCGATTCCATCATGTGTTGATTCCTCGTGTTAGAGTCCGGGAAAGTCTTTTTGCAGCGCATACAAATTTTTACGTTGGTATGACCGTCTAGTCTGTGCCGCTTGAGAGACTCCTGCGTCATGTACGACTTACCGCAAATTTTACAAGTGTTCTTGCCGCTATGTGAGCTCATATGGCGACTTAGGGATCTCAGCGTCGGGAATTTCGTACCACAAATAACGCAGACCCATCTCTCTTCGCCCAATTTGAATATCTGCATGCCCACCTCCGCGTTCATGTTTATGTTTTTGCTGTGCACCTCGACTAAATGCATGGTTATAGATGGGAGGTCCTCAAACTTCTGTAGGCATATCCTGCAGCCCAGCTCTGTGCAGTCCACTTTGAGATATTCCTGATAGTCTTTCGCGGCGTGTCTGAATGCTGTATTCACTTTGAATGAGTTGTGTTCTTCTTTCATATGTTGTCTGAAGTCCATGGGATCGTCATAGTTTTCAAAGCAATAGGCGCAAACCATGTTATGTGCCGGTAAGCGGAATGGATACGCCGTCGTATATTTCAAAACTACTTTGGCGTTCTGTCTCGCGATGACTAACGGGTCGTCTAGAACAAGGAAAAACAATCTTTGTTGACTTAAGAAAAAGCTCAGTTTCAAATAAAATCAATGTTTTTTTTTGTAAATAAAAATACACATAAAATACAGTTGTGGTTATAATTCGACTATATATAGATAGTTGTTTATTGTACTACTTAAGAGATATCTTCCGGTCAACTTTCGAATAAGCGAGAGGAGTTGTCACATTAATAAAGGATAAGTATATGCAGTGTGGTGTCGGTCGAATATAGAATATCACCATCCCATCTCTCCCGTGGGTATTGTAACGGGCGACTAAGGGATAGGTAAGCGGATACCCGAGCCTTGAGGGACTAGAACATCTCTAAAAGAGTGGACTCGTCAATCAGCTTGGCCAGCGTGGCGTTATAACACTATACATCCCTCGTACACAAGACGAGGTCCATGTCCAGCAGTGAATACTGCAAGGGCTGGCTGCATTGCACTATTATGCATCTTCAGTTTTCATTGAGGTAGGCATTTTGTTTCTTCCCAGTGTGAGTACATAGCGTTGGGAAATGTCTAGTCTCGTACAGAAGTGTATTTGTTTTCTGACGAATTGTCAAAATTTTGGAAATCTATATGGATTGCAAAATTAATAATCGAGTCTTTGATATGCGATGCGCAACTGTCTGTACTTTTCAATGTTCGCTAAAATACGAATACACTGTTTTATGGTAGAACGATTAATAGGTGTTGCACATTTGAGCCTTTGCCTCTAGATCACACCATAACAAAGCCATGTATATGTGTACTCCCAATAAGCTGTTAAAGCTATGGGGAGGTCAGTTGTCTTTTCTAATTCCCGTAGTGCATACACGTAACTGTACAGATACATCACGAAAACATTGGCCATCGGCTAATCCGGAAATACCCGAACGCGTCATCCACGTCTATGAATTACCGTACTTCTAATTGCATACTGTACCTATTACGAGATACTTTATTGCATAGACGTGGATGACGCGTTTTCAGTGTTCCGGATTAGCCAATGACCAATGATTTTGTAATGTAGCTGTAGATAAATAGTCTATCTATTGTAAGAGTCTATTACACTGTAACATGTAGGAGATATTATTCTGTGCTATGCTATCATGACATGTACTAAAAAAAATCTCAATTTTTGTATTTGTAATTTTTATTGATGAATGTTTTAGTTGTAGGTACATTAAATTGTTTTTCACAGCATTTTATAATGTTTAATTAAAAAGTAACTGAAAAAATAGCATTCTTAAATAATACAAAAAAATAACAAAATGTATACAAATTAATCCTGATGTATACATTAAGTTATAATAGGATAGAATACATTAAGACAATATTACAAGGATGTGTATGACCACCGAAGGTCGTACTTATTTAGATATATGTCTTCTTAAGATGGTATTTACTTTTATTTATTTTGAATAAAAAGCATAAAATTATCATAATGTATATCTAACTATAAAAGTTTTGTAGTATCATGCCATAGAACGTTGTTTATAGGTTTCTTTCCAAACTTATTGTTCATTTCTAGTATACTTATGACGTATATTCTAAGACTTTCGCCCGCGCTCGGTCACTACTATATATGAGAGCACTACCAACGTTTTAGATGGATCAACAAAACATTACACGTTTGTAACCCTTCATTCCCCGCGCCGCTACTACCCGCAGTGTCGCGGGCAATTTCTGTTCCCTTCTGCCACTAGTGACCCTAGTCTAGTGGGTAAATTTGAAAATGGTGAATAAATATGAAATTAGAGTCCTCGCCACCGCTGAAGTCTTGCGACAAAAATTGGAACTAAATTTGACAACTCCGCCATCTTGTAGTTTGTCAGGAGTGTGCGTGGAGAGTATCGTTCGTGGATTTTCTTGAAATTACATTGAAATTAAATTGATCATGTCGCGTAAAGTTGTAAAAAGTGCAGCCCGGGAAATGATCCTTAAAGTGAAGGAATTTTGTGAATTGGAGCAGAAGAATAAAGGAGTATTGATCCCGTTAAATAATGTACAAATGCGAGTCGCTGCCATGACAGGTAAATTTTAGGGATAAGTGTTTGCCTAATAAATGGGTAAAATATTATTAGTCGGATAAAAACTATTACTCAAAAAAAGGCCTAACTTTGTCTAATGGACGATATAGTTCATTGTATTTTATGTAAAATTATGATTGAACATAGAAATATCATAATGGATTAATTAACAGAAAATAATATATTTGTTTATTTCAGGTGTTTCTGTGAAAACGGTTTCACGAATTACTAAAGAAGGAAAAGTAGCGGCAAGCACGTCAAAGAAAATTGTCACCCCTGGAAAAAGCCGTCCGCAACCAAAAAGGATTGATTTGGATGATTTCGATTTATGTGCTATACGTCAAAAAATCCACTTTTTCTATGTGGTGAAGAAAGAAATACCAACGGTAAACAAACTGCGTTTGGAACTAAAACAAGATATCAATTTTCAAGGCAGTAATACAACGCTACGAAGAATATTAAAAGAGTTAGGCTTCCGATTCAAACGCTGTCAGTCTAAACGCAAAGTTTTGATGGAACGCTATGATATTACCGCTTGGCGTGCCAGATATATTGAAAGAATAAAGAGAAATAGATTAATTGACAGGAGATCTGTGGTGTATTTAGATGAAACCTACATTCATCCTACTTATCATGGGAAGAGTTGTTGGCAAAGCGCAGACGAAAATGGACTATTGGTCTCGGAATCAGCTGGAAAACGGTTCATTATTGCACATGCTGGATCAGAAAATGGATTTGTGCAGAATGCATTGTTGATTTTCAGATCACAATCTCAATCTGCAGATTATCACGATGATATGAATGCCACAAACTTTTTGAAATGGATGACGGAAAAGGTAGTACCAAATCTTCCTGAAAAATCTTTGGTGGTGATGGATAATGCACCTTATCACTCCACGCAGATTAATAAACCTCCAACAATGTCCAACCTTAAATCGGAAATGCAAGAATGGTTGAGAGAAAAAAATATTTTCTTTGAAGAGAGCTGGACAACAGTTTTATACGACATAATAAAAAAAAAAACAAAGAGCCGCCAGTTTATGCACTTGATGAATTGTTAAGGCAACATAATCACGAAGCGGTAAGTTTACCTCCATATCATTGCGATTTGAATCCAATTGAAAAAATTTGGAGTCTTGCCAAAAGACGCGTTGCCGAAAAAAATGTTGCTCAAGACCCAAAACAAATAATTGAGTTAACACAAGCAGCTTTTGCAAGCATCACAGCAGAAGACTGGCGTATTCAATGCAAGCATGTGGAAAATATTGAAGCAGAATACTTCAAAAATGATGGACTCATAGATGTGGAAATGGAGAGATTCATAATATCAACAGCGAGTGAAAGCGACACTGAATCTGATCATGATAGTGAATTTCTGGATACAAGTGATAGCGATTGTCATATGTCTGGTATAAAAGAATTAAATCATGATGATCATAATTACCAATTACCTAATTTTTCAATTTAATCCAAATGTAAAGGGTTTTCCAATAGGGGCGCTCGAACTTTGACAGTGTATAGCGGCCGTCTCAAATTTATGGATTAAACGACGGATTGTGGACTCTGTAGGGCGGCCACGAGGACCATAAATTGGACGCAGCGCACGGAACGTTAGGCGAACAGAGCACTGATTTTGATAATAAATTTTAACAATTTCAACGCGTTGTTGAATCGTGTAGGGTTCCATGGTTAAATGTCAAGACTAAATAAGTATTCCTGTCAAATCTGACAGCTGTAGCTTCACCAAGATGGCCTGTATCTAATAAAGATTAAATTAGTGCAATATGATAATTATTTTATTTTTATGCCTATTAAAAACCCTATTATCTATCTTTGCTTGTTATCCTAAATTAACAATGTGAAACGTGAAACTAGTTTTACAATGTGAATGAATTAGCAATTTATTGATTGCTTTAATTTTATCATATGCATTGAATTATTAATTAATTTATTAGAATAGGTTGCCTTTTAGAAGGGGTACATTATTGCCCGTCTTGCTGGCAACATTTCATCACGCGATTTGAGCGCCGCTTCTATCGGACTTCAGTGGTGGCGACGACTTTACCTTATTGAATATATTTTTTTTACCTTATTGACTAGCTTTTTTTTACTTTTTAACATTACATATTTTTTAGCAATTCTTTACTTTTCACATAATTAATTTTACTTCTTTTTTATGAAATTAATCTGTTGTAAAATACCGAATTCGTTTTATTTATTAAATTCATTAAGCAAATATTGTTTCTGAAACTATGAATTTGATTTGGTTTGAATATGTCTTCAATTGACATTTCCTATTGTTATTAGCTATCGACTTGTACCATTCTTTATTTTTGACATATTGCATTTTGATTTTATTAAATTTTTTTATGAAATTAATTTGTTGTAAAATTTTTCAAGTCTTGTAAAATGTCTTGAAAATGTATTTTTCAAGACATTTTTTATTTTGTTATTAATAGGTACATTTTAATTTAAAAAGTAAATATGTTTTTGTTTAGTGATGATATTAATTTGATTTGGGTTTGATATGTATAGAGATTTAAATATTTCAAACGGCAGAATGTGTTAATCTATCTGAATATAATATCTATTTTGTGTTCGCATTCAAATACAAATAAATTTATTATTATATTTAACTGATTTATTTTTTCTAAGATTTAAAGGAACAGATGACTATTCTTAAAATAAATAAATAAAGACTTTCCCTCGCTGAAACATGAAATTATTACAAAAAATATTTTTTTATCTGATTGTTCAAAAGCGTTACAACAAATAACATTTTAGGAGGGTTGAAAAAAAATAACAAATAAAATTTAGTTAACCGCCGTTCCTAACAAACACGTTCAAACATTAAAATATTTGTCGTAATTTATCCAGTGCATGATCTAAATCGTGTAATGATATCGTTCGTTGAGGGTACGTAGTCTGTCTTTTTATTTTATTCTTATTGATTTCTACCCACAAGACTATTGGTCTGTAGTCCAGGAGGAAAAGAAATTACTCACGACACGGCTTAGTACTACGGCTACTGATTAGTAGTTGCAGAAGGGAAAAGAAATTGCACACGACAGTACTGGTAGCAGTACGATATTGTCGTGGATCAGCAGGGTTTTGAAACGTTCCGATTTATTCTCTGAAATAATTTTAATTTCCGTTAGAACGCTTTTATATATTTTAAACTAGTTAATGTTTATCAAGCTTTGCATCATTTCGGCGGCATGTTGTATTTAGTATCAAACGTAATATACGTTTTAAAAGGGTCCACTCCTTATTACTACAGCTTTAAATAATCACATTCGACCAGTTCTGGATGATATTTCTGAAAATGCAACTTGCAGTTGGCTCGTTGACTGAAAGTCTTATGGCACGGAACACAAAGAAACCTCTTATATTCACTGTGAACCCACATGTGCTGCTTAAGATTCTTCTTTCTCGAAAACGATTTGTCACAAACAGTACAAGGGAACAGTTTCTCCTTAGTATGCTTGACCATGTGTTCATCGCGACATTTCCTACTGTCAAACTTCTGTCCACACATGGAACATTTGAAATTGTTATCCGTGTGCTCGATAAGAAAGTGTTTGCGGTAAGACGAATATTTGTCAAAAAGCTTTCCACATGCTGAACAAATGTGCGATCCCTGCTCTTGATTGTGAACATTCAGCAAGTGCTCCGACTTTGTCTTCCTAGTGAGGAACCTATCACCACACTGGGGACAAATGTATGGCCAGCAGTACGGCGATTTCATCATGTGCAGACTCCTAGCTTTGGAGTCAGAGAAGGAGTTTTTGCATCGCAAGCAAACCTTCAAGTTGTTGTGACCGTACATCTTATGGCGTTTGAGGATATCTCCTGTCAGGTACGACTTGCCGCAATCTTCGCATATGTGCTTGTGATAGTGTGAATTCATGTGACGACTTAGCGTTCTCAAGGAGTGAAATTTGGAATTACAAATAGTGCATACCCATCGCTCTGGGCCCAATTTAAAGATTTGCAGGCCTACATCCCTTGTAAGATCTATATTTTTGTTGTGCTCGTTGACTAAATGTTCAGCCACGGATTCTAGCTCCTCGAAGGTTTCAGAGCAAATTCTGCACGATAGTTCTGTGCAGTCTACTTTGAGATACTCTTCACGGACTCTTCCGAAATGAGCGAAGGCGGTTTTCACTTCAAAGGTAACGTGTTTGTTTTTCATGTGTTCTCTGTACACAGTGGGATCGTCATAAGTTTCACAGCAGTAGACGCAAACCATCTTGTCGACCGGTAATCGGAACGGATACACAGTCGAATATTTCAATATTACCATAGCGTTCTCTCTCGCGGTGAATATTGGATCGTCTAGAACAAAGAATTTAATTTCATTCACTTTTCCTTGTTAGTAAGAAACACGAGAATCCACTCAATCGCGTGGAACGTCTGAAAAGATTTCATTGAAGGTAGATTGTGATCAGGATTAACACATAGCTTCTATTCATGTAGACCACGTGAATGAAATAGCGGGAGAAAGCTGGTTTAAAATATTTTTGACACATTAAGAAATCGCGCCTTTAACGAAATATTTTTAGATTTCTTACATTCTAACTGTAGGCATTATGAATGGCACAGAGGCATTTGAATATATTTAGTAAAGATTCCCTAAGACTTTTACATTTTAAAGCTAACGATAGCTTACGATAAAGTGTAACTTTTTAAATTTTGGCGTTTTGTACACATTTTATATTGTAAATCGAGTATGACCGCGTAAAATTAAAAGACTATTCACGTTTTATTTCAACACGGGTTACACAGCAGGAGACCGAGTTGCTTTTAATATATGCGTTCAGACACGATTTTCAATATAAAATGTGTCGAAGTATGATGTATGTTTTCAAAAAAAGCACAGGTTTCTGAACTGTCCTATTTTTATTGAACGTTGTGTCAGTGTTTTGTGGTAACATAGTATCAGTTCCTTTAATTAGGTACATGGCGAAAATGATGCCGGCCACTTTCGCATCGTATTATTTATTCTTTTTTTCAAAAAATACAAATATTCTCATTTCTTTTTTTTATTTGAGACTTCGTTGTATTCAACATGTCCGAGGAAAATAATAAAATGATTAAGATTGAGCAACGAGCAATTATTAAATCCTTAAATAAAGAGGGATCAGACAGATCAGACAACGCATGTTGAATGAGTTCGGTGCTTCATACCCTTCTAATTTCGTCATAAAGTTTTGCGCAGAGTAGTTTTTAGTAGTAGTTTTATGGTCGTGAGAGCTTACAAGACGATCCCCGTTTCGGCAGTCACAGAAGAAACTGTGGGTATGTGAAAGAATTATCGCAGGTCGGAGTATTAAGCAATGGATGATCGCGTGAGATATTGGCATTAATTAACAAGAAACGTGTTCCTGTAATTATTCAACGAACATTTAGGGATGTCTAATGGGCTCTAATGGCTCGCTCGTTGGGCGGCCAGAATGCTGACGCGGTCGGACAAAAAGCGACGCGTCGAAAGTAGTCAGGTACTTTTTACCACGATTAAAGATAGACAGGGAGAGATTATGAATCCTGTGATGAGACCTGAATTCGCCAATGGGACGAAAGCAAACAAAAATCGTTACAATGGAAATTTAAGTGAGAAAAGCTACCCCGAAAATTCAAAGTGCGGCCATATCGGCCGGCAAGCTGATGGCAACAACCATTTTTGGGGTTATTGAGGGGGATTCTATTGATGAATGCTGCTTACTATGGCGACTTGCTAGGCCAACTGCGAGCAGTGATGCTCGTAAAAGAAAAAGAGGTGAACTTTATAAAGGAGTCCTGATTTTGGAGGACGATGCTCCAGTGCACACGGCTCTAAGTGCAAGATCGCCTTTAAACAAAAACGGTTTCGCAGAAATCAATCGTCCGTCTTCCGCCTTGGCGCCCTGAGACTATCTTTTGTTTAGAAATTACAATTGAAAGTTACTATGCGTTAGGAGACTCCAGTGCACACGGCTCTAACTGCAAGATTGCCTTTAAACAAAAACGGTTTCGCAGAAATCAATCATCCGTCTTCCGCCTTGGCGCCCTGAGACTATCTTTTGTTTAGAAATTACAATTGAAAGTTACTATGCGTTAGGAGACGCGGATTTTCGTCTGATGAGATTGAAGGCCGCTGTGAATCATTTTGACGAAGAAACTAAAGAATATTTTTTTTATGAAATGATGTCACTTATTGACTAAATGTAACAAGTGCATTACAGTTGCAGGAGACTATATTGAAAAATAAAAAAATGCACCAATGTGGGTATTTTCTTTCATACTTAGATTACTTAGCAACCGCTCCTTGTATATACATGATCAACGAGCTTTTCGTTAACAATATTTATCAATCGCAAAAGAATACTCATTAATAAAACTCAGAATATGTGGCTTCTTGTAAAATAATATGTTATTTGCTATAATAAACATTATAAACGAATAAAAACATTAAGAACCAACAGTAAAACATCAAACTATTCAAATGGCATTTTTCTCTGCATACATTTCGTCAAAAGCATCCGGATGGTGTTTCCTCACGTGCTGCCTCAGCCTGGCGTAGGTAGTAAACAAATGACTGCAGACCGTGCACATTTTCTTCTTGCTATCATCGTGGATGACAAGGTGCGCTCTATAACTTTTGTCCGTCGCAAAAGTCTTCTCACACACACACTTGAAAGGTCGTTCACCTGTATGAACGTGGATGTGCTCCTGCAACTTGCCACGAGTTGGGAACTTACTCTCACAGTACTGGCACTTGTGGTCCTCCGTGTGTGTAGACTTGAAATGGAAGTAAAGCAAAATGCGCTTCTCGAAGACTTTATCGCATTCTTTGCAAGGGAATGACTTCTTCGGCTTGTTGTGGACCGACACCAGATGTTCTTCTCTCCGCTCCCAGAAGAGAAAACGTTCGCCACACATGGTGCATCCAAAAGGTAAACAGCGCTTGCTGGTTTTAAAGTGCTCTCTTCTAGCTTCCACTGTTGGAAAGTACTTCTTGCAAGGCCTGCACAAATATTTTCCGCCAGAATGTTGCGCGCGCATGTGGATGATTATAGCGCTGCGAGTCTCGCAGCGTTTGCCGCATATATCGCAAATGTGCTTGATGAAATGCGTGCCCGTGTGCCTGGACAATTCACTAACTCCTGTGAATCTCTTTTCGCAAATGACGCATTCGAAACGATTTTTCTGGAGCCTCAACGGCACCAAGTTCAAACTCACATCCATATTTATATGGAATTTGTGTTCGTCCTTCAGATGGGCGGCCATCGTGTCCAGAGTGGGTAGCTTCTTTGGACACACTTTGCACCGCATATTCGTTATGTCGACCCGCACTTGCATGTCCTTCATATTTGTTACGTATGGCGACTTCGTGATGTCCACGTTGGTATGCTTGTAGTCCATGTGATATCGAAACAGGGCGGGGTCGTCAAACGTCATGTGACACACACAGCAGCATACAAAGCCCCCCTTTTTCCTGAACGGGTAAACTGTGGAGTATCTGAGGATTATAATGGCGTTCTGCTTCGCCGTGTGTGATCCGTCGACAGCGTTTCGGTCTAGAAAAGAGAAGAGTTCAGTTCCCATTTAGCTCTGCACTGGTGTTAAGAGAAACGCTGGAATGCTTTCGTTTCCGGTTTATAACAATTTTATGTACATATTTATTTCATATTAACCAATATGACGGGAAGAAAATGTGTCGCTTAATTCGGACCTAGTGATACGTAGTCAGTAACGCACGAAACTAATACTTTCCAAGCTCTGTGTATATAGCTCTGTAGCTCTGTGTATATAGCTCTGTAGCTCTGTGTATATAGCTCTGTAGCTCTGTGTATATAGCTCTGTAGCTCTGTGTATATAGCTCTGTAGCTCTGTGTATATAGCTCTGTAGCTCTGTGTATATAGCTCTGTGTATATAGCTCTGTGCTATGTAATATATTTTCACGATCATTGTGATAGAATTATTATTATATTAATTACAACCGCTCAGTTTATTATTAACCAGTAAATTATAAAACATAAACTCGGCGAGGAAATATTTGGATTTTGTGAATATTGAGCGATATTAATATATATTTGAATAGAAAAGAAGAATGTTGTGAAGGATCATCGAAAGTCACCGTCCTAATTTGTGTTTTCCTAAATGTTTATTCAATTTTGAATTACATGTAAATTTCAAACCGCAGTGTGTACAAATTAAACAGTCCTGTGTATGGCTCAGTTTGAAGTGAGCGTAAAACGACTTGCGTTTGGAAAACGTCAGCTTGCAATCTGAACAGTAATAAGTCTTCGTCATTCCGTGTATGTCCTCCATATGACGCTGCTTTAACTCCCAGTTCGGGAAGCGTTCGGGACAGTCCGTGCAGCAATGTAGCATGCACCGCTTCTCCGTTCTCTGATGCTGAGCTTTAGCCTCCAACGACGGGAAGGACCTGTGACAGCGTTTACAGTTCGCCTTAAACTCATTTTCGTGTTTAGCCTGAACGTGCTTCAAGAGGCCAGCGGACGAGATATAGGTGTTCCCGCACGCGTCGCAGATGTAGCTCAAGAAATGCCTGACCGTGTGTTTGTTTAAATGTAAAAAGGATGGAAGATTCTTGTCACATATCGCACATTTCCATCTAGCCTTCTCTAAACGATGCGGCACCAAGCCGAGCTGAGTGTCTGTTGTTAACGCCTTACAATGGTTTGATTTCAAATGTTCCGCCGCGGATTGTAGATCTTGTAAGTTTCCGTGGCAGATCCTGCATTTCAGATCGCATAAGTCTACTTTTACCAACTCTGTTTTAGGAAGGGTAATGAATGCCATTCTGACATTGAAGGTTTGGTGCTCCTCATTGACATGTCGTCTGAATAGTGTTGGATCATCGTGCAAGTCTCCGCAGTAGACGCATAGTATAGACGTAACCTTCGCCCTGAAGGGATGAGCGGTCGTGTACTTTATGATGATTTCGGCATTTCTCCTCACAGGGTCGTACTGAGACATGTCTAGAAGAAGAAAATTTTTCTTTGAAATCTTCTTGTATCGTCATCCAAGATGTACGATTATATTCTTGACCCAGTGCCTTATATTAATAATTTCTAATCTGATCAAATTCGAAGAAAAAATGTTTCTAGAGGATATAAATAAAACATTGAATTTGTATGTTTGTGTGACGTCACTTTCAAGTGGCTTATATATATCCTACAATTTTCAAAAGTCGGGTTTCATAAATATCATAGTGTATAAAATAAAGAAATTTCTACTAGATATTAAAGTTTATTAAATGACAGAAGAAATATACATATCAATAAAATCCTATCCATATTACAGTTCATACGAGTAGTAACTATCACTTCTTATTGTATTGTAATATAAATACAATTGTCGTAACTAATGAAACTATAGGATCTACAACGGATAAAATATGATCTATTTATTACGCGATAGACCACGACCAAACACCCAGTCGTGGTCGTGGGCACAACATTAGCCGACCAAGATGCGGCTTTGGCTCTTCGGACTTTGGCAGCAACGACTGGCCGTGCGGCCGAGGGCACGATCTGCTTTGAGTTTCTATAGTTCACTTGGTCGTATCCCTTTTTTTCGAAACGGCTATATCCTTTTGGCCCTAACGGCCTTTCAAGAGTCACCGGACATGTATAGTTTAGAGCGAGCGCAGAAGGCGCTCAACCAGGAGCGAATAATGTAGAGCAATGTACCTCAGAGCTCCCGGAACGGGAACCTCAGAGGAACGGACCTGGGCTTAGGGCGTTGCTTTGGGAGGGCACTGCGGGATCGCGAGTCAGCGAGAAGCGGCCGGACACGTGGCGATACCTGATAAAAGTTCGACTGAAGCCCGAAAAACCGTAGCCGTCCAATACGCTAAGAGCCTAACGATTAAATTAGACCACAAAAATGTTTCAGTTTTAAGGGAATAAGGTCCAAGCCGTTATAAAGTTAACAAAGTAAATGTTGTCACTCTTAAATATCGAAGATAATCAGATTCAAAAGCGGTAACTTTCATTTGGGTCTAAATATCAATTAACCTAACCATTTTACTGAAACTTTCACTTCACCAAACCGGCATATGCCTGACTATATAATGTAAATATTTCTAACTCCATTTCGAAACGGAGGTAACTAAAGATCCTGTTTATGGCCCTACCCACACATGAAAGAGCATGTAAGTTGTGGTAATTAACATTTTGTAATGGAAAACATCTAAACGCTAACGGTAATAATGCTATGTTTAGTCAAATGACGTTTTAAACGATATTTTGAGATAAATTTAAGACCGCAATATTTGCAAGAGACGCTGGTCTTCGAGTGGTGCAATTTAAAATGATCGTAGTAAGCGTTTTCATTGGGGAATGTTATATCGCAGTCGTTGCATCTATACGACTTCCGTGTCTGCCCGTGCTCTGTCTCCATATGGCGTGTTCTGGATCTCCAATCCAGGAAGCGCTCCGAACATTTCGGACAACAGTACGGCATACAAGATTTCTCTGTCCTTCTGTGCTTTTCCTTGGCTTCCATATTAGGGAAGACCTTGCGACATTTCTTGCAGGAGACTTCGTAGTCCTGATGCTTGGATCGGACATGTCTTAACAAGCCTGTAGTTGCTACGTAACTGCTGCCGCAAACGTGGCAGACGTAACTGAGGAAATGCGTCACGGTATGCCTGTTCAGATGAAATAGAGATGGGAAATTTTTTTCACAGACTGCGCAGTTGTATACGTCCTTCTTTAGGTAGTACGGCATCACACCTAACTTTTCCTGCATGTCTATGCGTTTCTCGTGAGCCTCCCTCAAATGCTGCGCAGCTGTCGTCAAGCTATCGTAGCTCTGCTCGCAAATTCTGCACCGTAGATCGGTCAAATCCACCTTTATAAATTCCGATTTCGGCAGGTTATGGAAGGCCAGGTTGATCTTAAACGTGGAGTGTTCCTTGTCGACGTGGGTTCGGAATACGTCCGGGTCTTCGTATAGTTCGTGGCAGTAGACGCACAGTATGCATCGATCGTTTACTCGGAAAGGGTACGCGGTTGTATAACGTACGATAGCTTCCGCGTTTACCCGCGCAGGGTCGTGCCACTCGCCTAAAAAAGAAAAATAGCTATTTGTACAATAGTAGGCGTTTCTGGTGAGTGGAGATTGCTATTAGATACTGACAGGCGCGTAGAAAATGCCTCATAATGTTGTTATAGGCCGGAGACATCCAGTGCTCTCATTTTAATTCGTACAGAGCACGGCAGACATACATTCCTAAGATATTGGATCGTTGCGTCAGGTAATAATAATTATTTCGTTGAGGTAAAGAGGGGAGTTCCGACGCCCTTATTATGCGTTTTCAACGCGGTCTTAAACTCATGACAAAAAAAAATCTTTTGGCAACCACTCGAGAGACCATTCAATTATTTAAAAACCTAAAGATATATCTTCAAACATTACGGATGTGAGGAAAAACGTGGACAGACGAGCACACAGTCCACCTGATGGTACGTGAATACTGTGTTCCACGGACATTCGCCATATATGTCGACATCGGCTCAGAATGACAAATGTAACCTTATCTATGTTTTCTATTAATCTGTCTGTATTGTACAAAATAATAAATATAATATTTTTTGAATACTGATTTAATTTTCAAAAACATGTCACGTTTATGTGTATTATATCAATGTATTTTATAGAAATATATATATATTTCAGGGTTTTTTAAAGTTGATCAAGGTTTAAAGTTGATAAAATCGAATAGTATAGTAGATTGGTATAGGAATAATCGAAAAAAATCGTAGTCAGAAATGTCAAAACTTCAAATCCGGTATATAACCTAATTATCTCTAAATACAAAAATCACGAAACTGTATCGTAAAGAAATGCACCCATATCAGTGCATTATGAAATTTATTTCAATAAATAAAAAAAAACTTTTCAATACAATTTCGCGATTTATATATGTACACAAAATTATGTGAACTATATTTTATAAAGGCAATTAATCGAGAGAGTCTTAAATTCATTATTATGGAATAATAAAAAAATCAATAATCAATAAGCTAGGCGGAAATATTTTGAGGTAACATTATACGAAAATAAAAAAATATGTATTGGTAATATCCACAAGTCGCAGTGGGTCGCTAAACCCCCAAACCCTCTCTCTAGCGATTGCAAAGATTTGCAGACGGTTTCAAAACATTGGCCAACCGACAACTCGTACTGTTACAAATTTTTTGCGTTCATACGTGAATTACTGAGTTGATTTTAAAGTTCATATTCGTAGCTCTAACTGAATGATTAAGTTTGTACTACAACGTTGTATTTGCGGTTGGCGCTACCTAACCGCTTATTGAATAAGTTGACAATGACCTGCAAAGGGGTTTGAATTTATGCGAACGCTCGATTGACCGATACATTGTGTAGTTGTGGGTACATATATACGCGCAATCATGTTGTCTCTTGATAATCAAATAAGTTGAATGAAATAATCAGTGTTCACATAATTCTGTGATGTTGGCATTACGCCAAGAATCATATGGATATGTCTCAATACATTCTATTTTTCATTATATTGTAATATTAAAAAAAAGAACACAAATTTTAAAGAGCTCAATTTTTTTTAAATGCCACTCAAATATCACTTACCTTGGCCGCCACCGGTGTCCACGAAGGTTAGTGTTGATTAATCAATCCCGCTGATTGGAGAGAAGGCTCTTAACAAGCCAGCCTGGATGGTTTAGGGGCGCTTAATGTACAATTCTCGAAATGTGTATTTCGCAAAATGTGCAATCCGAAAATGGTACAATAAAATTGAACAGATGTAAAAAAATTAAACACTATTAAATTGATATTTTCGAAAAATACCTTTATTCTTATTTTACTTCACTTCACAAAAAATCATTTTCACTTAACGTTAACTAAAGAAAAAAATAATAAAATGAGATAGAAATGGTCTTTTACACGTTTGTCATTTTGGACTAATGTTGGCATGATATCGCGGGTGTCCATGGACGGCAAGTATTCACTTACAATCAGGTGGACTGTATGTTCGTCTGACGCCTTCATCCATATGTTACAAAACTGCTTCTGATTGCACATTTCGCAAATTGTACATTACGCGTCTAAACAATCTGAATGTCTAACCAACATTTTGTATTTTGTTTCGATAAATAGTGTTTCCCATTATCTTAGACCTCCGCTTGCATCTCGATGGCCCAGTGCCAGTTAGTAGATTATACACATGTCCCAGTAGTTTCAATAGACATGATGACGGATTTTGAAATCCGCTTCTATAATGTAGATTCACGTCTACTGTTTCCGAAAATAACATTATTTCAGCAATAAAATAAGTTTTAACGCAAATTATGCAATTTTTTTTCTATCTACTTTGAATTATGCGCGAAAACACTCGCAGGTGTCATGGCGTCGCTTGTGACGTCACACCTAGGTAAACGTAGGTAGGTAAATCAATGGAAGTTCAAGCGACACGGTGATGTTCACTGAGGCGTGACGTCATTCGCTCTGATTGGCGTTTTAGTTAACATGGCCGAATGCAGTATTTGATACTTTTATTTTATTGAAAATATTATTAATCTCAATGTTTACATTAAAACTGGTTAATTTATTAGAATTCTTTCAACATATTTTTTTCTCTAAAATCATTTATTCTTTAATTCTTTAATACTGTCATCATGCCTATTCTCGAACAACAACAACAACACTTGTATCCACTGTTGGACACGTGTCTTCATACGCATTGTTTCGTGCACTAGAGAAGCTGGTCCGGCGAGTGCACTCTTGTAGAGATGGTGTTGTTGCTCAGCGCTCGTGGTAGCGGCTTTGATATCCCCCGGACATCGCCATGACACCCGCGGCAACAGATGCGCAGTTAATATTCTACAGTAACGCCACAACGCCACCACACGGCCATCTCCCTTTTATATTATTCCGCAATTTATACAATCATTTCCATTAGTATCAACATGTTTGCGGCACACTACAAATTCAATGGATAATTCAAAAACGTCGCCGTGTAAAATAATTCCTGATATTTCGTTGTGAGTTCCTATAGTCCGGCTGTATATGACATTTATTATCTATTTAAACGGCTCTTAACGCGAATGTTTATCCTATTTATTTGACTAAACGTTTCGGTCGGCTTGCACCAGCCGTGGTCACGAGCTGACTTGAAGAGGTAGGTACCCACCTCTCAAGTCCATGTCGAGAGTTGCGAGCAGTTTCAACCGTTACGAACCGTGTAAATAGATAAATACATATGTGTAAAAAAATGCGAAAATTTCAAATGTTGTATGATATTAACTAAAAAAACAGATATTTCTTACTGTCGCTTCTAGATCCCTAGATTATTAAAGATTTTTGTAAAATTAAAAAAAATATACGTGACACCGAATAACGCAAAAGCTGTAAATTGATTGTAGAGTGTAGAGAGTAGAATCTATTCTAACAGTTTGACTAACAGGTTGATTTTTCTTATTGTTCATTTTTCGCCCGGTCATTATCCTTCATTATCCTGTATTGAATAACGAGCGCTACGAATGTTTTAAACAAGGAAACCTTACATGTTTGTAACTTTTGTTTAATTCCCTAATACAACTTTATTTTTGGCTAGAAAGGTTAAATAATTTAAATTAATTGACGGGATTTGCGTTATTTCGGTAACACTTTTTTTTTATTGCTTCATCTTACAAATCAGATGTAAGAACATTATTATTATTATTTATGTATTAGGCTAGCAGTTTTCGCTGATGGTCCCCTACATCAAGACACTTGTGCTGCCTTCCTTCTGTCTAAAAACTTTTGAATTTATCCACTACGTATGCTTCAACTGTCTCGTGACGTGTATTTGACTGGAAGTGCTTGTGGGGATTGGAGGTAGCCATAGTTCGCATTAGCCTAAAAAGCAGCTCCTCGCAGAATCTCATTCGCTTTAGTACTCTATATATAGAGTTCAGATACGGAACATCATACTGGCTGTTGAGAATCTTGTAAGTTTCCATATAGTCTCCACTTTCCCTTTCCTTTACACTAGTTAAACAAAGAATCGAAGAGTATATCTTCATGTGGCCTATTTTTAATTTTCCTAGACAGTTTAGTTGTTTTTCTCTAGACTCCCCTCTAGCATTTACGTATTTAAACAAAATCATGTAACAACTTAATTTTATTTTCGAAAATCTTCATATCGACAATAAGAGTTTTTCGCAATTATAAGTCATCAATCAACCAAAATATTTATAGATATAGTATTACGGCCCTAAAAATGAGACATTTGAAAGTCGGTCAAATTTACCTACTGTCAATTCAGTGTGTCATTTGGCGACAAAGAACTACCACGAACGCATTATTGATAATTTACCTTTATTACAATAACTACAATATATTTGCCGTAACGATGCTTTCATTGTAAAAGATATTAAAAAAAAATAGAATTGTAAAACAATACTTTTCCTACATAACTCGAAATAGTATTTATTATGTAATATTTTGCGGTGAATGTGTTTTCATAATTGATTTTAAGTAAATAAAGCAGTCTCTTAAAACGTAAGTTTTTTTATAGGCAAGTAGGCGGACGAGGGTATGCGGGCGCGCCGCCGTCCTTCAAAAATCCTATTCACAACTTTCTTGAAGAATCCCATAATATCGTAACGTAATGGAAAGACCTCTTGAGGCAGTTCGTTCCACAGTCTACGGGTTCGCGGTATAAAATTATTCTTGAATCGAACATTACGCGACACTTCGGTATCGAGGAAATGCGGATGGACCGCATTTCTGTGACGGGGAGGTGCGGTTGTAGAAACCCGAGGTGGGAATTATATTGAACAGTTCTTCAGAGCATTCCCCATTGTACAGGCGGTAGAACACACAGAGAGACGCCTGTGAGAGTGGGATCGTCAACAATTCGAACAGCACGTCGTTGGATGGAAGCAAACGGGTCCAATTGATATTTCGGTGCGCCGGCCCAGAGATGTAAGCAGTACTCCATATGGGGCCTCACCTGCGCTTTGTAGAGCGTTAGGAGTTGCCCAGGGATGAAATACCGCTTCGCTCAGTTCGGCACAACGAGCTTTTTGGAGGTCATTTTGGCTTGATTTTTAAGATGACCCCTTAATTCGACTTTGCTGGAAACGTCGACACCAAGCATCCCGATATTCTCCGAGATCTTAAGGGGTATGCTCTGAAAGCGAGGTGCTACAACAAAAGGGAGTCGTGTATCGCGACAGTACCTGACATTATATTCACACCACTGACTCTAAGCATATACACAGTTTTGTCACAAGGAATTATCCATCTATGTATTTTGGTTGATCGATGTTATAAGCACATATTAAAAAAGTTGAAAAACAGCGGCGCATCGATGTTACCTAAAAGCTAGAAAAAATTCACAGAAAATACAAAAATATAAACATTTATTACAGCTCTTGACTGAACCGTGTTTCCTATAACTTTGCGCAAAATATAAATACAATATATCGGAAAATACTTCAATATTTTATTGAAAAAAAAAAAAAAACATTTCACTTAAATAGATTTTAATGGAAAAACAAAGGAAACAAAAAATTTTGTCAGCCATATTGCATTTTATTTTTCGCAAAGATATTTTCTAAACACGGCCTGTGTGAGACATATCCATATGATTATAATTTCTACCATGCACTAACATTATTCTATTTTGTATAAAAGTATTGGCAGGTTTTTAACTGAAACTTTATACAATTTTTTTTAGGATTTTTTTTTAAAGTGTATTTGTGTAGTTATTGTGGGCATTTTAAAGATGACCATTTTTAAAGTGATTTCAGGAAACTTTTATAATGTTGACGCTCAAAATTTGCTATAGAACATGTTGTAAACGTGTCACCGAAATAAAGCAAACTGTGAAACAAGGCAACTAAAATACGAACAATTCTAGCGAAAAATAAAATTATCCTAAAGATTAAATCAAACGGAACAAACGTGGTAAGGTTTCGTTGTTCTGTCTAAACGTTCGTAGCGCTCATCATTACTCCGACCCGGGCCCGAACGAAGCTCCAACGAGCGAAGGGCTTTAATCCTACTCTGACTTTCCTTCGCTCGGAGCTCTGTATACCGGGTATCTCCGATTATTATTTGACATTCATTCCCCAATAGAGATCCAACTAGATGTTTGCCCCCACGACAAAGATTTACAGTAATAATATCTATTGTATGACAATAAAAGTATTTAAAAAAAGTGCCTAAAGATTCAATGTTTTTATTGCACAAAAGAATATATAGAACTTAGGCATAATTGTACATAGCACATGATGTCAGTGAATTAAATACTTTTCTTAATTGACCTAATTTTTATAGACAATCTTATTAATTGACATTCTTTTTATTTTACTAGTTATTGACATTTTAGTATTATTAATTGACTGTGCGTGTTCCTGTGCGGTGCGGTGGAGGCGACGCGCGCAGAATAAAAGATATACATACATACTAGATTGTACAACAAATTATGAAAAAAATATGCTATTGTAAAAACTGGTACAATCGATTCTACCCTCGACAGCGAACACCTGATTTGCAACTATTGCGTTACTTCAGAGCCACCTTATATAATTCAGCTAGTTGGAGGGTACAACTAGAATTTGATGAAACTCACTAAATACTACCCGCTATTTGGATTTTTCGCGTTAATCTCGGGTGTGGACCAACTGTGATGCGGTTTTAACTGTTGTGTACTTTAACAGCACTAAATATAAAATTACAATTTGATTATATGTTTTGATATGTCAATATGGTATTAATTAATTCATGTCCAATACAAATGCACAGATCAATCAATTAAATTTATATCATTCAAGAAAATCGATTCAGTAAATTTTCAAACTTGCTGCTAGGAATATGAAGCATTTATGCTTGTTTTTTTTTATGTACAAAGGCGGCAGACGACCATACAGTCTACCTGATGGTAAGTGGATACCGTCGCCCTTAGACATCCACGATAGATGCCAAACATTAGTCCAAAATGACAAACGTTGGCACGCCCCCGGATGCGCTGCGTACCTTTGGAGATATAGGAATGTATTTGGAGAAAGGATTGGGTAAATGGGGAGGGATTGGATGGGAATGGGAAATGACACATCTCACTCACTACCGGAACACGTACGTACATTAGGGGAATAAGATAAAGTGGGAAATAGAGTACATTTCAAGGTAGTCTTCTGTGAGAGAGGGGTAACGTGGCCAGTCGAGCGCGCCCAGCGGCTGTTGGATTGCAGCGTCCCCCTCAATCTAGCAAACCTTTTAACATTTCGATATCAAGTTATGACGTTCCACTGCTGAGCACAGGCCTCCCCTAGCCACCCTTATACATAAGTAGTATTTATAATTATAAGTGTATTTAAGTGGGTATGCCTCAGATTTTTTTTATTCCGGATACGGCGATATCCTCACAATGTTTTCCTTCACCGCTGAGCGAGCGATAATTAAAAAATCGATACTTAAATAGAAACTCATTGGTTACGTGTCATGATTATAACTCACGAACGATATCATGAATAAGAATTGGGAAGAACCTTTAGGCCGGTGGCCATCAAATTGCGGGCCGAATCAATGACATGTGTGACCCTTGACCCTCGGTCGTATTCTATATATTATAAGACCTAGCTACAGAAACCGATTTTGAGTACGATCTAGTTATAATTTCCCGGGAAGAAACGTAGCCTATGTCCTTTTCGTGGTCCCCGGAAAGGTCGGTGAAAATTTCAGCACGAGTTGATACGTGAAAGCGTTTCAAACAAACAAACATCGTTTTATTTTTGTATATTAGTAGGAATAAGGGTGTATGCGGTCAGAGGTGCCATCCCCTCCATTGTCTCTATTGACCCTCGACCAAAAAAATTGACCAAAATTACTCTTAGACTACCTTGAACCATATCCTAACTGCTAAATCACAGAAGGTAGATAAACAAATTTGTGGATATGCCAATGTTAGTCATTATTGACTGATTTTGGCATGTATCACAGATGTCAATGGATGACAATATCCAATATTTGGACTGACCAAACTCGTCTGTCGACAATAGCTCAGTAGCATACTATAGTAATACATCTCTCAGGAGAGAACGAATTTCTCACTGCCTACGCCACGCTGCAAAGCTGTTAACACAATCTAGCACCAAATAGTAGCACAACCTACTATATACCAGCACAACCTAGTATAGATACTAGCACAACCCGGTATATATGCTAGTACAACCTAGTATATATACTAGCACAACCCGGTATACAGGGTGTCCCAGAAAGAATGGATAAGCCTGAAACACCTTATAGTAGAGCTATTGGGCGCTCAAAATAAAATACAAAAAAAAATCTATCCCAAGTAGTATCTAAGATATGTCATTTAGAAAAAGAAATCTTTTTTTTTCACATTAATTTACGTATCTCTACACCACGGCTACAATTAAATGAAATCCGACGGTTTTTTGGTGTTATAATATTCTTCATGGACTATACCAATAGATATGCAGTAAATAGTATGAATAGCTATTACACTTTTTTTTAAAAAAAAAACTGAACTTCAATTTTCAGCATGAAATGCGGTAAATATTTTTTTTTGTAAAAGTTCAAGCGTCTTGGGTGTAAAAAAAATGTATGAGGACCTAAGTGGCCAACTATTTCAAAAAAATGCGTGTTTAATACAGATTTCAAAATGGTATCATACATCCTTTTACCTAATGTAAATACGAGGTTATTGCTATTAATGTGCAGAATGAGTAAATTCGACTAAATTACAAAATTTAAAAAACTAGATCATTTCTTGTCTTAAACTATACCTGATTCTAAGGGCTTCATAAAAAACAACGTTACACATTGAAAATACTTTATTTAACCTACTTTCACAGCGAGTTCAAGTTCAACCAAATGAAATTATTTTTTGATAATGTTTAAAATAGTTTCGTGAAGGTCGTGTACCCTTGATATTTGCTACCTGAGCGTGCTCTGCACTACCCCTCTTCATGTGAGACAATGAGAGTTTGAGTTAGTTGAGTGTGAGCGAGCGAGAAAGAGTAAAATGTAATAAACAGCGCCGTTAATAAATAACTGGTAAGGTAAGCTTTTAGTGCGTCACTCGACTTGTTCGACATCGCATGTGTTTATTTCGTTTCCATTTCGCATACGCACGTACCGCGTATTCATCAGAGTCCACGGTTATTACTCGGAAGGAAGAATACCTGGCAGCGGTGTTGGTGGTACTAGCACTGGAAGAGTCGCTAATGTTGACATTGAAGAGACGGTGCTTGAGAAAATTGAACGAGATCCGTCTACCTCTACAAGAGCAATAGCACGACGCACTGGAATCGCAAAATCGATCGTGCACCGTGCATTGAAAAAAAATAAGTTCCACCCCTACCATATTAGACGCTTGCAAACTCTGCAACCGAGAGATTACCACGCAAGATTGCGTTTTTGCCGTCACATGCTTGCGAAAATAGAACAAGATCCGCAATTTTTTAATAATATTCTGTGGAGCGATGAATCAACACTGAAGAGAAATGGATACTTCAACATGCACAATCTCCACAGCTGGCAACTATCGAATCCGAGAGAAGACTATGAGAGAGACTAATGAGAGATCTAATGAGAGAAGACAGATCCCAGTACCAATTCAAAATAAATTATTGGACCGGCATATTAAACGGAAAGATAATTGGCCCATTTGAACTGTCCGGGAACTTATCTGGCCAAAGCTATTTGGACTTTCTTCGAAATGATCTGCCAAATTTAATGGAAGAGGTGCCCGAGGAGGTGAGAGAATCCAAAATGATCCAAAATGATGGATGTCCTGCGCACTATGCAGTAAACGTTCGTGCGTGTTTGAATTTCACATACCCAGATAGATGGATTGGCCGTCTGGGGCCCATTTTGTGGCCTCCACGTTCCCCGGACTTAAATCCGCTGGATTTTTTTTACTGGGGCTGCCTAAAAGAAGAGGTTTACTCCAAGCCGATTAGAAATTTAGAAGAGTTACGCAGCCGTCTCCGAGAAGCCGCTTCAAAAATTACTTACCGACGTTATGCGCGACTGCTTAAAAGAGCTTTTATTCGGAGATGTCGGGCGTGTATCAGAGTCGGTGGCAGACAGTTTGAGCATTTACTGTAAATGTACACGTCAAATAAAGTTTTATTAATGTTTAACATTATTTTTTATTAAACCCTTATGGTCAGGTACAGTTTACCTGCACTAAAATACGTTACTCCTTCTGCACATTAATAGCAATAACCTCGTATTTACATTAGGTAAAAGGATGTATGATACCATTTTGAAATCTGTATTAAACACGCATTTTTTTAAAATAGTTGGCTACTTAGGTCCTCATACATTTTTTTTACACCCAAGACGCTTGAACTTTTACAAAAAAAAATATTTACCGCATTTCATGCTGAAAATTGAAGTTCAGTTTTTTTTTTTAAAAAAAGTGTAATAGCTATTCATACTATTTACTGCATATCTATTGGTATAGTCCATGAAGAATATTATAACACCAAAAAACCGTCGGATTTCATTTAATTGTAGCCGTGGTGTAGAGATACGTAAAATAATGTGAAAAAAAAATGTTTTTTTTTTCTAAATGACATATCTTAGATACTACTTGGGATAGATTTTTTTTTGTATTTTATTTTGAGCGCCCAATAGCTCTACTATAAGGTGTTTCAGGCTTATCCATTCTTTCTGGGACACCCTGTATATGCTAGCACAACCTAGTATACAATGCTAGCACAACCTAGTATATATGCTAGCACAACCTAGTATATATGCTAGCACAACCTAGTATACAATGCTAGCATAACCTAGTATATATGCTAGCTTGTGCTACTATATACCCTAGTATATATACTACTATATACCAGCACAACCTAGTATATATACTAGCACAACCTAGTATATATACTAGCACAACCCAGTATATATGCTAGCACAACCTAGTATATATACTAGCACAACCTAGTATACAATGCTAGCACAACCTAGTATATACGCTAGCACAACCTAGTATATATGCTAGCACAACCTAGTATACAATGCTAGCACAACCTAGTATATATGCTAGCACAACCTAGTATACAATGCTAGCACAACCTAGTATATATACTAGCACAACCAAGTATACAATGCTAGCACAACCTAGTATATATGCTAGCACAACCTAATATATATGCTAGCACAACCTAGTATATATGCTAGCACAACCTAATATATATGCTAGCACAACCTTAGTACACAATAGTACATATGTATTTATGTAAAGGCCATTGAATAAATAGACTTCCTATCATCACAGTTAGTCAAAAGTTATGTTTCAATGTTTGTGTTTGTGAGTGTATTGTATGTGTGTGTAGTCCCAGTAGAAAACCTGCCAATCAAAGCGTCGGAAAACGGAGCTGCCGTAAATAATTTAAGTGATTTACAATTATCACTCATGATAAGTGTCAGTTTTAACCTGATATAACGCAAATATAAACAAATAAATATAACTAATTTAATATATATATGTATATATATAAACGGATTCTAGAACTGTTCTAGCAGAAAATAAAATAAATCAAGTTACATACATACGTAAAATTTTATTGTTCTATTTAAAATGTTCGTACCGCTCATTATTCAGTACAGGGTAACAACCGAGCGCGGTGCGGGTGGAATGCAACTGCGCGTAGAATAAAGGATATACTAGAAATGAACTATAAAAAAAACCTAGGTACTGTAAAAACTGGTAGAATCGATTCTACTCTGGACAGTGAAGAAGCTAGTTTCAGCTTTTGTGTTATTTCAGTAACAACTATACTTCAGTATACAACTATACAACAGTTATACTTATACGCCTACGTATACGCCAATCTAAATGTTGTATCAATCTATTCGGTTTAACAATTTGAAGACAATGGCGGGACTTATAGACAAGGGGCTTATGGAATTTGATTGAAGTTGTATTTTTTTATAATTCAAAATAATTATTAGTGTATGCAATGAAAATAAAGTAAGGTCACACTAGTATATGTCACTACTACTATTTATTAGCTAATACAAACACGCGCCGCGCGGTACGATACGTGCCATTCATAGTCACGCGCCGCGCGGTCCGCTCGTTCCGCGCGGCGCATCCGCTCGCCCCGCGCGCTACCTCTTTACTTTTTCTTATTTTAAATTCCAGTTGGCCTTGTGGCCGCGTCGCCTTGTGTCGAGAATATTCGTATTTGTTTTGGTGATGGTTTACTAGACAGGATGGTTCATGCTCGTACGATGTACCGGGAACACTACCGACGCACAAGGCTAGTGCCATCTTAGATGATGTTCAGCGTCTAAGCTAATGCTTCAAACCGCATATGGGGTTTTGGCTGATAGAAGACGGGAGCCAGAGTATTTTCTGGGCTGACGACGAGTCCATCTTCACCAAGATAGGCTTATTTAACTGCATAGCACAATATTGATGAACTAAGGTCGCGAATTGTTACTGCATATAACATCATTGAAAGTGATACAGTGCAAAAACGTGAGAATTTGTACTCACTAACAATGAACGACATTTCCAACACCTGTTGTAAGTATTTATTATAAGTTGTGTTGTACCGGTACATTGAGTTGTTCTGGTTCCCATAGTACATGCAATCCAAATTTGGGGCCAGGAAACGTTGTTTTTCATTAACGTAAGCCACTAAAATTGCCTTCATTGTCGTCCTGATTTCTACCTTGGAATGATCCACATTAATTTAATTACTCCTTATATATTTATAATAAAAAATATTTTCTAATCGGACCTCCCTACGTATCTCTCCGTTTAACCCAAAGGTTAGCTGGTAGAGAATGCCTTGAGACATTAAGCGCGCCTTTTGTACGACAATGTGCAATAAAATTAGTTAAATAAATAAATAAGAAAGGCTCAAGATACTGTGGAACACTCTAGAAAAAGTCTTTGCCGAGAGGCGAACTATTTAAAATGGTGACACAGATGTCTATCTTTCTTTGAGGTGGAAAAATTTGCAATTCTCAGAATGACAACAAAACAGTTTCTTTTCAAATGATATCAGTATAAAATACACATTAATATATACAAAAATGGATATATGTACAAGAAAATCATGTGATTTTAAAATATCAATACTGAATACTGTTGTCATTTTAACAGAGTAACAGAATTAAAGAGTAATCAATCAATTAACGTATTTTCAATATTCTCATTGAAATCTTCAACACAGTCTAAAACAGTAATCGAACTAAATTAAATCTCATAAAAGCATTAAACAAATTCGAGAGCTAGTGAACACAGAACACTTTTAGACCCTAAAATGCCTGCCCTAGAGTGCCCTGTATAACAAACAGTCTAGTCTGAATTCTCAAATCGATGGTTGGATCCATTCTGATTAAAGCCAGTCTTATTTTGTCTATGAGGTAGGGATGGACGATATACATTGATGTATTAAAAACACTTGATGTATCCAATGTATCGAATTCAATTGATGTATTTTTAACGCTTTGATATATTCGATGTATCGATGTTTTTTTATTAGGTATATCGAATGGGTGAATCTAATTTCACTTTGTTATTTATTCTGTTTGTTTATTTAAATTTTTAGATTTTTTAACATTTATAGTTTTCTAGTTCTTTTAAGCTTATATGTAGATTTTCTCTAGGACTGGGTTGGCAATTCTGGCTGACAGATTGACAACCTACTGATAACTTTTATTTAGCGTGAAGTTTTATTTTATTACGAGGTTATTGTTTACTTTGTACTAGGGCTATTGAATTTTAATCTGATTTTAAAAGTTCATGTGCCAGTACTGATGTTAAGAAAACGGTGTAGTTAGAACACCAATCGTTTTAGATAATTTAATGGTATGTGCCCGCGAATCCATACGCGTGAAGTTTTTTTTGTTTAACTCTGGATTTTGATTGATAATAAAGGTTTTCAAACTTAACGCATCCATATAATTTCATTTTCAGACATAATGATAATCATAATGATATTAAACTCTAAAAACTATCGATGTATTGCAAATATCGATGTCTTTTCAATATATCATTCTAACATCGATGTCACTATGCGATATATTACATCGAAAAAAACATCGATGTTTTTTTTTAATGTCCATCCCTACTATGAGGTACTAATACTGCAGAACTTGTATCTTAGACTATACGGTTTGACCTGCCGTACACTTAACAGATGATGATGTTGATGTTAGGAGTATTTGAAGAAACATCGCCGAAGTTCAACACACGCACCACTTTACTAGACCCCTCTTATTATGGTTCAATAATATGAGGAGCCTAGTGAAGTGGTCAGTGTGCGACGATTTCATACAAATCTCTTTGCGTCCGGTCTTGGCTGACCTCATGTCAATGACCGAATTGTTTTAAATATTTTAAGTATTTTTGGCTAAAGTTGTTTTGCTACTCCATGAAATTTTTTGTTAATGTTATAAACGTCGCCGCGTAAACTTGATTTGTTTATTATTACATACAATTGTAATAATTTTATGCTTTTTTTGTTCATAAATTTAGTAATAAATCGTCGAATAGAACAAATTGATTAAAATGAACCCTTGCAAAAAGTCATTTACAGCAGCTCTATTCCTGACGCAAAAATAAAATCAAAAATGCCTACCTTTCTTCTTTTTCACTGGCTGCACTTTCACTTTACTAGCAGTCGGCTTCGGTGATTCCTTCACTTTGGCTTTCACTTTTTTAGTCGGGGGCATTTTCAGTTTCGTGGTGGACTTGCGTTTCTCCGTGGCCTTTGCATTGTCAAGTAAGTCTAGAATGTCCACCTTTTTATGGGTGGGCTCCTTTTTGGGCACTTTCGTGGCGAATTTCGTGAGTGGTTGGTCGTCGACTGAAATGGAAATGAATGACATTAAAAGTTAGGTACTTTATATTTGACTACCAGTACTCGCGACTCCCGTGATCCTTAGGGTATGTGTGAAAAGAAAATATTGTATGTGAAAAAGAAAAAAATATATCTTACAACAGGCGATCTTAATACCTTAAGAGGGGACGACAGCAGCGTATTGTGCATACAAATGTATTCCCCTGGTTACTCCCAGAGTTATGGCAATTGAGATTTTTTTAAATATGTTACAGATATCTACCATGAACACCTTCCTACGTTTTGATTTTTTTGATTAGTCATTGTTTATAGAAGCTAATACCCTAAAAAAGGAAAAAAATGGCCTGTTTAAGCGTCAGCCAAAAGGAGCTCTACAACGAACTATTGAACTGGCGCGGGACAGAAGCAAATGGAGACAAATCACATATGGTCACGATCCTCATTAGTAAGGGGGAGAGAGAGAGAGAGAGAGAGAGAGAGAGAGAGAGAGAGAGAGAGAGCGCGAGAGAGAGAGCGAGAGAGAGAGAGAGAGAGAGAGCGAGAGAGAGAGAGAGAGAGAGAGAGAGAGAGAGAGAGAGAGAGAGAGAAGCTCAGTGTGCAAATTTAACAACTCTTATTTAAAAAGCAAAACGTACCGACAGAGAAAAACTGTTCTTTAATAATAATAAAAAAAAACAGAACGATTCATTTTAGGGGGTGGAAACGGGAATACGAAACCTTTAATTTCTCGATTTTTTTATTGATGCTGTTATCAGCCCGAAGTGCAACTGTCCTTTTCTCCAAATGAGCCAAATGAGCTGAGCCAACAACAAATTGTAAAAGTACCTATTTTTAAAATCCGCTTCCGGTCATCCCTCTTAAGGCATCGTCTCTCAACCTGGGTGTCGCAATCACATGTACAAGGGGTCCAATTGGTCAGGAAAAATTAAGTACATAGTTATAGGTATGAAAAAACATTATATTAGGTACTCTTAATTGGGATCTAATTATTTATTAGTAAGGGGGTTGTGAGGTAATTTACTTTATTTTTGGCTTTTTCAGGGGGTTGCAACAATAAAAATGTTGAGAAACAATACGCCTTAAGGCATTCTCTACCAGTTAACCTTTAGGTTAAATAGAGGAAATATCGGGAAGAGCGATGAGAAGTATAAATATATACTTAAATGACTTTACAATTATTTCCGCGGGAACTCATATCGTAATGAGTACCTGCGGAATAAGAAGTATGCTATATGTTGACCCAAATCATAAATTGTCATTGTACTAAATTTCATAAAAATCCATCCAGTAGTTTTTATGTG
The DNA here is from genome assembly GCA_914767545.1 of Sesia apiformis. Classification (NCBI taxonomy): domain Eukaryota; kingdom Metazoa; phylum Arthropoda; class Insecta; order Lepidoptera; family Sesiidae; genus Sesia; species Sesia apiformis. The sequence goes on from OU611975.1 coordinate 2,624,366, forward strand.
AACTGTGATATCGTACACGCGGTCTTGATAATGATTCCCATGGGAACTCTATAATTGGTAATATAATGATTAATGAGTTGCATGTTTTGTAGGCAATAAATATACAAACAAATTAATCACACTAATCAATAAAATTCAAGTAAGTATTAAAACTTGTGGTACAAGGGTCAAACTTGCTAGATATCTCTACATCTAGATATCTTATATTGTACATCGAGAATCAAATAACCACATGACAAAACTAGGAAAATCACGAAATCAGAAGCAATGTTAGTTATTTAGAAGGTCGACCCAAGAAGGAAGTTTTTAAAATAGCACCCGGCTATGAACTCACTACTGACCGAGTGCTTAAAGAAATGTTTAAATGGGATGATTATACTTAACTTCGTATCACCACAACGTAAAGTCCCTCAAGAAATAATGGTACCCAAAACCAGACAAACAACTCAACAATAAAAAGTCCTACAGGCCCATTAGTTTATTTCCAACCCCATATCCAATTTCTACTCATAATACAAAGAATGGTAACCATAAAAGAAACTAATCACCGACCACCCGTTTTAAATTTCACCACAAACACGGTACAATTGCCCAAGTTCATAGTCTTTTTTTTATAGTAAGAAGGTGGCAGACGAGCATACAGTCCTCCCGGTGGTAAGTGAATACTATGGCCCTTAGACATGCGCGATACACGTCAACAATGAAATGGGACAGTCTGAAATGTCAACAATTTGCTTTTTCTCTTTTCGTGGTCCTTGTTTTTCTTTGAGATTCTGAGCAATTTTTCATTTTTGAGTAATGCTGCCTATATTACTCTGAGCCTATATTAATACAATGGGGGGCCCAGGCCCACTGCCCTATGGGGGAGCAGTTGCATTTCTTTTCTTCTTGTAGTTACTTTCTTTTCCGTGTCTTGATCTTTTTCCTTTTTTAAATAAATCTTTTCGCTTTATTGGTAGAAACCAATAGTCTTAATAGTCTATTAAGACTTAAAAGTGAAGCAAAATAGATATGACAGCGTATATTTTAATAGCAGTTGGTGTTAAAATAGAAAATTAATAACCACTGCACCCCACCATTGTAATGAGAAATACTCATTACGTAGATAACAGATGTCATTACGATCATGTAAAAAATTACTTAAATATGTATATTTGTGAAATGACGGTATGGGTCAGTCCATACCGTCATGACGGTCATCTACATTTTCAAACTTAGAAGATATCATTAAGTAGAATTAGCGACTGTCGTGCATAGGAGCTTAATATATTAACCACACGTTAATATAAATTTTTAATTGCATTTTTTAATTGAAGTTAGTGAGCTTCTGAGATAATAAGATCTTTTGATTTCACATCGTTTTTTGTGATGATATGAATGACATTTCAGGTAATTTCTCATGTTTCAAACTTACCATCGAAACAATTTAACAGAAATCACGATTAAATTAAGTATTTACGCATTAACAATGAAACTAAGAATAGAACAATCGATTTAAAAAAAAAATGACATTTCCAAATCATACGATGTGGAGAGTTATGGTGAAATTAATATTTTTTTCGTACCTAGCCAGAATGGCCCGCAATCACAGTGTTGCTGAACACATGATTCAATGTCCTAAAAATTTACTTAAGTACAATAACTCATTAGAAAGAAGAAGGAATGAAAATATATTTATTTGTTATCACAACACCACAATATTAGGTACACTATAATATTTTTCTGTGAGATTCCAGATTCTTAGAAATCTCCCTACAATAAAAACTCTAGGCACACCCAACAATCTGATTCAGACATTAGGTTCAAAGACGGAGAATCATGGGCAAACAAGTGTTCCAATATAATACTCACGGTCATCATCGTCATCGTCCGGGAAATCAGGAGCCTCAAAATCATCATCGTCATCACTCAAATGCTTCTCTTGTTTCACTTGCTCCAACTTCACCTCCTTGTTTAGTGGTTCTACATGTACTGTAATAGAAATAAATATTTAAATCACAGCTTTCTCCTATAAATTAAATGACTGCCCTCATTAAATACGATGCATATAATGCACTGTACACTCACTATACAAGTGTTGCAAACACTTGGACTAGATTGCCACAAGAAATGATGGATTCCTTCATGGTGGGGATATTCAAATGGAGACTAAATAAGTGTATGTCAGAGTTAGATTAATGCATACACCTTCGGCATATCACTGCTAGTTGTTTGCCTATTATATCATAATAATGCAAATGAAGCATGCATGAGTTCTGAGTGAGTTGAAACATGAGTAATGAGGTCCATTTAATTAGATGACATTAAAGATTAATAGACAATAATTACTGTAGGTAGAGTATAGCCATTACTACTAACCTTCGATATCATCATGTGTGGAAGCACCCGGGTCGAGATGCTGCATGAAAGTCTTCTCACACTCATGCACCTGTTTCTTGAACTCTGATGCATCTCGGAGACGAGATATGCACGGCTCGCAGATGAGGCGGCTATTGCTGTTAGGACCGGAGGTTGCATATGCGATCTGGTGGAAGTTATGGTTTGTTTGGTTTACCAGTGTTATTATTATATGATAGGGAAGCAGCTTGCGCTGATGATCGATCGATCGAGCCTAAGATATTGATCGAGCCTATTTTTGAATTGATTAATGTTCTCAGATGATATTACTTTCCTTGACCACTGTATTTATAACGAAGTATAGGGTGCGCCAGATTGAGAGCCGGATTTTAATTTCGCACCATTGTTTTGTTTGGCGGTTGGCAACTATGGTTTGTTTATACAGGTTTGTTATGGTTTGTTTTTTTTTTACACTGGCTTCCGTCAAACGCCACACTCAGTGTGGCCCACACTGAAATTGTTCAAAGTTAAGATTTTTTTTAATAAAATGTTTTATTCTTTAATGTAAGGAAAGGAAAGTCCTAAACAAACATTTACATCAGCACGAGACATTATTTTTTTTACCCCTTGACATAAAAAAAAATCTTGAAAATTTACATACATTGTTCATTATTTTCATATTTAGTCTTTTCATTAGAGATTTTTTTAGAAAAATGGCCATAACTTTTTAACTGTCAGTTTGATTTAAATTTAGTTTATAATTTCTCAAAGGTCATCCCTGTCTCCAGAATCCGTTTGATCCACTACTTACGGAACAGCCTGTAGATGTCACATATGACAGTTGCAGTTAGTCAAGATGGAACGCTACACGAAAGAGCAACGCAGTATGAATTTTAGAACAGTATGAAGTGGACCATCATTTTAGCGAAAAATCATCTTTGGTGACTAGGCCCATTTCCACCTTGACGGATACGTCAATGAGCAAAATTATTGTATCTGAGAATCCTTATGAAATTTATGAAAAACAAACGCATCCTCAGTGTTGCAGTTTGGTGCAGCTTTTGGTTTCGTAGGATATTTTTTTTTAGGTATATGTATTTAAGTAGGCATAGAGAGGTATTGGAACATGCTACAGGAGTTTTTTGGCACCAATTGGAAGATATGGACCTCGATCAACTGTGGTTCCAGTAGGATGGTGCCACATGTCATACAGCCAGAGAAACAACGAATTTTTTTTTTTTTTTCTAAATTAAATCTGTCACTCACTCTGAGACACCCTTTAGGCTTTATTGTCGCACGAATTATTTGTCACCTCAACTCAGGTCTGCTTACTCTATAATTTTTTTCGTATATGGCATTTTTTGCCCTACAAGGTAACAGTAGTCACTTATCACCAGGTGAACTCTTTGCTCATCTGCCACCTTCTTTCTATAAAAATGCATTTATCTGCTTTTTGTCACAGAACGTCCTATTCGCAAATGTCACACTTAAAAATAATGTGTTTGCAAAATGTGTCACATAGTGTGCCATTCGTAAAATATGTGCTATAGCTTTGTAAATATTTCCCCATATATGAACCAGGAAATGGAAATTGTTACGAAGATATAAGGCCGTATTTTGTGAGCAGGACGTTTTTTTGAAATGCGACATTTTATGAATGGGACAACTGACATTTTATGAGTAGGACAACTGACATTTTACAAATGGGACTGTATGATGTTTTACAAATGGGGCATTCTGCAACATGTCATTTTTTTTTATAGAAAGAAGATGGCAGACAAACATTCACCTGCTGGCAAGTGAATACTGTCGCCTTGTGACATGCACAATACATAGCATTGAAGTGGCTTGAGAAAACAACAAGGAATGGCTTGATGGTAAACACAAGTGGCTTGGGACTGCTCCACCAGTTTTCCATCCCAGCATCAGGAACCAAAATTAAGCCAAGTATAAAGATGTTCCATCTAAACAATCCAGTGAAAAGCTAACACAATGGATTTCCCACTCATATCAGCTATGCTCATGCCAATATTTTGGTCAAGCAAGACTTGATCGCCAATTGATTGGCTCAAGACTATTGTGGGTCTGAGCGTTCAGATTTTCTTGAGACCTTGTTAAGAAAGCTGATGGATTAAAGAAAATTCTTGAAATCAATGTGAGGGAAGTATGATGCCATGAGCTTTGGTTGAGCACCTCAACAACAAGCTCCAACTTTGTCTACAGTATTTTTTCTCTGGCTTTCATTTTGATTATACCAATATATCTGTTACTGTTATTTTCTTTGATTTTATAGTTAAACTACTTGTCTTGAAAAAAAATTAAGGAAATTATTTTTATAGAAGAAAATTATTTAAGTGATTTTATTAGGGGCATTTTTTTAGAGAACAAAAAAAAATAGGAGTGTCCCGAAATTATCAAATCCGTACCGGCAATAGCGTCCCTTTGATCGGATAACGTCATTTGTTTGGCGTAAGATATGATAAATTACAATCGATTATGACCTAAAAAAGTAGCTACCCATGGAATATCTTCAAAATGTCGTACCGTGTAAAAATGGCGTTTGTAATTTTAATAAACCTGGGCTAACATCTGGTAATACAGATTTATACTGCTTTATATATCTGTAAACTATTTACATAAGTTTCAATTAATGAGAAGTAGATAAGAAAAAAGTGATTTTTAATTATTTTTTTCATCTAAACGCAAGTGTGTAGCAAATCGATAATAACCCGCCTAGATAAGTGAGAACTCTTTACACAACTGGTTTAGAGAAAGTCACTACTATTGCATATAGCCGGGTTATACCCCGATGGTAATGGAAGAAAATGGATGGCGTTTGCCGTGGCACCTAAGACACAAACTAAAAACATAGAATATAAGAAATTCTCTACTTACACTAACGTCGAATGTCTCTGCTAACATTTCGGCATACACTTCTTTCTTCCCCATCCAAAAATACTCAGTAGAAATGTCCTTGTAGCATCCTTCGGCCAAACAACATCGGCAAACAGTCGGGCCGGGGCGCCAGTCCGAGGTTTTCGTCCCCATTTTACACAATTATAAAGAAATTTTCACAGAAAATACGAGTAACATACTGTCCTATTAATTAAAAACTAATTTAGTAAAAAAACTGATGTATTATCGATTTAATACTTTTAGTCTAGCCATTACAAAAGCGCTTACCGACGCCATGGAGAATTGAATGAGTGTTGCCAAGTTGCCAACTCCTTGTCAGGTATTCGGGTAGTCACAGTTAAAAAAAGGGCTAGATTGGTACAAACCTTTCAAAATAGGTCTATATTGCTAAAATATTAATTTAGAGGAGACTGATTTTTTTTATTAAAATTGGTATAGGACTAATAAAACAGAATTCTAGAATTATTGTTTTTTAATTTAAAAACAAAGAATTTTAAATTATGCCCAATCTTCATCAAATGAATCGTATTCTAGGAGGGTGCTTGAGGTTGTTTCGCTTCCTCTTTGTACTAACGTGGATGGTTGGGGTTCATTTTTATTGCTTATTTTAAATTTATATTTTTCTTTGGCACCAATTTTGTTCAGAAAGTCCTTCGAAACGCCTATTATGTGTAGCACGTTTTGTTGAATTCTGAAATACTTCTTCGGATGTTTAATATTGATGTTCATTTTATTTCTTAATTTGTTTTTAATTTTCATCAGATGATCGTTTTGCACTAGGGGCGCTGAACGCGCGGAAAAAGGACTAGAGCTAACTCCGAAAGGTCTGAGTTGGCAACACTGCATCGAATTTCGTCTAGTGATGGACAAGTCAAGTTAGTCAAACGAGTCGGCACGAGTTAGAGCTTGAGTTAGAGTCAGCCAACTGGATGGATTCTATTTCGACAACTCGTTTTCGATCACTGGTTCAAAATGACTTACAATTATTGTCAATACACAATATAAAAGTCACCAGTCATGCAATAACAGAAACAAACACCAAACATCGACTAAAGTAAGTAGTTAACTCGTTCTCTAGTAGTCTTTTTATTTTTACTACGGTCGACGAGTTAACACATCCTGCCTATTAAGCCTTTTAAAGAATAGCAATTACCAAAGTATCTAACTATTATTAAAAGTATTAGATTACCTACACGGTACATGATTGCCGTGATCACCTCATAAAAAGTGTAGTAAATTTTGCGACTATTTAAAAAAGAGAAATAATTAAATCAGAAATACTGAAAGTGACGATGATATGTATTAATATCAAGTAGGGTAGATGTCAACCATTTATACACATCTACCCTCAAACTCAAGCGGAGTTGTCCTCCGCGCTCCCAGTCGCGAATAAAGCACGTCAACCCTAAGTTATGTTTATCATTTGTGTTCCCGTATCTATCAGTGGCGACGAGGATAATTAGGCTTATCTACGATGTCGAGTTACCTCGGAAACATTACGTGTTTCGATTATAAGGAACAGGAGTGGAATATATTCCTTAACCGTCTTCAGCATTTTTTTCGAGTGAACGGAATCACGGAAAACAAAGGGAGCGTGCTGTTAACGTATTTATCTGATGATACGTTCAGATTAGCGCGCAATCTAGTGTTTCCCCGCGACCTCGACAGTTTGCAATATGAAAAAATTGTTCAAATTTTAAATGGACATTTCACTCCAAAGAGGGCGACTCTTGCTGATCGAGCGAGGTTCTACGCTGCGAGTAAAACGGTGGGTGAAACACTGGAAGAATGGCTAGTGCGATTGAGAGGATTGGCAATCTACTGCGACTTTGGACCGGCACTGGACACCGTTCTTCGTGATCGCTTCATTTTAGGATTACCCGACGGACTAGAACGAAATAAGTTGTTTGAACAAGACGCATCAACCTTGACAGTGACGAAAGCATTGGAACTGGCTCAACAATGTGCAGGCGTACGGCAGGCAAGGTCGGCGAGCAGCGGCGCCGGCGATGAAAGCATTCCAGGCTTAGTTCGTTTAAAGGAGGAACCAATGTTTCGAGTAAGCGGCGCGAGCGGCGGCGAACGTGCGGGAGCGGCGCGAGAGGCGCCGCCGACCCGGGTACGCCGTGACTCATATTCATATGATAACAGAGCTCGTGTACAGTGTTGTGAAGTATGTGGTCTTAAAAGTCACACGGGCAAGTTTTGCCGGTATAAAAACTACAAATGTCAGATTTGTGGTATAAAAGGACATTTAAAAAAGGTGTGCAATGTGAAGTGTAAACATACTCGCGTAAACAACATCACTGAGGCAGACGAAACCGGTTCTAGCAGTGAATGTGAGGAATGCAAACTTTTTAATATGAGGTATGTGCATAACGCTCCTTATACAATAACTGTTTCGATAAACAATTGTTCATTGGTAATGGAATTAGATTCCGGTTCCGGGATATCAGTGATTTCAGAGAAATTGTGGTCACAAAATTTTTCATGCTATAAATTAGAAAAATGTAACTTAAAACTATGTTATTACACTGGTCATAAAGTCGAGCCGCTAGGTTTTTTTAAAGTTGTGATTGAATATAAAAACGTAACGAAGAATTTAAAGTTGTACGTAATACCAAACGGAGGGCCTCATGGGAAGACATTCCAGCCATTTACTATATGCGTCTATAACAACCATCAGTACCAGTAAAGGCCTTTTTAAATACACGCGCCTAGTGTTCGGGTTGGCAAACGCTCCGGCTATATTCCAGCGGGCAATGGAGACGTTACTTATGGGTATAGAGGGAGTTGTCTGTTGGTTGGACGATATATGCATAACAGGACCTACAAAAGCGATACATTTAGAGCGTTTAGAAATAGTTTTAAAGAGGTTACAGGAAGCGGGGTTAAAGCTTCAAAAAAACAAATGTGAATATTTTCGGGAAAGCGTGACCTACCTCGGTTATGTTATTGATAAAGAAGGGTTGAAGACATGTAAAACCAAGGTAGAAGCGATTAACAAATCTCCGCGACCGACTAACACTCGGGAAGTGAAACGGTTTGTAGGCATGGTTAATTATTACCGTAAATTCATACCGAACGCTTCATCAATTTTACATCCCCTCCATGAATTACTGCACGAGGGCAGACCCTGGCTGTGGGGCGTGCGACAACAGCGCGCCTTCGATGATATCAAGCGCGAGCTGTCGTCGGATCGCGTGCTGGCCCACTACGACCCCGCTGCGCGGCTGGTGCTCAGCGTGGACGCGGGGCCTGCAGGACTCGGCGCCGTATTGTCGCAGGGACCCGATGGACAAGAGAGGCCACTAGCTTTCGCTTCTAGGTCACTTACCGCTAGCGAGAAGAACTATAGTCAAATACAAAAGGAAGCTACTGCTATAGTTTTTGGTGTTAAGCATTTCCACCAATACTTGTATGGCCGACACGAACCTTTCGTTCTTAGGACGGACCATAAACCCTTGCTTGCCATTTTTGGTAAGAAAAACGGTATTTCGGTAATGGCGGCATCGCGTCTACAGCGTTACGCTATATACCTATCTGCTTATAATTACGTAATCCAGTATGCATCGGGTGAAAAAAATTTAGTAGCAGACTATTTTTCTAGGGCGCCGCTGTCATCCACGGTGGGAAGTGATGATAGTGCTGATATATCGTTCATACATTTCCTTGATGACAAAGCGTTACCAATTGCGTTTGATGACGTCATTGCCGAAACGATGGCCGATCGAACGCTACAAACGGTCATGAAATATATGCGATGTGGTTGGCCACGTAAAATTAAATGTATGTCTATTCAACCGTATTTTAAATGCAAAACCGACTTAGAAACGGGTAACGGTGGTTTACTGAGGGGACATAGATTGGTGATACCTACAGCACTTAGAGAGCGGGTACTACAGGAGTTACATAGAGGACATTTCGGTATAGTGAAAACGAAAAGTTTAGCGCGCAGCAGAATGTGGTGGCCGGGTATTGATACCGATATCGAGCGCACAGTAGGCGCGTGCGACACGTGCAGCGCGCTGCGGCCCGCGCCGCCCCGCGCGACCCCCGCCCCTTGGCCGCGCCCGCCCGCGCCCTGGCACCGCTTGCACATAGATTATCTAACTATAGGGCAAAAGGTGTATCTGGTTGTAGTAGACGCATATAGTAAATGGCTGGAATGTCTTCCCATGAGCGGCGGAACAAGTTCGCGATTATTAATTTCGAAGCTCAAGTACCTATTCTCCAGGCATGGGTTACCTGTAACCATCGTGTCCGACAATGATGTTAAGATAAAGACCGCAGAGTTCGACCGGTTCTGCAAAATAAATGGCATCGAACACATTACCTCGCCCATTTATCATCCTGCTAGTAACGGACAAGCCGAGAACTCGGTACGTACGTGTAAAAAGATGTTAAAATGCATCTTAAGTAAAACCAATAGTGATATTAACGAAAATCTTTTAGAATATCTATTTCAATATAGGAATACGACGCATTGTACAACAGGTTCTACGCCGGCAATGTTGATGTATGGGCGAGAATTTCGTTGCAAATTAGATTTATTATTACCCCCATTGACGCCAAAACGAACTAGTCGATGTCTGGATCATAGCGATGGCAATGTAAACAATAAATGTCGTTTATTCAATGTAGGCGATAAAGTGTGGCTTAAACAATTTGTAGGCCGAAAACCTGTTTGGATAATGGGCACTGTAGCGGGGAAAATAGGTAATAGGATGTATTCTGTTGCGATTTGTAAAACTAACGAATATGTTAGGAGACATGTAGATCAGTTGTTAAGATTTATTGGTAAAACGTGTGGTAAAACGTCATCACGCGCAACACCGCCACCGCCCATTGATCCGCCGTCTTGTGCCAGGTCTCCAAACATATTCCCGCCCTCTGTACCTTGCTCCTCACCAGCAACCAGAGATTCAACGTCACCGCTCATAACCGCGAATAGTGAACTTATAAACAATGACCCGATTATAAATGAAGACGAGGTTGGTGACGCTCAGAATGGTGAGGAGGGAGGAGTTAGTGGAACGGAAAGCGGGAGTGTCCGGCCTCAAGATTTGCCTGATTTTAATACTAATGCATCAGAGCAATATCAGACAAGTGATATCAATCAAGGCGCAGAGGGGTCGCGTACTCCCGCACCCCGTCACCAACTAAGAGCACGAAAAAGAGTAGATTACAAAAAGTTTCTAGCGTAGATATAATTGGTTGTTCTCTCTTGTTGTTGCCAGGATTTCAAACTAGGGTGGAAGGGATGATATGTATTAATATCAAGTAGGGTAGATGTCAACCATTTATACACATCTACCCTCAAACTCAAGCGGAGTTGTCCTCCGCGCTCCCAGTCGCGAATAAAGCACGTCAACCCTAAGTTATGTTTATCATTTGTGTTCCCGTATCTATCAGACAGAAAAAGGATGGCGGTTTGGAGGAATGCTCTCCAATTATTTGTGCGTGAATATTACTGGAGCTACCTTGAGAAGAAACCAGGATCTTCGGAATAAGAATATTTATTGAACCAACGTACAGTACAGCGTTTGTAGCGTTGGGAATAAGCTTGATAAAACAACATACATTAGAATTAAAACAGTGTAAATTAATATGGTAAGAATTTCCTTCTAGTCTAGTGACATGAGTATGTAAAGAAAATTGTTGACAAGCTATATCAAAAATAACAAAAGAAAAACTTATAAAAAGTCAAAAAGAATTAAATAAATCAAATTAGGAGCTCGACCCGACCCTCGATGCCACAGCAGCAAAGGTGAGTTAGGTTTAGGTTATCTAGTAAAAATAAAGGAATAGGAGACTTTGCCATGTTTAATTTATAGACAGCGCCATCTGTTGACGTGTAGCGATTATGAAATGAACTAAACAGGAACAATAAGAATTTCTAAACGATCTACACAACGTCAAAAGTTGTTTTTCAATCAATATTGTCAAAATGTAGAATTTTTACTTATTAATTTTAGTCACAATAAAGACCAGGTAGTTTGTTTATTTGAAGTTTAAATTAATTTTACAAATAATTATGATTTGTTCGTTGTAAATTTGTAAATGATCAATTTAAACTAAAATGAGTGTTATTAAAGGCAAAGGGCCGTTAATCGACCCCGGTTTGTGTCGATGTTGTGGTACGATGAAAAAATGTCGACTGCTTAATGTTGAATACGAACATTTAGGTAAAAAAGAAATTTATTCAGACATGGTAATGGACTGTTATGGACTTGTGGTGAGTAATTCTTATTCGGTCTTATTTATCTGCGTCTGCAAAAAGAATAAGAGATATTCATAGATGTTGATGTTGATTCATAGATGAGTACATCAACAACATGAGATCATGTTGTTGATGTACTTTTTCGAGAGGTCTCCTCCAGTCTTTTCCATTAATTTCGAAAATTAAAAAGAAATCTTGTTTCATTGACAACAATATAGTAAAAGATAATAATAATATAATGGTCACGACATTACAATTACGTATAAAACTAAAACAATGTAGTACCTATATGGTTATACGCGAGTGATATTTTTTTTACGGAATGGTTAAATTCATATGGCCCTAATGGCCTTTCAAGAGTCACCAAAAATGTATGGTTTAGGGCGACCGCAGAAGGCGCTCTGCCAAGAAGCAAAAAGTGTGTGAAGTAATGAGCCTATGGGCAGTAGGCCTGCTGAAGGAACGGACCTCAGTTTAGGGCGTTCCTTTAAGATGGTACTGCGAGGTCGCGAGTCGGTGAGAAGCACCCAGACTGGTGTGCCAATACCTAGTAAAAGTGTTGGCTGAGGGCCGCCGGCACTTTTAAGCAGCACTTTTATCAGAAAATTGTCCATTTGCATTGGAGACAGGTTATCATCTGCAGGACGTGCAGGACACCACTTGCACGTCTGCCACTGCTTCTATATAAAATAGTTTGTACAGCAAACAGATAATTACAGCATTGATATTTTGTCAGCACCTATACACTCACAGATAGCTCCAGAAGCAGGTCATCCTTACCCAAAATATAAATGTAGTATAGGTAGTATAGTGTAGTATAGGGGTTATTGTTACAATGTAACAATAACTTGTATTAAATTGTGTAATATGTTCTAATAAATATGTTGACAGCCCAGGATTGTGAAAGGGTATTGTGGGATTGTGTAAAATGAATTGTGTAGTTTCCAGAAACACTGGAAATTCAAGGCTCGGCTATTAAAAAGAACACACACTCAACTTGACTCTAGACCCAGAAACTAAATCAAACTTTGAGTTCTAAATAAATGAGTTATGTCTTCAAAAACAACATTAGGAATTAATTATGTTTTTATGTTGAATTTTCCAGTTATCCCACCTGGACACCAAACCTACAGAGAGGCTGGTATGTGCGACATGCGTGTCCCGGTTACGAGAGGCCTACAGTTTTAGGAAACAGGTGCTTCAGTGTGAGGAGGCCTTTCTGCAGATGAAGATGTGCTACAATGATGACGGTATACAATTTGTGTTAATTGTAATTAATGACACCTGGCTTAGCGTTAATGACGCCTAGCTTAGCGTTAATGACTCCCGGGGCATAAGGATAGTAAATAATACCAGTATAGAGGGGAATCTCCTTTGTGCGGGTCCCAAAAGCTGGGAAATAAATATCTACTCCCCCCCCTCAGCCCATAACGTCCATCTGTCGCCCACCGAATGCCTCAGGGTTGTCACTTATTTAATAATTTATTATATACCTATTAGGTTAGAAAAACATGAAATCGTTTTCTATCAATAGTTTTATAAAAAAGCAAGCAAGCAATCTATCAATGTGTTTACAATCTGCACCATAAGAAACCATTTTACATACAGCTTCTACTGTCATGCCTTCTTGCCCGCACAAGTGTAGATCCTCTTTAGGAGTGAGTGCGGAAGCATGAGAGTGGACACCATTTTTGCTTATAGTCCTTATTGGTTATTAGAAGTATGGCAATTAGCAGACGTGGATGACGCGTTCGGGTGTTTTCAGATTAGCCGATGCCCAATGTTTTCATAACGTATCTGTATCTTAGATTTAAATTCCTTAGGTTATAAGGTTATCCTTAGACTAGGTTATAAGTTTCCTTAAAACTAAAGACGTCAGGCCCCGCGGCGCGGCCTTGACACTGACGGCTTGTATGATACGACGCCAAACTGCAGGCTATTATCGCGACCTTGAAAGCTTTCGGAGCGCGAGTTTCATTTCTATACTTGTATCATTTATTATTCTTACGACCCTGGTAAGGTTGTCTGGCACGATATTTATAGAAAAAAATGAATATATAAAATCGAGCTGTGATTTAGCTGTGAATGTTTAGTTTCGATATTTCTAGAAACCTTTTTGATAGTTTGAGACTTTCCTTTAGCATTACCCAGAGCTAACGACGTGGACGTAGAAAGTTTCTATGGCTCCTTATTTGTTTGTTTTGAATTTCCACTCGTCAGAAAATATTGCGCCCCTACTTGTTACGCTAGGACATGGGGCTCTTCAAGAGAGCTGTGATCAGAATTCTGCAAGGTCGGCAGCGCGCCCGCAAGCCCCCTTGTGTTGCAGGTGTCCATGGGCGGCGGTGATCACTTACCATCATTTGGCCCGCCCGCTGGTCTGCTAGCTATTTTATAAAATAAAATTGGTGCCCTGGACGATCACCCTACAAAAAATACATGAAAAAAGAAAAAAAAAACAAATTGCAGAAATAATTGCTCTAATTGCAGATAATCAAAATAAGATAATTATGGCAACAGGTGAGGGCCCCAAGTTACAAATAGAAATTGTGAAAATGGAGCCCGATGATAAGATGAGTGTTGCTGGCTCTTTAGCTGGAGACGCATTGGATGATACAAATGACTGTGAGTATTCTGTTATACGTGTCACTGAACGCAAAATCTGAAAATAGGTTCTGAACAACCTCGATTCTAACAATATCGAGCTTAGATTCTAACAGTTTTACAATAGGTATTTGTTTCATGTACAATTCTAGTAGATCATTAATTCTACGCGCGTCTTCCGAGTCGCGAGCACAGCGGCGCGTCGGGCCGCGTAGGCACCCGGTCTGGCTAACGAGCGCTACGAACAACATAAACATACATGTGATACATTGTTTGTAACTTTTGGATTTATTCCTTAGAGCCACACCGCACTACCGGTTAACCATCAACGGCTGGCCGTTGCGGCAGGCCGCAAATATATTTTTATATGAAATCGGAAGATTCATACGCACTTTGCGACGGTTAGCCGTCAACCGCTCCGGTTGGACGGACACAGGTCGCGGCTGACCATCCGGTTGCCTCCACTGCATGCCTCTACGCACTGTTGCGGCCGCCCGCCAGTCGACGGCTAGCGGTGCCTGTTTGCACGCGTATTCTCTACGTACACAAAGTTGTTATCACAATGGATTTCGATTTCAATAAAGAAATCAAATATTTTAGAGAAAGAAATATTTTAGAAATCAGAGAACGTCCGGCCATTTGGAATACCAAATCAACAGATTATGCCGATAGACAGAATCGATTAGATGCAAAATGTGATATAATAAGGGTTATTTGAAATGCTCAACAGAGTTCATATTACAATAACCATCAATATCATTATCCAAATTCTCATTGAGATCCCAGGCAATCACCACATAATGAATATACTAAATATATAAAGTAAAGAATATACTGAGGTGCGGTGGGCTGCAATGGCCAGCCGTCTAACGGTTAGCCAGAAGTACTGTGGGCTGCCGCAACGGCCAACCGCTGATGGTTAACCGATAGTGCGGTGTGGCCCTTAAAGTAATTTTGTTTTTCACTACAACGGTTTTATGTTTTAAATTGTTTGACACATTTCAGACTTTCCGTTATTTTGGTGACACATTGTATAAGGAAAGTCCAAAAAAATAGTAGGAATGTAACGATACCGATCTATCCGCCAATATATTCGGTCAGCTTACTGTCAGTTATTAGTGTATTCAATGTCTTTTTTTCTATAGAAAGAAGGTGGCAACCGAGCCATCTGGCGGTAAGTGGGTACTGTCGCCCATAGACATCCGCGATAAATGCCAACATTAGTCCAAAATGACAAACTTTGGCAAGCCCCCGGATGTGCTGCCTACCTTTGTTGATGAAGGAATGGATTTGGAGAAAGGGTTACATCCCTTCAAAATGTCAATCAGTGCATTAAAACTATTTATTATGTCTAAATAAAAATTAACGAATTAACATGTCATGATTTTCGTATTACATTAATAATTTTTGATTAATTAATGTGCATAACACTATCCACACTCGCTGGCTCAGGTCTTTGACCTTTGAATGCGGCCGCTTCTGTTAGCGAGTATGCGTACCTTAATCACTACCGGATTAAGGTAAGGCTTAGGCCTAGCCCAACCAATTGAAATCTCGTATCTAAAATTTATTTCCACAATATTTTTGTTTGTTTAGCTCTTAAATGGGTGACAGTGAAGTTTATTTTGATCTGTGGTCACATTACAAAAGTTAGCAATCCACAAAGCCGCAACTGTGACGTCATCGCCTATATTTCACATTTATCACTATAATTTTCTAGTCGTTTGTCCAAAAAAAAGAAATTAAACTCTTACGAGATGTTGTACATGTCTAATTCTTTCGAAAAATTAGTACATAATAAATAAAAACTATTCTAACTCCATTGTATTGCATACTTTACGCAATACAAAATAAATTCTGATCTGATAATACAAATTAATCTTTAAAAAAAAAACTAATTTTCGTACTTACAGATGCATGCGACGAAATAAAAGTGGAAGATGCAGCGGAAAAGAATTCTGACTCTGACGATATGCCACTGTCACAGCAAGTGAAACGGCCTCGTGTCTCGAATGGACAGTCCCCTTTGAAGCAAAGTGAGCAATTGACTTTGAAACGATAATTATCAATGATGATTATCTCCATATTTTTTCATTGTGGACGAATGCGGAAGACGAGCAAGACAGCCCACCTGATGGTAAATGGATACAGTAGCCCATAGACATTCGCAGCACATGCCAACATTAGTCCAAAATGACAAACGTTGGCACGCCCCCAGATGCTGGATGCTCTGCATACCTTTGGAAATATAGGATTTGGAGAAAGGGTTGGGAAAATGGGGTGAGATAGGATGGGAATGGGCTCTGGCATATCTTGATATAATGTTTTTAATAATTGTCTTGATAAGACAGTCTTGATAATTGATGAGACAGGCCGCTTGCTAAAGACACGGTCTTCCGCCGTGTAAACCTACGGCGGACTGTCCGCGTCGCCAGTGCTGTATGGGCCACTATGGGAGCTTGTTAACACACACGGCGATGCCACAGCGCAGCAGGAAACTGTGAAAACTGTCTGCGTGATATCTAGCAATGTTATATAACAGTCTGTGGGAGTTTGCAAACGACACTGGACGTTTTCACGGCCTGTATACCTGCATCCGGCAGTGGACAGTCGTTTATGGATTGGATGGGTTCCAATTGACAATAATTTACTTTCTATAGATTCAAAACGGTCTGCTCTGAAGGCCCGCTCTCCTCGCTTACATCTTGACACACGGACAAATAACAAACAGTGTAAGTATTACATTGTAGATAATCCCATTGAATGGAGAGTAACGTAGAGCTCCTAATACGAAGGCGGCAGACGAGCATACAGTCCACCTGATGGTAAGTGGATACTGTCGCCCATAGACATCCGCGATACATGCCAACATCAATCCAAAATGACAAACGTTGCCACTCCCCGGATGCGCTGCCTACCTTTGGAGATACAGGAATGGATTTGGAGAAAGGGTTGGGAAAATGGGAAGGGATAGGATGGGAATGGGCTCTGGCACATATCACTCCCTACCGAAACACGTACGTACATTAGGGAAATAAGATAAGAGATTAGATATTCTGTGAGAGAGGGGTAACGTAGCCAGTCGAGCACGCCCAGCGGCTGTTGGATTGCAGCGTGCACTCTCCCCCTCAGTAATATTAGATATTGTGTAAAAAAAATAATCATAAATAACAAAATTAATCCTGAAACTGTTCCTTCCATTATCTGACGTGTATTACTGATCCACATTCGCTTTTAAGAATATAGTCTACATAGTGGTGTTAAGTTTTAAAATCAAAATAAAATATAAAACAGGCGGTACTTCACGAAACAGTAGACACGTCCGACCCGCGCGACATATGGAGTGAGACTGAAATGTGCGTGTTGCCTTAACCTAAGAATATCAAAAAAACACTATTGGTCAAAAAGGTGACGTTGACTGACTGACATTGTCTTGACTGATGAGTCACTGCTTTCTTAACGCGAACACACTGTAATACCTTTTTAATTGGGTGCTTTTTCGATTGAAATATAGAGCGTCGTTTACTTATGAATCCATATGCAACTCTTCCAATTAGAAAAAGCGCTTGTTTATGTACATAATAGTTAAAAAACTAAGTGGATTGGTCTAACGACACAAACATAACGTCTGTGATTTCGTAATAGCAACGCATATGTAACAATTTCATAGTGTACCTATGTTGTGTGCAAATGAACACCATATGTATGTATATTATTATTATTAGATAGACAAGCAGCTTGCGCTGATGAGTCTATATCTGTTTTATATATATATATATAATTATGCGTCAATATTAACTATAGTTTTACTTTACCTATCATTGCACCTACCCTCGCGCCATATCTGCGTAACCCATAGGTTGACTGGTAGATAATGCTTCTAAGCATTAGGTCCGCCGTTTGTCACTTTGTGCGATAAAGAATAAATATGGTCCTTCGAGCCGGATTTGAACCAGTGATACAGCCCATGGCAGATCAAATGTTACAAACATATGAGAACTGTTGTTCACTTTTTATTGTTATGTTAAACTGTTGAGTTGAGATGTTTGTTAATATTGATGAGAGGACATCCTGTATGTTCGATTGCACAGAATAATCTATTAGTGCAAATTCATTTAGATGGCTTTATATGTATCTATGACATCGTTTCTTAAACTTTTATAGAGTCGCCACCCCCTGAGAAGATCAAAAATGAAGTAAATAACCTCACGACCCCCTTTATTAATAATTACGTCCTAATTATGGTTTTTACTGTTTAACATTTGATTATAAATCTTTAATTAGTTAATAAAAGGATTTTCTTACATAAGTGCTCTATTCTTCCTGAGCAGCTGTGACACCCTGGTTGAGAAACGATGCTCTATAATATTCCAAAATCATCTATAAGATTGTCAAACTGTATCGTAGCTTTTAGTCTTTTAGTATTCACAACTCGGAGGGTTTCGGCTCACGTAAGCGGGCTCCGCTCGCGGATCCGACTCCTCTTCAACGATTCCTTAACGCCTCTGATTCACCTACTTATATTTTATAAGAGCCTGAGAGCGACTCATTCGCTTCGCATCATGTTCGTTCATGTAACTCAGCAATCCAAAAATGAAAGGAACAAATGACTCTTCGGAATCGATAATCATTAAGATTATCGGCTCCGCTCGCGGTGCCGGATCTTTTAATTCATTGAATACGGAGTTACCCATCGCTAGTAGCTTTAATCAACTAAATTGGTTAAAGAGCTAAAAAAAATATTTTTTTTACAGCATTATCAAAAGTCCAGCAACTAATACGAGAAAGGGACCCCTCATACATGACAGAGACGAATATACTAACCGTTGTCGAATTCTCATACGTTGTCCCATTTAAATGTCGACACAACAACCTTATTTGCTACTACTGTGGTCAGCATTTCTCCGATCCACAACTTCTACGTGAACATTCCACAAACGATCACCATCCGAAGAAATTCAGAGTTATTGAACACAAGAAAATGATTAAAATCGACATGACCCGAATCGATTGTCGATTGTGCCCTACAAGCATCGACAACATCGACGAGTACAAGCGACACATCACAAGTGTTCACGGGAAGAAATACTACTTCGACTTTTCCGATTCAGTGTTACCGTTTAAATTAACGAAAGACGAGTCTAAGTGCGCGTTGTGTGATGAAGTGTTTCCGTATTTTCATGCTTTAAACAAGCATATGAATAAACATTTCAGTAATTACGTGTGTGAAACGTGTGGTTTAGGTTTTGTTGATAACGGGAGGTTTTTTATGCACCAGCAAAGGCATGAAGGTGGTGATTTCCCATGTGAAATATGTGGAAAAGTGTTTAAAGCATCATACAATAAAGACTTGCACGTAGACAGGGTACATAAGAAGAAGGGAAGAGTCTTCTGTCCAAAGTGCGATGAGAAGTTAATGTCATATCCACAGAAGTTGAAGCATTTGGTAGAAGTTCACGGTGAGGAGCCGCTGAGTTTTTCATGCAAACTGTGCGAGAGGGTGTTTGAGACTAGAAGAATGCTTACTTTGCATCGGCGGAAGGAACATTTGAAGGATTTTAGGTGAGAATATATTTTTTTTTATAGGTGGTGGACAATCATCTAATGGTGAGCGGTCATTATCGCCTATTAACATATAATCAAACCGTAAGGCCTCTTGTTAACGGCAACGGGCACCGGTCCGTTTCTTGCAACGGGCCGTTGCCCGTTGCGCAGTGTTCTTTAGGTAAGTAGGGATATTTGTTCACGCACCGGACATGTACCCGTCGGGAGAACCGGTCCGTTGCGTGAACAAATATCCGGTGAAGGTCCGTGAAGAAACGGACCGGTGCCCGTTGCCGTTAACAAGAGGCCTTACAGAGCCAGTGTCTGTAAATGAAATATTTAAAAAAATCCTTGCAGTGTACTCGACGAACCATACAGGACCCGAAACAGCCATGTAAAAACTACTGGACGGATTTTAATGAAACTTGGCATAGTTATAGCCTATGTGCCGGGTTAGCATTAAGGATACTTTTTATCCAGATCATTTGTAGAGTTCCCGCGGGAATCACGAACAGTTTACGAGAACGAAGTCACTGAGACCGATAGTCTGCTATAAACATACATTGTAACTTTAAATAAATCTTATCTGTTCATCATTTCAAGTATCCATGTGTTATGTACTAGAACTATACACTTTTGAATCTGGTGATCTATGTAGCAAAATGGTAAATGAATCTCAAAATGCCATTTCCAAAAATGGCATAAAAATAATTATTTTTCGTGTGATTTCAGTGCGACGGACTCACAAAAGTACACAAAAATTCATGGTCATTTTTTAAGTATTGAAATTACTTCTTATCTGTTTTATTGCCATTTCGTGATTTAACCACTTTGGGATCTTGCTATTTTGAGAATTGCACATTTTGCTACTAAACTGCTCGATTATCAATGATAAACAATCGACAAATGAGTAATAACATCAATAGAAAACAGCCAAGTTGTAAATATAGATTGACGCAAGCATCGTACACTAATGCCTTATTTACACCAGGAGACTCGAACGCGGGTTCTCAAACATCAACCAAAAGCTATTATGCCTGTTATCATCGAGGTACTCGTATTATCATCATGCCAACAGCTGTAGTCGAGAATTGTATGCAGTTTGGTTGTATACGATATTCTCGCCGGAACAGTTCGAGAAACTCTCCTTGTGTAAACGAACCTTAAGTCAATTTGAACAGTGGATGTAATCGATGGACTGCAGTCTAAGTTCATTTTTGCACGGAATACAGTAATTACTTGTGCTTATTTTTCACAGATACGAATGCCAATACTGCGGACAGAAGTTCTTTACGCGATTTGCACTCAACAATCACCTGCCAACTCATACGGGTGAACGAAACTATAAGTGCAAAGTGTGCGAGAAAACTTACCCTCGGTTAAAAACATTGAAAGACCACATGAGAATTCACACGAATGATAGGAGATACCGCTGTCATATATGTGGACAGGCTTTCATACAGAATTGTAGTCTTAAGGGGCATATGAAGAGTCAGCATCCTGAATATGGATAAATAAATTTAGGAAGGGAAGGGGATGGCTGAAGCGGATTTCACAAATAGGTATTTTTATAATTTGTTGGTGTCTCGGCGGCACCGAGCGATGCCACTTTTTTGAAAGAAAGCCACAGTTGCACAATACCTATAATAAGAGGAAATTTCGTGTTCCCCTGTTTCCTCCAAAAATGTACCGATAATAATATTTTTTTTTTTCGATTTGCAGTAAAGATTAGTTTCACTATGTCGGTACGTTATGCTTTTTTTTTTTTTTAATTTGGACACTGCTGACGTTTTAAAGGGGCAATATTTTTTATTTTTGGAGGGCCCTATCTCCCATAGGAAACAACCAATCAAAAAAAAATCAAAACGTAGGGACATGCTCGTGGTGGATATCTGTAACATATTACAAAATAAATAGCTCCATGGCTAGAATTCAGGGAGAAATACATTTGTATGAACAAGTCGCTGCTGTTGTCCCCTCGTTAGGAATGAAGAATATGAAAATGTATTTATTTTAGTCAAATTTTAGTCTATTTATTTAGAAATAACTCAAAATCCGAGTAGAATAGATTTTACAATAGGTTTTTTTTTTCCATAATTTATTGTTCATTTCTAGTATTATTCTTATTCTACGCCCAGTTGCACTCAACGCGCTTCGACCGGTCACTGTCCTGCACTGAATAATGAGCACTACAAACGTTTTAAATAGAACAACAAAACTACAAGTTTTGTAACTTTGGATTTATTCCCTAAAATAATTTTATTTGTCGTTGCAACTGTTTTATATTAGTTGAAGTGTTTCATGTTTCTGCGTCATTTCGATGACACGTATTATATACCTATCCGGATACATATCCGCTATGTTGTATGTGTATACACTCGGATTTTCTTAAAATCCTCGACATGTCCCTTTCCTCGCGTCGATTTCCTTCAATGTAGAATCTGGATAGAATGATCTTGATACTATAAAATGTTAGTATAATTTTTGATATTGTAAATAAATAAAAATGATCTAGTTACATTTTAAAATGTGGAATTACCTGAGCCAAAGGGTCCTCCTATCGATTTCCCTTCAAGATTTTATTTTTAAATACGACTAGAAAGCGATAAAACGATCAACCTGTACGTTGTATAGACCTACACACGTAACTTTGCCGGTGGTCAATTTAGGAACTAAATTTCACATTTAAATTTAGGAAATAATTTAATTAAATAAATAGATTTAGGAATACATAAAGTATGGAACGTAACATCTTGCTTAAAATATCAATGATCTTTACCCATAAATTGAGTAAAATGTTTATAATAGTAACTGAAATGTTTATAAAGTCGATAGCAATGACATCCTTCACCGGCAAAGTTATGTGTAAGTCTGTACGTGCAACGAACCGGTTTTCGTCATTGACGGCGAACGTACAGCGACATCTGCCGGTCGCTTGTCGCGACTCTTATCTTGAATTGTGATGATTTGTTTTAGACATCTATCTGTTATTTGTAAACTTATAAGAGAAATGTGCAGGATCCGTACAAACCGGTGCTGGTTTTTGGATTCCAAGTGATTTTATAAGAAATGTTGAGTTTAATAAATAATCCTGAAATATCGATGATTAAAAATTCAATTGGCTTAAGGGGACAAATTTAGGGAAAAAAAATGTATAAATCATTTTTCAAGAATCAATGACTTCAAACATCGGGTATATAGAAAAAAACAGCCCTTAGTTTTAACCGTTAATTGTTTCAACAATTATGCACTAACGATTTTCGACATTATACTATTAAAATTACACTAAATTCACAATATCTTTAGACGCCTTTTTTTTCTTGTATAATTTAACATATATTTGTATAGCGAGTTAATATTTAGTAAATAAAATTTTATATTGCATTTCTTTATTTATTGTCTTTGAAAAACCCCGCAATGGCTTTGACATTTTAGGTGTGGCGCCTATTCATCTAGTTATAAGGTCACTTTTACAAGGCATCGAGTCGGGCCAATTTAAAAAAAATAATCTAGCAACAAAAATGTAGCACCAGTTGGAACACTGCACAGTACTGCACACGGGTCGTCCTCAGTGCGGCGCCAGAAGCAGCTGCGAGCGGATGTATGTCTTGTATGATGTATTTTTTCGAAATGAGTGACGGAAATTCACAACGCGTGGATTCCTTTCTTTGGAGATTTCAAAACTAGAATTACAGTGAAAACCATAAAGAAAAAAACTGGAGAATATAGCAGGGGTCGACAATTAATTTTAAGTGGGGTCCAGATGATTAAAATGTTGTAATCGAGAGTCCAAAAAAAGATAATTAAAAGCAACTTTGTATGCCAAAAGAGGAACGTGGTCAATAAAAACTATCTATAAATACTTATTTTCATGTTTATTAAAGAAGCCATGTTCTGCTCGTATTAATTAATTTACTTGTCTACTATTGAAAATGCATCACATTATGCAGATTGTACAATAGAAATAAATGAATTGAAGGTCTAGTTTTATACCCTCCGCGGTCCGCCAATTGCCGAACTGCCGAATAAAGCCTGACCAGAGAAATAAAAAACTTGCTGTGAGGGCGCCACATTTGCTTTTTTCCATAGCTAGATAGTGTTGTCAAAGATATTAGTTTTACGCATCATGGCGAGGTTTTTTATTGTCTTGGTCAGGCTATATACATGAAGATGGTATTAAAATACATTCGAAAATTTGGTGCATCTACCGTTACGTCCATTTAGAACGAATGCGTCAATGCGACTGAACAATTTGAAATGTTTTATTATTAATACCATATAATTTAGAAAATAGACATTGCAAAAATACAACCAATTAATACCTACAGATCTAAAATTATTATGTAGAGGCAGGTTCACGTCGTGAATTCTCGCCGCGACTTCACCGCGTGAGTACAACAGACTTAATCGAAAAAGGAGCGAGTAAGATGCCGAAGGACCATACGGCATGGCGACGTACCGTTTCGACGGGCGGCCGTTGGACATTGAATTGTATTTTCAACGTAATTGTACCTATTTATTGAAATAATTTTAATCTCTTAATATATTTTAAATTACCGACTAATTCTGGATACAATCAGATCTTGATTACTTAATTAAAGTAATTTTCGGCCACGCCAGAATAGGCTAATTTTGGCAGGGGCACGTGAATCGACTAGTTCTGATTTTTGGCAACTAATTCTGGGAGCAATCGGATCTTGGCTACTCTCGATATGCAATACGTTAGGTATTATAACTTAACGGTGAACAGACTCATTCTGTTTTATGCGACTAATTATCGACCTATTTACCTAGTCTAGTTAGAACTCAAATTCATAGAATAGAGACGCGTTTGGTTGTGGAACTTCATCGAGTGGAAATATGCGACAATAACGTTTTGGAACGCGGCCATATTGACATTTGAGAATGCATCGATGGAAAATATATATGGTGGAGTGTAAGCTTTCTCGGCCGGTGTCCAAATTAATTGAATCTTGGCTACTTGGCCGAGGTCTTCTGGAATCTCTTCTCTTTCTTCCAAACGTTTCGTCAACAACTGCGGTTGACACCTTCAGTGGCGACTGCGTTCACTTTCCGAGAGATGTTATCTCTTCGGCTTCTCGAGCGCAACAGTCAGATTCCAGAAGACCTCGGCCAAGTAGCCCGGAAGATTCAATTAATATAAAATATATATCATTATAAATAAAACAAATTTTTAAATGACAATATTATTTATTAATTCATACTAACTATTGCAATTAAACAACTTTTAACGGTTTAAATCGCGTATATTTGACATGATTTATATCCCGACGTTTCGAACACTTTGCAGTGGACGTGGTCACGGGGTGACTAATTGATTTTATTTGTCACTTGAGTTATTAAGAAATTATTACTACCGTCTGAAATTTTTTGAACTACCGTCTGAAATTTTTTAATCATAACATTCCCTATGCACGCAGTATTCGCTCACGGTGTCCAGAGGTCTTGCAGTATGGCGTTGGCCTTGTGATTTAATTAATTTAATGACTGGATCCCAAGCTGGTGGTACTTGCCAACCATCTTCTCTATTGAAATTTGGGTGTTTCTTAATTTCAATAGCCTCGCGTAACATTCTTGGCATGTACCGGGTCTCTCTAGCGAGGATTTGTGGATTATCAAATCGAATGTAATGGTTGGGTTTGTCCAGAGCATGTTCACAAACTGCAGACTTGGTCGAGCGTCTGTTCTTCATGTCAGCTATGTGTTCTTTTATCCGGATACCGATGCTCCTCTTTGTTTGCCCAATGTATGATACTAACTAGCTTAGAATAAATTAAGTATTTTACTTACATTAATATATTTACAATTCATTAAAATGGTCGAAATTCAGCATCATAAAAGATATTTTCGAAATTTTTAAATTATGTGAAAATACAAAGCACTGGATAAACAATTATTTAGGGAAGAGCTCTGGCAGCCGACATAAATCTTTAACATATAGTAAAATCATTTTACAACTCGATTTTTTTCTATTTTATTGTTGTTATGATGACTTATCAAAGAAACGAAATTTCCATAGAATGTATTAAATACAGAACTGTCAGCGCCCTTCTTATGATAACCGGACTCTAGTTTGGGTCACGTGACTGAAGAAAGGGGAAAATATATTACGTTTAATAATTATTATTTTAATTAATCAAAATAAACGGACTCAATACTGTATATTTTCTGTTAAATATCAATGGATGTAGAAAGAAACTAGGTGATTATCTAAATTTTATTTAAATTTTTAAATCGTCTTTGAAGTCAGTTTTCTTATTTTTATGTTGGAAACAATTTATTTCTAAATTTTTTTTTATAGCATAGATGGCAGACGAGGGGGCTGGACAGGTGATGGTAAGTGGTCACCGAGGCCCGTGGACACCTATGGACCCATGTCCTCTATAAATCAGTTTCTATTAGACTATTCCGTAGTTTATACTTTACTTTCAATAATTTCAACATTTATTAAACTGTACGAGCATACTTTATAGTGGACAGTGCACGCTCCATTCCCAAAGCCGCTGGGCGCACTCGACTGGCCACATTACCCCTCCCTCACAGAAGACTACCTTGAAATATACTACATTTCCTACTTTATCGTATTTCCCCAATGTACGCACGTGTTTCGGTAGTGAGTGAGGTATACCAGAGTCCATTCCCATCGCATCCGTCCCCATTTTCCCAACCCCTCCCAATTCATTCTTTAATATGCAAAGGTAAGCAGATCATCCGGGGGCGTGTCAACGTTTGCCATTCTGGACTGATGTCGACATGTATCGCGGATGTCTATGGGCGACAGTATCTACTTACAAGGTCGGCCGCCTTTTTTCTATAAAAAAAAAATGTCAAAAAAGAACAATAATTATCAAGATGTTTACGGTGCGCTATAAATTCAACTTTCTATTCAGTGTTGCCATTTAAAGAATTTCGATTCTACCGTTTTGTTTGCCATTAACTAATTAAAAATAAATTAAGTACATAATTATATTATTGTACATTGATACAATTTACTTAAATACAACAAAAATATACAAAATGTAAGAGGTCAACTACGTAGAAATACCAGAAAAAATATAATTTTATTTTTTATAATTACAGTGGATTTCGGTTATAACGACGGCGGAGGGACCACTTTAATGTCGTCGCTATATCCGGAGGTCTCTATATCCGAAATAATAAAAAATCACGTACATACATATGTATACATATTTATTTATTTATCATTTATTTATATTATACACGGCTGTTACTAAAAAAACGAGTTATAGTGCACTGCTTAAGTTTAGACTTTTGTGCACGCTGTAAGGTATATTCCATTTTCATAATTCCCTCTACATCTAAATTATTATTGCCTTCTCCAAATAAACAGTACTTTTTGAGCGTTGTAATAGCACATAATGCATCTCTAATTGTTGGAATCTCGTTTACATTGCAATCCTCTTCCTCTTCTTCATGCTCCTTTTCTTGTGTTTGAAGTACAGACTCAATAATTTCATTATCCGTCAAGTCATCAGTAGTGATAACTTGATCATCAATATTCACATAAGTTTCCCAATCCGTAACTGTTGCTTCCGCTGATGATAATCTCGCCAATGGCAAGTTATCCATTTCATCATCAGAATCTTCATCAGTTGTATTAATGGTAGAAAATTTACCAAACCCAGCATGTGAAAAACATTTTTTTATTGTATCTGGAGTAACTCGTGGCCATGCTGTTGTTAACATTTCAATGCCATCCAGAAGATTGACGGCGAAAGGAGTCGAGCTGTTTTCATTGTCGTTTACCATTTTCTCGACAAGAAGCTTTCGATAATGGCTTTTCAGAGTCTTAATAATACCTTGATCGATAGGCTGAATAACTGACGTGGTGTTTGGTGGTAAAAATGCCAGTTTTATGTTAGTCAATTTTTGAATGTGTGGGTGAGCTGGAAAATTGTCAATAAATAAGATGATTTTTTTATTGTTTCTTCTTAGCTCAGAGTCCCATTTCCGTAAAACTTTTTCAAAAATTTCTGATGTCATCCACGCCTTTTTGTTGGCTTCGTAATCAACTGGCAAAGTTTTAACATTCTTGAAACACCTTGGTTTTTTCGCCTTACCTATAACCAGCAATTTACGTTTTTCACCTTCCATACTTGAAGCAACAAGCACCGTTATTTTATCTTTTGATAGTTTCCCTCCTGTACATTTTTCTCCTTTGAATTTTAGCGTTCTATCCGGAGTCAATTTAAAAAATAATCCGGTCTCATCAGCGTTCCATATTTGACTGTCGGTATATCCCTCAGTTAATTTTGGTAAAACTGTTCGCAACCAATTATCACAGTCGTTTTGCGATACACTAGCGGCTTCTCCACAAACTTTACCGACCACTATATCATGACGTTGTCTAAATCTGTAAATCCAGCTTTCTGAACATTTAAAGTCTGTTTTCCCAAGCTGTCTGGCAAAATGATTAGCTTTCTCTTGCAAAAGAGGACCGCTTATAGGTACCTTTTGGCTTCTCTGTGCTTTAAACCACACTAGAAGTACATTTTCAATATCTTGATGAGTTGGATTACGATTTTTCTTTATTTTCAGGGATTTTGATTCAAAACACTGCATAATTTTAGCGCGGTTTTTCCACATCGTTCATATTGTAGAATGTGAAACTCCAAATTGTTTACACAGATCAACATTGTTTTCACCATTTTCCAGTCTCGAAATGATGTCCACTTTTTCTTTAACAGTAAATGTACGTCTAGGAGCCATGTTCACAAGTTTAAGAAACGATGTTTACTCACTGGAAATTGCTACGTAACTGATTCATAATTTTAACTTTTAACTTCGTGCACATGCTAAGTAACCCTACACACAAACAAAGCATTTGACCATCTGCGAATGTAAACAAAAGATTCTTATCCTTTGTTTACGTTACATTAAAGCTTATGAATGAGTCTTTGTGCCTTTGCCGACTCAGTCTCAATATCCGCAAGGAATTTCTAGGAATCTGTCCCAAATAGTTCATAAAAACAAGTCGTTATACCCGAATTAGGCGTTATATCCGGAGTCGCTATTGCCGAATGAATTTCCTACGAAAGTATGCTTTAAATTCTAGGGGCGTAAGTTCGACGTCGCTATAACCGAAAAGTCGTTACAACCGAGGTCGTTATTAATGAAATCCACTGTATATGTAATTCATTGCACTTTAAATTAGTTTCCACTTTGACAGAATAAAATGCAAAAAAATATCAAAATAGAAAACAACCAGTGTAACCACCTGAGGATTTTTTCAATTTGCGCTCTTGTATCACGTTTTTTGACCAGTTCTACCATATTTTCACAGCTAGCAACCCTGAAAACTCTCATCTATCTCCAAACTTTGGTGTTGCTTTTTAATATGATTCTTCAAATTCACATTCTGCGTGAACGAGGCGTTACACAACATACATTTATACTTCTTTTCGCTGGCATGTGACTGCATATGCACTTTCAACCCTCTTAAACGAGGGTAACTTTTACCACAATATTCGCACCTAAAATTCCTCTCACCGGTATGTGTTGCCATGTGTTCTTTTAAACGACACGGCAAATAAAACCTTTTATCGCACAAATCGCATTGATGTTTGAAGATTTTTAAATGGGTGCGCCTATTGTGCTCCCTTAGAGACTTTCTCGTGTCGTAAGTGCGATCGCAGTTTTCACAGGGAAACAATCGCCGTTGTCCGTGAACTTCTATCATATGTCTGTAACGTAATGCGTAAGAAAATAGAACTTCATCACATTTATTGCACTGATAAGCCGGTTCTTTCTTATGCGTTCGCGCGATATGCAAGTATCTACTGTGTTTAGACTTGAAAACTTTCCCACAATCTTTACACGGGAAATTTTCATCTATCCTCTTCTGGTGCGTTTTCTGATGAATGTCCAACATTCGCTCCTCGAAATAATGCGCCCCGCAAACGTCGCAAATGCAAGTGCCGAAATGCTCCGCCATATGCTTTTTCAACGCGTGAAAAAACGGAAAAGATCTATTACATTCTGTACATGTCAAATAGCCTATCGTCAAGCGGTATTTCAAAAATTCATTGGCAACATTCTGATGTAAGCCTTTACCGTGAACGCTGGCGATGTGCCGCTTGAAAACGTCGATCTCGTCAATTTTTTCCGGGCACAATCGACAGTCGACGCGCGTTATATCGATTTGTGGTTTCTTTTTGAAATATAAAGTTTGAAACTGGGTAGGATCGTGGCTTAGATTATGTTCTCTCAGTTTAAGGGGATCCGTGAAGATGTCTCGACAATAAACGCAGTAGTAATCACTGAACGAGGAATCGAACGGGCAAACGTAAGAATTCTCAACGATAATTATCGCATTTTGGAATGCTCTCTCTTCGTGATCAATTGTTTTACGTTGAACTGGTTGCACGTTCTCCTCCGGTTGTAAGTCTGTAAAACGATATTAATAAATCTTAGTAATCCGTACATAAAGTGGAATAAGTTAATAACACTTTGATATTGAGAAAAATAATAGGATGAGTACAGTCCATGGAGACACGGATTTTCCATTTGTATGAATGAATAATTGAAAACGTAAATTTTACTTTATCAACTAAAATGCACAGCAAGCAATGTGAACTTTTAAATTAAGTTTATTGTCAAAAACGGATTTAAACTATGTATATAATGCGAAATAGATATAGATGATGAGTTTATACATATGAACTATCGCGAAAGACTCGGGTAAATGTATGCGTGTGAAGGTGTGTCTCTGTGTATGACTGTTTTTTTTATAGTAAAAAGGCGGCAGACGGGCATACAGTCCACCTGGTGGTCGCCCGTGGACATCCGTGGTACATGCCAACATCAGTACAGAATAACAAACATTGGCGCGCCCCCGGATGTGCTGCCTACCTTTGGATTGGAGATCAAGGAATGGATTTGGAGAAAGGATAGGGAAATTGCGGAGGGATATGACAAGTATCTGGCATATCTCACTCACTAGCGAAACACGTATGTATATTAGGGAATAGGGAAAAGTGGGAAATGCAGTACATTTCAAGATAGTCTTCTGTGAGAGAAGGGTAACAAGGCAAGTCGAGTGCGGCCAGCAGCTGTTGGATTGTAGCGTGCACCTACTCCCTCAAACTGTGTGTATTTATTCAAACCAGTATTTGATTTTATATGTTAAAATTATATAGTTTCTCTCTTTTCGATGCACTCTCACAAATTTAGAAACCATATCTCGATGATTTGCCTGTATGTAACTGCTAAAAAAGGATTTGGCACAGAATATCTCATTTGTAAAACGTTATGCAGCAAATACAAAATGCCTCATACTCAGCTTTCTAAGATAATATGGGACTTTTCCCAATGGCAGAAAGTCCTGTTGGTAAAAAGTGTCATTGGCAGAAAGTCCCATTAGCAGAAATGTTCCATTTACAGAACAAAAAATATATAAAACTAGGATACCTTTCGCCAGTTTCTTGATCTTCTTACTTGTTTCTTTCATTTTGAGCAACAACTCCTTTTTATTTTTCAAATGTTCTTTGTGTTTCGTTTTTGTGTTCTTCACGTGTTTGCTCATCAGTCTTTTCGATGTTCTAGTAATTTTCTTTACACTTTTTATCTTTTTATTCAATGCCTCCGGTGAAGGTTCTCTTTTAACGTCAATTGTTTCTAAAATAATTATAACGTCTATGTAATATTTACAAAATATATATATGTAATTTTAACGAAGGGCTATAAGAA
Organism: Sesia apiformis; assembly: GCA_914767545.1. Taxonomy (NCBI): domain Eukaryota; kingdom Metazoa; phylum Arthropoda; class Insecta; order Lepidoptera; family Sesiidae; genus Sesia; species Sesia apiformis. The sequence continues at coordinate 2,655,720 of OU611975.1, forward strand.
AATATTTATGTATGTCTCCAACCCACCAACAAAACATAAAATTTAAATATGTTTATCATTATCATTGTGTGTACAATAAAGTATACAAATAAATAAACAAAATTAACCGGTAAAAAAGGCACATTTGAGGAAAATGCAAGTTGTGATAAAATTTTTATTAATTTAAAATCAAGTTAAAAACTTGGGAGTTTTGTATAAAACAAGAAAAATAACCATTGTTTATTCTCTCTGTTTATTTTTAATATGAGAACAAAATCTTAATTATGCTTTAGTTAAAAATGTTACCAATGCCTTTTCTTAGGAGGGCAGTACAAATTAGAACTGTAAATAAAAAAAAAAATCTTTATTTCTGACCCAGATTACAATTAAAATTAAATACCTACTAAAATGTGAAATACTAAAATTTAAGCACTTTTGAGAAGAGCCTGAGAAATCCTCATGCCTATAACATTATTACAATTTCGAATTATGTATTTCCAAAAAAAAACTCACCATTTATTTTAGTAAAAAAATCATTTCATCATAATTTACTTTAATAAAAGAAAAATACTTACCATCATTATCATAAGAGTCGCCCAAATCATCTCTGTTGTCATCAACATCATTGTCATTCAGACATGCATTGGCTTTACATTCGCTCTTTATCTCAATCTCCTGTTTAATTCCATTATTTGTCTCCTCTGAAAGATTTGTGATGTTATATCAGTAAATGAACCCTATGGTTTATAACAATACATCTAATAAAATCGTAACAACGCTGCACAATGCAATGCAATTAGCCCTTTCATTAGCCACTGCTGGATATGGGCCTCACTAAAAATGGCACACTGGCAAAGCAACTTGGCACGTCCACTGTTTTAGAGAAGGTGTAGTTCCTCAGGGCTGCTGGTAGCGACTTTGTTATCCCTTAGTGGTCATTTAGAACAACCATGGGAAGAGATGGGTTGGAGCTGTTCTATAGCCAGCTGCACAAATTACCTCTACATTTAATATTGTTTAAAAAAAATCAGTGCATATAATGGGCCTAAACGCTTTAATCAACTAATTGTAGATGAGACTTTATAAGGAGACCTCATTTACGCCTAACTATGAATCTAACCTGCATTATGTACATGTATATTGGTCTGCAGCAACTTCTCTTCACACTGAAGCACTTGACGTCTAAATGAAGTTGCTTCTCGTAATCTCAGTACACATGTTGCACATATTAGGCGATCTTCCAGCTCTCCATCCAAGTGAGACAGCTAAAAAATGAAAAAGAAATCATTGTAACCTTAATCAACATTAATCAAAGTATAAAATTAATCTTGGAGCACTAAAACAGATATAGATACATCAGTAGAAATTATTATTACATAATAATAATTTAAATTGCCAAACCTAAGTACAAAGTAGGTTAAAAAGGGTAGGTATTAGATATTTGTGTGAGTTTATCCATATGAAGTGTATTCTACAGAAGGCAGTAGACAGTCCACCCGGTGGTATGTGGATACTGTTGCCCTGTGACATTTACAGTGCATGTCTACATCAGTTCAGAATGATAAATGTAGGCACACCCCCAGATGCACTGCATACCTGTTAATGACAATGTAATTATAAGATTAGGGTACTCATATAGTCATGTATAATTGTTCCTCACCTAGTAGATAAGTTGATATTTGTTGTATTATTTAACATAGTTAAAGAAACTAGATAGCTAGTTTATAAGTTTGATATTAAAATATTCCCTAGTGTGTCTTTCACTTACCTATTAGGATATAAGTTGGTGTATAGAATAGGTTAGGCATGCTAGGGATGAGATACATAGCGTAGATTGACACTATGATGTCTGGAAAGCAACTGATGACCCGCTGCTGGATGGGCGAATATTTATACTCCTGAGGCGGGGGACGAGGTAATATAAATATGTCATGCAGCCGCACGCCTCGTCCACTCGCAACCGAATGTCATAGTACCAAGATCTTATTGAATCCAACACAAATAAATGTATTCCTATTTGATTCCCGTAATATAATAACAAGACGTTGTGTATAGAATAAGAAATATATGTATATGAATAAATGATGACCCGCGGGTAGCAGGGGGTATACGGAATAGTAAATGGGAGGGGAAGCCCTTCAAAAGTATAAAATACAAGCATTTTGAGCTCCAAACTATTCCAAATTCCAAAGCCAACTCAAGAACACAACAACAACAACAAGAAGAAAATACCTCTGCGCTACCCCGGCTCTATTGGAAAATAGTAATTGTTTTAATATAATCCTATGATACAGTCCACATTGGTTAAGTGCAACTTTAACAATACCTTTGAAGCTTTAGAAATGAATTGGGAATATGGGGATTAGGAAACATAACAGGATGGGGAGTTTTACATATCCTATAACATCTCTCAATCTACCTGGGGCATTGAGGAATAAAGAGTATAATACAATACGGAATTATTTTACAACATTATTCTTTATTACATTACATTTCCGTTATTCATTTGTTAGGATGGGAGGTGTAGGGTTAGGATAGAATGAAATGGGGTGGAAAACGGGCACTGGCATTTCTCACTCACTCACGAATCATGTAGGTACACCGGAAGGAACAACAAATGGGAAATGTAGTATATTTTACGGAATTCTTGTGCGAGTGTGGGGTAACTCGGCTAATCAGGCACGCCAAGCAGCTGGAAGATTGCAGCTTACACCTTCCAGTCCCAAAAAGCTTTAGAAAAACGGAGTTAAGCAGCTAAAACTTACCAATAACCCGAAACTATCAACAAACATATCCGAATACACCTCTTTCTGACCCATCCACTCATATTCTACGTTCAATAAACGGCATTTCTTCGTGGCACCACAACATCGACACACGCCTGAATCATAAATAGGTCCTTTGCTTTTATTTGCACTCATTTTTATAATATTTTCATTAATATTTCCCTGGCAATTCATTATTTATTGACATTTTCGACAGGAAATAGGGAAGTCAACAAAACTGTTTTGTTGCCAGCAGTAAAAATTAGAAACAACCAATATTGATTGAAAAACCGGTAACATGCGTAAAATAATAAACAATTTATAATAAGTGACATCAAGCGAGAAATAGCAAAAGTATTTAGTTTTAGTTCTTCATACCAGATGGCAGTATTGATTACTTCACTTTTTTTTAATAGAAAGTGGCCCACGGTCTATTAATTCACCTTCTGATAAATGGATACATGTCAACATCATAGTGGTGGGTAATTAAGACTTTTCGGAATAGTTTAACTCACCTAATCCTACTCCGCCTGCGGATCCAACTCCTCTTAGTAACTCCTTAACCCTTTTATGTAATCACTATCGATGCTAGTGCTGGGTAATCAAGCACAACGAAAAAAAGGTCTATTAAAAAATTAACTCTTGATACACCTATCCTAATAAAAAAGGTAACGCCATCGAGAAGTAATCTCAGACGATCGGAGTAAATGGAACAATTAAGTGATTTCACTCCTGATACACCTATCCTAATAAAAAGGTCATGCCATCTAATCATTCATTAATTCCGTATTTACCCAACACTAGTCGATACGCGGTCAAATGGTTAGCGAACGGCAATCCAACCAAAAACGAAACGTCAAAAGAATAAGTAAGTCCTCGGAGTTAAATAACTCCCCGGAGTTAGTAACAGTTCGGTGGAGTAACTACTCCGAGTAGAGGTTTCTACTCCGCTCGCGGTTTCAACTCTTTTAATTCATTAACTCCGGAGTTACCCATCGCTACAACATCAGTAAAGAATGATAATGTTGGCACGCCCTCAAGTGCGGAAGGTGGTCAGCTAGGATATTCTTGATACATAGTATATGTACCTACAGAATTAGGTATACAATATGTATAACAGAAGAAATAGGTTATACTTAGTACATGTACCTATTAAGACTAGTGAGAAGTGGGTTTAGCGTTGCGGCGTGTAACGCATGTCCGTTTACAGCTTATTTTGCTCCTTTTCTTTCTAAATACATATAGTTACTTGTAAATAAATGTTTTCACCAAGTAATGCGACAAACTTTATGTTCCCATATTAAAATTCGAATATACTGACGGCAATCGTGCGTCCATGGCACACCCACGTAGGACAGCGGTTCCTAAACGGTATTCCGCGGAAGGGTCACAGGGGTTCCGAGAGTTAGGGCGTGGGAGTGTTGCAGAAACCTGGCAGCCAACGCGTAGATACCGGCGCTTATTATTATCAAGCCGCGCAAGTAGTCGGCGCAAGCACGTAATAGTTAGCAATAGCTGGTCTGTTAGTCAACAACGCGCAGTGTGACCGTTTTTAACATATTCGATGCTAATTTAGCATATTTTGGTCACTTGAACAATTAGAATAATTAACTTAGTAATAAGTATCATGTATTATAATGAATTCTTGACAACCGCCACTGCATAGTGTTTATTAGTTTGCGCTTTAACGTATGGCGATGACCGCACGGTTGTTCCCCTCGGGGCTTCCTGTTATATATTTCTGTGTTAACAACGCCGGCCGACGCCAGTCCAGCTGAGTCAGTCACCGCGACAGCACTGGTCGTGCTTGCGTATCGGATATAAATAGGTTTGTAGATGGAAAGTGGAATTTGATTTTAACAAAGTAGGTATATCCTGTTGTTTTAATCAAGAAGTATGTATCTATGTATGTCTTTGGCTGTATTTAGCTACCTGTTGGCTCCATGGCGGCGTTAACACTTAGTATCACGTGGTACCGCTTGCTCGTCCGCCTACTTCAATATAAAAAAAACCTATTCCCTTAAACTCAGGTATATTTCACATACGTGGAACATTTTAAGTAGTCTTCTATAGGAGATAAGTGACTGGGCCCGCCCTATGACCCCAGGAGATATAAGATTGCAATACACTGCCTGCCCTCTTTTTTCTTTTTATATATGGCAATGGTGCAAATAGTGTATTCTGCCAGTGTCATTTTCTTCGCAATAAACAATTTCAAAGTCTAAAACGTATCCTGACAACGTCCAGTCCTGTCGAAGTAAGTCAGGAGTCGCTCAGTAAAGCGATAGTGGGTTTACCGAGCACAGATGAGGACTCCTCGGAAGCACGCGAAAAACGTAGTCCCACTTTGAAGTTTAATACACTATTAAATTATAAAATGCACAATACAGATTTGTTCACTTCTAGAGTTCCAGTCAAAAAATCTCCCGTCCCCCTTAAAAGTATTTAATTTTTGTTCGCAAAGCGTGTCTCCTGCTATTTTCTAAAAATATTACAAGAAAACATGTTAAAATTACAATAATTATTGTACATGTACAACCATGATGTGTATTGTTGTTGAACGGTCATAGATGGCTCGCCATGTCCACGTATTATGTATGTTTAACTAATCTATCGCTTGATAGATGTCGTTACATGTACTGAGTTGGGTATGACATAACAATTCATTATGTAAAATTAATAGTTTACCTATTCGATACTAGATGGAGCTTATCACTCTGAAGTCAAATCCTGAAACGTAAGACAATGCTAGAGTAAATTTGTGGTCGAACAATAAAAGACAAGACAAAACCGTATTGTTTCATTCGAACCAATTATAATTAAAAATATAATAGAAACCACAGAGAATTATAAATAAATAATTTATTATCATTTAATTCAAATAAATAGTTTTCTAAAATGTTTACAAGTGTCTCCTTACTATATGAACATATGATTTCAATTCAACTTATGTATAAAAGCCCTACAATTAGTTACAGATCATTGTATTGTACAAAAAAAATACAGAAAATAATAATTTACAAACAATATGGAGGATACAACATTCTACGCGAGGGTTCGGCAGTTCGCGGACCGTGGTCAGGATCCGGACCACGGAGGGTATAAAACTTCTATCTATACCTTTCTATCCATTATTTTCGCGCCATTTTTGAAGTGTTAGCGCGAGAGCGATCAGTTGCCATGCAAGCGGCGAGCGAACAAGTATCACGAGTTTCCAGCTAGATAAAGACGACGCTCTATTATGGCTTCTTTAATAAACACGAAAATAATTATTATAGATAATTTTTATTGACCGCGTTCCTCTTTTGGCATACAAAGTAGCTTTTAATTTTTTTTTCTGGACTCTCGATTGAAACATTTTAATCATCTGGACCCCACTTAAAATTAATTGTCGACCCCTGCTCTAGATCATTGCACAATACTCACACAATAAATTTAAGGAACACACATACGAAAAGTCTTCAATGGAATACGTCATTTCCTAATGTATATTCCGTTCCAATCCAATTTGTCCAAAATGTAAACAAACATGGCCGACCTGAAGTAACTGACGATGCCTTGAATTAAAGAAATATCTCGAACGTTTAGGTTTAAAAATCTAGGGCACTATTGCATGAATCAAATTATGAATATGTAAACATTTATTTAATATATTTTTTTATATAATGAAGTTGGCGGACGAGCAAGCCGTCCCGTGTGATGGTAAGTGTTACCGCCGCCCATGGGCACCTGCAACACCAGATGGCATGCACCGACCTTACAAAATCCTATTCACAGCTTTCTTTGAGAACCCCATATCGTAGCGTAATGGAATGACCTCTTAAGGCAGTTCGTTCCAAATATTTTCTTAGGTTTTCGCGATTACTATACATAGCAATTAAACAACTTTGAATGGTTTAAATCGCGTATATTTGACATTATTTATATCCCGACGTTTCGAACACTTTGCAGTGGACGTGGACACGCAGTATTCGCTCACGGTGTCTGCTGCACGACCTGCAAGACCTCTGGACACCGTGAGCGAATACTGCGTGCATAGGGAATGTTATGATTAAAAAATTTCAGACGGTAGTAATAATTTCTTAATAACTCAAGTGACAAATAAAATCAATTAGTCACCCCGTGACCACGTCCACTGCAAAGTGTTCGAAACGTCGGGATATAAATAATGTCAAATATACGCGATTTAAACCGTTCAAAGTTGTTTAATTGCTATAGTTCGTTCCAAAGCCTATGGACAATAGGAAGTTTACGGACGATCTTACGGGTGCTATTTAAGGGCGTGTCTGTTACCTCAGGCCGCCATGTTTGTTTACATTTTGGACAACATGGATTGGAACAGAATATGTACAATTCAACTACTCAGTCCAGTTGTTTTTTTGTTTATCCTTTTGATTAATCCTGAATTTCTAATCAATTAAAATCCGTCACATCGAAACCCTGATGATGGCTCTTCATGTGATTTTTCAAGCTACCATTTTGCGTGAACGCGGAGTTACACAGATCGCATTTATACCGTCTCTCGTTGCTGTGAGACCTTATATGTTCCTGCAAAGACTGAAGTCTGGGATAGCTTTTATCACAAAATTCGCATCTGAAATTCCTTTCGCCCGTGTGAGTGGCCATGTGTTCTTTCAGACGGGAGGGTAAGTAAAATTTCTGATCGCACAAATCACACTGATGCCTATAAACTTTCAAATGGTTTCGCCTATTGTGTTCCATCAGCGTTTTTCTCCTGTTGTACACTTTGTCACAGAGTTTGCAGGGGAACGTTCTCTTGTCGCCGTGGACTTCTATCAAATGCCTGTTCCGCAGAGCGTATGATAAAAAACTCTCCTCACACTTGTAGCAATTCACCGTGGGCTTTTTCTCGTGCACAGTCGCTACATGTAAATACCTGCTATATTTCGATTTTAAATTCTTCCCGCAAATTTCACACGGGAAATTCGCGTCGGATTTATTGTGGGATTTAATGTGGCTTCGCAACGAGTTCTGTTCCAAGAAGCACGCGCCGCACATGTCGCACACGAACGTGCCGAAATGATCGATCATGTGCTTTTTTAGAACGTCAAAGTATGGAAAGGAACTGTTGCATTCTGTACACGTTAAATTATTTAGCGTTAAACGGAATTTTAGAAACTCGTTTGTCACGGGATATATATACTTCCCGTGAGTACTAGTGATGTGACATTTGAACGTCGACAGATCATCGATTTTCTCGGAACACAATCTGCAGTCGATGCGGGTGATGTCGATTTTCGGTATCTTCTTATTCTCCATAGAACATTCGAATAATTCTTTGGGATTGTGGACTAACGTGTGTTCTCTTAGTTCTACCGGATTTGTAAATTGGTCCTTGCAGTAGAAACAGTAATAATTGCTAATTCTATTTAAAAATGGACAGACGTAAGAATTATGGACTATTGTGACAGCGTTGGAATAAATCATGTGATCGTGGTCTGTGGCAGTTTTCTTTTTCGCTTTAGCTGTAACTGTATTTGCCTTCTTCACTGGTCCGGGAGCTGAAGTTGAAACAGTTGTTGATTACTAATTAAAAGTTAGTTATTAATTATACAACGCATCACCGAAATAATGCAAAATGTGTGTGACATACGTCAACTATTGTAATTGAAAATACATAAAACTGTTCTAGTGAAAAATATAATGATTTTAGGGAATAAATGAAATGTAAAGTTTCGTTGTTCTATCTAAAACGTTCGTAGCTTTCACTACTCATCGTGCGGACGACGGCGGCGCGGCGCATTGTTTACGCTGGGCACACACCATCAAGTTTGTCGTCAAATTTGCATGAGGCTCGAGACTTGTTCAAGTAAACTTGACAGTGTGTGGATGTCAGTCGGCATGACGAGTGTACTTGAAGACAATCTATTTTCGATTCTGCCTACTTGATCAATCTTTATGCGTCATGCTTACTCGATGCGCGTCAGTTCAGTCAGTTGTTTGTCGGCGGCTGCTCTCTTTTCATCAACCAGTTATGACACCACTCTGCACGATCTTTTCTTTCTCCCCAAGACGAGTAATAAGCCTACGATAACTAACGCATCATCGTCCATCACCGGTGACGCCAACTGACTTCTCATGAAAAATGAACCTAAACTTGATCGTGACTGGCGTATATGGACGAACTGCAAATTGGATCAAGCCTCAAGTCTCATGCTAATTGGACGACAAACTTGATCGTGTGTGCCCAGCATTACATGACTGCGCGTAGGATAAAAGATATACTAGAAATCACCAATTCTTGAAATATTCTCGATACTATTTCTAACTCTCTCTCTCTATCTCCCCCTCTCTCTCTCAGAATAGATATATATATATATAATAAATTAATAACAGAGCCCGTAGCTGTACATGAAATATTTTTTTGGAAAATTCATTGCAGCGATGGAAAGACCAAAACAACAAGTTTTGGAAGTTTTGTCTGTCTATCGGAACGCGCATCATGCAAAAACTTATCTTGTGTATCGGGTTAACAATTATTGTACTTTTTATTCCGATGCGAACAGAGCTCCCGCGGGAGACACTCTAAAGTTCACGCGAAAGAAGTCAGTGGCATCGCTATTAAAAAAATGTGGTTTTCCAATTTATGACTAAAATGAAAAAAAAAAAAAGCCACAATCAATGGCCCACTAGGATCCCCCGTGTCGCGGGTCCAGAGACACATACAAAGACTGGCTATTACTTTCTGTTTATTTGCATTTTTGTATTCCATGAAGCTATATACTTTAACATTTAGTGTACCTATGGCCTATTTTTTGTCCGAATTAAATAAATAATAATAATAATAATAGATTTTATTAACAAAATCGACGCGCCCTCATAAGTATTTGTAACATACCTGGCTTCTCCAGTATCTGATCAATAATTTTATCTCTTAATTTCTTCATCTTTCCGAGCAGTTCACTTTTAGTTTTGATGGCACTTTTCCTGCCACGTCTCGCTTTTGTACTTTTGATACTGTCTCGTCTCAATTTTGCCTTTCTCTCCACTGGCTGCTTGAGTGTGGTGTCGGCTTCTGCAAATAAACACACGGAACATGTAACACGGTAGTGAACGCAGCTAGAATTGATGTTTTGTTTTTATAGGTGATGGAGGCGGACAAATAAACAAGTAAATATAGTTCTCTCCATCTTGAAAGAACAGATCCCTAATGGGACAGATTGAATACATTTGTGCATATAATAAGTAAAGGTTATAGTAGTTAGGGCGTAGCGTTGGGGGGGAGGGGGGGGGGGGGTACCGCGGGATCGCGAGTCGGTGAGAAGCGCCCAGCCACGTGCCGATACCTGGTAAAAGTGTTGGCTGAAGGCCGGTGCGTGTTCACGGTGTAGCGAGGGCGAGGTCTTCGTCTCCTCCGTTGGGGACGGTGTATATGTGTAGTCTTGCGAGTATAGTGTAAGAACCGAATTGGCAGCAATAATGGGGTCGTCGGGGTCGTCTAAGTCGTGCCGAGGATAACGACGGCAGCGGGGAGAGTCACTCCTATCGGGTTCATAGGTTAGGCTGTCAACTACTAGGGGGTTGGGATGGTGAGGGACTCTGTCGTAGTAGCGTCGGGCGGAGTATTTTCACGTATTTGACGACGGAAGGAAGTTCCAAGTCCCCGTGGATGTCGACATTGCGAGAGGTACCATTGGGCTGCCACGGTCGTAAGACCTATCTATTTTGGAGAGGGTTTGGAGTATTTTAATGTTGGAGGGAGCTGCGTGTGCAAAGACACACGCTAGCGAAGGTTATTATGGGACGTACGCAGGTTAAATCTACAACTGAGTCCAAAACGTCTCCAACATCACTTCTCCTTTCTCCCTTTTCTATCGCACGTATCAAAGAAACATCTTCCTGAAAAACACAAAGTATCCTTTTACTGGCCTTGTGCACAGCTCAAAAAATCCGTTAACGACTGCTAATACGATAACGTGTATCTCAGACTCGAAAGGACAACGCATTAATGATGGTAACACCGGAGTTAACGAATCAAAAGAGTTGAATCCGCGAGCGGAGCAGAATCCCTTAATTGTTCCATCGAATTGTTATTCATTCCGATTCCGGCGCCGATCATGATCGTGAGTGTAATCGCGCATCGCCACTTGTCGGGGGCTCAAAATCGAGACTCAACGATGACATGACCCTTTTCTTTGCTTATGCAACACCTTTAGGGAAAGGGAATGAAACGCTCTCCGAGAGCTCTCGGAAGCTCTCGGAAATGAGTTAAGGAGTAACTAAAAGAAATCGGATCCTCAAGCGGAGCAGGATTAAGTGAGCTGAAACACTCTGAGAAGTCTTGATTACCCACCACTACTTCAACGCATACGGTATGCGTTGTAGGTACCGATCGGATAGGTATGCGGCATACCTATCCGATCGGACAGTAATGGTAAACATTTTTAAAAACAACATGAATTTAAATCAAATGAATTAACAATAATTTTCATGTTTTTAATCAATCATTTATGTAGGTCACACATACAAAATATAGGTTTACATACATTTGGCCATATTTTTATCGATAAGAGACACAAGTTCGTGTAACATCACTATTGGTAACTGTCATAGCGGTCGTCACCGGTTGGCCTTAATTTATATTAATATTATAAATGCGAAAAAGTCTGTTACTTTTTCACGGCTAAACCACTGAACCGATTTTGATGAAATTTGGCACGGAGATAGATCGAAACCCAGGCACGGACATAGGGTACTTTCCAGGGACGGACTTAGGGTATTCACCGCGATAACCGAATTCCACACGGGCGAAGCCGCGGGCACAGCTAGTTTAGTATAAATTAGTATATTTGTGTCGCTTAAAATGAAAATCCATCAAATCCAAAATACCTTTTTGTAACCAATAACCTTTTCAACCTCATAACCTTAACTTCTCATAACTTCAACCTTTTTTTCTAATAAATTGCTGTGAAGTCATCGTTTTTCTTTTTTTTTTTATTGAATAATACCAACTCTTACGACGTCCTTTTGATACTAACCTTAACTATTGTATGTGCAAGCAGCTAAATATACAAAATTGGGTATACTCAGAAATATTGTCAAAGGGAGATGACCATTTTTGATTATAATCGACTCATTTAAAAATGAGAATCTGCACAGTATACTTAATGAACTTTATTTATTTTTTTAAATCTTCAATTGCAACATGCTCCTGCCAGGATACATAATTTCTAGCAGGACCACGACGTGATCCTCGTGAATCCTCGGAATAAAAATTTTAATGAATTTAGTACAAATTAGGAGACTCAAAACCAAAAATTTGTACACAGCAAAGAAGCGTTTTGATACTGTGGCTCTAAAGTGCTGTGGTTATGCCTCCTTTCAGCAAAAGTCCACTCTCAGGTACAACACTTTATATTTTATGTGGAAGGCAAGATTTACGTAAACAGATAAAGATATTGTTAACAATGCACTTAAACGACATCACGAAATTAGGCCACGCCCCCTAATTTCCAGGCAAACGTCGTCAGTAAAGTAGCAATCTAGGTTGTGCAAATAGCTATCTTTTACTGAAGCCTTTTGCACCCGATAGCCAATGAAAAAATGTGTCATTTTTGTACTTATTCTATTTTGTATTATTTCAATATTATTTCTTTGTTATTGTTTTCGTTATACTTTCTTTATTGTTATTATCTCTTTATTATCCCTTTTGATACAAACTTAGAATAAGCTATTGATTAAAAGTAAAATATTAACATTATATACAATTAATCAGTAAATATTAACTTAGTAAGTAAGTTAATAAGAATAAGTACCCATTGTTCTGCCAATTATGTCTACAAAGTTAATAATGTATAAAATCAAAGTAGAGAACAGAACAATGGGAAAAAATGTATAATTAAGAAATTATGTAAAATCCTGTAGCAGGATCCAGCAGAAACATATTAAAGCATTTTCCTCGCCGGTTTTTTATTCCCCTGAATATCACGTAGACATGTACTTGCTACAGGAAAGCTCTGCCAACATTTCCTTATCATTTAGATATGGAAATATCCAGTATTATATAAACAAATAAGGTTGTAAGAAAACCCGCGAAAGTTGGCAGATCTTTTAAAAGTGGCAGTAATATACTGTAAAATTGTAAATAAAATATGTAACAATGTAAATAATATGTGTAAAATAATAATAGAAAAAATAAATAAAGACGGTTGAAGGGGGAGGGGTGGTGAAGAGAGACAGGATAACGGTCATTAACGGCTTAACGGAAAAAACCGCCAACGGCTCTCCTTACGGTAACGCCGTAACCCTAATAAGCGGATAGGAAAAAACGGAAAATAACGACAAAAACGGCAAAGATCAAATACGTCACCAGACGTCTTCTAAAAGAAGCAAGGGAAATCAAATACGTCATCAGACGTCTCATAAGGTAGGAACAACGGTTCCAAATACGTCACCAGACGTCTTCTAAAAGAAGCAAAGTCAGCACCGTCTCGAACACCACCGCAAGCCCTAAAGCCAATTAAGAAAATCAACACAAGACCTTTTATTCACGTGATCCCCTCAACCCAGCAGATAGTTCCGGCTCCGCCACTCTACGAGCCCGGTGGATTGAATAGCGCCGTGGAAATTATTTACAACGATATTTACAACAGATATATAAAGAAAGAGTATTAAAAACTAAACACTTGTATATGCGGATGGTAAAACGAAAAACAAGAGAAAAAACAATAATGGCAGACGCAAAGGATAAGACGACGTAAGACGTCATGACCAACTAGATGTCGATCTAGTTGGCTTCGGCCGGCGGGTTCCTACAGTTCTATGAGGAAGTATGAGACCGGCATTTCCTTTATTTTCCCAGCTAAAACGTGATTCTAACCGAGTGAAGCTAGGAAGCTAAAACATACCATTATTCGTCTTATGATCGGCCAACGGCGACTTGCAGTCTTCTTTCAATAGTCCATTGTCAGAATCTGAATTAAACAAAGAGAAATTACTAAATGAGCAGTTGAAAATACTGAATGAGCAATAAAAGAGTCAGCACCAATCAGAAGGAAGATTTCGTTACTTTTTGTGTTTTATTTAGAAAAAAGTGTTAGCCAAAACATGTAGAGCTTTACGAGTCCTACACAATGAAGGCCTTTTTTATGAACGATAGCGGCAGACCAGCATACAGTCCACCTGATGGTAAGTGGATACTGGTATGCTACTTTTAATACATGAAGACTTTAAAATGTCAGAACTCTGCGTTTTTTTAACAGTGCCACTGTATAGCTCAATCTATGTATATTGGTCGACTTTATACAAAAATACACAAAAATCAGGGTGTCAGAAAAATTGGCCCGTGTCCATTGTGGAGAGCTTGATTAAAGAAGTGCACAAAAATATTTTTTTTAATTATATATCCATTGGCAAGTTGCGGTGCGATCAAAAGTGATGACTAACACCCTGCTAGGGCACAGTAAAAGTATATATTACATAATGCTCTCACCATCTCCAGGATCATCAGCAAAAGCATCATCTCTGTCCACTTCACCATCACTGACCATCGGCTCTGTTTTCACCTTAACATTGAATAAATGATTGGCATCTGCAACAACAGTAACTTTTGATCGGCTTAAATATTAATTGGCTGCATTGCAGCCGCTACAACGTAGATTCAATTTGGACAAAACGTAGATACACAGCAGTCTGAGATAAATGAGACAGCCTTAAATTAATAGGTGATAATTGTTTACTTATACACAATTTGATTTATCGAGAGGGCTTTTTCCCTAGATTTAATGCTGGATGTCGAGATATTTCTTTCATATACAGCCGTGCGTGTCAATTACCTCAGGCGGCCATGTATGTTTACATTTTGAGCAATTGAGTCAGTGGCGTAGCTAATCCTAAATGGGCCCTGTATCAAAATTTGTTTGAGGGCCCTTTTTATTTTTGCCCTGTAGCTCGGGGGCCCCGGCGTATCATTGATATGGGTGATACGGCGGTAGTTACGCCCTTGAATTGAGTACTGTACTATTACAATGAAAAGCGTATGAAGTTTATTAAAATTAAAAACCCTCTTAAGACTGAATTTCAATCATTAAAAAGAACAACTTTTCATCTAATACTTTTCTAAACAAGATATTTTTTCAAAAAAATAAGTATTTTTTTAAATGAAGTCTCTGATTTTGTTACTCTGCACTACTCACTGTATGCCGCTACGAACAGCAACGTCGCACCCTGCATTCATAAACAACTTTTAATCGAACCACTACTATTAGATACCTAGACATATGTAAATCAGTAGGAGTGTACGTACACGGTGCGAGTGAATTGTGCTGAATTTTAAAAAGCCATAGTACAAAGGTTATAAATTTTCATGAAAGAAACTCAGATATGCCAGAGCCCATTTCCATTCCATTAATTCCTATCCCTTTCCATTTTCTCAACTCTTTCTCCAAATACATTCCTAAATCTTCAAAGCAGCGCATCCTGGTACATGCCAACGTTTGTCATTCTGGACTGATGTCGTCATGTATCGCGCATGTTGCGGGGCGACAGTATTCACTCACCATCAGGTGGACTGACTGCTCATTTAGAAATTTATATTTATAGATTTAAAAAGTCACTATTATTTATAGAAAGAGGACATGACATAAAAAAATATCTGCTTATCCCTTCAGGAGATATATATCTTCACATAATATAATTAGTAATCTGTCTTCATAAACTTGTAATGTATAAACTTGTAAAATCAAATTTTATAAATTGTTGACTGATCCTGGACTGATGCTTTAAGCATCAGTCCGGGAACTTTTGGATCACACCTCCTATATGGTAGTATAATATAAGTAATTAATTCTCATTTGTTGAAACATTAATATACATAGGCACGTGTTTAGACATCTTTACAATGTAATTTTTATACTATGTTTATACTGTTGTTCCAAATAAAATAAAATTTAAAAAAGTCAATTATTCTATAGATAGTTGCAAGACTAAGGCTAAATGTTGTGATCCCACCTTGCTTCTTCTCCAGCTTAGCATCGAGGAACATCTGTTCACAGCTCAACACCTGCTGTTTGAATGTGTACGCCTCGCGGAGTCTCCCCACACATGTTGCGCAAATGCAGCAGTCTCGGTTTTCACTGTCCAGGTGTGATAGCTGAAATGAGATCATTACTGCCCTTGAGATAATGGAGAAGTTCACTATTTCTTAAGGTTTGAAAAGTCTTAAGGTTTAAGAGTTGAACAATAAATCTTATGAATTTTTTTAATGATATCTTTAAAAATGAAGTTATAACTTTTCAATGTTGGTTGGCTATTGACAAACAAAATGCGGAGTAGACTGTGACATTATGACACATTTAAATAAAAACTTACAAAGTATATCACTATAATTTTGTTAAGACGGCATGTAAATAGGGCTAGGGTACTTGTATTAGGGGTGTAAGGGGTCCCAACCTACATCTCTGGGACCCAAGCCAACCTCGCCGGCTCGTGGTGCACCCTGCCGACCAACGAACGAGGCTCTGGCGACCCGCCACCACGCACTGGACCAGCGCGGCGGGTTACGGTCCACCCCCCCACCCCCCCCCCCCCTATGGCTGAAAAAGTAAATCAGCCCCAAGTTCCCGGCGGCTCCAGTCGCAACACCGGCGTGGACGACGGGCGCTGGTCGCGCGCTGGAGCCAGGGGTGCTAAGAATCTCCGGGCGGGATTTAAAAAGGGGGAGGCCTATGTCCAGCAGTGGACGTCCAAGGGCTGAGATGAATGATGAATGAATGACTTGTATTATATAATTGTATAGTTTCTCAATTAGTGTTAAGTTTGAAATATGTATGCGTAAAAATATGTGTTTATTTATACCTTTGTTATTAAAATATTCCCTAGTGTGTCTTTTACTTCCCTATTAGGATAATTGTTGGTGTATAGAGTAAGTAGGGCATGCTAGGGATGAATTGTGTAATGTAAATAGACGCTATTACGTCCGGAGAACAACTAATAGCCCGCCGCCTGGCCGGACGAATATTTATACTCCTGAAGTAGGGGACGTCGGTAACGTAATATGTCGCGCAGCCGCGCGCCCTGTCCACTCGCAACCGAACGTCATAGCGTCAGAATCTTATTAGATCCACTTATATTTTCTAATTAGATTTAAGGAGATAATGTAAATATTTTAATAAGAAAACATGTATGGCAATAAACGATCCCGCAGGTAGCGGGAGGGGTACACACGTAAACAAATGGTGGGGGAAGGCCAAATGGTATAAAAGACGGACCATTTTGGGCTCCCCGACATTTATTACCGGCGGGGGAGCCCTTAGGCTCATTGCAACACACACTTTTTCCTGGCTGAGCACCTTATGCGCTCGCCCCTCATCAACATACGACCGGTAACTCTTGAAAGGCCACCAGGGCCACAAAAACTTAGACCTACACAATGTTGAGGCAATCAAGGTTTTTTAGCAGGTAGGAGTCCGGCACTACCTGGTACCACCTAGACTAGATGGTACCAGGTGACCATGCAGAGTTTTCCTTGATTGACTTTCCTAACATAAATCCCCGACATTCCATCCAGCGGCTTCACTCCGATCACATCTCAAAAGAAAGTACCTCTGTGCTACCCCGGCTCTATGTGAAAAACAACAACAAGTCGTTTTAATCAAGAAATCCTATTATACAAAAGAGACAAAAACCAGATTGAGTGTATCAGTGTAAGCTGCTTAGCCTATATTGAAGAATAGTACTGATGAAGATCAACATTTGTATAAATATTTTTTTTCTAAAATATACAGAAAATAGTTGAATCTCATTTTAAATGATTGTAAGGCGAGGGCCTTCAAGAATTTTATATATTGTGACGTCATCATTGCGAGTAACGCGTCAGGGATGAATCAATAATTGTAGCAAAACTGAAAGCTATATCTAGGTCATTTTAAAATGGATTTGTGGATACACATGTATCCACCATCAACGCTGGTTCTGTATGGCGGATTATCCGCGTGCTGGCCGGCTATAGCATAGCACCACCCCATCCCTTCCCATGGGTGTCGTAAAAAGGCAATGGGGTGTTGCTATTCTATAGCTGATGGACACCACACAGGTACCACAAGCGCTGAAGAACTACAACACCTATAAAAGTGGACTCGTCAAGCCGATAGGCCAGCATAGCGTTTTAACGCCATACATCCCTCATGCATGACATAATGTGCATGGAGGTACATTTACAGCAATGGATACTGAAAGAGCTGATTGCATTGCATAGTGTAAATAGGTATCTCAGGTGTTGAGTTCCAAAGACTAAAAATTAACGTTTTTGAATGCGACCACAGACCTTGGGGTGGGTGGTCTGTGACGACCTATCCACAAAGATATATAGCAGTAGAAAGATGAATGAAAGCAAGAACTTTTCTCTACTATTTGCAATCAACTACAGCCTCAGAATACGCAGAAGTACCCACCAACAAACCAAAGCAGTCCATAAACATATCAGAATACACTTCCTTTTTTCCTGACCACTCGTATTCGCTGGTCAATAATCGGCATTTCTTTATGGATCTACAGCAACGGCACAGACCTGGATCCACTAAGGGTCCTTTGTTTTTACTCACAGCGGTTAAGGCCGCCATTAGGGTAAAGGAAAATGTACTTTTTGGAAATAAAATGCAAAATCAAAACATGAAATCCTTTCATGGTAGTCATTCAATACATTGTTATTTTTTTATTAATAATTTATTTGGACACTGGTATAGCTATTGGTCCACACACAGTAATAATAAACACTTAGCATCACATGGGACCGCTTGTTTGTTCGCCTAGTCGGATTTTTTATCCGAGTCATGGATATGACATGTAGACATGTGACTCAGTCCTCGTAAACTAATTATCACTTTACTGAGTGACTCCTACTTCGGCGGGACTGGACAATAACGTGATAAAAATAGTTCTATTTTATTATTTACTGTGAGTGGATCAACGGCTATACCGGTGTCCCTATAACTCATCTAAATAACAACAAAATTAAAATAGTCAAAGTCAAGTACAAAAAAATTCGTTTACGAGGCGTCAGTCGGGGAGATCGAGTTTCACGTGTTTTAGAACACAGCGCTACCAGACATTATTTTCTTCCATTGCCTAAGGAATTTTACTACATAATTCCAAAGAATATGGACATTTATGTCAATAAATTAATTAATGATTGACATGGATTAGATTAGTTAACAATAAAGTAGTAATTTTGTTTTAAAACTTAAAAACTTTTACAGAAGCAACAAATCTTCAAATGTCAAGTTAAAGACCATTAAAAATAAATAAAAAGTTCCGCTTCCGAGTTTTAAGATGACAGTTGACATTTCATCAAAGTTTAAATTGTGGTCGTTTTTCAATTCAATTTCAATTTTTACTTCATATTTCAGACATTTTTCACCGATTTCCTGCATAAACAATAAAAATGGACGAAAAATGGTTTTCGGAAATCAAAGAACAAGTAGACTTACTATACAATCGTATTGATGGTAATATCAACGTAATTCAGTTTAAAATAAAAATAAATTGCTTATGCATATTTTACTTATGGATAGTTTTTTTTTTAGAGAAAATCGCCAAAGAACAGAAGGAATTAGAGGAGATTAAGAAGAATAGCGAACTACAGTCTAAAATAGACCAAGAGTTGAAGATAAATGTAAGATTTTATGCCTCTATATTGTAATTGTTCCTAAAATACAATTTCTCGATGCCCAAATGAATTGGTATATATGTTCTCCGATTTGGTGTATCACATACTTCAAATTTGTGCTGATACGACAGTAAGTTATGTTATATTGTTATCTATGTTGCATCCTATAAGAGGTAACGGACGGCGACAGCCAGTGTCTGATCTAAAATATGTATATATATATATATATATATGTGTATATGCATGTCCTGTACGTATACATATATGTATATAATTAGTAACAAAATTAGTAGTAATAAGTAATAACATAGTCTATAAGTTAAAATTGTTATTAACACTAAAGAATGAAATATGGATCTTGTTGTCTGAAATAAATGAATTATTATTTTTATTAAATTTATAGTAATTTTGTTTATTATCTGCATATAATAGATGGGTATCTATTATATGCAATCTATGTGCAAACCACTTTCCAATATCATAAAGATAGGCAGCAGGGGCCCCAAAGGAGACCCTTGGGAATATCCCCAAGGATATAGTTATAAAATCGGACCTGTGCCCCTATCACAACAGCTCTTGTCTACAATTTCTTATGTATGAATGCATCCAACACAATAAGTGTAGGTTTTCTTCACCATCGAGCTAGTGACGATTGTTAAAAATTCATGCTTATGTAGAAACTCAGTGATCATGAGTTCAAATCCTAGGTCCGGATTTGAACTCATGATCACATATATGTGAATTGAGTAGATACCCAGATTATTATTGTGTAATAGGTGAGCACCAATATTGCTGCTATGCCTGTATCTTGTGTTAGCTGGGATTACAGGTCTCACCATATAATCTTTTCTGGAAGCCATTTGTCATGTTTGTGTTTGAACTGTTTATAGTCAACAATTCAATGATTTCTTCAACTCTATTATTGAGAATTAACTGTTTAGTGTTAGTCAGCTTTAGAATATTACCACCCCATCTTATCCCGTGGGTATTGTAAAAGTGGCTGTAAATGAGGAACTACACCACCTCTAAAAGGGTGGACTTGCCAACTAGATTAGACATGAGTTTAAGTGATGTGACATTTTAAGGTCATATATCCTTCACGCACTAGACAATGAGGATACTACTAATATCCAACAATGGATACTAAAACGGCTGACTGCAGTTGCTGATCTTAATGAATCATTAACTCTTGTAGGAAGAACTCACAGAGCAGCTAATGAGTGTGACCAAGAGATGCAGTGAACTTGATAGAGTTTGTACCACATTTGACAGTCTCACCATCGCTGATAGTGATAAGAACAGACTGGATAATGCTAAGTAAGTTCTAATGTACTTCTATGACTGCCAGGTATACTGAAGTAGGCAGGGACGTGCATCTCATATAATATACAATGTGTCACTGAAATAACGAAAATTGGTTGAAATACGATTCTACGCGTTTTTATAGGGTTCTTTTTCATAACTTATTGTTTATTTCTGGTGTATCTGTTATTTTCGCGTAGTTACGCAAAACAAATACACTCATTGCAACTATCGGGCGTAGCACCCTGTCACCATCCTGTACTGAGTAATGACTGCTACGAATGTTTTAGATAAGACAACAGTTTGAAACTTTTCATTTATTCCCTATAATCTTATTTTTCACTAGAATAGTTTTATAAATTTTAAATTGGATGACGCGTTTCAGGTTTTGTGTTATTTCCAATCTTGACCGAACTCTTGAGACATGTTAATAACGTAGAGTGGTTATAATGTAATATAATTAACTCTTGAAAGATTTGAATGTTTCTTTTTTAATCGATCAATTTTTATGTTTTTCAGGGATATGTGTCAAATCGGCAAGGAGATGACCGGTATACGTTTTGACTTCAGTGCACCGCCCAATTTCGCTAAAGGATGTATCCTTTTTATCGAAAATAATATATACATACATTAGGGTGTCCCTTATTTTTCAAAGTTTTTATTTTCTAACGCATAGGTCTTAGTTTTGTTCATTTGCTCTTAAAACACTCGAAAATAAATTTTAACCTTATTTGGAGTACGATAACCCGTGCCGACTTGCATCGAATCATGTTCATACAAGTTGCGCGGAAGTAGCAGCGCGTACTGGCGGTATTTGTCATTTGTTCTCAGTTAGTCTCGTGATTAACACGCATTGTTTTACATTTAGAAGATGGCAATGGAATTAAGAAGCAATAAAAAAAGTATTTTCTTAGTTGGTGAGGTAAATTATCAAATAACAGGCGCAAAGTTACCGTCTAAACGTCAAGTTCTTGCAGTACTTTTTTCTAACATTCGCGAAGTTAAATTGACTGTTAGTGAAAGCGCAAATCTCGTCATTCGAGAGTGTATTATATTTTGGGAAAAAGCTAGAATCTCTACCAGAGCTATACTTAAAACTTGTGGATCTTCACCATGCTTGGAGAGAGTTGCAAAAAAATTCCAAAAAAACATAATGTTTACGAGCGCCATGAGGAGGACTTTCAAAACAATTTAGATAATTTATTCGATATAGCACACGCCGATGCTGTGGAACGGATGAAAACAGAGGAAGATAAAATCTTTTTACAAAAACAAAGAGAACCAGGGCGTCCAGGATGTTTAGCGGGTGTAGACAAAAAGTTAGCTGAGAAAGAAGAAATGGCAAGACAGAGAAAATTAAAAGAAGAAAAAAAAAAGACGTGAGCAAATGTGTTCCCAGAGTTTATCGTCATCTCTTACTACACAAGATTTTATACAAACGCAAGGACATCACGATCAACCTACCAGCTCTGATGAAAGCCTTGAGGAACCCTTGCCATCGACATCTCAAACGGTAAGTTCTGGAACTACTACAATAAGAGGAAGGAAAGAATTTATCATGCCTAAGTTAGATGCAACTTTAGATAGATTTCAATTAAGCATAAGGGATTCTGTCTATATACTTCAGGCTGTAGTAGAAGCACTAGATCTTAGCTGTGATGATTTCCCGATAAACAAATCGTCCATTCAACGCATTCGCACACAGAGTAGAAAAGATAGAGCGGAATCTATAAAATCAGATTTTCAGAATAATATCCCTGAAATGGTGACCGTTCACTGGGATGGGAAATTATTACCTGGACTGGACGTGAGAAGTTCTAAAGAAGAACGCCTGCCAATACTTATTTCATTTGGAGAAAAGGAACAACTTCTGGCTGTGCCCAAACTGGAGAGCTCTTCTGGTCAAGATCAAGCTAAAGCTGTGTTAAACGCACTTTATGACTGGAACCTCGATGACAAAGTACAAATAATATGCTGTGATACAACTGCGTCTAATCAGGGCGATTGAAAGGAGCTTGTGTACTTTTGGAACAAAAATTAGACAGGGAATTAGTACTCTTTGCTTGCCGCCATCACGTTTACGAACTGGTTTAAAATGTGTGTTTGAAACAAAAATCCACCAAATCACAAGTAGGCCTGATATCCCAATATTCAAAAAGTTTAGAGATAACTGGAAAACTATTAATCCTGCTGCTATTGAAACATACACCGATATCGTCACACAACATTTTTGTAATACAACAATAGAAGAATTGTTGACATTTTATAATCAAGAACTGCAAAAATCCATTGTACGTGACGATTATCGGGAACTGATTGAACTATCTATTATTTTCTTAGAAGGAGACCTCCCGGAGCGATGCACCAAGCAAGGTGGATGGCTAGAGCTATTTACTCTTTAAAAATATGTTTTGTTGCAATCCCAGCTCAAAATTAGCGACAAGGATAAACGAGCACTTCAAGACGTTTGTTTATTCAGTGCGGTTATATATGTGAAACCATGGTTTGGATGTAGTCTGCCGGTGAAGGCACCAAATCAAGATTTGTGCTTTTTAAAGAGGCTTAAGGAATATGAAACTGTTGACAAATTGATTTCCAAAGCAGCCCTGAGCAAGTTTAGTCAACATCTTTGGTACTTGTCAGAAGAAATTGCCGTTTTATCACTCTTTGATGATGAAGTTGATGAACAAACCAAGAGAAACATTGTAATGAACTTACAAAGAGAGAGTTTATATGATTCTGGGAAGAGATATATTCCATCGAA
The DNA here is from genome assembly GCA_914767545.1 of Sesia apiformis. NCBI lineage: Eukaryota > Metazoa > Arthropoda > Insecta > Lepidoptera > Sesiidae > Sesia > Sesia apiformis. The sequence continues at coordinate 2,679,154 of OU611975.1, forward strand.
AGAAGATATGTCTGATTATTTGTATCGTAAGTGGGAATACATAGTATTATTTTTTACACTGTTTTCACTAAACTGATAATAATACTGCCTTATTTATTGTTGCAGGAAAATTATTAAGTGATTTTGTGTCTGTCAAGAGCACAAATTTATTTTCTCGATTAAAAATTGATGAGAACTTCCTCCAGAAACCCGTTTCTACGTGGGAAGATGTTGCCTATTTAGAGGCAAAAAGAAAGGTTATTTCTTTAAGGGCAGTTAATGATACAGCTGAAAGAGCTATAAAACTTATGCAAGATTTTCATGGTTTGATCACTGCAAAGGAAGAACAAAAGCAATTTTTGCTATGCTGTGTGCAAGAGCATAGAAATCTGTATCCAGACTGTAAAAAAGAGACCCTCAAAAGAAAATATCCTGGTTGATCTGTAATTTTATCTTCTTTTAATAAATAAGTACCTATTTACTAACTTTCTTTTTGATTATTATTTTTCTAAAATATAAATATTTCAATTGATTTAGCTACATAACGGAAAGCGTTAAAAACAGCAATTTTCGAAATCTTCAGAGCTCTGTCGGCACGGGTTAATGTTGACGTAGGAAGATAAAATTTTGTATTTGAGTAAGTCGGGGTAGTTTAAAAAGAATTGGGGGGTATGCATTTCGATATCCGAAAAAAAATTTTTTTCACCCATATAAGGGACACCCTAACATACATACATAGTTAATAAAATCATAATAAAACAGTGTCCTGTAAATTTAAATACTTTTTGATAAAGCCACTGCAATGTATTTGAAAGTTTTTGCATTATTTCAGTTGTGCCATTATTAGTACATGTTGTGTTGAGTTCAGATTTATTCAAACTTAACTTAGTATAACTTAGTATTCAAACTTAGTATAACTTTAGCTGTACAATAAAGTATGCAATGCAATTAGCCCTTTCAGTATACACTGCTTGATACTGCTGGTCTCTGCATGCACATTGTCTTGTGTATGGCCTTAAAACGTCATGCTGGCCAAGCAGGTGGCAAGTCCACTATTTTATAGGTTGTGTAACAATAAAATATACTTCTAAATAAATAATTTTCCTTCATTCCAAAACGCAGATGTCAAAAACGTATCTCGGAAACTTCTAGAAGTGTTCGAAATTGATGCAGATAATGCAAATACAGTGAATAAATTATGGGCTGTCATACAAGCGAATGCGACTACTGGGTGGCCAGAATTGACGGAAAATAAAGAGAATGTACACAAAAACTGAACTTAAATTAACAATATATCGTCCAGAGAATGTACACAAAACTGAATTTAAGTTAACAATATGTCCAGAGAATGTACAGAAAAATTAACAATATATTTATGGGCTAATTTACGGCCAGTTTCACACTTTTTTTTAAAGATTTAATTATATTTATGGTAGTTTCGGCCGCGGCTGTCAGTCCGGATATTCGCGAATTCGTATAATTTAGGTCCGGATAATCGAGTCTCTACTGAAGTCTACTGTATATTAATTAGTAATTATTAATATTATTCACATAATAGACAAAAGTGCTACTGAACCTTAACCGTTTTAGACTAGCTTTGAACCACAACGGTTTAAGCCCATTAAACACTTGTACTGTAACGCTCATGTAGACAGGAGCATCATTAGCGCTCAACCGTTAAGTGCTCATATTCGAGTGATATACATTTACCACCAATTGGTTGTTTGCTTGTGTACCTTCTTTATATAAAAAATAGTATTTTATTGTAAGTTTAAAATATGTATGTTTTTTTTTATTAAACAGATCCATAAATCTTGTCCATCCTACTATTCCTTTAGCCTATCTCTACACTGCTAAATATAGGCTACCACACATACGTCTCTTGCGTTCTATCATCCAACCACTACCTAAGACTTTCTGCATCACTCCACTTAACCGGTGGGTAAATTTAGAAAAAAAATATACCTGCAGTTATAAAACGCTATTCACAGCTTTCTTGAAGAACATCATGTAGTAGCATTCCTTGTTAATAAAATGTACTTGAATGAGTGCATGCTGCATTCCCACAGCCTCCTGGGCGCGTTACCCTTCTCACAGAAGACTGACTACCTTGAAATCCGTGTTGGGTAAAAAGCATGTTTTTATCCTGTGATAGGTATATAAAAACGCGCGTATTCGAATGCAACGTGTCAAAATTTCAAAGCAATTAAGAAATTTCGGGAGATTTAAGATTTTGAACAAACCAACGTTTACATTTTTATCTTCTATATATATATAAAAGAGGATGTTGGTATATTGATTAATAGACTTCGACACCGTTTGACCGATCACCATGTTGGCCCATATATGTATCTTTTCATGGAATTTTTATGCTATCGACTTTGTTGTAACTCTCCACTAGATGGCGCTGCAGCACATCAACTTCTATACCGTTCAACCGATCGACATGAAAATTGGTATACATAGGTATTAGAGCACGGAGTATATTTTCGAGCTATCGACTTTGTTGTAACTCGCCACTAGATGGCGCTGCAGTACATCAACTTTTATGGCAGGACCTGCCGGGTTTTGCTAGTATATTATATAGATGGGTGACTATTACATGATCATGAAATAAAAATACTGTTTAAAATATCGAATTGATTTACTTAAAAAACTTAAATAAATTAATTTAATTTATATAGATACTATTAATACTAACTTACATTACAATTGTGTATATTTATATAATCTCTATGAATCTTGTAACGCAACTCTGGATGCTACCCCCAAATAATTATTTTATTATACATACAATACATTTTATTAAAAGAAGATAAATTTTAAGTAACTACAGGGTTGCGTTACAAGGTGTGTAATATTTAAATTAAAATTTAATATAATATTGCATAAATAATAATAATTAATAATACTCATTTGAGATGCGGATATTACCCTAAAGCGTTATATTATTGTGATGTATTGCAGTCTATATGTTTGCTTTACAAGTTTTAAGGCGTTGGTCCATAAAACGATTTGATACTGTTGTCCCCCCCTGACAAACCCCACTGGTGGGGCAACGGTAATAAGTTTTGTTTTCGAATTTCCACACATTCACTTATCTTGTTTTTCTGTAGGTGATCCGATGATTTAAAAACATCGCAGGTTTAATGGACCCGAGAAGCCGTAGATCGTTCCAGGTGAAGAAAACCTGGTAATGCACATTTCCAGCACTGAACTAAAACATGTTAAAAAGAAGTATTGCATGCTACAACTGTTCAAATTACAAAAAGCAAATGCGGGTAGTTAAAAAAATGCTTGCGTGTAGACTACCCACCTCTTCGGTTAGATCGTGACCATGGTGCGAGTAACTTGACCGAAACATTTCCAACACGTGTGCCATAGCGGAATCGGCTGGGACGTGAAGATAGGGCAAGAAAAACCTGGGTCAACGGTCTCCGAGATTCAAAAGGCATTAGGATACCCAGATGGTATCATCAGGTAAATCAAAATGGGTCAAAAAGGTAAGATGGGCGATCTGCATGTGTTCATGGACGCGAGTGAAAGAGTCTACGGAGCCGTAGCCTACTGGGTCTTCCACTACGAGGACGGCAGTACTGGTACTGCACTAGTGGCAAGTAAGGCGCGAGTGACCCCACCATGTGAGTGAAAAAACCATGCACGGTGAGTGGAAGTGGCTACCAACTACAGAGAACGTAATTGACGAACTATCCAGGGGACTCAACGGTCTCCACAACGACCTTCGATGGTTCACCGGTCCAGCCTTCCGCACCAGGCCCGAGTCCGAATGGCCAATCCAAGGCCACGTAGAGCTTCCTCACGAGACGTCGGAAGAATTGAAAAACGCCGCCGTACACATCATCACAGAATCTCCCTTAAAAAGCGATCACCTGCCACGCGCCGGTCGTTTTAGCAGCTTCGGAAAACTGATTAGGACAACTGCGCGAGTGTTGCAGTTTATAGACATCCTAAAGAAAAGAAAAGAAATCCTAAAGTCACGCCCATTAAAGAGCAACACTTGGGAGACCGCGCTATTTTTATGGCTAAAGAAGGTACAAGAGAACTTCTTTGGCGACGAGATTAGGAGGCTACGTGTGGGAAAAGACGTAGCCAAATCGAGACCTCTAGAACGGAACGTAACGGACGGCTTGCAGCATCTGCATGATAGGGACATGGTATGCATGGTAACAGGGCGGAACTCTGACTTTCCACAGAGCTTTTCGGAGCCTGTCATACTAGATGGTAAACATCCGGTGTCAAGCCTACTCGTCATCGACTATCACCGTAAGTTTTAACACGCGAACAATGAAACCGTGGTAAATGAAATTAGGCAAAAGTACCATGTCATAAGTTTACGACCCACGGTACGACGAGTAGCCTTCGAGTGCCAACATTGCAGGTTGCGCCGATCCACCACTGCTACACCAATGATGGGAGACCTGCCGATAGAAAGGGTAAGTAGCCGTCTCAGGCCCTTCACCTATTGTGGACTGGACTATATGGGCCCACTGAAAGTGACAATAGGACGTCGCCACGAAAAGCGGTATGTAGCCTTTTTTACTTGCATGTCGGTTCGGGCAATACACTTAGAACTAGTTCACAGCCTGTCCAAGGACTCGGCAATTATGACTGTGCGGGAGATTCATCTCCCGGAAAGGTAATGTTAAGCGATAACGCCACGTGTTTCAAGGGCGCCGACTCGGAGCTTCGGCGCGCTATGGCAGAGTAAAACGTGAACACGATGATCGAGTTCGCGCAATCTAAAGGATTCAAATAGAGTTTCCTACCGCCGTCCGTCCCTTTCATGGCCAGAGCGTGGGAGCGTTTAGTGAGGTCAGTAAACAGTTCGCTTAAAACTACACTCAAAGAAAGGGCACCTAAGGAGGAGGTCCTTCTGACTCTCCTCGCTGGGGCCGAGAGTATCATTAACCCTCGGCCACTAACTTATGTACCTGTGGAGGCAAATGACAGGGAAGCTTTAACTCCAAACCATTTCCTGCTTGGGTCCTCCTCTGGGACGCCACCGCCTGGAGACTGATGATAGGGACTTAATTTTCAAGCGCACATGGCGCACTGCTCAACGGCTGGCTGACATATTCTGGCAACGGCGGATGAAGGAATACTCCCTACGTTGCGGCCCAGACCGAATTGTAAGAATGATGAGAATCTCAAAGCAGGAGATCTAGTGTTTATAGTAGATCCAAACTTACCCCGAAACGTGTGGCCACGCGGGGTCATCCAGGCGGTGTTCCCGGGCAAGGACGGTATAGTTCGAGTCGCGGACGTTCGTACCAAAGGGAGGGTCTTCCGACGACCTACGAAGAAACTGGTCCGGCTTCCGACAGGGACGGCGTCATCTCACCCTGAAGAGAGAGGTGCTGAGAGACGGCTCTCCGCACCAGGTGGGAGAGATGTTAACGATGACGCCTCAAATAAGTTAGTAACGTAAGATGTATCTTTGCAAATATAGTTTCTATGCCCTGTAATTGTTAGTTAAGAGTTTGTGTATCATGTATTTTTTGTATAAATAAAGATTACGACAGCGAATTAAATTTAACCCCGAAGGACGAACGCGAGTTGTGAAACTCAGAGTGTAAGCGTCAATGTTATTGTTGTTGTCCTTCTCTAAACATAGTCTGTCCTTATCATATGCTATCTCACTCCCACATGTGTACTGAATAAACATAGCCTCAGGCGCCCCCTAGTCGGTCGATACACGAATCATCTCATAGCCGTAGAAGCTAATTGAGACACCTATATAATTATAGATCCAGCTTTATATAGTATAATTCGGAATATAAGTAGGCCGGTTTTGTATGCAAATTGTCATCAGCACACCATCGCAGCTCTCACTACTAGCAACTCTCGAAAACCGCGCTCTCAAGAACACTGCCTCAACGGCTGCTACTACGCATCTTGATCGCAACTTCAGAGGCATCCGACTGTATTCGTGTACCGTCGGTACGGGCAAGCTCCTCAAGCGGTAGTTTTCACTGCGACTCGAGTTATTTCACGACCCGCCGCCCGTACACTCACTATCCTCCGTATACGCAACACTTTTCATGACAGGATTAATTAATCGGAAGATCTATTGCACCACTTATTCCGATCAATAATAATAACTTACCTTTTATATACCTACACATACGTAAATATGGTTTAGTAGCAAAATGTGCAATTCTCAAAATGGCAATAAAATAGTTATTTTTTTAGGTGATTTCAGTACGGATACACACAGTACACATGAATATACACAAAAATTCATCTGTACCGAAATCATTTCGAAAAGTAACTGTTTTGTTGCCATTTTGAGACCTTGGTATTTTAAAAATTTAACAGTTCGACGATTGGCCAATTTCGAAAATTTGTTATTTTAAACTTATGCCAGTTTGAGACTTATTTGCATTTTTTTGAACATTTTGCAAATAAACCATAAATAGGTTTTTACTAGCAAAACTATCTTTCCACTATAGCACAACACAGAACATTCTAAAAAATTCAAAAATAACACCCTTCTATATCGCACTCCGGATGATGGTTTTTTATATGAGATTTTAAACTCTCATTTTGTATGAAAGCCTGTCCACATATATGACAACGATATTTCCTATCATTTGTATGTGTTCTTATATGATATTGCAGAGATTTCAGTCTAGGATAGCTCTTGTCGCAGTACTCGCATCTGAAATTCCGTTCTCCGGTATGCGTTGCCATATGCTCTTTCAATCTCGAAGGCAGATAGAATCTTTGATCGCAATACTCGCACTGATGTTTTAAAACTTTCTGATGATTCCTCCTCTGATGTTCCGTTAAGGTTTTCTGCCTGTTATAGACCTTTTCGCACAAATTGCAGGGATAAACCCTTTTCTGACCGTGGGCTTCAGTCAAATGCTTGTTTTTTAAAGCGTAAGACATGAAACATTCATCGCATTTCGGACAGCGAATGATCGCTTTCTTCTTATGGACTATGTCCACGTGCATGTCTTTGTAATGGTTTGATTTGAACACTTTACCGCACACTTCGCACGTATGTCTTTCGTCGTCTTTATGTCTTTTCAAATGTGCGTCTAAACGAGTCTTTTCCAAAAAGCAAAGCCCGCAAACATCACACGTGAAATTACTGAAATGTTCTATCATATGCGTGTTCAATGTATTGAAGTCTTCGAAGACGCCACTGCACATTACGCAGACTAAGTCGTTCCATGTTAAGCGATAAAGAAGCATTTTGTCTGGAGCTTCGAAATATATCTTTTTCCCGTGGATCTCATCTATGTGTTGCTTAAAAGTCCCCAAATCATCGATTTTCGTTGGACATAATCGACAATCGATGCGAGTTATATCGATTTTGGGCATTTTCTTATACCCCATTAGAATTTGAAACGATTTCGTGTCGTGGGATACAGTATGTTCTCTCAAATCTTCGGGCTTAGCGTAGTAGTCTTTACAATAAAAACAGTAATAGTTATTTCGTCTGTTTTTGAAGGGGCATACGTATGAGAATTCAATAATGGTGAGCAGATTTTCTTCTGACATACAGTCTAGATCCCGGTCATAATTATTTTTCTTTTCAACTGGAGGTTTCTTTGGCGTTTTATTTCTTAGCATTTTTGACGAACCTGTGTGCAATTGAAAATAAAACTTGAAATATCTTATAATGAGGATTCGAAACAATATATACAGAATTAAAATAAAATGTGACATTAATTTATTGGTTCTAGTTTCCCAGAAGAGGAAGATAACAAATATAGACAATAGAAAATATTTATTTAACATTTCACCAGAGTGAAATGAAGCCGGTCTGAGTTGATAATGTGAGTGATACGAAATCTTCAAAAAATGACAATTAAAAATTGTAAATACGCCAAATTTTCGACAAAATGGCTAGGAACAACAAAACAAATAATTACATACCTGCTTTCTGTTTCATCTTTCCCTTTTTCTCTTTTTTCTTTGTGCTATTAGTTTTGCTCTTAGCTTTCCTCGCGATTTTCTTCTTTATCGGTTCATCGTCAGAGCTGAAAGACCCTTCGCTGTCATAATCTATGGATTTGGATTCATCGTTCAATTGCAAAGCTTGGTCGAGTTTCTTTTCTTTCTTTGGAGGTTTAAAATCTGTAAAGTATGAATTATATTTAAGGATTTTTGAAAGAAATTTTCATATTGCAGAAAAAGTAATTTCAATTTTTAGAGTAATTTCACTACATCTGCATCTTCTTTTTTTATATAGAAAAAAGGCGGCAGATGAGCAGGCAGTCCACTTGGTGGTCCGTGCATACTGTCGCCCTTCGACATCCGCAGGCGTCAGATGTCGTACATGACAACATCAGCCCAGATTTTTTGTTTTTCGCATTGGCTAAATTCTTGTGGCCCTAACGGCCTTTCAACCTCCGACGACCCAATTACTGCTGCCAAAGCGGTTCTTACACTACACTCACGGACTTCACATATACACCATCCCCGCCGGCGAAGATGAGGACGTCACCCTCGCTACATCGTGAACACACAACGGGCTTCAGTCAACACTTTTACCAGGTATCGGCACGGCACGTGCTTCTCACCGACTCGCGATTCCGCGGTACCCTCCCAAAGCAACGCCCTTATCCGAGGTGCGTTCCTTCCGCCGGTCTATCGGCGGGAGAGCCCTTAGGATCGTGGCTGCACACACTTTTTGCTCCTGGCTGAGCGCCTTCTGCGTTCGTCCTTAATCCATACATGTCCGGTGACTCTTATAAGTAGCAGAATATGGTGAGGGAAGGCCCAAAAAGTATAAAAGGCGAAGCATTTTGGGCTCCAAGCCATTCGGAAGCATGAATTCCGAAGCGATACACACTCAAGAAGAAAATACCTCTGTGCTACCTCGGCTCTATTGGAAAATAGTAATTGTTTTAATCCTATGATACAGTCCACACCCCGGAAACCCAGTTTGGTGCGCATCCTGTACACATACTTTAGTAATGGACGTACAATAAAACCAACATTTTGGGTAATAGGTATTGAAAGAACTTTCTTATTGTGTACAGAAATGAATTAGCCGGTTTTACTACTGATTCTACATGTTCAGTCCATTTCAGTTTGGATGTTATTATGACTCCTAGGTCTTTCTGTGAATGTACTGATGTAAACAACACTACTAGTGATGGGTAACTCCGGAGTTGATATTCATCAACTCCGGAGTTGAATTGAAAGTTGAAAAAGAGTTGAAAGAGTTGAATCCGCGAGCGGAGCAGAATCCCTTAATTGTTCCATCGAATTGTTATTCATTCCGATTCCGACGCCAATCATAATTGTGAGTGTAATCGCGCATCGGCACTTGTCGGGGGCTCAAAATCGAGATGCAATGATGGCATGACCTTTTTTTTTTTGATTGTGTAACAATCGTTAGGGTAAGGGAATGAAAGTAGATGAATCAAAAGAGTTAAGGAGTAACTAAGTAGGATCCGCAAGTGGAGCAGGATTAAGTGAGTTAAAACACTCCGCGAAGTCTTGATTACCCACCACTAAACACAACACATCCAATAGATTAGGAGAAAATGCATTAGGAATAGATTTGAAAAAAGGGTTAGTAAAATGGGGAGATATAGAATAAAATGGCATGGGCTCTGGCATATCTCATTTACTACCAAAACACGTACGTAGATTGAGTGAATAGGATATTGTGGGAAGTGCAGTACATTTCACGGTAGTGTTCTGCGAGTGTGGGGCCCCATAGTCAGTCGAGTGCGCCCAGCGGCTGTATGTGTTGTATGTGTACCCACATTCTTTAGATTAATACTCATATAGACAACCGAGGAAATTAACTTAAGAGTAAAATTAAATTTATTGTTTTTTATTCTGATCATTCCTGTTTAGGTGGACACGCAGCCTAAAGGGGTGTTTTCCTTACTCCTCTACTCTCCGTCCCCATTCCTCTTTCGAGGGATGGGCTGGGGATATAAAGAGTATGACGGAACAAGACTTTCTGTAGACAATAGTAGACATTATATATTTTACCATCAATATCATCAGCAGAGTAATCGCCAGTGGACAAATCATCATGATCGTGGTCACCGATTGAATTGTTTTCACTGCATTCATCTTTTGGCTCTGCCTTCAGTTCCACGTTTTCAATTTCCAATTTCTTCTTTATTTCTGTAAATAAATAAATAGATGACAAGTTATTTATTTATTTTTATTGGGTCAAATCAACACGGATACAATGTGATGGTTATTGTCAGTATGGGCTAATTGACTGTGGTTCTAAGATTTGCTAAGATTCTTCTAACTTAACATTTCGTTATTTTATGATTCTGTTTAATTACAAACATACTCTATCATCTGATTTTTAAGATGAAAAAGGATCCATCAAACGCTCTAATTTGAAAATCTTCATACAGATGCATGAATATGTCCTATTCTCAGAAAGTCTCGTCCACAGAATGTTCCATCAGCAGATAGCCTTCATGCCTGTGGTCCACCTGGGTGGACCATGGATATGTTTTCCTTTTTAATGTTTTGTTGAAGAATTTTGAAATAGAACGTCAACATAACAATTAAATAGGCAAATTGCATTAAAAAGTATATTTATGCATTTGATTTCCACCTTAAGAGTGATAATTAACGAGGCGAGGCAGACCATGGGAATACCATGGGAAAACTAACTACTTTGTTTCGTCCAGGTGGACTGACATCAAGAAGGGCATCAAGTTCAGAAAGAAGTGTAGAACAGAAGTTGTCCAATTTTAATGATAGAAATTCAATGTTAAGGAGGGTGCAGTATACCATTGCAGTATACAATAGTTACCATCATCTTCTTTTTCATCATTGTTCTCTAGCTTAGCGCTAAGGAACATCTCTTCGCAGCGCAGCACCTGCTGTCTGAAGGCGCTTGCCTCTCGCAACCTCACTACACACGTTGCACAGACTCCACTGTCTTTTTCATTGTCGTCTACGTGAGATAGCTGAAAGTTAGATTTTTTATAAATACAAAGAGTCAGTAACATATTTGATTAAGACTGAAAGGAAGTACAAATTTTTAAAGAAATGTAATTTTCATGAACATTGAAATTATGAACACTTGCTTCAACTTTCACTTAAATGGTCTTTTGCAATTTTAATTATACATTTTATACTAGTAGAAAGTACTATTGCCCAAATAAAAACGCGTATAACAAAACAAACATTTAAATTGCAATGAAATTGAAAACAAAATACAGTAATCCCCCTATAACACGTACTCGCATTTTCATATTATGCAATTTCTCCGTGTATAACACGTATAACACCAACACCGTATAACAAACACCCTATAACACCACACCGTATAACACGGGGATTTCCCACATTATATTTCTATACTGTGAAATTTATAATGATTTGTACAGTTCATAATGTAATAAAACTGTTAATTTATTTGAAATTAACTGTTTTTTTAGTTCATATGCATAAGTTTTTTATTTAAAATGTTCTTAGTTTAGTTTGATTTTAATAAAACGTACATATTTCGTTCATAATATAGTTTTTTCTTAATATTCGATTTAAACGCCCTTTAGCGAGAAAAGTTAAACGTGAATAATTTAATAATTTATACGTAACGCGCGTTATACGGGGTCGTAAAAACGCGTTATACGGGAATACTCCTACAATACGTTTTCCTATAACGTGGAACCAATCTACCGTGTTATAGGGGGGATTACAGTATTATGTATTTCATTCCATGCACAGGAAAAAACTGCAAAAACAGGAAAGTGGGATTACGAGGTGGTGAGAAGTGCCCAGGCACGTGCCAATACATGGTAAAAGTGTGAAAGTCCATATGTTCACAGTGTAGCGAGGGGGACATCCTCATCTCTGCCAGCGGAGACTGTCTATATGTGTAGCATGAAAGTGTATTATAAGAACCGCATTGTGCTGAGGATGACGATGACAGTAACAGATAGGGGATTAACTTAAATGTATATAAAAAATAATGCTGTGAATGTTCTAACAATGTCCTGTATGTATTTATTAGATAAGCCTTAAATACTACGACCGGTGACTCTTGAAAGGCCACCAGGGCCACAAGAACTTAGACTTACACGATGTTAAGGCAATCAAGGTATTTTAGCCAGTAGGAGTCCGGCACTACCTGGTACCACCTAGACTAGCTGGTACCAGGTGACCATGCAGGGTTTTCCTTGATTACACTGGTCAACACAATTCTTGTTTCCTTTAATATTTTTTCTGTTATTGGGTATTTCTATGGCCCTGACTATGAAAAAAATACTGGGAGATTGCTAACAGCTTTACTTTTTGAAATATACAGTTTTATTATTTTGACAAAAAAATACAAAAAATTAATACATATGTTAACAAAATTTCTATGGAACACTATCAAATGATCTTTTATAAGATTTCCTTGAATGAACGACTTTAGGTAGATCTCGTTGCAAACTCCAGCAGTAGTCTGCCATCATATGTGAGTCCCACCTTCCCTGATAACGCTCTTCCATTGTCCGAAGATCCTGATGAAATCTTTCACCCTGCTCCTCACTAAAATCACCCAGATTTTGTGGAAATCGGTCTAAATGCGAGTGCAGGAAGTGGATTTTTATGCTCATGTTGCACCCTAGCTCTTGCAAGTTCGATAGCATGCACTCAACAAGCTCGACATGGTCGTCAGATTTCTTTTTGCCTAGGAAATTACTCATAACCAAAACAAATGAATTCCAAGCTTTGGATTCGACTTCGGTCATTGATTTGACAACATTAGGATCTTTCACGAGTTGCCTAATCTGTGGCCCATCAAAAATACCAGCTTTCAATTTTTCTGTACTTAATCCTGGAAACTTGCGTGAAAGAAAATTGAAACATTCGCCACTTTTGTCAAGCGCCTTCACAAACTGTTTCATTATGCCGAGTTTAATATGAAGTGGTGGAAGTATGATGCGGTCTCGGCTAACTAAAGGCACGTTTATAACATTTTTTGTACCAACTTTTAGCTCTTCCCGCACTGGCCAAACTTTTTGTGACCAATGGTGTTGTTTGTCACGACTGTCCCAGAGACACATGAAACAAGGGAACTTTGTGTACCCCCCTTGTTGACCTAAAAGAAAGTTAACCATTTTCAGATCAACACAAATGACCCAGTTGTGGTCTTGATACTTAATTTTTTCCATAACCCTAGAAACATTTGCGTATTCTTCTTTTAAAGTCGTCGAATGTGCAATAGGTATGGATCCGTACTTGTTACCGTTATGAAGCAAAACACACTTTAAACTTCTTTTGCTACTGTCTATGAAAAGACGCCAATCACTAGGTTGGTACTTTTTTAAACCCATCTGTTGCAAAATACCACCAACATCGTTACAAAAAACTAAATCCTTCTCCTGAGAAAAATACGGTAACAGGGTTTTTTCTCGGGTACGATAAAATGTGATGTTGGTTTCCGGAGTAAGCAATTTTTTTTCTTTTAAACGAGATGCTAAAATTTCAGAAGCTTCTTTCGGTAAGTTCAGATCTCTTACTAAGTCATTTAGTTCTTTCTGATTAAATCGTTGAGGTTCTGAAAGGCTAAATTTGTGGTCTGGATCAGAGTCTTCACTTGATGTATTTGGTTCGGGTTCACAGAGATTTGGATCATCAGAAGATTTAGATGTGCTTGTGTTGTACCTCTCGTGATTTTAATTGAGATCGTTGAGCAGAAGATAAGTTAGGATATGACCATTTACTTCGTTTTCCAGGGTTAATTCCGTTTATTTTCACAACGCAGAAGTAGCAGTCGTCATGATGGTTTCGAGGTTCTCGCCAAATCATGGGTGTTACGAACATTATTGCATCTCTTTTTCCACTAAGACCATAACCGTAGACATACCACACATTTCTGGCATACAATATGAGGAACCCATGGCTTGTCCTGATTACACAATTTTATTTTAAAGTATTGATGATACACAGTTTTCACAAAGTCCGATATAGGTTTTTGATATTTTTCAAATATATATTCACCACAAATATAGCAAAAACAATCTGGATTAAGCACACAACATCTTCTTGACGAAGCCATATCGAAAACAACAACAAAATATATTTTAGTGTCCAATAAAAAACGAAAATCTAAGTAAAAATAGTAAATGAGGGTAGTTAGCTATAACTCAAAAACAAAAGCTGTTAGGGAAAAATTGTTGCCGTATTTAAAAAATACGTGTCAATTTAAAATAGAAACAAAAAAAAAATCACAGGAAACAAACAATTTTTTTTGTTTTGTTGACCAGTGTTATCTTTCCTAACAAAAAAAATTAAAAAAAAGCCTTAAATATATAAATATATTCCCTAAATTGTTATAAAATCTATGTATAAATACTCAGTGTAATGCTTGTACATTACAATCTACAACTATCTAATCTTACATAAACATATCAATTTTAAGTAAACATCACTCAGCCAAAAAGTTTTTAACCCCTAGTTATTGACAAAAGGCTAGTTATTAATTTTTACTTTATCTTCTGTCTGCCTCCCAGCATGCACTTTTCTCATGTGACATTGACAAAATAAACTTTAAGTTGACAACTGATACTGCCATTGATCCGAAAAAGAAGTTATTAATTTAATGTTTTAGAATATTTACACAAAGTTTCAATTTAATAGGATAGTCTAATATTTTCTACACATTTTGTCAAAACTTTGACACCCTATTTCATCCCTTAAGTCTCCCTCATAAAGGTAGGTAGCATTTTTAATAAACAATTTTTAAACAGTTTTACCCTCAGTTTAAAAACAATCTTAACATAAAGAACGATCTTAACATAAGTTATAATTTAATTAAAAAAATATTTTTTTTAATTAAATTATAACTTGTTACTAAGGCTTTATGCAGCTAGTGAGTCTAGACTTGTTTGGTATGGCTGTGTACTTATTGTATTAGTTTCAATAGAATTGTACTACCTGCTAATGTACATATTATATGATTGTATGCAGAATCAGCATTCTAGACAAACTTTCGTAGTTTTTAGAGTTGTGAATTATTGTTTAAGTTTTATTATTCTAATTGATAAATAAATAAAAAAAAGCTACTGTCCATATTCATTTTCCTAGCTTCAACGAATTCGGCTTGGCATTGATGGGTCGGTCGGGCAGGGCATTATATGTAGATGTACCTATAGATAGTTTTGTTTAAGAAGAAACTTGAAAGCGGAATATGTCCGTAAACATGTAAGAAAACTTATAAGTATTTACTATCATTCACTCGGCGTTTTTGCTAGGTTTGATTTCTACTGGGTTAGTAGAAATCAAACCTAGCTTCAGATGACTTCCGATTATAAAACGTCACTTTCACATAGTACTTACCAAAATACCAAAAGAATCCATCACCATATCTGCGTACACCTCTTTCTGACCCATCCAGGTATATTCTGCCGTTAGAATTCGACATTTTTTTATTGCCCTGCAACATCGACACAACGCAGGGTCTATGATGGGCCCGTTATTCTTCGCAGCACTCATTTTTAACATAAACCCGCACTATATAACTAATTAATACACTCTAAAATAATATTACATTTTATTTACAGCCCCAACTGCTGTTTTTAAATTGATTTGTATAAAAGAAAGCTCCGAAAATAAAAATAATTGTCGAGTTTTGCGATAGTAACATACCATAACGCCAAACAAAATGTCAATAACCAGTAGCCAGTCGCGTTTCGTTTAAACATGGGTGTCGATAAAGATACGGCTGTGTAAACATAACAAATACTATGCATATGGCTGGATGTACCCCTAAAAAATATTCATAATTAGACGAGCAGAATTTTATTAGAAAAAATACTGAAAATTTAAAGAATAGGTATAATTGATCGACTATTAAAATTGATCACACATTGGTTAAATATAATCTATATCTATTTAAATAAGGTGTTGAGATATAAATTCTTTTTATACACAATTTGAAATCAAAATAGATTATGAAATAATTTTATAATATTTAAAAAGTCAGTTGTTGTCTAAACATTAATAAAAAGAGCTTTTTAGCGAGAACTCGAAAAGTGAAATAAAGTTTTTGTTTGATGAAATGTAAAAATTGGATACTGTGCGATTTGTGCTCTAATACTAAGATTTGTTAGTCCATAATGTTTCTGATAATTAAATAAAAGCGTGGACTGTAATTTGTGTTTTCTTCCAAGGAGTGCAATTCTGTTCTCTGTAAACTTATTAGTATTACTTAGTGACTACTACTCAGGGACGTAAATAGGCTAAATATCACCCGGGGCAATACCTCACTTTGGCGCCCCCCCCCCTTTCACCCACTTAAACGAAGAATGTCCAACCATGACCAATGAAACGAAAACTCTCCTAAACAACACTCCTGAGATTGTTACCAAACATTTACTATATTTTTCATAATTAACTTGAGTAGGTGGTAAGTAAATGCTCGATTTCAAAGGTAAAAAGTTAATTTAATAGTTATTGAAATCACGCAATCAATACATATACAGAAATTAATAGTTACATAGTGTATTAGGCCTATACAGTTTACACGTATATTTATGTATATCTAAAAGATTCTGAAAAATAGTGAAAAACTTTGGTGAAACTTAAAACCTGAATATGAACCAAAATTTTACTTTACGACTTTTTGTAGCGCAAAAATCCTTACAATTTCGTCAAAAGATAGTTTAGAAGCTATTTGGTGCTGTATGGAAATGATCCCAAGGTTGGTAAGTCGTTGCTGTCCTGTCAAGTCCTGATAACCGAAAGCGAAAAATGCAATGGCTGACCCCAGGTCAAACGCCGCAACAGTGCCGTAAGGCAAAGCTTACCAATAAAAAGGTAATGGTAACTGTTTGGCGGTCTATTCATGGTGTTATTCACTATAGCTTTCTCAGGTCTGGTCAAGCTATAACAGCAGATGTTTTGATTAAATAAATATGTTACATTTTAGAAAAAAACAAGTTTTAATTTTTCAGTACAAATCGGCAATTTCATACTTTAACCCCTATTATAAGAAATAAATCACATTTAAATTATCGCCAACTTCCACGATCTCTATAGACTATAGACCAATCAAAATCGAGTACCTTCCCGCTAGCCGGCGCGCACCGCGCTCTAAATCTTTCTTCCCATTTCCAGACTTTTCTGGACTCTGGAGATATCCTTATGACGCAATAACTCAAATCTTTGGAGCGCCAGTTTAAAATTTTATTAATATTATTTATTTATTTTATTATTTTTATCTTCCACTTGTATTTTTTGGAAAACAACAATTGCTATTTTGGCGCCCCTGAAAACCCGGCGCCCGGGGCACAAGCCCCGTCCGCCCCCCCCCTAGTTACGTCCCTGCTACTACTTCGAAAGCACTGGATAATGACGTGAAAAACAATTTTGTTTTATTTTTGCTGTTTGTGGAGCAATAACTATGCCAGTGTCCAAATAAATTATATGAAAAAAACCATCGTATAGTGTCAGTCATGGCAATTGGTTAATTAATTTATTAAGATATTCCTTTTTAAAAATCTGTAATTTTGTAAAATGCCTAAAAGGAGTGAAACTAGAGTCTATTTTGGAATATGCAAGTGTTGTCTGAAAAATGGATTCCACAAAAGGATGTGGTCCGAATATGTGTATAACAATGAAAGAGAAATATATGGGGAAATGTTGACAGGATGCTTCGCTATAACTGTAAGTAAAAAAAACTGCAAATGTCTCGGATACCTGGTATTTTGCGCA
This sequence comes from Sesia apiformis, assembly GCA_914767545.1. Classification (NCBI taxonomy): domain Eukaryota; kingdom Metazoa; phylum Arthropoda; class Insecta; order Lepidoptera; family Sesiidae; genus Sesia; species Sesia apiformis. The sequence goes on from OU611975.1 coordinate 2,696,809, forward strand.
GATAATGTTCGTAATTCAAAACTGGCTAGGTTTAAAGTCGTCTAATTTTGTTAAGTATTCCCTGCGCGCTTTTCTTTGCTCAAATATATCAGTTGAAAACTAACTTATATAGGTTAGTTTAGCATAGGCTAACTGTTTTATGATCTTTACAAAAGACTACAAATTTACATCTATTCATTTCACTACATCTTCACTGTCAGTTTCAAACAAAATTTAACTAACTTTTTCTTTCTTTTTTAATTTGTATTATTTAAACAACATACATACACTGAACCATTACAAATTGCAACTGCCAAACTGCAGTACAGTAACATACTACTATGTAGGTATATATATATATCTATACACTATGGGATATAACAGAATTTATGTATAAATTGCAGGGCATATTTCTTAATGAATTTAAAATGAAATTTGTCATAAATTGGGGTCTATATATCTCAGTTATGTTTTGATTAATTTTTCTTCTATTATTATTTCTGATGATAACTGATGAATCAAATCGTTACAGTAGTTCCAAAATATATACCAATAAACTTTAAAAAAAACCATAAATAATATAATAGTAAAGCTGCAATTTTCAGTGAGCGGCTAGCCACTGATCTTGTCCTGGTGTATGGATAGATCTTGCTCCGACATCCATTTCTCTAGTCTAGAATTGAAAATGCCCACCGTTGAAGAATTCACCACTTCCTGTGGTAATCTATTCCACATATTTACAACTGATGTTCAGTGCTTTATTTGGCAACATTTGATGAGATCAGAGACCTTTCCAGTTATTTTTGTTATTCCAGTGTTTGGCTAACTATTATTTATAACGTACTAAAAACATAGTCTCTCAACTGCCACATGTCACTAGGTTTTTACAATGGAAGATTTTTTTTTTCTAGTGGGAGCGATCAATAGATCGAATAGAGTTGATATGCGATGACTGCATAGAAAAGTTGCGATATGCCTGGTCCTTCAAGGAGCAAATCGTGATGTCTGAGAAGACTCTATTTGAACAATTTGAGTTCACTAAGATAGAGAGAGGTAATCTTAAGGCTCATTTACACAAGGAGAGTTTCTAGAATGCAAGCAGGAGAGAAAAGCTGTCAAGAATATGCTTGTCGAGTATAAACAACTGTTATTATTATCTGATCACTGTTATCCAGAGGGATAACAGTATCATTATACTGTTATATTAGTTAGTCATAGTTGTTAGTCATTATATTCATCATCATCATCATCATTTCAGCCCTTGGACGTCCACTGCTGGACATAGGCCTCCCCCATTGTCCGCCATTAGTCATTATATTAGTTGTATGATAATAATATCATTGAGTTTTTATAATCATGTGAACAGTTGTAGGTGAGAATAATTCGAGATACTCCTTGTGTTAATGAGCCTTTATTTTCTGATAACTTAGTCTGACCATAAATACCATTACAATAAAGAAAACAAAACATTACATTTAAATCAAACCTGTTTATTTATGATACTTATTACATAATTATTATGTTACAAATTTTGAGTTCAATCATTTTAAAATAAAACTTCATAATTTGATGTTATGATCATATTCATAATAATAATGATCAATTAAATCATTTATCCATTCAATTAATTAATTTTACATTATAAAGTCAAGTATACATTCACATGAAATTTATATTTAAATTCTGTCATTCTTACCTGAAAAATAAATTGTTAGGGATGACGCCTCCACCTAGATAAGTTTTGTATTTGTATGTTTTTAATTTTTTGTATCTTATTTGTTAAATAGCATATCTTGAGTTTGAATAAAGTTGTTAACAACGGAATAAATGAAAATGTAAAAAGCTAGGGTACTTGCATATGTATAGATAATAGTTTCGCTTGTATAGTTGTTTCTCTTTAGTGTCTTATAAATGTATGAAAATGTATGAATATCTCTTAAAATCGTTAGGTTTACACTATTTGTATAATGTCCATTTTATAACTATGTATTGTGTAATTGATATTAAAATGATCCCTAGTGTGTCTTTTATTACCCTATTAGGATAATTATTGGTGAATAGGGTAAGTAGGGCATGCTAGGGATAAGTTATGGGCGCTATGGCGTTCGGGAAACAACTGAGCGCTCCGCCACCTGGCGGACGAATATAATATTTATAGTCCTGAAGCGGGGGACGGGGTTACGTAAATATGTCGCGCAAACCGCGCACCCCGTCCACTCGAAACCGAACGTTATAGCGTCATGATCTTATTAGATCCCTCTTAGGCTAGTTTACATCTAAGTTTTATCTAATAAGAATCTTGTAAATGTATAAAAATGTATAACAGTGTCTTGTATGAATAAATGATCCCCCGCGGGGTAGCGGGAGGGGTACACATGTAGAAAAGTAGAAGGGGAAGCCAAAATGGAATAAAAGACGAACCATTTTGGGCTTCCGGCATTCCGATCAGCGGCACCACTCCGAACACTACAAACGGTCAACCAAGTGACTAGGACAAGTAGTAGAACAACAAGTACCTCTGCCCCCTGCCCCCGGCTCTGCTGATATTATCGAAGAAAAGGAAATAAGGCGTTATTATTGTACAACATCCCTATATATACAGTCCACATCCCCCGGCGACCTATAAGGTTGTAGGACAATACTGTCCTCGATCTGTTGAAGAGATCGCAGTAGACAAAAGTGTCCTCAACATCGATGGTCCTTCGAGCAGCCGGATAAGAAGAATCAGCGTCCACGGTTCATCAAGTCGCCAAGTCAAGAATTGCACGGCGTTGTTTAAGGAAGAAACAGCGGGAAGAGACGACGCGTCGTACTCGTCCGTGCATACAAGTCTTGATTTCCGTCTTGATTTCCACGTCCTGATTTCCACGTCATAAACATCTCAATTTCCACGTCATAAACGTCTCAATTTCCACGTCATAAACGTCTCAATTTCCACGTCAAAAACTAAAACCGTTGTTTTCACAATGCCGTCAACAACGAGATCACAGAGCCGGACGGGATCGCAGAGCGGAGCACAAACCACTACGGAATCAACATCTGCCACCACGGAGTCCACAGCCACGACTTCCGCTACCACGGGCACAGGCACCACAGCGACAGGGACGACGACCACCAGCGGCGGTACTACTAGCACCGAGGCCACTATGAAGACGACTTCAGCGGCAGCGGACGTCACGATCGTTCCACGAGCCGCAAGCGTCACGGCGAGGTCACACCGCTCTACCGCATCCGCCAAGAAGAAGGAACGTCTGGAGGTCGAACGTACCTTACTACAGCTGCGCCTGCAAGCCAAGGAGCAGGAACTCAGGCTAGCGGAATTAGAATCGGGCTCCGAGGCAGATGATGAAGAAAAGGAAGACAAAGACCAATCGTTCCGGTTAGAAAAATGGTTGAACCGGAACGACGCACCCCCCCCTGTACCCCCGCAGGAGGCGGAGCCTAAGTCTCGCAAGATCTCGCCGATAAAGTATGAAGGAGGACGAGGACGGGGAGCTTACACCGCCAATGATGAAGATGACGGAAATAAGCACCGAGAGCATAGTACGTCTCGGCCCGCACGCCCTACCGCAGACATCGTGGAGCAAATGGCCTCTGCGATCTCCAAGGCGGTGAAGATATCGGCGAGGGAGACACCAAGGTATATAACCGAGCTGCCTACGTTCGACGGACATGGCAGCGCATGGTTGGGGTTCAAGGGCGCGTATGAGGATTCAAGGCGCGCCTTCATGAAGAGCGACAACCTGGCACGGCTAAGAAAGAGCCTAAAGGGTACCGCTATGGAGGCGGTAGCAAGCCTGTTCACCGCCCACCGAGAGCCGGACGAAATTATGGAGGCTCTCGGAAGAAGATTCGGGAGGCCGGATGCACTCGTCGCGTATGAGGCAGAAAAGTTGCGATATTTGCGCAAGCTGACCGACGAGCCCCGCGACCTCTGCGTATTCGCCAGTAAGGTGGCCAACGCCGTGGCCACCATACAGGAAATGAAAAGGGAGAACTACCTCTATAGCCCCGAGTTAGTCCGGGCTATAATGGACAAATTCACCCCAATACTGAAGAGCAAATGGTACGACTTTGCGAGCGCATGGGAACACGAGGTGCCTACACTAAACCTACTATCGACGTTCCTGAACATAGAAGCCGATAAGTGCAGTGCCTACGCACCACCCGAAGTCATTAATCCCATCGCCGTACCTACAAGAGAAAGGTCCGTACCTGCGAATATAAAAGAAAAAGCAATAAGAAGGAAAACCGAACGTACATACAGCGCCACTACCGACGGAAAGGGGAAGCCCGAATACAGCGCCCCTACCAACGGAAGATGGAAGTATGAACACGGCGCCTCTACCGACGGAAAGGGGAAGCCCCAATACAGCGCCCCTACCAACGGAAGATGGAACTATGAACACAGCGCCTCTACCGACGGAAAAGGCAAGTTTGAATACAGCGCCTCTGCCAACGGAAAGGGGAAACATGATTACAGCGCCACAACCGACGGAAAAATGAAGCTTTGCCCACTATGCAAGGAAGATCACAGCTTGCCTTCGTGCAAACAATTTGCAGACAGCGATATCGACACCCGCTGGGAAATCGCAAAAAGAAATAACATCTGCTTCCGTTGCCTGTCTAGCAACCATCGCCGGGGCAACTGCCGAGTTAAGCCATGTGGGCACAGCGGTTGTGGGATGGCACATCATCGGCTGTTACATCATACGCGTCGGACTCCATCGCCGATAGTGAAGTCAGAAGAGCCCAAAGAAGAGATAGTTACGTCTACAACGGAAGTTATCAACAAGGCCACCGCCGCAAATTCAATACCACATCGACGCCGAGCGTATCTAAAGATAGCACCCGTAGTGCTTGCCGGACCACACGCGAAGGTACATACGTACGCGTTGTTCGACGAAGGCAGCACCGTCACCATCATTGAGGATGCTATAGTAGACTCCCTTGGCATCAACGGGCCAGTTGACACGATGTCCATACAGGGCATCAACGGCGGAGAAACAAAACACGAGAAAAGCCGCACTATCGACGTAAAAATACAAGGGCTGCATTCGGACAGCGTGCACACATTGAAAGGCGCACGTACCATCAAACGTCTAAACTTCACATCGCAGACTGTCGGAGAAACGGACCTAGAAGACTGCACACACTTAGATGACGTCAAGGACGAGCTCATCTATAAAAATGCATGCCCTAAGATTCTCATCGGACAGGACAACTGGGAGTTGATCGTCTCCCGTCAGATCCGAGCGGGAAAAAGGAACAAACCAGTAGCATCGCTAACGCTACTGGGATGGGTACTGCATGGATGCCGCACTTCAGTATGTGAACCCGTCACCTTCTGCGGCCACATCAGCGAGAAGCGCGACGAAATGGAGGAGTTAATGAAGAACTTCTTCAAATTGGAGTCACTGGGCATCGAGCCGAGGCAAACAAAGGATGACCCGGAGCAGCGAGCTATCGACATTTTGAGTAAGCAAAGTCGACGGTTACCTGACGGGCGGTTCGAAACCGGACTCCTATGGAAAGAGGATAATGTAAAGATCCCTAACAATTATGGGGATGCTCTCAAACGGCTGCACAACCTAGAAAGAAAACTCGACCGCGACCCGGAGCTTAGGGAGAAATACAAGGAACGTATGACGAACCTGTTAGTATCCGGATACGCCGAGCCTGCGACTACAGCGCCACCTGCAGACAAGACGTGGTACTTGCCACATTTCGCCGTCATCAACCCGGCAAAGGAGAAGATCCGAGTCGTCCACGATGCCGCTGCGAGATCCTTCGGCCGCAGCCTGAATGATATGCTGCTGTCAGGGCCTGATCTACTTCAATCACTGCCCGGAGTCATCATGAGATTCCGTCAACATCCCATTGCAGTGTCAGCGGACATCAAGGAGATGTTTATGCAAGTCAAGATACGACCGGAAGAGCAAGACGCACTACGCTTCCTATGGAGGGGAGACGAAAGAGGCAACACACCACCACGTGAGTACAAGATGACGTCAGTCATATTTGGGGCAACGTCATCACCATGCACAGCGCTGTACATCAAGAATCGCAACGCCACCGAGTTCGCACATGTAAACGAACGCGCCGCCAGAGAGATCCAAACAAACCACTACATGGACGACTTCATAACCAGCTTCCCAGACAAGGAGGAGGCTGCGAGAGTCGTAAAGTCGGTCGACGAGATACACCGTCGAGCCGGCTTCCATTTACGGGGATGGGTGTCCAACAAGAAGTCCGTCGTCAAACAATTTTCGTCGGATCCCGGAACCACGACAGTCACCATAGGCGGGAGCGAGATAGAGAAGACACTCGGCCTCCTATGGCAGGTAAATGAAGACTGCATCGGCTTCCACATAAATGCTATGAAGACACCACCCGACGTAATAGAAGGTAGACGTCCACCCACCAAGAGGGAAGCACTCAGCGTGATAATGTCGCTGTTCGACCCGCTCGGACTCGTATCGCCGATAACTACTCCGGCGAAACGACTTATGCAAGATACATGGAGTCATGGAACGAGCTGGGACGAACCGCTTCCCGAAGAGCTGCAACCAAGATGGAGCGCGTGGCTTTATACACTACGCGCTCTAGAAGAACTTCGCATTCCCCGCTGCTATGATGTAGAACCGGCCGTAAGAAGAGAACTGCACACTTTCGTAGACGCAAGTGAAGAAGCCTACGCAGCCGCCGTGTACTGGAGATTACAACGAGCCGACGGCACCGTAAGAATATCACTAGCCGCTGCAAAGAGCCGCGTCGCACCGCTCAAGCCCGTCTCTATACCACGACTTGAGCTACAGGCGGCGGTACTCGGAGCACGACTAGCGAAAAACGTCGCGAAAGAGCACGACTTCATGGCCGCAAGACAGGTGTATTGGAGTGATTCACGCACCGCTCTCGCGTGGATCCGAGCCGAACCACGGACGTTCAAAACGTTCGTCGCACATCGCGTCGCCGAGATTGAAGATACTACAAAGAAAAAGGACTGGAGATGGCTGCCGTCACAACTCAACGTAGCCGACGACGCGACACGAGCGACACCCGCGGATTTCAACGAGAATCACCGATGGTTCACCGGCCCGCCTTTTCTACTATCACCTGAAGAACAATGGCCGGTCGAGACAAGCACGACAAAGGAACGCACCGGGGAAGAAAGGGAGAGATGCTGCGCAACAACGAACGACATAAAGGGGCACGCACACTTGCCCGATATCACGCGCTTTTCAAAATGGCAACGCCTGATCCGGGCCACCGCACGCGTACTACATTTCATCGACTTATGTCGGAAAAGGAGACACACCGTGGCAGCAGCGCGTCGCAAAAGGACCATCGCCAACCCGACATCGGACCCGGCATGGTCAAGGACAAAAAGGGGCGACGCAAAGGCGGCAACGGCAAGAGAATCCGCATGCGACCAGCGCAAGTTTGTGCCATTAGAGGCGCATCATCTCATTCAAGCCGAACATCTCTGGACGAAGGCAGCACAAGAAGACAGCTACGCAGGCGAACGCAAACGCATCGAGCGTAGCACCACACCGGCGGGAGACGACAAACTCGCCGGTCTAAGTATTATCATGGGAACGGACGGACTACTAAGACTAAAAGGAAGAATCGCTGCCACAGAAGGGATTAGCGAGGAAACGGCAAATCCAGCTATACTAGACGGCGCACATGACTACACGAAGATGTACATAGATCATGTACATAGGAAGATGCATCATGGGGGCGTCGAGCTAGTGGTGAATGAAGTACGACAGCGATTCTGCGTTATGAAAATTCGCCCTACAGTACGGGGCGTTTTAAAGGTATGTATAACATGCAAGTTGAAGAAGGCGAAACCAACGAGTCCAGCCACCGGGGATCTGCCGCACGCGCGTGTAGCACATCACGCGCGCCCGTTCACCTTCACCGGGCTCGACTACTTCGGTCCACTCGAAGTAACCGTGGGCCGACACCGAGAAAAAAGGTATGTCGCCCTATTCACCTGCATGACGACAAGGGCCGTCCACTTGGAAGTAGCGGCATCACTCAGCGCAGACTCTGCTATATCTGCGCTGCGAAGATTCATGGGGCGACGCGGCTGCCCAAAGGAGTTGTGGTGCGACAACGCCACCAACTTCAAAGCCGCGGAAAGACAACTCAACGAGGCCGCACTCACTGCGGTCCGAGAAGAGACAACAGCGAAGCACATCGCGTGGCGTCACGTTCCCCCCTCCGCCCCCTTCATGGCCGGGGCCTGGGAACGCATGGTTCGCACGGTGAAAGAAGGCCTGCGAGCAACGCTACACGAAAAGTACCCGAGCGACGAGACACTCCACACACTGCTCGTCGAAGTAGAAAACACGGTCAACTCCCGTCCACTCACACACGTGGCAGTGACACCAGGGGAACCGGAGGCGCTCACACCCAATCACCTGCTGCTGGGACCCAATTCCCATGTCCCAGCACCGGGCGCCTTCACCGAAGAAGACATAAATGCACGCGCGCATTGGCGGCGCGCCCAGCGGCTAGCCGACACCTTCTGGAGCCGCTGGGTACGAGAGTATCTCCCCCTGCTTCAATACCGGCGGGAGCCCCGCACGATCGGCGAGGCACCACGCGTCGGAGATTTAATCATCGTGTGCGACGCAAATCTACCGAGGAACACATGGCCGCGAGGAAGAGTCATCGCTACGTACCCCGGGCAAGACGGCGAAGTGCGCGTCGTCGACCTACAAACGAGCAACGGACACGTTCTGCGGCGACCCACAAAGAAGATCGTCGTTCTACCGGTTAGGTCGCGAGACGGCGACGGCGGGAGTATGTTAACGACGAAATAAATGAAAATGTAAAAAGCTAGGGTACTTGCATATGTATAGCTGATAGTTTCGCTTGTATAGTTGTTTCTCTTTAGTGTCTTATAAATGTATGAAAATGTATGAATATCTCTTAAAATCGTTAGGTTTACACTATTTGTATAATGTCCATTTTATAACTATGTATTGTGTAATTGATATTAAAATGATCCCTAGTGTGTCTTTTATTACCCTATTAGGATAATTATTGGTGAATAGGGTAAGTAGGGCATGCTAGGGATAAGTTATGGGCGCTATGGCGTTCGGGAAACAACTGAGCGCTCCGCCACCTGGCGGACGAATATAATATTTATAGTCCTGAAGCGGGGGGCGGGGTTACGTAAATATGTCGCGCAAACCGCGCACCCCGTCCACTCGAAACCGAACGTTATAGCGTCATGATCTTATTAGATCCCTCTTAGGCTAGTTTACATCTAAGTTTTATCTAATAAGAATCTTGTAAATGTATAAAAATGTATAACAGTGTCTTGTATGAATAAATGATCCCCCGCGGGGTAGCGGGAGGGGTACACATGTAGAAAAGTAGAAGGGGAAGCCAAAATGGAATAAAAGACGAACCATTTTGGGCTTCCGGCATTCCGATCAGCGGCACCACTCCGAACACTACAAACGGTCAACCAAGTGACTAGGACAAGTAGTAGAACAACAAGTACCTCTGCCCCCTGCCCCCGGCTCTGCTGATATTATCGAAGAAAAGGAAATAAGGCGTTATTATTGTACAACATCCCTATATATACAGTCCACATCCCCCGGCGACCTATAAGGTTGTAGGACAATACTGTCCTCGATCTGTTGAAGAGATCGCAGTAGACAAAAGTGTCCTCAACAAAAGTTGTTAGAAATAAGTAAACGTTATTGCATAGGATGACACTAGCTGCAGAATGCGAAAAGTGTGTAGGTCTCTGTATGATTATTGCTATCCCTTTCTAAACGTAGTTCTGTCTTTGTTATGTGTTTGTTCTTTGTTACTCTAACTAACATATATGTTTGTAAATGAGAATTAGAACTTACGAGAATGAAAATAAAGATACCATGAGGTTTGTCCCGATTGGTTAAAAAAATGGTTCCTCTCACGATCATAGAGGCTAGTTGTGACACTGCGATTTTGTATTCAAGTAGTTCACCGGTAATAGTAACAACAAGAAGATACCAACAGCGCTCTGAAGAAGGTGAAGAAGGGTGTCTCAACGCTTGATTACTACATCTTCCTTGAGATCTCGGATGCATCTGACTGTGTTCATGTACCGCTAATACAGGCTGCACCTCAGGCTTTTCCTGCAATGATAGTAGATTGGTGCCAATATACTACTAATATTAAAAAGGAGTAGGTGATAAGTGATAACGATAAATGTATTGCTATAATTGCATTGCACAAAGTAGGCATGGAGCCTAATACAATACAAATTTTTAAAACTCCATCAGCTTACTATTAGCCGAATGTATGTGTATCAGGCTATTGGTAGATACATTGAAACATCGGCGGCACGCAAAGGGACCTCACAGGCAATCTTATTTATGGACGAGAAAGTGTTCAGTGTAGAAAAGCTGTTTAATTGGTCAATAGAGTGCAACGTGGCCATTATACGTGTGGCGCGATTGATTCGAGAATGTATTGACGGAGCATACTCCGCATCCATAGATGCGGGTGCGTACAATGCAACCGCGCAACATAACGGGACGCTGCGCCTGAGCACAGAACGGTCGTCGCCTCGCCAGACCGCCGCCGGCTTTGGGACGCGAAACCCGTGTCGCTTTTTCCGCGCTCTCAGCTACTCGCTTACGCTAAATTAATTCGTGTACGCTTAATTATTTTCCCTTCTACTTAGTGCTAGTGTCGTAATAACTTTAGTGTACTTAATTTCTATCTGTATATGTTCTTTCTGTTATTATAACGCTCATATATCCAATTTTTGCTTTTCTTTATATTTTCGTTAACGTTCTCTTATTATATGCTATATACACGCATAATACATACGCTTTAGTAATGGTTTGGTGGGCTATCAAGGAGTGACTGAATCATATTTTTGTGAAAAAGGTATTAAAACGTCGGCTGAAATGTATCAAGATACGATTCTTGAGAAGGTCGTATAAAGCCTCTTAACAACAACACCCGGTTCCTTAACCAAGAATGGTCCTTTCAGCAAGACTCAGCACCAGGTCATAAGGCTCGTTCAACACAGGTGTGGCTAGAGAGGAATATTCCCGACTTCATTAGAACTTAAGACTGGCCGTTATCTAATCTCGATCTTAATCCGATAGATTATTATTTATGGTCTGTTTTTGAGAGCATAGCATACTTGAAATATATGGCATATTCCATAAGGGTGGCATTTGCCAATTTTCCCATGAAAAGGGTGCATGTTTCAATTGAAAACTGCTGACAAAGTTTGAAATATTTTATAAAAGCATATGGTGACCATTTCAAATAAACGTTATATTTTTAAAATGCTTACCTATTTATTTCAAAAATAACACCAATTATTTTAATAAAATGATAAGGTGAAAAAAAAATATCAATGTTTTTCGTAACAATATTGTTAACGACGGAATAAATAACAAATGTAAAAGGGTAGGGTACTTATATATGTATAGTTAATAATTTCGCTTATGTAGTTGTTTTCTCTTTAATGTCTTATGAATGTACAAATCTCTCTAATATCGTTATATTTACACAATGTCTGTTTAATGACCTATATGTCCATTTTATGATTATTTGTTGTGTAATTGATATTAAAATGATCCCTAGTGTGTCTTTTATTACCCTATTAGGATAATTGTTGGTGAATAGGGTAAGTAGGGCATGCTAGGGATAAGTTGTGGGCGCTATGGCGTTCGGGGAACAACTAAACGGTCCGCCACCTGGCGGCCGAATATAATATTTATAGTCCTGAAGCGGGGGACGGGGTTACGTAAATATGTCGCGCAAACCGCGCACCCCGTCCACTCGAAACCGAACGTTATAGCGTCATGATCTTATTAGATCCATCTTAGGTTAAGTTTTATCTTATAAGAATCCTAATATGTCTAATAAGAATGTATAAAATGTGTATAAGAATATTATGAGAATAAATGATCCCCCGCGGGTAGCGGGAGGGGTACACATGTAGACAAATAGTGGGGGAAGCCCATTTGGAATAAAAGACGGACCATTTTGGGCTTCCCGGCATTCCGATCAGCGGCACCACTCCGAACACTACAAATAGTCAAGCAAGTGACTACTACGAGAAGTACCTCTGCCCCCTACCCCGGCTCTGCTGATTATCAAGAAATAAGGCGTTATTATTGTTTCTACTGAACCGTAGAAAACCATCCTATATATACAGTCCACATCCCCCGGCGACCTATAAGGTTGTAGTGACAATACTGTCCTCGATCTATTAAGAGATCGTAGTCGACAAAAGTGTCCTCAACAAATATATGTGGCTAGACTAGGTATATTTTTATAATTAGAGCATTACTAGGATTTTTCTTAAAGAAATACCAAATACTAACATGTCTGCATGGTGTAGTACCGTCCCCGTGGTGTAGTACCATCCCCATTGACAATCCCCACTGTTGTGGACAAGGGAAGTATTTGCTTACTGACAGAACTGACATTATTTACAGAAAAGAAGCTGGAAAAAAAGCTAATGTCATTGAATCCTGAACAAGATTGCGACTCTCCACCGCGCTCAGCAAGTCCCGATACTAAAGTGGAAGTGAAGGTGGAATCCCCGAGTATAACATGGGACCTAAACGACGAGGAATATATGGAGATTGAGTATCTGGATGAGGATGGCGATGACAAAAAGGGTGAGAATTTACCATTATAACTTTTATTATTATTATTATAAAGTAATAGGCGAGCATCTAGCCACTGATGTGCCTATATATTGCACCAGTGCATGCATTCATCTCGCTTCAACATCCATTTGTTTAGTCTATTTGAATATCCTCACCATTGAGGAATCTGCCACTTCTCATGGCAATCTATTCAAAGTGTTTGCAACTCTGTTGTTCAGTGCGACATTGTTTTGTTGTTATTGGTTATGGGAGGTCACGATAAAATATGTATATATCGGGTGTAAAGGCACATTTACACGCGGAGAGTTTCTCCTATTATAAACAATTGTCAGCTTGTCTAGTGTAAATTGGATGATCATCATGTGATCACTGTTATCATTTTTATCATCATAATTTTGTGTCACGATTTAATAATATTGAATTCAAATATTTGCTGCAGGTTATGTGTGCATGCTGTAATCTCACAGCCACTGAGCCAGGGATAAGGGATTTAAATCAATTTGATTAAATCGTTGAGTTAATTATGTTAAAAATCTTTTTATATTATTATTTTAATCAATGGTTTTGTGTGGTCATTATTGGAGTAGGTCTGTGATAGCCTTGTGATATAAAAATCTGTGATAGCTGCCTGTTTTCGTAATAGTATTTTTTGGTAAAGTGTGATGTAGGTTTCGTCGCTTACTGCTTGTGGCGCATTGGAGCGTTGGAATACTTGGAGTGCAGTGTCGCCCGTCGCCAGCTCGTTCAATTCATTGCTAATGCGTTCAAATGCGCGTTCACTTCACGTGCGTCACGTCGCTCTACAGTTTAAATCAAAGTCAAGGAGAGGGCAAAATTCATTGGATTACAATAGAAAATGATACAAATATGAAATAAGAAGGAAATAATTATTTTACGTTAATCAACATATGGTATAATCACATTGAAAACTAGTTTTAAAACTACTTGTCTCATTCTCATTCAAAACTATAGGTACACCGTGGAAAGATTACCGATTTGACATATGTCAGATTAATGTAACTAGTGTTGTGACTATAGAAAATCATAGCAATACTTTTATTAACAGATAATGATAATATTTTCATGGGTGTGATAGAATAGGAAATACGGAAATCAAAAAAATGCCATTATGGTTAAAATATGTTTTATTGAGTATTTTACACTATTCTGAATCAGAATCACGTGAACTACTCTGCTATCGTCGTCGCTATCAGTTACTTGAATAATTATTTCATTGTCAATTATGGAATCAATTCTGATATCGCGGTCATAGTCATCGATAATTATTTTTCTTGTTTCTTCAACTACTTTCGCCCAGTCGTCTTTTGTGACATTTTCACAAGCTTCTTTTACCAGGTTCAACATTCGATTCGACATACAGAGGGCTCGTGGATGCAGGATGTCGAGGAAGCTTGCGCCGAGAACACGCTGATGAACCCTATAAGCATATCCGAAGAGGACGTGATTGCTGCGGTCCGCAAGGCTCCGAACTGGAAAAGTCTGGGACCGGACGGACTGCAACAATACTTGTTTAAGAGGTTCTTCGCTCGCATAACAGTTTCAGCGAGCCCTTGAGGATGGGACGCCGTAACTTTTCTGCCGCCTGGATACACTACAAGAAGGCATTTGACCCCATTCATGGCTTTTGAGGAGATCATCGAGTTGTACCGACTCGATGGTGCAGTTCGACTCTTCCTCGAGATATGTCTGGGGCAGTGGAGTACGATGCTTAATCTTCCATGCGAGTGAATGACGGCTGCAGATGACCGAGTTCGGATAAGCAAGGGTATCTATCTTCCAAGGCGATTGTCTGAGCCCACTTTGGTTCTGCCTTGCGCTGAGCTCTGAGCAGACTGTTGGAGGAGTCGGCGACGGATTTTAAGTTTCGGAGAGAGGTACACGGATGACCCACCTTCTCTACATTAATGACCTCAAACTGTTCGCCCCCACTACTAACAAACTGCTAAAGATCACCGAAGACTAGCAGCTCAATCAAATTGGAGTTGGGCGTGGATAAGTGTGTAATACTGCATGTGGAGAGGATACGGGTCGTCCGTTCCGATGGAGTCGAACTCAGTTCGAATCTGCTAAAAACTCCCCGAAACAGAAACATACTGTTATCTCATCATGTCCGAATCGATAGGTGTTAAAGAGGCAAACGTGAAACAGTTTCCGAGGTATTTTATGAGCGTCTGACAAAAGTTTTAAACAGCTATTTGTCGGGCCCTAATAAGATCCGAGCCTGTAACGGCTGAGTGATGCCCGCTCTCATGTACACCTTCGACATACGCAGGTGGTCTCAGACCAAACTAGACGCCTCGGATAGAAAAGTCCGCACAACTAAGACTCGCCACAGGATGCATCACCCGAGGTCTTGTACAGAGGTACAGATATTGTATATCCCGCGGAAGTGTGGCGGTCGAGGCCCTGTACGGAAACTTACTTACAGGGCTCATGTTGCAGACAAATTGTAGCATAATTTGAGACCTTAAAGCCACATGAAACAATAAATGATACGACTGTCCGTTATTCTTATAATTTAGAATAGTTTGTTTAATAAGGTGTCTGATAAAGTGGGACATTATTTTTCAGAGTGCACAGATATCACGGTACCCGATGAGGGAGCCGATCAAACGATCCTAACGCTACAAACAACGGAAACTAAAACGCCAACAACAAATGTCGCCGCGGTACAAAAGCCAAAAAGGAAATGGCCAAAGAAGAAAAAGAAGGGAGAAAAAACTAGGAATTACAGGAATTATACTGACAAACAGTTGGCGGATGCTCTCGCAGCTGTTAAAAGCAAACAGTAAGTTTTTATGGAACGGTTTTTATATGGGATATACTAGCAGTGCCCGCGATTTCGTTCGCGTGAACTTTAGAATCATTCCCGTGGGAACCGCGCCGCCAGCATCGGTACAGTTGCGCACGAAATTACTTCTTATTTTATATTTTTTTTAGACTAAAGTATTGAAATATAATATATAAAACAATAAGTAATTTCGTGCGCAACTGTACCCACCCCTTCCACAGACGTCCAGCGCTCTTTTTACGTGCGGATACCTATACAGACACGTATTTTCAATTGCTCATTTAATTATTTCTCTTTCCATAGTGCCAGGATGACTTTATCACAAGCATCACAGAAGTTCGGTATTCCCAAGAAAACCCTGGCCTACAAGAGTGTTGATAGATCTAAGTTTGGTAAGTGAACATTTTAACTTTTTTCTATAAAAAGATGGCAGACGACAAGTAGACAATCCTATGCGATTCATGTCAACATTTGTAAAAAATGACTAATATAATCACAAGTGCGATCATTGGAGATTTTGAAATGGATTCAGAAGAATGGGAAGAATAATTGCATGTGGACTTTTTCTTAATTTTCTATAGAAAGCGTGAAACGAGCATACAGACCACTTTACCCAGTGATGGCAAGTGGTACGTACAGTCGATATTTAGTACGCTTATCTTTAGAGATTTAGGAGTGGCTTTAGAACAAATATCGACCTGCTGTAATCTGTATATTTTACATGGTGGGGAGGAAAGTTCATTGTGCCCCACTAGTAAATGCAGCGGAGCGGTTTTAACTAATTTTCATTTCTGTTCTGCCCCATTGGTTGGGGAAACAGGAATAAATGAGGGAACGGGAAATGGACGAGGAGCTATTTTCTATTGTGGAGTTACTATTCTATACCAATGAAATCCATTTGAAGGAGTTCGAATATTTCAGGGGCTGGCATAATCGCGAGCCGCCATATTGATTTTTTAAAGGTCATACGCTTATAACCGTATCTTTCAACCGTAATATCTGTGTGACGTGACATTTTAGGGACACAATATCAAATAACATTTTTTGTTTGTTTATGCTCCCTCTATCCGTATATGAAGGTCTCATAGTGCGCGCTGCAGTTTTGAAAAGAAGTTTTGTTTTGAATATGGCGCCTCGGGACTATACAAATTTCTGAAGTAAAATGTTCGAACCCCTTCACAGGAGGCATGTATACAGGATGAAATAAACATTCGCCAAACCCTGAAGCCATGGATTGCGGTCATGATGCCGAGTTCATTGGCATAAAAATTTTACTAACTTGCAATAAAATTTAATTCTTACAATAAAAAAAATTAAAATTTTTTTTTTATACCAATTAAGTAATTAAATACAAAACCCAAAAAATTGATATTATTACAGAATAAATATAAGATTTCGTCATTAGTCAACCGAGCGTTTGATTACAATTTTTTTTTGCGTTCGTAAACGAGTTATCACTGTGATTTTATAGTTCATCGATTTGTTATACAACGATATATTTGCGGTCGACGCTACACAACCGCTTATTAAATAAATTGATAGTGAACTGCAAAGGAGTTTGTTATTATGCGAACGCTCGATCGACCGACACTGGATAATATATGGTTGTAGGCTTCAGGGAATAGGTTTACCTAGTTACCTAGGTTTTACCTAGGTTTACCGATCGGTAAGCAGTAAATACTGAGTTGGAATAAATACTGAGTATGTACTTACAAGATGTCTATTACAAGAAGTCTATTGAGTATGTCTATTACAAGAGAAGTATCCCATACATTCAAATAACTTAAGAAAATATTGATATTAAGATTTGAACATAAAATTAAAATGTTTAAAATTTTTACGTAATTTTGCTTACATCTAAGTGTCGATAATATTTATATATTATATTTTTTGATATTTGTATTGTTTTGTTAATAATTAGTTGACCCTAATGGTAATACGTCCTTTAAATGACTTTTGAGTTGAGTAGAATCAAAAATGGTTATCTCCCTTTGAGTATAGGCAATTTTGTATATTTAGCTGCTTGCACATACAATAGTTAAGGTTAGTACTAAAAGGACTTCGTAAGAGTTGGTATTATTCAATTAAAAAATGAGAAACTATGACGTCACAGCAATTTATTGGAAAAAAAATTAGGAATGAAATGGAAACCATTTCAAGGTTACTGGTTAAAAAAATGTATTTTAGGCATTTGACCGATTTTGATTCTAAGCTCTAACCGACACATTTATGACAATAACATGTTTCCAAAAATGTCGTGCATGATAGATAATTAATAATTCTCATTTTAATTTATTAAAAATATAACACAAGAGGATCACAGATCAGCCTTAAATAAAAATCAAATAGCAATAAACTTATGTAGCGCCGACATAAATACTCAGAAAAAGCAAAAAAGTAGATTAAAGAGTACTACTCAGTATTTACTCAGGCTGATTCAGTATTTACTCAGTAAATATGACATGGGGTTCTTCAAGAGAGCTGTGAATAGGATTTTGCAAGGTCGGCGGCGCGCCCGCATACTCCCTGGTGTTGCAGGTGTCCATGGGCGGCGGTAACACTTACCATCACGTGAGACCGCTTGCTCGTCCGCCCTCTTCTCTATAAAAAAAAAAAATACTGCAGTACCTACAAAGTCATCACTAGATGGTATCCTATATAACTAATATTTATTAAACATTAAATTTTCAACACAGATGAGGCCACAAGACTCGAAGATCAAGCGAAACATCAACGCTTCATCGACGACATCAAGAATATCCTCAAGTACACCAATGCAATACCTTTTAAAACCACCGCTAACTCCAGGCATTACTGCCCTTACTGCACCTCGCCACAGCACTACGAGGAACCCGACGACCTCCGGAAACACATGCGGATGAGACATGCATCGAATCAAATGAACTGCATAGAGACCTTGATGAAACCGATGTGGGCCAATGAAATCATGAAACTGGACATCAACAAACTAAAATGTACCGTCTGCAACCAAAGTCTCATGACATGGAACAGTATGTTCCAGCACCTTCAAGAAACCCACTCCGTTGAATTAGAAGAGGCGTATACAAGAGCGATTCCTTACATGTTAAGTTCCGACGATGAGTGTGCTTTATGCGAAGAGAAGTTTCAAAATTATCACCTTTTAGACAGCCATATGAACGCTCATTACAATAATTACATTTGCCCGGACTGCGGTGACAGTTTTCTATCGAAAAGTCGCTTAAGTAAACACGTTTTAAAACACGACGTAGGCCAGTTCCCGTGTGAAGTATGCGGCAAAGTGTTTTCGTTGGAAAAGTATATGAAAAAGCATTTCGCTTACAGCCACACGTCGAACTCTGTAAAGTGTCGGTACTGCGACGAAACGTTCAACGACGATTACCAGAGGCATTTGCACGTGTTAGATAACCACAAGGAGAAAATGAAATCTATTATAACGTGCGAGTTGTGCGGACTCGTATTCAATTGGCGACCTTATTATATGAAGCACATGAAAAAGGACCACAATATGGAGAAATTTGAATGCAACTATTGTTCGAAACAGTTCTTTTCTAGAAGTGAGTTGAGAGAACATCGGACAATTCACTCGAGTCAAAAAAACCATCGCTGCAACATTTGCGATAAGAGATACTCGAGTCTGGCTTGGTTGAGGCAACATATGAGGACCCACGGTGAGGGAAATAAGGCAACAATTATAATTCTTCGGGAGAAGGGAAGTGATGAAACGGAAGATCAGTGATCATCTGATTCCAGATAAAATTTTACTTGCGTATAGTCCAGTAACAACACTATATATTATAAGGTTCTACAAAACTAGGTGTGACATATTTTAGTATATCAATCAGTATACTATGTTAATTTTAGTTACATTAGAAATAAATGATTCGTCGTTAATTTATTCTATATGCGTAACACGTTACATTTGATACCCCCACCCTTCAGTGCCGAAATGTCCACTTTCAAAATTTTCATATAGATTATCATGGCTCAACATGATAAAACATCCACTTGCCCAAAATCCTTTAGGAACAAAATGACCAAAGTATCAAGATGTCCAATTGTAAGGTGTAAAAGGCGACCAGTGTGTACGCGCAATATTATAACCGGCTTTTTTTTTTGTACCTGCGAATGGAGTGGCAAGAAATGTGACTGTAGAGTAATGGCCGAGTTCTACAGTCGAGCAAGTGTTGTACATTTTGCCGGAGAAACTTTAGATTTGGCACATAAAAGTCTAACACCCCAAGTGACACCCCCCAATGAATCAGTAATATGTAGATAAATAACTGACCCATAGCCCCTTAAGCTAGCATCACTAAATGCTACTATATTGACTACACTTAGTTGTGAAACGCCAATATGACGCGGTATTTTTAAATAACTCAAAAGAGGAAATTATTTTAATAAACAAGAATAACTCTTTACAGTGTGTTCAGGTGGAACTTGGTCCCAATCTATTTTACAAAGCCACACAGCTCTTTAATAAGTAATTTAGCATAAAGAACTAGGGGAGAGGGGGGCATAGTGGGGTAGCGGGGCATAACGGGGTAGTAACAAAACACTGTAAAGAAACAGTTGTACGACGAATCAAATGACGTGCTGTGATTGGTGTTTAGTCGTCGTATGACCGTCGCTAACGTTACACGCAGTCGCGACGACGGATGCAGCGCTCGCAGCAAAAGTAATAATATTACGTATTTGTTAAAAAAAATGTTGTTATTCGTGTGATAATTAATGTATGTTCTAATAATGTCTTGTTTGTGATTGTGTGCTACATTTTGCTGTAAACTATACCAGATACGAATACGAAATAACAAATTGGATTAAAATCAAAGGTAAGATGTAGTTGTAAATATTTTATCTTGCAATGCGGGTAGGGGCAAAGTGGGGTATTCTAGATGGGGCATAGTGGGGTAATCAATCGTCAAGGAGTTTAGTGTCACTTTGCCCCGTATTAATTAATAATTATCAATTTATTTATACAAACAATTGTTTGTTTCAGCTATGGTTCGCACATATAAAAAAAAAACGAATCAGCACTCTTGGTCTATGGAGGCTATGGAAAAAGCAGTACATAGTGTGGTGTCCGGAGAAATGGGTTACAAAAAAGCTGCACAGTCACATAGTGTTCCACAAACTACACTCGAACGGTATGTGGCAAAATATAGGGCTAATCCAGATAGTACTATGTTTCTAAAGAAGTTAGGTCATTACACGAATGTATTTTCTCCTGATCAAGAAGAAGAACTGATTAGTTATATTAAGATAATGGAAGAGCGATTTTACGGTCTTACATCACAGGAACTTAGAAAACTTGCCTTTTCGTTAGCCGAAAAAAACAAAATTGAACACAGGTTTAATACACAGAATGGGCTGGCAGGAATAGACTGGCTTAAAGGTTTTTTAAAACGACATCGCGATGTTAGCTACAGAAAGCCTGAACCTACCTCTGCAGCCAGAGCTATGGGATTCAACCGAGTTGCTGTTGGCAAATTTTTTGATCTACTAGAGAAGATTTACAACACACACAAACTAAATCCACAGCGCCTTTTTAATGTCGATGAAACAGGTATTTCGGCCGTGCCCAAGAGCCATTCCAAAATTCTAGCGTCGTGTGGCAAACGGCAAGTAGGAACGATGACTTCTGCAGAACGAGGCAAATTAATGACAACGATTGTTTGCTTCAGTGCTGTTGGTAATTATATGCCTCCCATGTTTATTTTCCCGAGAAAGCGGATGAAGCCAGAATTACTTGATGGGGCTCCAGCTGGATCTTGGGGAGAATGCCATGAATCAGGATGGATACAAAGCCACCTTTTTATCCTCTGGCTAAAGCGGTTTATAAAATGGTCACATGCTACAAAAGACGATCCAGTACTTTTGCTCTTAGATGGACATGCGACACATGTGAAATCTCTGGAGGTGATCGACATGGCCCGCGAAAATGGAGTGATTTTATTATGTTTCCCACCACATTGCACACATCGTCTGCAGCCATTAGACGTAGGTTTTATGAAGCCACTTAGCACTTACTATGGAAATGAAGTGAAGAAATGGCTAAGAAGCCACCCAGGTCGTGTGGTGACTCAATTCCAGATGGCAACACTATTTGGACTGGCATTTGTAGCTGCAGCCACGATGACAACCGCGATAAATGCATATAGAGCAACAGGAATCTGGCCTATGGATCGAAATGTTTTTACTGATGCAGATTTTGCGCCAGCTGAAACAACAAATAATCCACAATATCCGGAAGCATCTAATAATCCACAAAACGTTTCTCACGTAATTCCACTTACTGTTAACGAGACACCACCGCCGACAGGGTCAACTACAAATCTTTCGACCCGAGAACAAAAATCTCCGGAATCTAGGCAAGACTCCACAACCTGGATGTTCTTGGATGAATAATCCACCAAAAAGTTCTTTTTTGACGTCCCCTGAGCAAATTATGCCTTTGCCGAAGGAAAACCGTACGACACAGAGGGTTGTAAGTCGAAGAGGAAAAACAGCAATCCTTACAGAATCACCCTATAAAAATGAGCTTGTTGCACTGAAGGCTACCAAGGAGAGCAAAAAAATGAAAAGAAAGGTCACCAAAACTATAGATTTAAGCGCTAATAAACCAAATAAAAAAAGGAAGACGATAGTCAAAAAACAAAAAGAAATAAAGGAAACCGTAGATGATGAAGATGCTGAATGCATATGTTGCGGTTATTTATGGTCACAGTCTACGGAGGGTTGGATACGATGCATAAAGTGCAATAGTTGGGCACACTGCTCTTGCGCAGGAGAAGATGATGAGGATGACGAAATCACACATGTATGTGCCATATGCGTTGTTGATTAATGATCAAGGGTTTTTAATATTATTTCATTCTGTTTTGAAATTTTAACTAAAAATCGTTAATTTTGTTTTAAGAAGATGGTAATTCATTTTATGTTTAGAAATTTTAAGCAAAAATGTTTAATTTTGTTTTAAGAAACTTATAACAATTAAAAGTTTATATTTTGATTACAAAAAACTGTCGACAGAATTTCTATAAAAATACCCCACAATGCCCCACCTGGTACCCCACTTTACCCCGCTGTACGGGGCAAAGTGGGGTAAACTTCACTTTGAATGTATTTCGTTCTATTAGCTAAACTGTTACTACTGAAATAGAAAATGGTGTGCCAAATAATAATAGACATGCTGTACGACCAAAAAAAACCTTTATAGTCAACCTAACGCCATTATTAGCTGAAAAATTATCCATAACATCTTAGATACCCCGCTATGCCCCCCTCTCCCCTACTGGCGAAATAAAACCTAAAACATCAAACAAACGAGCTATGAATGAGAGTATGCTACGTTTGGTGCATTTATCATCAACAATAGCAGTTGTTACTAAATTGTTTTGCGATCCATTATCAAGAAGACATCTAATTAAATTTAATTTTATTATTATCTGACGCAGCGTAAACTCGAGCGGTAGCTATTAAAACAATGGAACAAGGTCTATTATAACTTCCGCACAAAGCGAAAGTGTTGTACTAGCATCTTGTTGTGGAGTAATTAGAGTCTACTCTGTGTTCTCGACTACTCTGTGACGCGGCTGCACTGGAAGCGCAGTGGTTGCATTGCGCGGGCACAGATGCTAACTCGCAAGGATTCGATCTTCTCCGCTTGCTCGCCGGCGCGTGAGAGTTCGGGGACGGTGCGCGCGCCGAGAAACATGCCGATGTGACGTTATCGCTGTGTGTCAGCAGTTGCGTTGTTTGTATTGGCGGTCTAGGTAATGCTGTCGGCCTATTATTATTATATTCGATATTATCCTCTCTAAAATGTAAATATGTATGATGACGCTTATGACAGATATTACAAACATGGCGAGAATTACAAGCGGATAATGTATGGGTTAAACTTAGACAGTTAACACATTCTTTTAATTAATTCAAATCTCGTTCGTGGGGTATATTTATATTTAAATTGCGTACAATTATAAATGTGCTTATGTTCCGTGCTGCCACATATTATACAGCACGACGAAGCGGTTAAATAATCATTTCTAGAGATAAATGTTTTGTAGATTTGACTACGCGTATTAATACGATCTAACTTAGGTATAGAAGCGGACGGTTTATGATTAATATCTAAGCGGGTATTTATTGAGTTATTATTATTGGTTCTTTCTAAGATTTTAACTTGATCTTGTACAAATTCAATTAATGTTTTACAAGTAGGTATTTCTACATCTCTCACAGATAATTCGAAAGATTGTACGGTTATTGAATCTATCTTTTTGAGAGCACAATGCAATAAAATAAAGTCAGACAGGTCATTAATACTTAATTGTTTTAATGCGGCTATTGATGAAGAATATTTTTCAATAAATGTATTTAGACTGTTTGCATTATGAGTACAGGACTTTAATTCGAAAATATTATTCAAATAATGAGTGCCCAAGGCTCTTTTATCTTGATACCTTTTTACTAAACTATTCCAAATTATATTATAAGTGTCACTAGTAGGTACAATACCTGCTAAGACCTTTAAAGCGCTGCAACTTAATTTACTAATTAAATACTGCACACGCTGCGAGTCCGTGAGCTGTTCATTTAAAATATAATTTAAATGAACATTGTTTTTAAATGTCTCATAGAATATCGGCCAGTTTTCTGTCTTACTATCGAAAGAGGGTAGTTCTATTGGTGGCAGTTTAATAACATTTCTATGACCAGACTCGTTGCTATTCTTTAACATTGTTGAAGATGATGTAGATAGAATTTTATTACGAATTCTTTTAACTCTGACATACAAATCATCAAAACTGCCTAAGGCATTATAATCGGGCTTGGCTTCAGGGTTCAAAGACAAGGTTATAGCGTTAATATCATCAATTATTGATTCAAATTTTTCTTGCATGTCATCAATTGTTTCAGAAAGTGCTAGAAAGTTCTCATTTAAGCGGGAATGGAAATTAGAAATATTGTTCGATTGTGAAAATAAATTATTTATGCGTTCGAATAAATGTTCCTTTTTTGCATGTAATAGTTGTAATTTTCCATCAGTTCCAATAGGGTTTGCCGTGGTTTTATTGCTAGCTTTTGCCATTTTAAATAAGAAATTAGATATAAATCTGCGGTATTTTATAATAAGCAATCTAGAATTGCGGGTATATATGCGGGATGTATATATTTTAACAAAAATACGTAAAATAATACAATTAAATAATAGCGGGTAGGTAAATATGTAATAAAATGCTGGAATTTATGATTCGGCTCAATATGAACCATGAATCTGCGGTATTTTATAATAAGCAATACATTTAGAATTGCGGGTATATGCGGGATGTATATATTTACCAAAAATACGTAAAATAATACAATTAAATAATAATGATTCGGCTCGATATAGACCATGAAATGGAGGGTAGATTTTTAAGTGGACTGTAATTTTGGGGTTTTATTTATTTTTTCGATTAATTGCCGTAGCCGTACAATAATAAAGCTTCACTGACCTGAAAGTTGTCTGGTGCACCGAAGTCTTCTGCCGGCGCCGGCCCTTGGTTCTCCTGTGTTGGCACTTAAAGACACTAATGCACGCACAATAAGGAATTTGTCGTAATAAAGTGGAAGATTGAATATAGCGTTGCGGGAAATTATATTTTAATTATATTAGCGGTAATTTATGTAACTTCTCGGTAGGAAGTTTTGAGTAGGTATGTATTTGGCCGAACGTCTCCGCGATACCTCCGCGATGCAACTGTCGCGTCGTCGTTCACAACGACATCTGTCTATATTTTCAACACCTCATTGAGACTTGCTAATAAATCAATGAAGCTAGTTCTTGACAAGCGGCGGCAATCAATCGCTCGTCCAGTCAGCATATCTTATCATTATTTACAGCATTGGCTCATCTTCCAATATCCCATATTCCGGAAGCATTTTTAACAATACAATTGGAAGTGGAAAACAATATCTCAATATGGGACCATTTCATGCAATATTTTGTAAAGCAATGGATGAACCCTTCAATTTTGCCAATTGTAAGTTGCTACGGCAATCGCCACCGAACCGTCAATTCATGTGAAGAATGGCATAACCGGATTAATAAGATTATCGGAAGAGGACATCCAAGTTGATTTTTTTTAATATCTTGCTTAAAAAAAGAGAGCATTGATTTTGATTTCCGTATCCGCCAAAATAATATATACATAACTTTCAATAGAAAACGTCAGAAAAAATTCAAAATTATAGATGAACGATTAAGGGTGTAGATCGTGAAAATCACCGAAAAGAGTGTTACGATTTTTCATATTTAACCTATTTACATATGATTGATATCAATGATAATTTGTATATATTACAATCAAAGACCAATAAGTATGTTCATGCTTATATTAAACTCTTAAACCTAATAGTTGTTATATAATAAACGTCAACAAACGCACAAAATTGAGTAAAAATGCAAAAACATGACTTCGTATTTTTCAGATTTAACCCCATAAATCAACACAAATTGATAAAAAGAAACACTTTTTGAACACTGAAGAAACCAATAAGTATAGCTGTATACTTCTTTTTATACCTTTACAAACAAAGACTTCCTCTTTTAAAGCCCTAAAATCTAGATATATTTTAAGGTAAATTTTTCATACACAAATGTATGGGATAAAACGTTCGTTTCATTCGTGCAATCTCGGTGGTCTGCAGCGGCAGTTCCTTTCTGTAAGTGAACGCGATACCACACTTGTCGGCTGCAGACAGCAGAATTACGTATTGTGAATTTGTGTTTTTTGTAAAAAACTGTAAGTATAACATTTTTATAATTAATTTATTTTCAGTTAGTAGAAAGTATCGATATAATGAATGTCTGAAAGAAAACCATGATGGAACTAGATATAAATCGTAAAAAATACAATATCTACACTAATAGGTATTATAAAGAGGAAAGATTTGGATTTTTGTATGTAACGAATAAACTCAAAAAGTACTGGACTGATTTTAATAATTCTTTTATCATTCGAAAGCTACATTATCACTGAGTAACATAGGCTATTTTTTTCGCAGGACTGATTGAATTTGAGTGGCATGCCAGGGAAAAGAAAGTTTTGTACGCATTATAAAAATATGAAAGCCAAAAGATCTCGGAATAAAATGTAAGTTCCTCCCTACTTATTTATTATCGCATTTGAACAGGGTACATTACAAAGCTAATACAATATGTCATATGATTTAGATCGCCCGATTCAGACATATACCTACAATAACATGTAAATATTGGTTTGTATTATCTATATCTATACTGATAAATAAAATTGAAGTATCTGTATGTAATATCAAAATAATAGGATTTTAAAAAAAAAAAAAAGGCGATACGGAGTTCGCCGGGTCGGCTAGTATTGTCTAAATATCAAATTGTGGAAGTAGGTAGGCGACAGCGCAACTTTGTCGACATACCTATACCGCCAAACAGACGCGAGGCGCCTAGCGTCTGGCTTAGGGTTGTACAAAATAAATAAAAAGTGGATAATATTGATGAATAATATTTCCAGTATTGAAAATAAAGAAAACCTTGGGGCCGAGACTCTGAGCAACAATGCTACGCGCTGTATAGAGGTAAGTTGTTATACGTAATTCTTGTAGACTTGTTACATAAATAAACAAACTACTTAGTTAGTGATGGGCGAAGACAAAATCTCAATACCTACCTATAGATTTTTCTTGCAATATTTATTATTTTCATCGAGAGACAAACACCTTAGTACCGAAATACTTCTCAATTACTTTCTCAAAAGAAAATTTACGTTCAAATAGGTGACGTCATAAAAAAACAATACCTAATGCGTAAAGAAATTATAATTTCTATTCATCAGGAACCTAATATTGTATTAATTCTTTTGCATTTTTTTAAATTTTTAATTATTTTTTATAAAAAAAATCAAGCCATTATCTTTCTTTACAGGAACTAGTTATTGAAAACGACCAAGAGGGAAAGGTGGATGAAATGGAAGTTGGGCGTAGAGTTGTAGACGTTTCTTTTTTTTTAAAGCTCTTCAGGCCATAGGGGACCACGGTCCAATGGATTGTAAGTTAAGTTACCTCAGTATAATAGGTGAAGTAAAAGTTGGTCTGGACTCAAAACTCATCATGAAATGTAGTATGTGTAGTATGAAATTTACTGTGTGTTTGATTGAAAAGAAAGAAGATAGAATGGAAGTGAATCATCAAATTGTATCTGGTATCATATCATCTGGTGGGAGCTACTATCAGTTAAAAACATTAACTGCCGCAGTAGCCCTACCAATCATGTCACCTTCATTATACAATGAAATTAATAATACGGTTTGCGATTGGTGGGAAAAGACAGCAGCACATTCCATGGCAGAAGCTGTCAAGGAAGAAGCGGAGTACGCAGTGTCTATAGGTAGTGTTGATAAAAATGGTACACCATTAATATCTGTTGCTGTTGACGGTTGTTGGAGCAAGAGATCTTATGGTAAGAATTTTTCCGCCTTGTCCGGCGCAGCTGCGATAATTGGCATTAAAACTAATAAAGTATTGTTTTTTGGAGTTAAAAATAAATACTGCGTAGTTTGTGCACGAGCCGCAAAGAACGACAGTCAGCCCTCGGAACACCGTTGTTTCAAGAATTATTCGGGATCATCTACCGGTATGGAATCGACCATAATAGTTGAGGGGTTTAAACGTTCCATTGTTGATCACGGTGTAATTTATAATAAATTTGTAGCAGACGGCGATTCCAGTACTTATAAAAAAATATTAGATTCGCGACCGTACGGTAATTTAACAGTAGAGAAAATTGAATGCAAAAATCATCTTTTACGAAACTACTGCAATAGCTTGGAGAAACTGTCGAAAGACACTAAGTATCCTTGCGAATTGCGGAAATTCCTAAAAGAAAGGTATTTGAGTTTAAGAACGGGTGTAAAATGCGCTATTAAATATTGGGGCTATCAAAATCAGTCACTCGAAGAAAAAATAAAAAATCTTAGTGAAGATATCCTAAATGGTCCACAACACGTATTTGGTAATCACCAATATTGCAAGGAGTATTTCTGTAGACCTGATACTCGTCGAATAGAACCTGTTGGGTTGCTTCCAGCAATTGTTGGATGCGGATTAATGGACGCGGTACACATTTTAAGTAAAAGACTGTCATATCATTCTAGAAGTTTAATTCATAATTGTACAAGTAATATAGTTGAAAGTTTTAACGCAGTGATTGCCAAATTAGTAGGGGGTAAGCGTGTAAATTATTCTTCCCGTGGTTCTTATGCGGGCCGATGCGCAGCTGCTGTTGTGTCTTTTAATACAGGATCGATTCATAGTAAAACTCATGAAGTAATATTTAAATCTAGTCCTAATCCTTTGATCGCGAAAGTGGAAAATTGTAATCGTAGAATCCGTTTAATTGCTAAACCTAAATTAAGATTGAAAAAGAGCCACAGCGCTGTATCGAAAGACGCTCACTATGGACCAAACTGCGAAAAACCTGATCTGAGTCCAGAATTATATGAGAAAGCCAAGTCATCTTTTTTAGCCGATTTAAAGTTGTCTTGTGCTGAAAGAGAGGAGCTTGAAAGGTCGACCCATTTGCAAAGAAGTAGTTCTGAGTGGATGAGTACAAGGAGAAAATTACTAACCTCATCATCGTTCGGGGAAGTTTGTAAAAAACGAGAGAGCACAAGTTGTGCTGTTCTTGTTCGTAAAATCGTTTATGGTAGTAATATCTCCAGTTTGCCTGCTGTACGGTACGGTATCGAAAACGAAGAAACCGCAATTAAACAGTTAGAAATTCAAGAGAATATTAGTATACAAGGTTGCGGTTTGTTCGTCGACGATCAATATGAATTTCTTGGTACTACACCAGATGGCATTTATGCAAACGGTTTAATTGAAATTAAGTGCCCACATTCTTTAGCTGGCATGACTCTTGATGAAGCAATGGCCAAACATACCTTTTGGGTTAAGGACAAGGCTTCCAAGGGTTATGTCATAAATAAAAATCATAACTGGTATTTCCAAATTCAGGGACAGGTACATATTACTAAAAGAAACGTTTGCATGCTTGGCATCTGGTTTGGTGCTACTGTACCTATGAAAGTTTATATTATAGAAAAGGACGACAAATTTTGGGAGGAGAAAATGGAGATGAAATTAGTTAGGTTTTATTACGATTGCCTACTTCCAGAATTAGTTGATCCTCGGCAGTCACGAAGCATGCCCATTCGTGACGCGCCCAGTATCATAGAGGCTATGAAAGAGAGGAAAGAAAGAGCTTTACGTGTTATGAAAGAGAAGAACGCCTAATGATTTTGAAAGATACAGGTAACTTAACTACCCAGCCAGTCGATTCACGTAAACACGCCAGTCCAAAAGTCGTTTTAACTTAGGAACTTAGAAATCGCCTTTTGGTTTTCTGTTTTAAACGCACTTACTTATCTAGTCTTGGATTGTCATAAATCTTCCAATAGCTCAATTACTATACAATTTCTGAGTTACCTGGTGTAAAGAATCATAAAAATTGGTTCAAAAATACAGCGAATTGAGAATTCTCCTTTTTTTAAGTCGGTTAAAAGGGCTAAATTTGCAAAAAACGAAGTGACGTCACTGCGCTACGGTTTTTATTACTTACGTGAATCGGGCAGCTGGTAACGTTTTCATTCTGATAGGTTTTGTGATAGCCATTGATTTTATCATCAAATTAGCAGAAATCAGAACTTGATCCGTAATCGAATGAAAAACCATTAGAATTTTGAACTCATATTTCGTTATTGTTTAATTACATACTTTTAATTAGTATATTAATAATTTACAAACTTCTGTTAAAATTAGTAAATAAATGAATTATTTGTACAACTATGTACTATTATTTTTGTACAACCCTAGCACGCTTTTGAGATAGCGAGTAATGGCGACTCATATTTGTTATTGTGTAGTAAATAAATCATTTTTATACTTGTGTTTCATTTATTGACATTTTTTTTAAAACCCTAGGATTTTTTTTAGATATCGACGAGGTGATCGTAAACAAAAAGTAAGTATTTGAGTTTACGCAATAGGCACATTTCCTTGCGTAGAGATAAACACACTTCCTACTGAATTTGCAATTATTTTATTGAATGAATATTTTACGAATTAGAATAAATTTTGGTAGTGAAATTACAAATAAATAAATAGTTGGAATTTTAGGTAAGTAGAATACAAAAATGTCAGATGTCAAATGATAGAAAAACATAAAAATTGTGTCTCAACTACTCTTATTAATCTATTAAAAAGAATCAACAGCTAGTTTCCAAAAATTCAACGTTATTGTTATGCTGTAAATATTCAAGTTCAATAACAATTTCTCAACGTGGAACGTTTGTTGCAAAACATTTTGAAAATCGCGCTCTCTAGGTCATTCATCCGCCCCGTCGGATGTTACATTAAACTTTGGCGCTGCGGTCGCTCGAAATCGAGATCTCAGGCCAACAATCTACACCCTTAACAAAGATAACTAATGATTACGTAAACGGGTCAATTGAACTTAGTGTTTGTTTAGATAGGTTGAGTAAAGTAAAATTTATTTAGATTTTCTGCTCGTTACTTAACCCAAATATGTCGTAAAAAGTTATAGGAGATAGTATTTTATGTCCTAAGTTTTTGATGAGATTACATTCATAAACATAAAAAAGGAAACCATTCATATAGCGCCATCTATAAGCTATGTACCTACTTAATTATGTTCACAGTTGGCACAATATAGTGTCAATGTCAAAAATATCTGTCATGTCACTAATAGGAGAGAATAAAAAAACCGTCTTCTCTCGTCAGGTTAAACTCAAGGATTAAGGAACGGAGTTTTATTTCTACAGTTTTAAAAACAAGTTAAACATGAAATTTGGTTTTTACAAAATACTTTAATATTAATAAAGATAAAATATATAAATGTTATCTACCATTGTTTTTTAGTTTCTAGAGTTTATACTTTTAGATATTGTGTCCGACAGTATTAGAAGTTTACTACATGCGAAAATTTTCGTATGAGATAAACATTCTAAGCAATATGATAATTGTAGTTCTGACAACAAAAGAAATTAACATTTTGCCAGTTTATAAAATGCGAATAAATGTAGGGGTGCCTAGAATAATTAACAATTTACTATATAATGTAATAAATGTTCCGAAAATATACGAATCGTTAAAGTTTATAAAATGCGAATAAATCTTATTTTCAGTAGGTACCTACTCGGAATTCAAATTTGGAACAATGGAATTCCAAATTTGAACATTGGAACAAAACTGTAAAAAAATTTTGATCGATCGAACGTTTTTTTAGGCTACATGCTATCAAAACTTAAAATGCAGGGTCGCTTGATTCAAATGTCCGAGACTGTAGGGGAAGATTGGCACCCTTCGTACAGGGGACACTTTCGTACAGTAGTCATTCCAGATAAACGAAGTGAAGTAAGGACACATCTTTGCATGTGTGCGTAGTAAGGACACATCGGCGACCGAGCCGCTTGAGTGGGAAGCCGCGTCAGTAGCGCCATTGCGCACGAGACGGCAGGTCGTAATGTGTTTTTGCACTCGGTGAGTAAATATTTAGGACAATTTACGATCGCATTATGACTACTTTTATTACACAAAAAAAGCAAGATAACTAGTTTTATAATAAGTAAATATCCTTAAGAAAGTGTTTTAATGACAAATATTTCTCAATTTATACTATTCTAGAAATGAGGTAATTTTTTCTTTCGTATTTTCTATGGGGTACATTCGGACAACAACTAGAGGGGTACATTCGTACGATTGTACCCCTGTTATATTTAATTTATTTTTACAGAAACATGGTGCGAAATTACAAAAAAAAACAGTCGAGGAGCAGGGAGGTAGATGAAGATTCGATGCGATTGGCTATAGATGATGTGATGGAGGGACGTTTATCGTTTAGAAAAGCTGCGGATAAATATAACATCAAACCATCAACATTGGAAACTCGTGTAAAAAAAATCAAAACCAACACTAGTAACGAAGTTACTAGAACTCGTACATTTAACTCAAAATTTACGAGTCTTCAAGTATTTTCGTTAGAAGAAGAGACACTTTTGAATGAATATGTTGAGGACACTTTTGTCGACTGCGATCTCTTCAACAGATCGAGGACAGTATTGTCCTACAACCTTATAGGTCGCCGGGGGATGTGGACTGTATATATAGGATGTTTTTCTACGGTTCAGTAGAAACAATAATAACGCCTTATTTCTTGATAATGAGCAGAGCCGGGGCAGGGGGCAGAGGTACTTGTTGTTCTACTTGTCCTAGTCACTTGGTTGACCG
Organism: Sesia apiformis; assembly: GCA_914767545.1. Lineage (NCBI taxonomy): Eukaryota > Metazoa > Arthropoda > Insecta > Lepidoptera > Sesiidae > Sesia > Sesia apiformis. Next base: position 2,729,584 of record OU611975.1, read on the forward strand.
TTTGTAGTGTTCGGAGTGGTGCCGCTGATCGGAATGCCGGGAAGCCCAAAATGGTCCGTCTTTTACTCCGAACGCCATAGCGCCCACAACTTATCCCTAGCATGCCCTACTTACCCTATTCACCAACAATTATCCTAATAGGGTAATAAAAGACACACTTGGGATCATTTTAATATCAATTACACAACAAATAATCATAAAACGGACATATAGGTCATTAAACAGACATTGTGTAAACATAACGATATTAAGAGACATTATTCATAAGACATTAAAGAGAAAACAACTATATAGGCGAAACTATTATCTATACATATACAAGTACCCTAGCTTTTTACATTGTCATTTATTCCGTCGTTAACATACTCCCGCCGTCGCCGTCTCGCGACCTAACCGGTAGAACGACGATCTTCTTCGTGGGTCGCCGCAGAATGTGTCCGTTGCTTGTTTGTATGTCGACGACGCGCACTTCGCCGTCTTGCCCGGGGTACGTAGCGATGACTCTTCCTCGCGGCCATGTGTTCCTCGGTAGATTTGCGTCGCATATGATGACCAAATCTCCGACGCGTGGTGCCTCGCCGATTGTGCGGGGCTCCCGCCGGTATTGAAGCAGGGGGAGATACTCTTGTACCCAGCGGCTCCAGAAGATGTCGGCTAGCCGCTGGGCGCGCCGCCAATGCGCGCGTGCATCTGTGTCTTCTTCAGTGAAGGCGCCCGGTGCTGGGACATGGGAATTGGGTCCCAGCAGCAGGTGATTGGGTGTGAGCGCCTCCGGTTCCCCTGGTGTCACTGCCACGTGTGTGAGTGGACGGGAGTTGACCGTGTTTTCTACTTCGACGAGCAGTGTGTGGAGTGTCTCGTCGCTCGGGTACTTTTCGTGTAGCGTTGCTCGCAGGCCTTCTTTCACCGTGCGAACCATGCGTTCCCAGGCCCCGGCCATGAAGGGGGCGGAGGGGGGAACGTGACGCCACGCGATGTGCTTCGCCGTTGTCTCTTCTCGGACCGCAGTGAGTGCGGCCTCGTCGAGTTGTCTTTCCGCGGCTTTGAAGTTGGTGGCGTTGTCGCACCACAACTCCTTTGGGCAGCCGCGCCGCCCCATGAATCTACGCAGCGCAGATATAGCAGAGTCTGCGCTGAGTGATGCCGCTACTTCTAAGTGGACGGCCCTTGTCGTCATGCAGGTGAATAGGGCGACATACCTTTTCTCTCGGTGTCGGCCCACGGTTACTTCGAGTGGACCGAAGTAGTCGAGCCCGGTGAAGGTGAACGGGCGCGCGTGATGTGCTACACGCGCGTGCGGCAGATCCCCGGTGGCTGGACTCGTTGGTTTCGCCTTCTTCAACTTGCATGTTATACATACCTTTAAAACGCCCCGTACTGTAGGGCGAATTTTCATAACGCAGAATCGCTGTCGTACTTCATTCACTACTAGTTCGACGCCCCCATGATGCATCTTCCTATGTACATGATCTATGTACATCTTCGTGTAGTCATGTGCGCCGTCTAGTACAGCTGGATTTGCCGTTTCCTCGCTAATCCCTTCTGTGGCAGCGATTCTTCCCTTTTGTCTTAGTAGTCCGTCCGTCCCCATGATAATACTTAGACCGGCGAGTTTGTCGTCTCCCGCCGGTGTGGTGCTACGCTCGATGCGTTTGCGTTCGCATGCGTAGCTGTCTTCTTGTGCTGCCTTCGTCCAGAGATGTTCGGCTTGAATGAGATGATGCGCCTCTAATGGCACGAACTTGCGCTGGTCGCATGCGGGCTTTCTTGCCGTTGCCGCCTTTGCGTCGCCCTTCTTTGTCCTTGACCATGCCAGGTCCAATGTCGGGTTGGCGATGGTCCTTTTGCGACGTGCTGCTGCCACGGTGTGTCTTCTTCTCCGACATAAGTCGATGAAATGTAGTACGCGTGCGGTGGCCCGGATCAGGCGCTCCCATTTTGAAAAGCGCGTGATACCGGGCAAGTGTGCGTGCCCCTTTATGTCGTTCGTTGTTGCGCAGCATCTCTCCCTTTCTGCCCCGGTGCGCTCCTTTGTTGTGCTTGTCTCGATCGGCCATTGCTCTTCAGGCGATAGTAGGAAAGGCGGGCCGATGAACCATCGGTGGTTTTCATTGAAATCCGCGGGTGTTGCTCGTGTCGCGTCGTCGGCTACGTTGAGTTGCGACGGTAGCAATCTCCAGTCCTTTTTCTTCGTAGTATCTTCAATCTCGGCGACGCGATGTGCGACGAACGTTTTGAACGTCCGTGGTTCGGCTCGGATCCACGCGAGAGCGGTGCGTGAATCACTCCAGTATATCTGCCTTGTTGCCATGAAGTTGTGCTCTTTCGTGACGTTTTTCGCTAGTCGTGCTCCGAGTACCGCCGCCTGTAGCTCAAGTCGTGGTATAGAGACGGGCTTGAGTGGTGCGACGCGGCTCTTTGCAGCGGCTAGTGATACTCTTACGGTGCCGTCGGCTCGTTGTAATCTCCAGTACACGGCGGCTGCGTAGGCTTCTTCACTTGCGTCTACGAAAGTGTGCAATTCTCTTCTTACGGCCGGTTCTACGTCATAGCAGCGGGGAATGCGAAGTTCTTCTAGAGCGCGTAGTGTATAAAGCCACGCGCTCCATCTTGGTTGCAGCTCTTCGGGAAGCGGTTCGTCCCAGCTCGTTCCATGACTCCATGTATCTTGCATAAGTCGTTTTGCCGGAGTAGTTATCGGCGATACGAGTCCGAGTGGGTCGAACAGCGACATTATCACGCTGAGTGCTTCCCTCTTGGTGGGTGGACGTCTACCTTCTATTACGTCGGGTGGTGTCTTCATAGCATTCACATGGAAGCCGATGCAGTCTTCATTCACTTGCCATAGGAGGCCGAGTGTCTTCTCTATCTCGCTTCCGCCTATGGTGACTGTCGTGGCTCCGGGATCCGACGAAAATTGTTTGACGACGGACTTCTCATTGGACACCCATCCCCGTAACTGGAAGCCGGCTCGACGGTGTATTTCGTCGACCGATTTTACGACTCTCGCAGCCTCCTCCTTGTCTGGGAAGCTGGTTATGAAGTCGTCCATGTAGTGGTTTGTTTGGATCTCTCTGGCGGCGCGTTCGTCTACATGTGCGAACTCGGTGGCGTTGCGATTCTTGATGTACAGCGCGGTGCACGGTGATGACGTTGCCCCAAATATGACTGACGTCATCTTGTACTCACGTGGTGGTGTGTTGCCTCTTTCGTCGCCCCTCCATAGGAAGCGTAGTGCGTCTTGCTCTTCCGGTCGTATCTTTACTTGCATAAACATCTCCTTGATGTCCGCTGACACTGCAATGGGATGTTGACGGAATCTCATGATGACTCCGGGCAGTGATTGAAGTAGATCAGGGCCTGACAGCAGCATATCATTTAGGCTGCGGCCGAAGGATCTCGCAGCGGCATCGTGGACGACTCGGATCTTCTCCTTTGCCGGGTTGATGACGGCGAAATGTGGCAAGTACCACGTCTTGTCTGCAGGTGGCGCTGTAGTCGCAGGCTCGGCGTATCCGGATACTAACAGGTTCGTCATACGCTCTTTGTACTTCTCCCTAAGCTCCGGGTCGCGGTTGAGTTTCCTTTCCAAGTTGTGCAGCCGTTTGAGAGCATCCCCATAATTGTTAGGGATCTTTATATTATCCTCTTTCCATAGGAGTCCGGTTTCGAACCGCCCGTCAGGTAGTCGTCGACTTTGCTTATTCAAAATGTCGATAGCTCGCTGCTCCGGGTCATCCTTTGTTTGCCTCGGCTCGATGCCCAGTGACTCCAATTTGAAGAAGTTCTTCATTAACTCCTCCATTTCATCGCGCTTCTCGCTGATGTGGCCGCAGAAGGTGACGGGTTCACATACTGAAGTGCGGCATCCATGCAGTACCCATCCCAGTAGCGTTAGTGACGCTACTGGTTTGTTCCTTTTCCCCGCTCGGATCTGACGGGAGACGATTAACTCCCAGTTGTCCTGTCCGATGAGAATCTTAGGGCATGCATTTCTATAGATGAGCTCGTCCTTGACGTCATCTAAGTGTGTGCAGTCTTCTAGGTCCGTTTCTCCGACAGTCTGCGATGTGAAGTTCAATCGTTTGATGGTACGTGCGCCTTTTTATGTGTGCACGCTCTCCGAATGTAGCCCTTGTATTTTCACGTCGATAGTGCGGCTTTTCTCATGTTTTGTTTCTCCGCCGTTGATGCCTTGTATTGACATCGTGTCAACTGGCCCGTCGATGCCAAGGGAATCGACTATAGCATCCTCAATGATGGTGACGGTGCTGCCTTCATCGAACAACGCGTACGTATGTACCTTTGCGTGTGGTCCGGCAAGCACTACGGGTGCTATCTTTAGATAAGCTCGGCGTCGATGCGGTATTGAATTCGCGGCGGTGGCTTCGTTGACAACCTCTGTAGTAGACGTGACGATCTCTTCTTTGGTCTCTTCTGACTTCACTATTGGCGATGGAGTTCGACGCGTACGATGTAACAGCCGATGATATGCCATTTCACAACCGCTGTGCCCACACGGCTTAACTCGGCAGTTGCCCCGGCGATGGTCGCTACACAGGCAACGGAAGCAGATGTTATTCCTTTTTGCGATCTCCCAGCGGGTATCGAGATCGCTGTTTGCAAATTGTTTGCACGAAGGTAAGCTGTGATCTTCCTTGCATAGTGGGCAAAGCTTCATTTTTCCGTCGGTCGTGGCGCTGTAATCATGTTTCCCTTTTCCGTTGGCAGAGGCGCTGTATCCAAACTTGCCTTTTCCGTCGGTAGAGGCGCTGTATTCAAACTTCCTTCTTCCGTTGGTAGGGGCGCTGTATTGGGGCTTCCCTTTTCCGTCGGTAGTGGCGCTGTATGTACGTTCGGTTTTCCTCCTTATTGCCTTTTCTCTTATATTCGCAGGTACGGACCTTTCTCTTGCAGGTACGGCGATGGGATTAATGACTTCGGGTGGTGCGTAGGCATTGCACTTATCGGCTTCTATGTTCAGGAACGTCGATAGTAGGTTTAGTGTAGGCACCTCGTGTTCCCATGCGCTTGCAAAGTCGTACCATTTGCTCTTCAGTATTGGGGTGAATTTGTCCATTATAGCCCGGACTAATTCGGGGCTATAGAGGTAGTTTTCCCTCTTCATTTCCTGTATGGTGGCCACGGCGTTGGCCACCTTACTGGCGAATACGCAGAGGTCGCGGGGCTCGTCGCTCAGCTTGCGCAGATATCGTAGCTTCTCTGCTTCATATGCGACGAGTGCATCCGGCCTCCCGAATCTTCTTGAGAGCGCTTCCATAATTTCGTCTGGCTCTCGGTGGGCGGTGAACAGGCTTGCCACCGCCTCCATAGCGGTACCCTTCAGGCTCTTCCTTAGCCGTGCCAGGTTGTCGCTTTTCATGAAGGTGCGCCTTGAATCCTCATAGGCGCCCTTGAACCCCAACCATGCGCTGCCATGTCCGTCGAACGGAGGCAGCTCGGTTACATATCTCGGTGTCTCCCTCGCCGATATCTTCACCGCCTTGGAGATCGCGGAGGCCATTTGCTCCACGATGTCTGCGGTAGGGCGTGCGGGCCGAGACGTACTATGCTCTCGGTGCTTATCTCCGCCATCTTCATCATTGGCGGTGTAAGCTCCCCGTCCTCGTCCTCCTTCATACTTTATTGGCGAGATCTTGCGAGACTTAGGCTCCGCCTCCTGCGGGGGTACAGGGGGGGGGGCGCGTCATCCCGGTTCAACCATTTTTCTAACCGGAACGATTGGTTTTTGTCTTCTTTCTCTTCATCATCTGCCTCGGAGCCCGATTCTAGCTCCGCTAATCTTAGTTCCTGCTCCTTGGCTTGCAGGCGCAGCTGTAGTAAGGTACGTTCGACCTCCAGACGTTCCTTCTTCTTGGCGGATGCGGTAGAGCGGTGTGACCTTGCCGCGATGCTTGCGGCTCGTGGAACGATCGTGACGTCCGCTGCCGCCGAAGTCGTCTTCATAGTGGCCTCGGTGCTAGTAGTACCGCCGCTGGTGGTCGTCGTCCCCGTTGCTGTGGTGCCTGTGCCCGTGGTAGCGGAAGTCGTGGCTGTGGACTCCGTGGTGGCAGATGTTGATTCCGTAGTGGTTTGTGCTCCGCTCTGCGATCCCGTCCGGCTCTGTGATCTCGTTGTTGACGGCATTGTGAAAACAACGGTTTTAGTTTTTGACGTGGAAATCAAGACGTTTAAGACGTGGAAATTGAGACGTTTATGACGTGGAAATTGAGACGTTTATGACGTGGAAATTGAGACGTTTATGACGTGGAAATTGAGACGTTTATGACGTGGAAATTGAGACGTTTATGACGTGGAAATCAGGACGTGGAAATCAAGACGGAAATCAAGACTTGTATGCACGGACGAGTACGGCGCGTCGTCTCTTCCCGCTGTTTCTTCCTTAAACAACGCCGTGCAATTCTTGATTCGGCGACTTGATGAACCGTGGACGCTGATTCTTCTTATCCGGCTGCTCGAAGGACCATCGATGTTGAGGACACTTTTGTCGACTGCGATCTCTTCAACAGATCGAGGACAGTATTGTCCTACAACCTTATAGGTCGCCGGGGGATGTGGACTGTATATATAGGATGTTTTTCTACGGTTCAGTAGAAACAATAATAACGCCTTATTTCTTGATAATGAGCAGAGCCGGGGCAGGGGGCAGAGGTACTTGTTGTTCTACTTGTCCTAGTCACTTGGTTGACCGTTTGTAGTGTTCGGAGTGGTGCCGCTGATCGGAATGCCGGGAATCCCAAAATGGTCCGTCTTTTACTCCGAACGCCATAGCGCCCACAACTTATCCCTAGCATGCCCTACTTACCCTATTCACCAACAATTATCCTAATAGGGTAATAAAAGACACACTAGGGATCATTTTAATATCAATTACACAACAAATAATCATAAAACGGACATATAGGTCATTAAACAGACATTGTGTAAACATAACGATATTAAGAGACATTATTCATAAGACATTAAAGAGAAAACAACTATATAGGCGAAACTATTATCTATACATATACAAGTACCCTAGCTTTTTACATTGTCATTTATTCCGTCGTTAACAGAATACATTATAAAATGTTGTAAAATGCATTATGGGCTCACAGCAATTCAAGTCAGGCAGTTAGCGTATGAATATGCTATAGCTTTGAAATTAAAGTATCCACAAAATTGGGATGAAAACAAAATAGCAGGGATAGACTGGATGCATGGATTTAGGAAGAGAAACACCAACCTTAGCTTAAGAAAACCAGAAAATACCAGCGCTGCTAGATCATTTGGTTTTAATAAAACAGCAGTAACTGAGTTTTACACTAATTTAAAAAGTATTTTAGAGCGACATCCTTTTACTGCAGACCGCATATTGAATTTCGACGAGTCGGGGATATCCACAGTTATAAATACTCCCAAAGTTTTGGCACCAGAAACACAAAAACAAGTCGGTCAGATTGTTTCTGCTGAAAGAGGCGAGCTGGTAACTTTTGGAGGCATTATTTCAGCAAGCGGAAATACGATCCCACCGCTATTCGTCTTTCCACGCGTGCATTATAAAGATCATTTTATAGAAGGTGCACCTGGAGGTAGTATTGGCGTGGCAAACAAGAGTGGCTGGATAAATGCAGACATATTTGTATCCGTTCTGAAACATATCCAGAAGCATACGCTATGCTCGAAAAGTAACCCAATATTATTTCTGTGTGACAATCATGAAAGCCACATTAGTTTGGAGGCTATTAACTATGCTCGAGACAATGGGATAATTTATTTATCGTTTCCTCCGCACACGTCTCATCGGCTCCAGCCATTAGATGTTGGTGTATTCGGGCCTTTTAAATCTAAATTGAAAACTGCTTTCAATAACTGGCACATAATGAATCCTGGAAAAACTGTCAGCATTTACAACATTCCTAAACTTACAAAATTAGCATATTTCGAGTCATTCACAGCAAAAAATATTATTAGTGGGTTCACTTCACCAGGCATGTGGCCGTTTAATGAGTTAGCATTCAGTGATGATGATTTTGCCCCTGTTGAAGTGTATACTTCAACAAACTCTGAAAATGAATTACCAATTCAGAATGCGAGTAGTGAAAATCTACTATCATGTGCATCGCCGTCAATTCTGGCTGATATCCATAAGCCATCGACTTCTGTCCCGAATGATCTCCAGGAATTAGCCGTTGAAACCTGCCAGCCATCCGCTTTCGCACCTCAAGATCTACGAGAACCTGCCACTGAAATCTGCGAACCATGGGAGTTAACTCCGCCTGATCTCTATGTTCAGTCGACTTCTGCATTGGAGGATCTGCAAAAATTTGCTGCTGAAACCTGCGAGCCATCTACTTCTGCAGTCCAAGATCTACGAGAATTACCCACTGAAACCTGCGAGCAATCAAATCCTATACTAAGGGAACAGCAAAAATCTCACGCCGAACAGTCCACGCTTTTACTGAAAACCGTAGAATCTAGCACTCCAGTCACACCAGAATCAATAAGACCATATCCAACTGTTATAAGAAATAATAAAAGCAAAAAAGGAAGACAACCGGGAAAATCACGAATATATACAGATACACCTGAAAAAAATAAGCTTGAAGAGAAACACAGAGAAAAAGTATTGAAAAAAAGTGGAAAAGAGAGAAGAGCGAGAGCTAGAGTGATTAAACGTGCTTTACCGGATCTTAATTCGAAGGCGAAGAAGAAAAAGGTGAAGAAAGTTGAAAAATATGATTCGGAATCAGAAGGATCTGAAATAAGCTTGCACGAAAGTTCCACAACCATGATTGATACCGAGGAAGATAATTGCGACGAATTTAAAGAAAAAACAATTATTGACGTTAAATCAGATAATATTAAAGACAACTGTTTTATACTAGTAAAATTTGAGAAGAAAAGATCAATTGTCTATTACGTGGGAAAAGTTACAAGTCATTATTCTAGAACCGAATTCAAAGTCTCTTATCTCAGAAAGAAGCCAGGATCGTCAAGGTCATTCGTTTTCCCAAATATTATAGACGAACACACAGTGTACATTACTGACGTAACGATGATCCTACCTGATCCAAAACCACCATCAATTTGCACAGCTAGAACTTCTAGACTATTTACCTTCTCGGTTGATTTAAGTAATTTTAATGTGCAGTAATTTAATTTGTTTGCAGTCTTAATTATTTGACTGAGCATTTCATCTTTATTTTAATAGTTATTTTAAAGACATCGCAGAAATACATTTCATCTTTTTTTTACTGATTAAAGTAAATATGTATAAGTTTCGTAGCGTAAAAATCAATGTTATAAGCAGAGTTTTGAGCAAAAGTTGTAGAAAGTTTGTTTTTATTTTATTTTTCATATGAAGATTTTATTTTTTGTTGTCTAGAAGTAAAAAGGACATTTAAGTTTAAGAATTGTATGTTTTTATTATGATTAAAGTTGTCTGATTAAAATTATTTTGATTATTTTAATGTTCGTACGAAACCGCCCCATTGTGTCTGAATGTGCCCCTATGAAATGTCTGTGCTGTATGAAACTGGGCATGGGGCAGATTCGTACAAATTCCATATTCAAGAAAAATCACTTTTATTCAATAACCCTCTGAAATAATCATTGTGTAATTTTTATGCTGAAAATTAAGTATGTGTGCTACTGCAGAATGATTTCCTTGCAGTTATTAATCAACTTCCTAAAAAGAAAAAAAAGAAAATGTGAAAAATGTACGAAGGGTGCCAATCTTCCCCTATTATAAGTCATTGCATGGGGAAATAATTTTCTCATACAACTTATCTATGTCCGGATGTGGCCGTATAATTATGTATAATTTGTTGAGGAAGTAGAGTTAGTAAAAATACCGACATAAAAAAAGTAGGTACAATCGGACGATTATTTGAATCAATCACACATTTTGTTAATATAATCAATATTAATTATTCACCGGCAGCTATCATTTTCTTTGACATTTTGGGCTGCATTCCAATTCCTGTGATTGTCGCTTTTTGAACTTAATCATAGGCTTAAAGATGAAAATAGAATGAAGTTCCTTTGTAATACAGAAACATGTACATACCTAGTTCACTAAAATAATTCAAACTAATTAATAAAATAAACGAAAAAACTTCTTTTTCATTATTTTAATTCTATTTTGACAAATTTAAAGTTGCCCCTATATTCTAAATTAATTCTTAATTTCTAAAATTTCGTTACAAAACTTACCGACAGTAAGTAAATATAGTCAAAAATAGCTTTTATTTCGTTGATTTTATTAAATAACGTTATGTCGTGCATTTAGAACACTTGCATCTCTTTTCTTGTAGCGATAAGTTGATAAAATAACAAAGGATTCACCAGAGCGATAATTGTACGTTTTGGAACGTAACCTTATTTCATGGTATGGTGTCATGGCGATTGGCTTATGTTGGATTGGCTTCTTGCTTTTTAAAAATCTGTAATTTTGTAAAATGCCTAAAAGGGGTGAAAGTAAAGTCTATTTTGGAATATGCAAGTGTTGTCTGAAAGATGGATTCTACAAAAGTATGTGGTCCGAATATGTGTATAACGATGAAAGAGAAATATACGGGGAAATGTTGATAGGATGCTTCGCTATCACTGTAAGTAAAAAAATTAACTGCTAATGTCTCGGATACCAGGTATTTTGCCAAAATAATGTTCGCAATTCAAAAATGGATAAATTTAACGCCGTCCAAATGTGCTAAGTAGGTATTCCTTGGACGCTTTTCTTAGCTCAAATATAGCGGTTTGAAAACTAACCTATAGTTATAGGCAAGTTAAGCATAGGCTGTTTTATGATCTTCACAGAAGATTACAAATATACATCTTTTCATTTCATGATCTCCACAAAAGACTACAAACGTATATCTTTTCATTTCACTACATCTTTATTTAGTCAGTTCCGACCAAAATTCCACTATACTGCTATATACATAAGTATAAAATATGGGATATATATAGGAATTTATGGACACATTGCAATGCGTATTTCTAAACGAATCTTAAAATGAAATTTGTCGAAATTGGGATTTATATATCTTAGTTATGTTCATTGATAACTGCTGAGTCAAATCTTTACAGTAGTTCCAAAATTTATACTGATTGACTTTTAAAAAATAATACAGAATAATTATATAATGATATGTAGTAAACCTACAATTTTCAGTGAGCAGCTAGATAGCTGATGATCTTGTGCTGGTGTACACATAGATCTTGCCCCAACATCCATTCTTCAGGTCTAGATTTTAAAATGCCCACTATTCGATAATCCACCACTAATTCTGTGACAATCTATACCACATGTTTACAACTCTGTTATTCAGTACTTTATATGGTGTCATTTGATGAAGTGAGACCTTTGTGGTTGTTTGTTATTGCAATGTTTGGCTAATTATCTCTAAATATTTTTTTCTAAAACATACAGGTAACAGCATAATCACTAGACTAGCATAATCACTAAACTAGCATAATCATTAAACAGGCACATGTTACTAGATGTTTTTAATGGATGAATTTCTTTTTCCAGTGGGAGCGATCAACAGATCAAATGGAGTTGATATGCGATGACTGCATAAAGCAGCTGCGAGAAGCTTGGTCTTTCAAGGCACAAATCCTGATGTCTGAGAAGGCTCTGTTTGAACAATTTGAGTCTACTAAGATTGTGAGAGGTAATCTTAAGGCTCATTTATACTAGGACAGTTTCTAGAATGGGAGCAGTTGAGAAAATTGGTTAAGAATATGCTTGTCTAGTATAAACAACTGTTATTATCATCTGATCACTCTTAACGCTATTATTATTATGTGTTAGGCTAGCACCTTTCACTGATGCGCCTACATCAATACGGTGTGCTTTGATTGGCCAATGTAGGAACTACCTACCACACCTGCAATCTATCTTATAGATCTGATAGGGTATTACATCCTTTGGTGTGCATAGGTTTTTCACAACTTTGGAGGACAGTGTATATACAGTGTTAATGGAGTATTTTTTTTTTTAGGAAAATACAGTATTAATACTGTTCCAACTTTATCAGTCACTCCTTGAATGCACGGCATAAATGCCCGTTGTCTGCTGACCTCAGCATGTCTTTTCCATCGCACTATGGTTTCCTTCCACTCACTTTATATCCATTTTGTTTAAGTACCTTCGAAACATGTAACTCATCCTTTAAATGTTCAGGGTCACAGAAGTCTTGTGCTCTAGTATTCAAAGAAACAGCTACTGATTGTAGTTGTTGAGTGTGGTGATGTGAGGAGGCATGTAGGTATCTATCGGTGTGCATTAATTTTCTATACATAGTGTGGGAGAGGGTACCATCCTCTCTAACCATTATTATAACGTCTAGGAATGCTAAAACTCTGTCTTTCTCCATTTCATACGTGAATCTAATTTTTTGATGAATTCATGTGTTGAATATAATTTTCTACTTTCTGTCTACTTCCTTTGATAATGCTGAAGATGTTGCCAATATATGTTTTCCAAAGTTTTCCAAACACTACGGTCTAGGGCTGAGAGCCTTTTCTTCAAAATGTTCCATCCAGATATTGGCAATAACTGGTGCAATGCGACTACCCATAGTAACACCATCTATCTGGATATAGTACTGACCTTGGTATATGCAGTAATTGTCTTCTAGACAGTGTTAAAACAGAGTAATCTGTTGATAGCTTACTAGAGACCAGCTTATACTTAATTATGTCTAGACATTGTTTGAGAAGAACATGTATTCATCCAGTACCTTTAGTTTGTCTATAATTTTTATAAAATGGCGAGAATCCTTCGCAAAAGACGATGTTAAACCTACCAGTGGTTGTGATACTGCTGTAATGTGTTTGGTCAGGTCATATGTGGTGAACCAATCTGACTTACAATTGAGCGTAAGGGAACATTTGGGGTTTGGGAATTTTTGGGTTTTGACTGCCTTTGGTTTGTAAAGATAGTTGATATTGTCTTCAGTGAAAAGGTCCCGCTGATCTTTTATTAAGTTGGTGCAACTGAACTGAAACGTCGAGTAAAATAAATAAGGTAAACATTCGCGTTGAGACCCGTTTAAGTGGATAAATATGTGTGAAAAACGCGAAAATCACTATCTCCCTTATTAACACAGGGAGTTTCTTTCTTTACCCAAAGGTTGACTGGTAGGGAATGTCATACTCATAAGACATTAAGTCCGCGCATTGTACATTTTGTCTGTGCAATTAAGTTTAAATAAATAAAATTATTTGCAGAAAAGAAGAAAGAAAAGCTAATGTCATTGAAGTTTGACCAAGTTTGTGGCTCTTCATTGCGCTCAGCAAGTCCCGATACTAACATGGAGGTTAAGGTGGAATCCCCGAGTAACACAGGGGAACAAAGCGATGAGGAATTTATGGAGGTTACATATCTGGATGACGATGACAATAAGGGTGAGAATCGGTCACTATACGTTTTATTATTTGGGGCCATCCATAAATTACGTCACACGAATTTCATGATTTTTGGAGTCCCCCCCCCCGTACTTGTCACTGGTGGTCACATTTGTGTGACCCCCCCCTGTTGTGACGTCACATACTTTGCAATTTTAAATTTAGAAATTATTAAATTAAAACAACCTTATAATAATATTAATACGAGTTGGTAATAGTTTAAAGTTTTTCGTTACAGTTGAAGTTTAGTTTTAATACTTTAGATTTGTACATGTGACGTCACGAAGCTTATGACTCGTCCCCTCCCCTTTTCACACTTTGTTGACCCCCTTCCTCCGCCTTAACGTGTGACGTAATTTATGGATGACCCCTTATTAAGGTATAATAGGCGAACAGTTTATGCATTATCTTGTGCTGGTTTATGCATATTGAGCTCGCTCCGAAATCCATTGTGTAGTCTCGATTTGAAAATCCCCACTGCTGAGGAATCCACCACTTATGACAATCTATTCCAAGTGTTTACAACTTTGTCATTCAGTTTATGTAATATTTTTTAAATTCTATATTCTAAAGGGGTTCGAAACTTTGTGGCATAGTCCAGAGCCGCCATTTTGATTTTTTTTTCTATTCTGCGTCGCGCGACGGGACGTACATATATCGATAGGAGATGCATAGACAGATAAAAAGTGTTATATGATATCATGTCCTAAAGTGTCACGTTACAGAGATATTACGATTGAAATGTCGCTATAATAAGCACATGACCTTAGCTATTCGTTGTACCTTAGTGTATACTCAAAATGTACAAATCACGTGCTTCTTCTAAGTAAATTGTTATCAAATAACTATTTTTGCTTACTTTTATACCTGTTGTTAAAAATAAAACAAATATTTAGAATTTTACTTACTTATGATTTGTTATCCTCAAGGAATGATGGAAAATCAGACACACACAAAAATGCGACCAGATAATTATTATTATAGTATAGTTTGTATTCCCTTGAAATATCGATTTCACGTGACCATAAATTGACATACACATATAATTAGGTCTCAAATTAATAAGTAATTACTTTATTTATTGAGAATGAGTATTTTTAATTAGATCGTAACAGATAATTTGATAAATGAATGTGAACAGACATTCACTAGTTGTCACCTAAATCTGGGCAGAGATAATCCTGTGTAAACAGGCAGCGGAAGGTTGGACAGGGTTTTCTTGGTGTGTCGAACCCAAGCCATGTACCAAACAATGCACATGACATGAGCACAGCATCCGAGTGTTCGTTTCCCCGCTACATAATGGCAGTAGTGGCCGATAATTTTATTTCCGTCTTCCAATCTGTTATCCAGTAAGATATATATAAAATAAATAAATTCTAGTACTATGGTCTCTCGAATCTATTATCGCCCTAGAAAGCCAAGGATCGGATGCCACAATGCCGTAACGATTTAAATTATAATCAATGTAATTATTTGTTTATTTTATTTAAAAAAACACTATTGCACTTAAATATAAACGGCGAGCTTAATGTCTGGAGGCATTCTCTACCAGCTAACCTTTGGGTAGAACAGAGAAGCACGTTGGGAGGTTATGACTTTCAAATTAATTTGGTAAAGTTCGATAAAAAAGTAACATTGATTTTAATATTCTCACGGGACCTACGTCCCATCGTGCGACGTAGATTTGACAAAAAATCAAAATGGCTACTCGTGACTATGCCAGCCTATCTAGTGAGATGTTTGAAACCCTTTTGCAATGTAAAATCAATATTTATAATGTTATTTAAAATTGCAGTGCCCTTAAAGGGCTCATGTTGCGGACAAATTGTAGCACAATTTAAGACCTTTTTGTAAGCACATGAAGTAACAAATGACATTACTATGACTGTCCATCATTCTTATAATATAGAGACGTTTGTTTAATAGGGTGTCCGGTAAAGTGTGACATTATTTTTCAGAGTACATAGAAATCATGGTAGCCGAAGAGGGATCCGATGAAACGATCCTAACGCCACAGAATACGGGAACTAAAACGCCAACAACAGAAGTTGTTACAGAAGAAAAGCCAAAAAGGAAATGGCCAAAGAAGAAAAAGAAGTCAGAACGAATTAGGAGCTACAGGAATTATACTGAAAAGCAGTTGACGAATGCTATTGCAGCTGTTAAAAGTAAAAAGTAAGTTTTTATGGGATACTAGCAGTGCTCGCAATAGTTCGCGTGAAATTTAGTCATTCCCGTGGTAACTCTATAATGGATCTGGACAAAAAGTACCCTAACAAAGTATCCGTGCAAAGTTTCATTAAAATCTGTCTAATGATTTTTGCGTGGTTCAGATAGACAGACAATGCTTAGAAATAAGTTGACATTATACAAAACGCTCGTCCGACCTATAATGACCTAAGCTAGCGTTGTGATCGCACACGCAGCTCCCCCCAACATCAAAATTCTCGAAACCCTCCAAAATAGATTCGTGCCTTACGGCCGTGGCTGCCCCATGGTACTCACGCAATGTCGACCTCCATAAGGACTTGGGAACTTCCCTCCATCGTCAAATACGTGAAAGACACCGCCCGATGTTACTATGACGCGATTCCGCATCATCCTAACCCCCTGATCGTTACCTCCATCACCTATGTCCCAGAGTGCCCTTCCCCGCTACCGTCGTCCACGGCACGTCTTAGACGACCCTGACGACCCAATCACTGCTGCCAATGCAGTTCTTACATTACACTCACAGACTACACAGATACACCGTTCCCGCCGGCGGAGACGTGGTCATCCACCTCGCTACACCGTCAACACACACCGGCCTTCAGCCAACACTTTTACCAGGTATCGGCACGTGCCTGGGCGCTTCTCACCGACTCGCGATCCCGCGGTATCCCCCCAATGCAACGCCCTAAGCCGAGGCCCGTTCGTTCCGCCGGTTTACCGGCGGGGGAGCCCTTAGGCTCGTTGCAACACACATTTTGTTCTTGACTGAGCGCCTTCTGCGCTCGCCCTAAATTAAACAAGTCGGATGACTCTTGAACGGCCACTAGGGCCACAAGAATTTAGCCATTCCGAAAAAAAATAACTTACTAATTAAACTAAACAATCAGATACGTAACTGATTTTCAAATGAATGTTTATTCTTAAAAGTATTTCTTTTTGTAGAAAACCTATTTTACCTACTATACACATTAGACCTTACTATTCGATTAGTATTCGAGTATTCCGTTAGGAAATGGCGAATACGAGAATTGGCGAGTATTCGCCAAAACGAATACGAGTATTCGGAACATCCCTAATATGTAGTATGAGTATCCAATCCAATCTGTATTGATTTACTGTCCAATCAGTAATATCAATTGATCAATTTTTTTTTTTTCCAAAATTCCAGGATGACATTATTACAAGCATCAAAGAAGTTCAATGTTCCCAAGAAAACCCTGGCCTACAAGACTGTTGATAAACCTAAGATTGGTAAGTGATCTATTTAATTTTATTCTATGAGAAAAAGGAGATGGTACACAACAAGCAGACTCATGTCATTCATGTCAACATTTGTCAAAAATGACTAAATATAGGGCACGAGTGCAATCCAAACTGGAGATTTTGGAATGGATTTAGAAGAATGGGGTATAGGGAGTATAATTGGTTGTAGATTTTTCCTTAATTTTCTGTAGAAAGAAAGATCAAATGAGCACACACCGAGTGATGGTAAATCGATACTGTCGCCATGTGATATCCGCGAAACAATATCTATCAAAAATGATATTCGTTGACACGTTTTTGACTACACTGCTTATCTTTAGAGATATAGGAGTGGATTTATAAAAAATATCAACCTGCTGTAGGTACATAGTGGGGAGGAAAGTTCATTGTGCCCCACTAGTAAATGCTGTGGAGCGGTATTAACTAATTTTCATTTTATTCAAGTTCTGCCCCCATTGGTTGGGAAAACAGTAATAAATGAAGGAACGGGAAATGGACGAGTAGCTATTTCTTATTGTGGAGTTGCTATTCTATACCAATGAAACCCATTTTAAAGGACTTTGAATACTTCATAGATTGACATAATCCCTAGCCGCCATATTGATTTTTTTAAAACAGAGCCTAACGATGGCGCCTACATATACCGCTATAAACAAATAAAAAAATGTTAATCGATATTATGTTCTAAAGTGTTAAGTTACCGAAATATTACGGTTGAAAGATCGCTATATAAGTGTATGATTCTTATTAGAAGAAGGACAGATTTTGTACATTTGACACTGAGGTAAGAATTGCTAAGGTCATACACCTGTCATGATCTTTCAACCGTAAGATCTCGGTAACGTGACACTTTAGAGCATGATATCACACACCACTTTTTGTTTGTCTCTACATCTCCTGCCAATATATGTAGGTCCCATCGTGCGACGTAGATTTGACAAAAAATCAATATGGCGGCTCGGGACTATGCCAACGTTTGAACCCCTTTATAGGAGACATGTATAGAGGATGAAACAAACCTTCCCCAAAGTCTGAAGCCACGGGTTGCGCGAACAAAAAAATCACATCAAAAATCATCTTTCGAGTTTTTAATAAATTTTCCATTCAAGTTAATTATTAAATAATAAAACCCAAAAAAATATAAATTGATAATGAACTGCGACGGGGTTTATATTAGTGCGAACGCGCGATTGGTCGATACTATATATATATATATATGTATATATAAGCTACGCTTTAGGCTACGGGGATAGGTTTGAACATTCCCTATATAACTAATATTTACTAAAACATTAAATTTTCAAAACAGAAGACACAACAAAACTCGAAGAACAAGCGAAACATCAACGGTTCATCGACGACCTAAAGAACATCCTCACGTACACCAACGCAACGCCTTATAAAGCCACTTACTCCAGATATTACTGCCCTTACTGCACCTCACCACAGCACTACGAAGAACCCGATGACCTCCGGAAACACGTGAGGATAATACATGCATCGAATCAAATGACCTGCATAGAGGCCTTGATGAGACCTGTCTGGTCCAACGAAGTCATCAAACTGGATATTGATAAACTACAATGCGTTGTCTGCAACCAACGTCTCATGACATGGAACAGTATGTTCCAGCACCTTCAAGATTCCCACTGCGTTGAATTAGAAGAGGCGTATACAAGAGTGATTCCTTACGTGTTGAGTTCTGACCATGAGTGTGCTTTATGCGAAGAAAATTTCCAAAATTATCACCTTTTAGACAGCCATATGAACGCTCATTACAATAATTACATTTGCCCGGACTGCGGTGACAGTTTTCTATCAAAAAGTCGCTTAAGTAAACACGTTTTAATACACGACGTAGGGCAGTTCCCGTGTGAAGTATGCGGCAAAGTGTTTACCTTGGAGAAGTACATGAAAAAGCATGTCACTTACAGCCACACGTCAAACTCTATAAAGTGTCGGTACTGCGACGAAAGGTTCCACGGCGATTATCAGAGACATTTGCACGTGTTAGATAACCACAAGGAGAAAGTGAAGTCGGTGACGTGCGAGTTGTGCGGACTTGTATTTAATTGGCGACCTTATTATATGAAGCACATGAAAAGGGAGCACGATACACAGCAGTTTAACTGCAAGAATTGTTCGAAGCAGTTCTTTTCTAGAAGCGAGTTGAGAAAACATCGGACAATTCACTCGGGGCAAAAGAACCATCGCTGCAACATTTGCGATAAGAGATACTCGAGTCTGGTTTGGTTGAGGCAACATATGAGGATCCACGATGAGGGAAATAAAGCAACAATTATAATTCTTAGGGAGAAAAAAAAGGATGAAACAGAAGATCAATGATCTGATTCGAGATAAACTTTTACTTGTATAGAGTCCAGTAACAACACTATCTACATATATATCTATATATATAAAAGAGGATGTTAATAAGGATGCTATATATATATAAAAAATGAAGCATTTATCCTTGTTTTTTTTTTATGTACGAAGGCGGCAGACGAGCATAGAGTCTACCTGATGGTAAATAAGATACTTTTGCCTATAGACATCCGCGATACATGCCAATATTAGTCCAAAATGACAAACGTTGGCACGCCCCCGGATGCGCTGCCATCCTTTGTTGATGAAAAAATGGATTTGGAGAAAGGGTTGTGGATATAGGAAGGGATAAGATGGGAACGGGCTCTGGCATATCTCACCCACTACCGAAACGCGTACATACATTGGGCAATATGATAAAATGGGAAATGCAGTTCATTTCGAGGTAGTATTCTGTGAGAGAGGTGGTAACGAGGCCAGTCCAGTGCGTCCAGCGGCTGTTAGATTGCAGCGTGCACTCTCCGCCAAAAAGTGGCCGCCGTAAGTGTGAAGAACTGAAAATAATATAAGTGTGCCGCAAGTGATCAAGGTTGTGGAGGTATTTGTTCAGATGATTGATTAGCCCACGCTTATAAATGTTTTTCTTATAATAAACGTTTTTTTTTTTTAAATAATTTCGTCTTTTCTATTTTGCTCTGAAAATTTGGAAAATATTAATAAATAACAATTAAGTTGATAGAAAAATAAAATGAACATGAAGCTTTTGAAAAATATTTAATTTGATATTGAAGAACAATTTATAACACGTATATTTTTTGTTTGAATTACTCTTATCATAACCTGAGAGATGGTCAAACCTTTAGATATTATGTCTAAAAGGCTGTATGATTAATCTTCAAAGTTATTAAAGAATCAATGAACATTCAAACCGAGATGTAGGCGTTTTTGTTTAAAACAATTATTCAAACCTTCAGTTATTAAAGATCGTTTCGGAGCATGACGTCTAGTTAGATTCTGAGGAAACATTATTTTGGGTGGTTATTCTAGGAATTATCATGTACCGACGCGTTAAAGATCAAACTTAGTAGTTTGATTCAAACACCTAAAACTAAGGTGTTTGATTCAAATATATAATAATTAACATTCATTTATACAATGTCTGTTGGTGCCCTTTAATAAATAAATGAATCAAAATTTTTTAACATTAAAAACCGTTAAGAACCGAAAATTACGACACCGGTAAACTGTGCAAATAATCTTGATGATGAGTTTTCATATGCCCTTTCAAACTGCAATTCTGAACAAACGCTTGACCACACACAATGCATACAAACCTCCTGTCATTATTATGTATCCGCATATGTTCTTTTAAAGTTTTCTTCCTCGCATAAGATTTCCGACACACTTGGCACTCAAAAGTCCTTTCACCATTATGTTTTATCATATGAAACTTTAATTCACTATTAGTATAACACTTGTAACTACACAATTGACACTGAATATTCTTATCTTCCAAATGACTTCGCTTCATATGACAAGAAAGCGCATATCTTCTATTAAAATTCTTGTCACAAACGTTGCATTTGTATTGTAAAGGGGCGACACCGTGCGCTTCCTCCATGTGCTTTTGACGGACGAAATAATCCGCGAATTTTAAAGGACATTTAGGGCATTTATTCTTCTTAACCATTCGGTGGATCGCGTCAAAATGACTTCGATATTTTTGCTGGGTGCTATACACTTTCTTGCAGATTTCACAAGGAAAGCTACCGCATTCGTGCGTGTATTTTATATGGACTTTTAATCTATGTTTTGTCACGAATCCTGTCCCACATTCCTCGCAAACGTAATTCCTGTAATGGATGTTCATATGCCTTTCTACCGAACCAAATGTCTCGAAATTGAACCCGCATATTTGACATTCATAGCCATTTTTGCTGTCAAGATTAAAAGGAATGACCCTATCTGGAAATTCCTGGTAATACTTCTTCTTATGTTTCGAAATCAAATGGGTTTTTAGTTCGTTTAAATTGGCTATTTTTTCATTACATATATTGCATTGTAGTTCTGTGACATCCACATAGACCACTAGACATTCTGATCCGTATTTCGAGAACATTCGCTTGTAATTCGGATTCTCGTGTTCAGTTCTCTGGTGTTCCTGCAATATATTTCTGTTTTCACATATCTTTCTGCAATAATAGCAGGGGATTCCATAACATGTTTTTGGTTTGAAGGGTACAGCGTTGGAATATTCTAGAATGGTGGAAGCGTTGTTGACTAAAGCCACCTTTTCTGTGACATACAGGCTTTTTCTGGCTAAAGTTTTTTTTGGCGAATTATTTAGTAGTTCCTCTATCATCTTTGGCAGGATTACTTTACCTGTGAATAGAGAAATAACATAAATTTATACATTGGCTACAAAACTGAGGTTCCCGTGGGATAGTGAGCACGCGGGCGAAGACAAGGGCGAAAGCAATGTAAGTAAAAAACTTGATAGAGTGGAGTAATTTAAAATAAAATGTAATTGTTGAGGCACGATCTGTTAACGACCGGAATAATATTGTAAATAAAGCTAGGGTACTTGTATGTGTATTAATACTAACAAGAAATAAGGCGTTTTATTACTATCAAGACAAAAAACTCTCCTATATATAGTCCACATCCCCCGGCGATCCATAAGGTTGAAGGGCAGTCCACTGTCTCCGATATCTCCGTCGGTTTGACAGTCCTGTCCTCAACACTATCCTTTATTATCAACATTGCCGTGCTATAATGTCATGTTTGAGAAGACTGTCACATGATACCAATGAATTAAACGTGGCCGTTGAAATAGTGCAAAAGCTCAAACTAGGTTGTTCACTATCGAGGATAGAATCGATTATTATTTTTATATTTTTTAAATGCTCATTTGTCATGTAATACATATACAATATACATACAAAGTGGTGACGGAAAACATCGTGAGGTAAGCCACATGATCCAAATATTAAAAAAATCTGTTGTATGTGTACCTCCTATCCACTACTCTGCACTGGGTCCGCGTAGTCGACTGCGGCCCGAAACTCCCTTAGTAATTTGCTATGGGAGGCCTGTTCTGCAGTAGCCACATTAAATTGGTTCTATCAATAAATCAGCTAACACAAGATATAGATAGGCATACCAGCCCTGTTTGACTATTGCACAATAATAATAATTCCTGCAAAGAAGACCATACCTTTCAATTTATCCAAATGCTTCACGTAATTCTTGCAAGTGGTATATAGGGTGGCCCTCGTCGGCAACCGAAGCGTTTTCCTCTCAAATCGAGATATTAACTCTGCTTCGCCCTCAACTAATTCATCACAGACTTCTACTTCCCATTGATTTGTTTTGGGGGGTGGGTCTGAAATTTTGAAGACAGGGTTATTATTCTGTCCTTAAAAAAGGCATTGATGACATTTTCATTAATTTAATATGCTATATATATATATGACTATTTTTAATCACTAATTTATTAAATAATATATTTCTGTCCGTGCGTCACCCGCCACCGATGGCTCCACTGAAAATCAGCACTGTGACTGACACTCAGTCACAACATATTATGCTGAGTTGGAGACCATTTCCGACATCACAACACACACATACATAAAATAGCAAGATGATTTTCTTATCAATATATTTATATTAATTTTTCTGTTTTTTAAGATTTGTGGTTTTCTTTTGTTTTTCTTATTGCCCACATTGTATTGTTTTCCTTTTGATTATTGTTGTATTGTATGTTGTGTTGGTGTCTATTGTAATTAATAAAATCAAGCTATAAACTAGGAGTTTTGGATAAAACAAGAAAAATAATCTCATTGTTTGTTTTCAATTTTCGAATGTTAATGTTAATTATCGTTTAGACTGCGGTGAGTTTGAGTTTTCTTCGTAATTAAAAATTTCAAAATCAAAATTCAAAACATATCACGTCAATCTCCAGTCCCGTCGAAGTAAGTAAGGAGTCGCTCAGCAAAATGATAGTAGGTTTACTGAGGACAGAAGAGATTTGAGAAGGGTTTTATTTGATCATCACAAACATTACGCACAAACATACTTCATACTATCATACTTTGAAGTTTAATAAACCATCACTATTATGCCACTAAACCCACAATAATCACAATTTTTATAATAATATAATAAAATATAAATTCAACTCTCACTTTAGTGCCTGCCAAAAGTCTACCCACCCACAGTCTGGAATGTCTGAGATCACTTACAGCAATAAGACTGCCTTTTTGCATATAGTCATGGTAAGAGTTAATAACAATAACAAACTTACCCTCATCCTGATCAGAGACACCATGGTCTTCATCCGAGTGATTTGAGTGATTCTCTATGTCCCGCGGCTCTATCTTCACTATGGTGTCCTGTGGTTCCGCTTTAATATTTGTTTGATTGGAGTGCTCTGTGGGAACTAGGAATATACTTTTTTTAGTAAAAGTTATATTTAATTTTACTTGATACTTTTTTTATAGAAAGAGACGGCGACGCGCAGAAAGTCCACCTGGTGGTAAGTGGATACTGTCACCTTGATACTCGCGATACATGACATCAGTACAGAATGACAAATGTTGGCCCAGATGCCCTGCCTACCACTGGATATTTAGGAATGGATTTAGAATAAGAGTTAGGAAATGAGGAGGGTGGAATGGGAATGGGCTCTGACATATTTCACTTACTACAGAAACATGTAAGTCCATATTTTATTTAAATTTAAAGTTTCTTATCAAAATCATTACTTTTTTGGATTGTCTCCATAACTCAAATTAACGGGTGATTGGTCTTAAATATATACTGTATACAGAGGCTGTTTTTTTAGTTCCCGAATATACTTTCTTTATCATCTGTCAGTTTTATAAACCTCAGTGAAATAATATTTTGTATTTTTCTTTTAATTAAAAGTTTTCATATTTAGAGGGTCCATAATCTCAACAAAGGTCAGGGTGGCTAGCAGTTTTACACTAGCAGTGTAAAAGCAAAACTGTAACCAGCTCTCTTATGGTCAACTGCTGGACACAGGTCTCCTCATCCACATTGTCTCATGCACTAGGGATGTATGATCGTACGATGGCATGCTGGGTAAGCTGATTTGCGAGTCCACTCTTTAGAGGTGATGTAGATCTGCAGAGTTTATGGTAGCAGGTTTGTCATCCCTTGGTTGCCTTTTACAACACCCACAAGAAGAGATGGGGTGGTGATATTCTAAAGTCGGCCGACAGCACACACTCAAACCAAGTAAAAGCATACCATTAACAAACATCATCTCTTTATTGTTTACTGTCTGCATCAGCTTATTCTCCGTGCTCAAAACTAACAATTTGAACTTGCTTGCGTCCCGTAAGCATGACACACAGGATGAACATATTAGAGTACCCACACAGCTGTTGGTTGATAACTGGAAAACACATAAATGTGATTGAAAATAAATAAGCCAGGAAAAGACTTCCAATATTTTCAAAGACAATGATAATTATAATATCTTAAAAAATGATAGCAGTGCTACTTATTTAAATTTGATATTTTTTGGACAATTTTAGAAACAAAGTATTTATACAAAAATTTTAGAGCTTTAAGAGACCTAGTCAATGATATAAATTATAGTTTGTATGCATTTTGCTTTGAACATTAATAATATAAACACAAAAACTAGTTTTCTACATTTTGTATCTCAATTCTTTACAAAATGCAGCCTTGCAGTCGGGCCAGATAAATGGGCTAGACGATCGCCCAAGGCACCAGCTAATCAAGGGGAGTCGCAATTCAAGCAGAAAATATGATTTAAATATTTCAAATATTAAATATATAATTTCACTAAATATATAAATTTAATTAACTCTGTTTTGTTTAGTGGAATTTAGTGTGGCAAATAAAGAATTCATATATTTTCTTTTTCATCTGACATATAATTCATCTACAAAAATTGTTATCTGGCCAATGGGTAGATGTCCGGAAGAGGGGTACGTTCCATACTGTGCACGACAGAATAGTGAAAGTGTGGTGCCTATATACCTATGTGTACAATATAGAATCAGTGCGCGAAATATGTATGTGCTAACATCACACATTTCGGAGGAAAAGAGGGCCGTCTAAACAGAGTTCCGCAAGTAGCAGAATTTAAGCGGCACGATTTTGGTCAAGAATGAAATTCACGTGCCCTTCCTCCGGAATAATAAAATGTTAACACATACATAACACGTTATCATAAGATGTCGATGTTATATAAAATGATTAGATAAGGTATTGATATAATGTAAAATGTTAAGGATTATGATATACTATTGTTTTTACAACATCTCATTTACTTATGTTTATTGTGCTGTCTTATATTTTTTGTATGTCTTATTCTCGCTCTCCAAAGTACTAGGATACCTAGGTTATAAGTCAGGGAATTAGAATAAGGTTTAAAATAAAGACTACCGCCCGCAGTGTGTTTCATTTAGGATAAATTCTAGAACAAAAGTTGCGGGCTAGGTGGCGTAGTTCCGGTATCGGCGCCACTGGAAAGCAGTGCACCCCCAGTCCTCCCACACCTCTTGCTACTCACAGAGGGGGGGGAGGGACAATAAGAGAAAAAGGAAATTAAATGGAAAATACCTAAACTTCGCCACCGAAAATAGTCTTTATCCTCCGTGCAATAAGAGGACCAGCCCAGATAAATAAGACTTGTAACCTAGATATTATGTACAAAAGTGGAGAGCTAATAGCATTAAAGTTTCCTCAGGGAACGGGGGGATCGCTAGGGCAGCAAACCCCTATAAAAAGGCAAAGGCCTAACAGCCAGCTCGTCCTCAGCACTTGTATAGTAAGAAACCTAAGAAGAAAAGTGAGCTTGCTGCCCGTCGCCGCTCCCTCCGCACCCCTGTCTTTATGTAAACCAGAGCGGCGTTTTATTTCCGTATTCACCCCAACACCTGATCTGCCGAGATCCCTGCACCAACATCAAGACCGGCAAAGCCTAAATCCCTACACCCCCCCGTTAAAGCTAAGGCGTGTGGCCTGCAACATTGGCCTACGATAGCCATCGGCGTGTAACTTTAACATTTGGTTCTCATAGCCAGATTGCTGAGCCAACACCCGATCGCCAAATCGGCGTACACCTTTAACACATACAATCTATGAAACCACTGAATCAATTTTAATCAAACAGTCTATAAGGTTCTTGAATGTGCTTAATAACAGTGTAGGTGCTAGCAATCCGAAATTTAAATATATTATAAACTATAATCAACAAACGTTTACTTACGAATAAGTTGAAACATTCTAAAAACAGATCGAAATAAATTTCCTTTACGCCGTTATAATTGTACTCCTTCATTATATCCCTATGATTGCCTTTAGCTAAACAGCATCTGCATTGTCCATAAATAGTTGTCATGTTTTCTGGCTCCATTATTTCATTTTCTCTTAAATATATTCGGGAAAACAAATTTGCAGCTATAATAAAAATTGTTAATTTTGACAACTGACGTTTGTAGTGTAGCGACAGTTAATAATCGAAAGCGATAAAATATGCACAATCGATTGATTTTATATTTATATATTATGTCAACATATTCCAATTACTAGTAGGTAAGGCTCTAATCAACAATTGCATATTTCCTCATATAAATTTCGTAACTTTGTGCTACGTAAAAAAGCAGCTTGTCGATTCTAATTTTTCAGATATTGCGAATGTTGTGATTTCTTTTTAAAATTTCTATCTTAACAGAAATAAAAAATATACACTTCATGGGGCTAAAATTATACTTCGTCTAAATCAGATGCTGAAAGAGGGACCTTATTTTTTTTATTTGATTTCATATCTTATCTACCCCAAAGAAAATATTTATGACACTATTTAAGATGGATCTTAGTGTCGGTTTATGTAAAATAATAACAATTTGTTTATTGCTTTTTCTTTAAAATCAGATGTTAGCGTAGGTTTCTTAAAAATAAACTTATACTGTATCTTGGGATATTTACATAATGAGAACACGGAATATATGTTACACGTTTAATTGTCGGCCACAGACTGCTCTCGTACGCTACCCACATATCCGATAATGACAATATGCACCTACCTACACTACAAAACTATTTAATTAAAAAATCTTAACCAAAGGCATAACCATAAATTACGTCACATTTATTTTGTGGAAATAATTTAGATGCTAGTAGACTTATATTAGACTATAATCGACACAGTAACATCACTATCCATTTTAACGGCTTTCTTTATAATCAATCAATTGATGTTCGTTGTTGTGCGATAATCACAACTTTGACAGTTGTGATACAGCTGCGTTTCAGAACGTGCTAATATTGCTCCTTGACAATGTAAACATGGTGCATCCTTTTCTGTTTCCATAGTACAAAAAGAGACGCAGCATATTTTAAATTGTCTAATAACGAATTTCGAACGTTTGGAATACAGCCTAACCTAAAAAAATAGGTGTAACGATATGAATCCCTATGAAGTTTCTTTAGTGACATTATTAGGGGGTCTAAACTACTTAAATCTAAATGTAAACCAATCGATTCATTGGAATTATTTTCATAGTTCCGATTTTTTTAATATGTTAGAAGTTACTGAAAGGAAGCTTTGTTTCTTAAAACTTGTTTATTACATAAAACATTTTTTTATTTACTTCGATGTTGGAGCTAAAGGTTCACCTAAATTCATTTCAATATCAAAATCATTATAATCAGAATCGCTTTCGTCTGTGCTGTCGTCAACAAAGATGTTAAATTCAGTATCTATTATTCGATATTTTTGACGGTCTTCTTCGATTATTTTATTTAATTTTTTAACAACCTTTTGTCAATACTCGCCGGTAACTTTACTGCACGCCTCTTCCAATAAAGTTTTCATTTTATTCATTGAAAATGGGGGGCTAGAATTTTTTCGTGCAGCATACCCTGAAAAGAAAAGAAAAAATATTATGAGTACTTTATAAAAAATCCACATATATTTGTTATGGCTATATCGATATAGATGAAATTTATTTTTATTTTATTTATTTAAGGGAGATTAGAGATTAATATTAGTAACAGTATAACGATATATGTAGCTATATACTAAGAGAAAATTATGGACTAAACGTTAATATAAATTAATATATAATTAAAGAAAAATATTGTATGACTGAAAATTAACACAGAGAAGAAAAATTATCATACATATACTTTGTTCTGGCGCAGAATAATAAATAGTATTACATAGTGCCCGCATTACCGTATAATCCTCTTTATAAAATCAACAACTAGCTTAGAGCATACCTATACAATAGGAAACTGCAGACAACTGTCGATGGAGTAGTAGGAGATATCGCAGATGTCATATAGGGTTTGCCCATCGGGTCCGTGTGCGGACCGGTTGGATACATCGTGCACATCGTCAGTCGTAGGTATATGTAATGTGATCAGGAACTGTCGATTAAATATGTATGCAGATGATACATATTTATTGAAGTCCTTCAAATTAAAGTCCAAAAAAACCTAGATAACGACATTAAGTGGGCGCATTATAGTGGCATCATTTTAAACATTAAAAATACCAAATGTATACATATACGCTTATAATAAGCCTTATAAGATTTATGGGAGAAGCATTCGGATAACTGGACACAATTATAACTGCTTGCACCATTCTGGCTGTAACTGTGCATGCAGTGACCTAGACTATACTAAACAAATATAAGTATCTTGAACTAACAATAGATTTAAGCATATCTTGGAAATCGCTTGTCAGTGAAGTGTGTACAATATTGAGATCTGTGTTAAGTAAAATCTGGAAACTAGAAAAGGCGGTACTAAATCTGCCGGCGTACCCCAAGGTGGCGTGTTGTCCCCTCTCCTATTTGCAATTTTTATAAACTCTATTACCCATCAGCTTACTTCCTCCTACCATCTCTATGCAGACGACTTACAAATTTATACACAAGCCACGTTGGATAACATCAACAATGCAGTAGACGTAATTAACACTGACTTGATTCACATCTTTGAATGGAGCAAATCACATGGATTGCGTGTCAATCCTGCAAATAGTCAGGTAATTATTGTTGGTAGTTCAAAGTTAATTAGTAAAATTGATTGGCAACACCTCCCTGCCGTATATTTTGATGGTCTATGTATTCCGTATAGCGAAAAAGTAAAAAATCTGGGTATACTTATAGATCGAACCCTATCTTGGGGACCTCAAATCGATGCAGTGAGCAGGAGGGTGTTTGCTACGACATACTCTTTGAAGCGTTTACGGGAATTCCTTCCGACAGACACTAAAATTGCGCTAGTTCAATCTCTACTTTTCCCTTTACTTGACTATGCTGATACCTGTTATCTCGACTTAACGGAAGACCAACTCAACAAACTTGAGCGCCTCCAAAATCTTTGCATCCGGTTCATATTTGGACTGCGTAAATATGACCATGTTTCCGAGTTTCGTAATAAGCTCAAGTGGCTTCCAATCCGACTTCGCAGAAATACGCATATACTTTCACTTCTTTACTCTGTACTTTTTAATCCCTTGACCCCTCAATATTTGAAGGAGCATTTTGAATTCTTTGGTTCACAATCCACGTACTTACGTTCTTCTGAAAATTTACTTCTTAAATTTCCTACCCATTCTTCAAATTTCTTTACCAACTCTTTCACAGTGCAGGCTGCTAGGCTTTGGAACTCCTTACCAGTTGACATTAGACGTGCTCAGTCGCTGCCTAGTTTTAAAAGGCAAATTAGAAATCATTATTCCATTAGTTAGTTCCTTTGGATTTCTACTTTCTTTCTTTACCTAATGATTTCCTCTCGCTACTTTTTTGTTTCTAACCTGTTCTATTTCGTCCCTTGGAGACTTTCAATTCCCTCCTATTTTTCTTTAATCTTATTTACGAACTGATATTGTGTGCAGTGTACATGTAGATATGTATGTATGTATTTATATATTATTAAGTTATTTATTATTATATGTATTTATTATACTATATTTATTGTCGATGAGTATATATTTAACATGATTCATTTCTAGATTTCGGTTCTTTTGCACTACCTATATCCCTTTTTGTTGAGGACACTTTTGTCTACTGCGATCTCTTCAACAGATCGAGGACAGTATTGTCCTACAACCTTATAGGTCGCCGGGGGATGTGGACTGTATATATAGGGATGTTGTACAATAATAACGCCTTATTTCCTTTTCTTCGATAATATCAGCAGAGCCGGGGGCAGGGGGCAGAGGTACTTGTTGTTCTACTACTTGTCCTAGTCACTTGGTTGACCGTTTGTAGTGTTCGGAGTGGTGCCGCTGATCGGAATGCCGGAAGCCCAAAATGGTTTGTCTTTTATTCCATTTTGGCTTCCCCTTCTACTTTTCTACATGTGTACCCCTCCCGCTACCCCGCGGGGGATCATTTATTCATACAAGACACTGTTATACATTTTTATACATTTACAAGATTCTTATTAGATAAAACTTAGATGTAAACTAGCCTAAGAGGGATCTAATAAGATCATGACGCTATAACGTTCGGTTTCGAGTGGACGGGGTGCGCGGTTTGCGCGACATATTTACGTAACCCCGTCCCCCGCTTCAGGACTATAAATATTATATTCGTCCGCCAGGTGGCGGAGCGCTCAGTTGTTTCCCGAACGCCATAGCGCCCACAACTTATCCCTAGCATGCCCTACTTACCCTATTCACCAATAATTATCCTAATAGGGTAATAAAAGACACACTAGGGATCATTTTAATATCAATTACACAATACATAGTTATAAAATGGACATTATACAAATAGTGTAAACCTAATGATATTAAGAGATATTCATACATTTTCATACATTTATAAGACACTAAAGAGAAACAACTATACAAGCGAAATTAATATCTATACACATATACAAGTACCCTAGCTTTTTACATTTTTATTCATTCCGTCGTTAACACTTTTATTTTTCTCTGTCCTAAGGTTGCCTGGAAGAGATCGCCTTAGCGATAAGGTCGCCTATTGTATTCTGTCATTTATTATTTGTGCACATGTAATAACTATTGTATGCAATAAAGAGTATTTATTTATTGATTATTTATTTAGAGGCACGTTGTAAGCACTATACCACGCGTTAGCTGACTCCATACTGTCGGGCGGTTTAAGCAGCATCAAATTAAGCGATTACAAATTACATTTATGAAATATTTAGTAGATGACATAATTAAAAAAATGTAAACAAAATTATGAATTACTTTTTCACTACTGTAAAATTATACCGCTCAGTATTAGTGATGGTTCAAAAATCGGGTATTTATTTTGGGAAAGTAGAGGCTGTCCCGAATTTTTAATGAATTATTTCCTAATGAGGTAAGATTTCCACACTGCCATATGGAAAGTTACAAAAGATATATTATGAAACATATTTTTAATAGGTTAGAAAGGCTGTAGATTGCTGAGGATCTTCCCAGCAGATATACTGGTAAGGAGACTCCCAGCAATATATGCGTTTATATTAGTGGTAGTTATTATATGTTATAATAACATAGTATCTAATAAGGGCTTGTTTACTGCCAACAAACTGCACTGCAGTTTGGCAGTTACAATTTGTGTCTCTGTGTGTCTTTGGATTTAAATTTTTAAAAAATGTAGGCATACGAAGTAGTAAAATGATAAACTTTAGAAACATCTTACCTTTAATTTGTGTCCAAATCATTTCTATGGGATTGTATCCACAGTGACACGATGGTAAACGTATTACCCGGTGGTCATGCGGTTGTGCCATTTCATTCACGACGTATCTAAGCAAACTTGGTTTATTTAATTGCACCAAATGGATAGCTCTACTTTTAACATATTGTTATCCGTTTCAATGTCATTCTTTTGGAGCAATGGAGCAAAGTACTTTTTATTATTGGCTGTCGTGGATGGTTTATGGACTGAATGATATGATGCGTTGTCCATCACAATTATTGATAATTCTGGGAGACAGATCAGTATATTTTGAAACCACTCTATAAAAGTTTCAGCAGACATATTGTGATAATCGCCGGTTATTCTTAATTTAAATGACAATAAGCAATTTGGAATGAATCCATTCATTGTTGACGCATGTACGATAAATTAACATGCCACCATTTTCTAATTCTATCTTCATCATTGAATTATTGATTGCGTCTTACCGTCGCGTCGTGTTCGTGACAACAGCACAGACAGAAGAGATACTGATTATAACGATTATGATTTTGAAATGAATTTACCTTCAACATCAAACAACATCATGAATAAAAAATAATATTCTATGTTGTAGTTTTGTTTCATTTCCGTAAAATCAAACATATACAAAAATCGGAAATCTATGAAAACAGTACGAATGAATCGATTATTTCACATTTCGATATAAGTAATTTTCAACCCCTAACAATGTCACAAAGAACGTCATAAGATTCATTCATAACTTACTTTCAGAACATCGCGTCATTACTGTAATATTTCTGAAATTTAATATTTATCGTGTAAATAAAAATATCAGAAGAGATTTTTCTAAGAAGATGGCAACAAAAAAGGTTGCTTTATACTATGGCACTTGTAGAATTTGCAAAATGCTAGGAAACCATAGGAATATAATGAAGGAGTACCTTTGGAACGGCACTCGTGAAATTTACTTCGATATGTTTTTGGAATGCTACAGTATATTTGTAAGTTCCAATTATCCTAATTCCATTATACTCCCCATATTCTCTCTTTAGGAGCGGTATACTCTCTTTTCGTAAAAAAATTACTACATTTCTACTGACGATCTACACGGCAATACAATATGTTCAAACTTTAATGAGAATGGAAGTGTATTGTGTTTGTTTAATGAGATCAGTAAAGAGCTTACCTTATCTTATTTTTATATTACAGTTAACCACCACAGCTCAAGCTAGCAACCTGATATGCTACTCTTGTGTACAGCGACTGAGGGATGCTACAAGTTATCGGATGATTGTACTGGAAGCTGAGAAGCAGTTTATTGAAGCTCTTGACTATCAGGCTACAGAGGGGACATTATTTGTTAATGGTAAATGTGATAGTATAGATAGGTACACTTATTATACACGGAAACATACAAAAAAAAGATGCACAAAATATTGGTAAATAAATCATTATTAAAACCGTTTCTACATAAATAGAGGTAATTTATATACATACATGTATACCGATATATATTATTATGAATTAAAGAGTGATATTAATTTAGTTTTCAATGTCCTAAAAGACCTATTTATCATTTTCACATTATAATTTAAAATCAGTTAATAATTTCAGTTGTTAAAATATTGGCACAGCTAGTTTATGATATTTATTATTATTATTACCGTGTAATAGGTGATCAGCCTTGCTGCTGGTATGCCTGTATCTTGTGTTCACTTTTGTTATAAGTTATGCTGTATTTTTTTTCTTGGAAGCCATAATGAAAGAACTATAACTAATTTGCAAAAAGTTATTAAAAAACAATCATTTAAAAAATGTGATACGGTTCTGGGTTCTATATTCATACTCTGGATAGAATCTTTTGCTTCTGGGTGGAATTTCTTCGGATTCTCTCCTTCCCAGCTTTAATTGTCTGTTTAATTCTAATAGTGCGTGGACAGCCAGACCTTTTCCCAAAACAAACAGAGGACGTTTCAATGTACCTACCAATAGCCCGGCACACAAAAATTTGGCTAATACCAAGGGGATGGAGTTTTAAAAATTGCATTTGGCTCCATGCCTACTTTGTGTAATGCAATTACAGCAATAGGGTTTTCCTTATCACCCCACTGCATTTTATTATTAATACAATATTTTTATAATGATTGGCGCCAAAATAAACATTTATTTTTCAGGTGAGAATGACAGATTCCAAATATAAATGTAATTATTTATTTTTCTTTATTGTAACGGTATTTATGGCCAGACATATGAAAAAATAATCTCTGGTGTACGAGACAATGTCCCCACGGCCTGAGTCCAGCAGTGGATGGTAAAACGTTACGTATTATTCTGCAATTCCAGTGACGAATCATAGAACACAGTATGATGATATTAAAGTGGAAAATCAAGTGGAAGTGAAAGAGGAACCAGTGCAAGACGTTGATGATTCAGATCACATGTCACCTGATGATAATGACTCCGGTAAGTGCTTAACTAAGTAAACATTACAACCAGTTTGTACCTGCGGTTTTAATGTATGTTTGACGAACTCTACGTTGTTTGTTGTTAAGTGCCCTTACGCATAAGAGACTTTATGTTAGTGTTGTAAAATTGAGCATCTGAGCGCTAAATCAGCGCTAATGAATTATAAGAACCTTAATCGTTTCGAGCTCAAGGGTTTAAGACTGTCAGATGTTAAAATTTAATAAACTATTATACTCACTAGTGTAAAACTCTTGAGTCTTAAATATTGAATAGCGTTCACTCAACAGTCGAGCTTCAGCGCTCATTTTTACGACACTTATGTCCTTCACCTTTATATACATTGGTATATACATTTAAATACCAATATTTAAGGTATGTTTAAGGTACTGACATTTATCCATAAGCAAGGTTGAAATTCATTTTGATTTATTTGAAAAAATATATCCTTTGGTAATAGGAAGAATAGAGTGACACTTCATTTTCTGAGAACAGTTCAGTAATTTACACACAGAACAGAAAACATTGAACAATTTGAGCAGAGTACCGCTGCTTTCCGCGGGAGTTTTCCTTACCTGGCAACTAAATGCTAGGACAATCTGGCCGCCACCAGTCTCTCAGTTAAATACAATTGGCTTGTTTCAAAATTAAGTTAAGAAATTGTTAGTTGGAAAAGCGAAAGGAGGAATGCATTCACACGAGGTGTTCAGATATTTTTTTTAATTTTTTTATTTATCTAATTACATTTATTTAAGAGAATAATGAATACATATATTTAATAATAATATGTCAACGAAATTTTTCTGCTTTAACTTTGACAGCTGTAGTAATTTATTAATATTTATTTCAGTTATCCAATAATAGGTTGTTTTATCACAATTTGCCGCTCAATTTAGTATTTTTCTTGCTATCTCTTTAAATGCGTCTTATTTTTTTAATTAATTTCAGACGATCTCCCTCTAAAGCCTCGATCGGACTCAGAGAGCGAGCACATTATAAAAGAAGCAGCATTACTAGCTCGCTTCCCGCGGGATGAGCTCAAAATGCTGCCCACAAGAAACACCCTGTATAGTTCCTGTAAAAGTTATGTTAAACATTTGGATGCGCTTAAAGGTAATGATTCTAGATTCAGAGATATTGAGATTTTAGTAGAATATTAATAAATGACATTTTATATATGTTAGAGCTTGTTCCTATTTAAACGTTTTTCTATTTCTAATTTGACGACCGATTGACGCAGTTGAGTGACCCTACCCACAGGCTAAAAGGTCCCGGGTTTGATTCCCGACCGGCTAAAAGGTCCCGGGTTTGATTCCCGGCCGGCTAAAAGGTCCCGGGTTTGATTCCTGGCCGGTTAAAAGGTCCCGGGTTTGATTCCCGACCGGCTAAAGGGTCCCGGGTTTGATTCCCGACCGGTTAAAAAGTCCCGGGTTTGATTCCCGACCGGTTAAAAAGTCCCGGGTTTGATTCCCGGCCGGATATTCCTTTGTTTAAACACTAATGTTTGTTTGGGTCTGAATGTGTGTTTGTCTTAATGTGACTCTGGTACCCACGACACAGGGAATCCTAGTGTGGTTCATTGAATGTGGAGCTATTTAATTGAACAAAATCTTGAAACAACGAATTTTGAAGTGCACGTGTATCCACTTGGATACATATCGCAAGATATAAGCCGAAAATTTATAACTTTTCAGGAGGCCAAAAAATCTAAAACGTTCGATAACTCTTTTATTATTTCATTAGGAGTTGTTACAGAGGGGGAAATAGGGGTGTAGATCTCACTCTGGTTTATTTTAACTGTTACTAGTGTGTTTCTTCGATCGATATTTAGCAAACATTTCTGGCAAATAATTTAGACGGAGACCTTGGCGGTCTCCGGGTCAACCTCCACATCACCCCTTGTTAACCGCGCCGTGCCTCCTCAAGGCAGAACATGTTAATAGTTAGTACAATCAAGAAGCTCACTTGTGAGTATAATCTTTACCAAAGTAACATGGGACATTATAGATCAGTAATTTCAAAGACGGAATATAATAACTCACCGTAATTAGTTGTAGGTACACTTCTATCACTACCAATGATGGTATGGTGTTAACTTCGGCTTTTATAGAGCTGCTAATGAGCGGAAATAAAATGGGGTTGACAGAAGTTTGCGCGCCATTTGGGTATCACCCCAGCGCCCTCTGTGGCCTTCGACACAAACGTAAGGCGGGTTTACTAATTTTAAACTTTAATTATAATCGTTTCAAATAATTCATGACCATTCAATTATGAGTTTACAACAGAGTAAAATAATGAGTCAAACACGGCAACTAGCGACATCTTCAGTCTATCTCCGACATTTATATATATGTATATGGAAAAAAAGCGGCAACTACAGTCCACCAGATGGTAAGTGGAAACTATCGCCCACAGACATTCGCGATACATGCCAACATCAGTCCAGAATAGCAAAAGTCGGCACGCCCCCGACTTTTGTTATTTTTGCTTTTGCCGACGCTGCCTATTTTTGAAGATAGCAATGGATTTGAAGAAAGAGTTAGGGAAACGGAGATGAATAGGACGGAATGGGAAATGGGCTGTGGCATATTTCACTTACTACAGAAACACGTACATACATTGGGGAAATAGGGTAAAGTGGGAAATGCAATACTTTTTAAGGTAGTCTTCTGTGAGAAAGGGGTAACGTGGCCAGTCGAATGCGCCCAGCGGTTGTGGGACTGCAGCGTGCACCCTCCCACATATAAAACGAATCATTTTGAGTAGAGATTTCTTAAAAAAATACATAACGATTAAAACATGGTTTTAATCATAATTTTCTCAAATTCGGTGATAAAATTATGAAAAAAAATTCGGTATACGTATTTTAAATTACTCTTTTGAATGATGAAATCTAAATTTCGACCAATACGACTTACGGCTTTATTAAGCTGATGGTGCGATACGTGTTCATGCGTGTGTACACACGGATACACGGGTTTGCACCCAGATACATTGTATATCCACCCGGATATGTTTAAATATTCCGGATTTTTTTTATTATTTTTTAATTCCCTGATTTCCTCTCGATGTTTCCCCACACTGCCGAGATAGTGACAAATTCGTACTTATGTTTTTTTTTTATGGAACGAATATGTGAGACAGTCCACTAGTGGTGGGTAATCAAGACTTTTCGCAGTGTTTTAACTCACTTAATCCTGCTCCGCTTGCGGATCCATCTCCTCTTAGTTAATCCTTATCTCTTTTGATTCACCTACTTAATCAACTTTCCCTAAAGGTTGTTGCATAAGCAAAAAAAGGTCATGCCATCATTGCATCTCTATTTTGAGCCCCCGACAAATGGCGATGCGCGATTACACTCACGATCATGATCGGCGCCGGAATCGGAATGAATAACAATTCGATGGAACAATTAAGGGATTCTGCTCCGCTCGCGGATTCAACTCTTTTGATTCATTAACTCCGGAGTCACCCATCACTACAGTCCATTTAGTGATAAATTAAAGCAAGACTTTTAGTCTGCTGAAAATGTTTTTTTTCTTTTTTCAGATAAAATTGTGGTACCGCAAATGATCACAAAACTGCTCACAGACGGCGAGGAGAAGAAAATCAACAAAAAAGTTTACATCACAGAGAAACTGGCACACGTTTTGAACGCATCAACTTTACTCGAGTTTTCGAACGCTACGCCGTTCAAAAGCAGGAGTCGTTCGGGATTCCCTTGTTTTTACTGTCACATCAGTTTCGAAAGTTTAGAAAAACTACTCGGTCATCAGAGCGAGGAACATAAAAAGTCGGAAATAAAACAAATTCTAAGTTCATACGGCGCGGAATGTTTAGTGGTCTACGTGGATATTACTGAATTAAAGTGTACTATATGTAACGAAAACGTTCAAAGTTTAAATTTATTAAAAACTCACCTCACAAAATTACACGAGAAAAAACTTTATTTGGATTACACAGATAGAGTGATACCGTTCAAGTTGCCGCCAAATGACGCGTCATTCGAATGTCAAATATGCGGTTTCAATTTCGAAACGTTCGGCTCGATAGAGCGGCACATGAACGTGCATTACCGTAATTACATTTGCAAAGAATGCGGTACCGGTTTCGTCACTAAATACCGGTTGAAGGTCCACTCTAAAAGTATGCACGTTGGTGGGAATTTTCCCTGTGACATCTGTCAAAAAGTGTACACAACGCAACAGAAGTATAAAAATCACGTGGACACGGTCCATAAGCAGGTTAAAAGATTTAAATGTACGAAATGTCCGGAACGTTTTACGGAGTATTTTCGTAGACAGAAGCATATGGTGCAGGTTCACGGTGTTGCGCCATTGTTGTACAAATGCAATGTTTGCGAGAAAGCTTTTGACAGGCGATATACATTATCCCGACATTTGAAGCGGGATCATTTGGAAGAGAGAGATTTTCAATGCGATCTATGTTCTTATGGATGTTACACAAAGAACGAACTAAGGGTTCATATGATAAAGCATATTGGTGAGAGAATATTCGAATGTTCGGTTTGTAAGAAGTCGTATGCGAGAAAAAAGACGTTAAAAGAACATATGCGCATACACAATAATGATAGGAGATTCGCGTGTCCGGTTTGCGGGCAAGCTTTCGTTCAGAAGTGTAGTTTAAAAGGTCACATGAAAACTCACCATATTGAATATTCTTTGGAATAAGTGCAACGGGCATTCAAATGAATTTACAATACAAAAAAATATGCAATATTTCATGTCAATTAACACGGAAGCATTAACAGAATCCATAGTTTGTATAGAGGAATAGATGACTTAGGGTAACTTTCGTCCAAGTGACAAAATGGCCAATGATCAAAATGTCAAAACTGTCATGTCTACTGTCCTCTGAGGCTTGTCCGAAGTTGGTGCAAATGCACATAAATCTCGCGGCACTCGTACAGTCTGTCCCGACCTGTGTCTATATCAAGTCGCTGTTACAAAACAAATAATACCTAATTGCGATATAATTAATTGTAAAAAATCAACGAAAGTGGTGAACCGAGGCAAGGGAGATGTTCCGTTTCATCGGCCAGTTTCCCGTCACTCCAATTTAGGAACTTGCATTGCCTATCTGTCTATGATAGTTTCAATCTACAGGTATATTGGTTACATCATATATAGATAAAGATATATAGATGTTGTCGGTGGTGAGCTCAATGCCAGTAGGGGAGAAAAATCGGAAAGAAAACGTCGCTCTGATGCGTATGAACAAGGAGAACGGCTATCGGCAACGAGCTCACTGCTCTGGACACAGATTTGCCGCACTTAATTGTAAATACTTATTGAGCGATTTTTAATAGAGTCAAGAAATTGTGAGCAGTGGTCAGGTATCGAGTCATTATGACACGTGGTTGGTGTTGCTGAGATGGGACGCGAGCCCTCACAGAGTGAAGAGGTTCAGACTTTCTTATGTTTTTACTGCGCATGCTCGAAAGCGCTCCCAACGCTATTTACCCGTTGCGTAACCTCATTTGGACAACCCATTTTTCTTCGAGATTTGGAACGTTAGCGCACACACCAATTCGTGGACACACTTCCGAAACTACGTCACTTTTCACATATGCACTTGTTGCAGTGTATAGTCCATTTCACTTTGATATCACTGGCTACATTGAATTATCTATGCACTTGTTTCGACGTGCACAATATGTAAGGTAGTTTTAGATATTGTGTCAAACGGTTTTGTGTGTGAACATAGCAGCGTTACGTAACATACCTATCTTCACTTCGCTTTGTAAGATTTTTTTTTCAAAATAAATATAACCTTTATTAGACACGGATAATGTAGCTATTTCTATTTGTGAAAGAATTTTTAAAATCGGTTCATTAGTTCCAGAGATTACCCCCAACATACCCACAAACACAGAATTTTACCTCTTTATATATTAGTATAGATAAACAATAAAGTGACAGATGACAGACAGGTAGTTAACCTTTTGAATTAATTGATAATAACCTGCAAAGAATTTTGTAATCAGTCAAGAAGCATGCTACAGGGAACCATTTATAACGTGCTTAATACAATAGTAATAGAGGTTAAAATAGAATGGCGTTTTGTTACAGCAATTCTAAATAAACATCCAACAAACTACAACCTTTCCGTTCTAATCTTTATTGCTAAGTATTAAGGTGCATCACATGTATTTATGTAATTATTTTTGTTATTTAAAGCGTATTTATATACGTTTTTTATTTTTATATTTAGTGAAAATATAAACATTGTTACTTACTAAACTTTTTATTATTACATATAATTCCGTGCATGGTGGGAGTAAGTTGATCCCAAGGATATAGACCTCTCCCAGGGGTCGCTACCACACACGGTTGCTCTTCTCATCCACCCACTACCGACGACTTTTAAGTCTTCATTCCACCTGGCCGGAGGGTGAGGGTGTCCCACGCTACTTACCTCGGTACGTGGTCTCCATTCGAATACTCGCCTCCCCCGTCGCTTATAGGTCCTGCGCTATATACGGCCTGCTCGTTGCCCTCTTGACCCACGGCGCTACCAAGCTGCACTACTTGGAATTGTATTAGTTAGTATGTTATGTACATTAAAAGACTAATAACAGTGACTAAGTAATTTATTAATATTAGACGTGAATGTGCGTCTTACCGAGGTCACCTGACAAGAGGGCGTGTAGTCTATGGCCATAGGGTGGCAAGCACTCGTTTGACAGAACCACAGACAGTACAACAATGTCGCGAGGAAGACGCGCCGAGGTAAACTATCACTATAGTTAGTTTGATTGAAATCCACTCAATGGTTTTTATGTAACGGCTGATATTGCACGTGCGTACTTAATTATAATTCCCTCGGTAACTTTGTAAGGGACCGGAATAAAATGTAACCTAAGTGTTAACCCAGCTCATAAGCTATAATTATGCCAAGTTTCATCATTTCATCAAATTATGGCCAGTGGCTTTTGCGTGAGAGTAGGTATACTGCAATGATTTTTTTTTTAAATATTTCATGTACAGACACTGCTCTGATACGATTTTATTATATGATGTGTAATGTGTCGTCTTGTCACGTTTTTTGCATTTGACTGTAATAGTAATAAATCGATAGCAAGGGATGTGCGCACGCGCCCCCCCGCGCAGCTCGCCCCGCGCCAGTCTGCTACACGATACGACGGCGAGAGCGCGCTCGATTTAGAGCTCATATCGGAACTTTAATATCGGTTACGTAATAGTTGTCCGCCTCTAGTAAATACATTAGTGGAATATATAAAAGTGCATTTTATTTCATAGCGTAGATAACTATATATCTATAGATTACCTGTGAAGAGACCGTGTGGTGTGGGGCGACTTGAGAATAGCATCACCCCATCTCCCATGGGTGCTAAAAGGCCACTAAGGGATAAAAAGCCGCTACCACAAGACATTGCAAGTGCATACATGCCTCATGGACAAGGCGATGTGTTTGGGAATTTGTCTACGTTTGGCTATATTCGATTTGGCGATTGGGAAAAGGATAGATATAGTACAATAGTTTAAAAAAGTAACGCCGTTATAGTGTATAATAACTTTATTTATTAAATTCCTTTTACATAAATGTTTGTATACTATTTTGTCTGTGTAAATACCTATTCAATTTTGTTTCACAATAAGATTTTTATAGTTTCCAACTCCGCAAGGAATAATTACTGTTCAGCCCACAGATCTAATATTTTTGCTACCGTGTGCCACTGCCTAAAACACTGCCCTAAATTCATTATTTTATTACAATTTTGTCGTGATTATTGTCTGTCAAAAACTTTTAGGCGTAAAGTATTTTCGAATTCACTTATGTTTCATTACAAGATGGCGTAGCCAGAGCATTATTAACCTCTGGTCCCACCATGGGGACCGAAATCGCAGGTATGCGCCGTACTGTGTAAGCTCTTTCTGGCGCTTATCTTCTCTGCCTCCCTACAAATTGTTATGTATGCCCATGTGCCTTAGCCACTCTCCCCTATCTGGGGT
This sequence comes from Sesia apiformis, assembly GCA_914767545.1. NCBI lineage: Eukaryota > Metazoa > Arthropoda > Insecta > Lepidoptera > Sesiidae > Sesia > Sesia apiformis. Next base: position 2,771,954 of record OU611975.1, read on the forward strand.
ATCGACTCCATGTTTACGACCCTCCAATGATGCACAGCTCAACTGATTTCACAGATTTTTTCCTCAATTATTTAGCGGAAGACTGAAGCTGATTTTATGAAGCTGATAAAAAAAAGGATGAACTATTTCTTCGATAGTAGGCGAATGAGAAAAGCGGGAAACAGCTGTGGAAAAAAAACTGATGAAGAAATTTTTAATGTGTCATGTGGACTAATTCTCCAAAATTACAATTTACTCAAATCAATACCGACATCAGCGTGATGCACTCTAATGTGATTTTTCAGACTGCATTTCTGAACGAACGCCGCTTTACAAACGTTGCACACAAATCTCTTATCATTCAAATGTATCCTGACGTGAATTTGCAATGTGTAAGATTTAGCGAATTTTTTATTACAATATTTGCACTCGTAATTTTTAGCTCCAGTATGCACATCCATGTGACGCTGCCATATCCATTTGTAAACGAAAGTTTTACCACAGACGTTACATGGATATTCTTTATTTTTCAAATGGGAATATCTTACATGGGCCCTAAGACCGCCTGAGCTCGCAAATTCTTTCAAACAAATTTCACACCTAAATTCCGGCTTTTTAATCTTATGCTCCTCAATTAAATGTTTTAATCTGTGCTGATATTGAGAGAAAACCTGGCAACATTCTGGGCATTTAAATTTGGAATCGTTGTGGACTTTTCTTATGTGGTAACTCCGAGCGGACATCGTTCGGAAATCTTTACCGCAGTGTTTGCATCTTATGTCCGTTCGTCTATGCATTATCACGTGCGTCTGCAGTCTATGGTCGGATACGAATTTTTTCCCGCAAATATGGCACATGAAGTGATCGCTGTGCTCGTTCATGTGGATGGAGAGGTTTTTGAAAAATCTGAACTCTTTTTGGCATAAATGACATTTGAACGTTTCTGAACTGAGATCGAAGCCTAAAATGCCGTGAGATGGTTTCAGTCTTGGCGTATGAAAATATGCCTTTTTATGCGCCTCAGTTAGGTGATCTATTAATTTTTCTATAGTTTTAAAACTTTCATCGCATAATCTACATTTGATGTCGCTTATATCTGCTTTTATTAGATCTTTTGGAGTTTTCAAACGCAGCGTGATGTCGCGTTCAGTTACGTTTGGGTGTTTTTCATTAACATGTTCCTTTAACTTTCTAAAAAACAAATATGCCGTATCGCAATACAGGCAAATATATTTACTGTTATTTATATGCTTAAAAGGCAATATAGTGGAGTTTTTTAGTATCAAACTTATATTTGATCTTAAATTTCTGTTGTCTATGTAACTTTCGGCCGCCATCTTCGATTTCTTCATTGACTTTAATTTTTGGCGACATTCTGTAATTACAGCAACATAATTTATTGTGTAACATAATATTTCGGATATTGCCTTGAGAATCATTACCGATTGAAATTTCAATGGAAATAATAATAAGCTCAAGAACTCTTTATTCTTTTAATAATTTTAATTCGTTTATATGGTGACGTTAAAAATAAAATGTTTATAAAAACCGTTGTAGGTAGGTATACCTACAATTCAGCGTATACAGCCGTTCCCAACTCGAAACAATTCAAAAATAATATAGAGTCGAATAGGATTAAAACAAATTGCAACAGTGTGTACTTAGCGGTGTAATAACGATCAAAATAATCCTTTAAGTCAAGGCAAAATTATTAAATGATAAACCGTTTTTAAATCTAAAATGAATCCCATGGTTTTCTTTCTATTCAGTGCACAAGAACCTCCTGTCATTATCGTGAGCTCTCATATGCTCCCTCAAAGTATAGCTCCTCGCATACGACTTACAGCACACGTTACACGTAAATGGCTTTTGACCTGTGTGTTTTAACATGTGTTTCTTTAACCCATGGTTGGTTATAAAAGCCATACCGCATTCTGAACATTTCTTATTTTTGTGCCCGTGAGTCTGTCTTATATGAGTCGCTAAGTAATGTTTAATGTTATATTCTCGCGAACAAATTGGACATTTAAACTTGTGTGTTATGTCATGAACATCGGACATATGTTTAATTCTATCGTTATAGTGTTTCATGGGCTTCAAACAGATCTGGCATTTTATAACGCGCTTCGAATGAGCACTTTCGATGTGATTCGCTTTGGAAATTTTAGTTTTTAACACTTTTCCACATGTGTTGCACGGGTAATGGCCGTCCTCGTGCGTTCTTTTGTGCACTTTGAGACGTTTAGAGTTTAAAAATGATTTGCCGCATACATCGCAGATGCAGTTCGCGTAATGTTCGTTCAAATGCGTGGTCAATGTGCGGAAAACGTGAAATACTAATCCACAAATGTGACAAGTGAATGGACTGCCGTTAACTTTATAATCCGCGATACATTCGCTATAAATAACCTTGTCGTGGACTTCGCCAAGATGGCGGCGTAACGAACTGACATCTGTCAAAATTAAACTGCATAGGCGGCATTGGAGGTTAGAAATTTCAATTTGGAGGGAACGCGGATAGCGCTTAATTTTTTTCAATTCAGCTTCTAGATCTGGGTGCGTTTGCAAAGTATGTTCTCTAAGAACATTTAGCTCCATAAAATCTTGAGAGCAAAAAAAGCATTGGAACCAGCTTTTATGGTGTCTAAATGGACAGGCAGTGGTGTCCTTTAGGACGGTTTCACATGTCACCATGACGCGTTTGCGTTCCGAAACCTGTTTGACACCGTTTTTGTGCATCGTGAGTTGTTGTCCTAAAAATAAAAATATACTGTCAATTATTTGCCTTCGAGCTTCTTTTATTTTAAAATAACTAGAAAGTTCCGACGTTAGCGAGAATCCTATATCCAATAAATATTATAAACAGTCTATTTCCTATTAAAAAACAACACGGAAATAGGACCAGTCTATTTGAAAGCGATACTTGTTACGTTAATTTAAATAATTATTGTGCCTAATATGAAAGTAATAAATGAAAGGAGAGGAATCAATTCAGCTAAATGATTCTCAAGGCATTGGCAACGTATGGTGGAAATGTTGGGGAAGTTCGCGTTCAATTCGTTTGAAAAATCGGACCCGTGATATTTTGAAATTCATATAATTGACTTGAATAAACCAGTAATGGCTTCTGGGCGCTTAGAAAGTAAATTATGTACCATTATTTTATATTGCGAAATAAAAAATAATAATTGACAAAACTCGCCCGTATGCTGTAGAAATGTTAAATTGAAGCTCAACTTAAACTGCTCAACATTATCGAAGTCCATTACAGTTTGACAGTCAAAATGTATTACAAAGAATCAGAACTGTTGTTTTAAATGTCAGAATCACAACATCTTTGATGGAGAAGTTCACCATTTTTATTGGCAAACAGTGATATGGACCGAGATAACAAAATTATACATAAAAGTGTAAAGAAATATATGTATTCCCACCTTTCACTGCAACATCATTCTTATTCCCATCAAAATTGGGTGCATTTTCTTTTGAACCAATCGTTTCTATAATCTGCATTGGATCGTGAACTTTGTTCTCTTCCACTGAAGTCACACTTTTCTTAGACAGTCTCGCTATTGGCGTGTCCGAATCATATTCCTCATATGCGATCTCTCTGCATCGTTTTACTTTTAATATCTTACGTCTCTTTCTAGCAATTTTCTCTGGCTTGGGAGTTTTATAAGTGATTTTCTTTTCGTCTGAAAAAGAAATTGATTTTTGTGATTTTTTTATGTGGTCCCGTGGGAGTGACTAGAGGATAACAAAGTGGCTATCACAAGCCCCAAGGAACTACACCACCTCTAGAAAAGTTGATTCGCCAACGCGATTGGCCAGCGTGCCGTTTTAAGGTCATACATCCCTCATACGCAGGGCAATGAGCACGACTCCTCGTGCCCGAGGAGGCTCGAGGCCTGTGTCCAATGGTGGACGACAAAAGAGGGCTGGTTACGAATATATTTTATGGATTATGGCCAAAAACCTCTAGTGATTTACTTGGGGAGGGCTGTGCCCTGCATTGGTGGGACGTTATACAGGTAAATCTTCAACCACTTCTCGGCCTTCTTTGAATGCTTTGTACCACTCACCGTAGGTCATCTCTAACATTTTCAATGATTTCCCATGCACAAGAAATATTGATGGCAACACAAAATTTGAGGCAAAATCTTTGTTCGATATTTTTTTTTATTGTAAAATTCGCAAAGAACACTCGAGGTCGTCTAAGCAAATATTAAAAGTTTTCAAACAACTATTTGACAGATCGTACCAAAACTTTACATGAAAATTAACTACAATAGTGCCAACCTAACAGCAATATATTTTTACGCGTTACTTATTTCCCGATACTTATTTGACAGTATATATATCCTTAGATCAAGAAGATTCATATCTCTCTTTTCGCTTCAGTGATATATTCAATATATTGTTCGCATCTCTAGTCAGAACATAACTCATAGCAAAAGAAAATAATAACAACTCTTCAGAAATAAATTACTTATTATTTATCTATAGAGTTAATTAAAGTTTCATTAAATAGAGTTCTCTACAGATCTAGAATTTTACTGTGGACTTCTTTAGATCATAAAACCGCTAATAGATGGCGGTGTACCGGGAGGCTACATCACGCTATTGTTACTTTTTCACAAATCCTATGGAAGAATGGCCACACCAGTAGCTCTTTACAAAAAAAAAAAAGCAATAAATCTGTAATATGATAATTTTTGGGAGGGGTTAGCCTTGTTTAATCCCTTATTTATTCAATACTAAATTTTTGAGAGGAGTTAGCTTTGTTTAAACCATTACTTATTCAAAACTATTTTTGGGAGAAGTTAGACCCCTTTGTTTAATCCTTTACTTATACAAAACTAAATTTGTGGTTAGCCTTGTTTTTAATCCTTTATTTATTCAATACTAAATTTTTGAGAGGAGTTAGTTTTGTTTAATCCATTACTTATTCAAAACTATTATTGGGAAAGAGTTAGACCCCTTTGTTTAATCCATTACTTATACAAAACTAAATTTTTAACCTTCTCTACCTACAAAATACTTACAATCTCCTAATAAAACATTTGATATTAAACTGCATAATTGTAATAATTACAAGTCTCAACATTGTTCATGTCTCTCACTCTCTAAGACAGACAACATTATACAATAGACTATAGACAGTACATTAAATTGGTATGCACATATAGATAATCTTACTACTAAGATCAGGAAACTTGCTGATACATCTTGAAAATGATCTATATTGATCTATATCTTAAACATATTGTATTTCGGTGTGGAGAGGTGCACACAAAACTACTTATCTAAAGGACACAAAGAGCATTACTAAAAGTGATCTACAGGAAGCCTTTTATTAAGATATTAAGGTCTTCCATATGTCTGTAAGAAAAATTAATTGAAATCATTTTTAATTTACTTACAATTGCTGGCAAGCGCCAAATCATCGAGATATCCATCTGAGTGTATTTCTTGCTCTGTTTCACTTTTAACTGTTATTGGATCTTCAAATTCTGAAAATTAAGATTAAAAACTAATTTTCATCCTTGAAAGAAGAGGTTTAACTGACACTGCCATCAATCCAATGCACCAGCCCTTTCAGTATCCATTGCTGGACTCGGGCCTCCTCGTGCATGTATGGCCTTAAAATGACTGGCCCGAGTAGGTTGGCAAGTCCACTCTTTTAGAGGTGCTGGTTGCTCAGGGCTTGTGGTAGCGCTTTCGTTATCCCTTAATCGCTTTTTATGACACCACACGGCCATCAACCCGAAGAAGAAATATGAAGCTCAAGCTTCTTCTCTATTTTTTATACAGGGTTAAATAAAAACTACCAGCTTCCTCGGAGCATTGTATTTCTTACATGCAACTTAACAACTTTTGTTCTATAAAATGAAAATGTGAACTGAAATAATATGCAACATTGTCAAACTAGACCAGAGGTCTCCAAACTTTTTGGCCTGATGCCCACACTGACAGTTCCACAAAGTCCCAAGAGCCAAGAAACATTCTCTCCAGAAGATCAAATGGAAATGATTGAATTGCAATACAGTGATATTTTTAAAGAAAAAATTCATCTTTGCTGGAATTTTATAGGAGTCTTCCACTTACACAGTTCCAAAAGCGGAAAAAAGCCACGAGCTTTATGCAACTGATCAATCTGTGTCAAAAACATTGTCCAAAATGAAATACGCAAAAAAAATACAGATCAAAGTTAACTGATGGCCATCTTAAGTCGCTTTTGATAATTGGCACCAGTAAACTTGATCCACAACTGCAAACAATTGCCTGTGGAAAAATCACAGCTACATAAAGCTGATTAATTATTAAAAAGTTTAATGTAACACTTTAAGTGCTAGCTAATGTATGACAGTGATTGTGTACTTTAGTAAATAAAAGCATCTCATTATTATTTTGTTATATAATAAAATAAAGTTATGGCAAGTCGGATGGCAGGTATATCCAGCTCACTGCCGCAGGCTAGATTATGGGTGCTCGTGGTCAGTGGCGGATCCAGGATTTTGATTTGGGAGGGGCTTGACCCAGCTGAGGGTCGGCTTTAACAAGGTAAACACTAAAAAAAAGCACACAAAATTTCATTTTGCTCATTTAACGCATAGCGAGCCTCGTCCTATAACTTTTGGCAAATTCTTCGATGATTTCAACAGGTTGTAGGCTGTCAGATATATCTCTGTGAATGTACATGGCAGCCAAACCGTTCAACATGCCCTCCGTCATTATCGTACGAAGGTACGATTTTATTAATTTAAGCAAAGAGAAGCTACGCTCCACACTACAAGTAGATACTGGTAATGTAGCGGGAATTTGTAAAAGAATTTTTATATTTGGGAAAAACTCATTTGTCTCTTGATGCGCCTCTGCTGCTGTTTGGGGGAGATGTTCCCTATCTCTCCAAAGCTCCAATGTCAACCAGAGTAGTGGTCTTGGCCCATGGGTCGTAGACCCCTGAACTATACAAACGGAAATTGCAAATTACTTCTAAAAAAACATTTCAAACAACAAAGGATGTTTGTTAATTTATTAACAATTAATTAATTTATAAATGTTTTTATTTAATTCTTCTTGCATAATAATTTCAGTTGAAATTTAGATTTTATTACATTTTTTTTGCTTGCAAAGGACCGTGACTTCAATGAATTTCCAAAAGCTGCCGCACCACTGCACCACTAAACGTGCGTCTTTACATTCATAAATAATTAAAAGTACACAAAAATCGAAGTTAGAATTTCTGTTTGACACAAAGCAGTAGAATTATTAAAAGCACTCTACCTTTCCTATTACTACAATAATCTGTGAAATGCTCCTCAGCCTGCAGCACCTGTTTGCGGAAGCCACATGCGTCTCGTAGATGTCCAACACATAGGCCGCAGACTAGTCGACTGGGACCCCAATCCGACATGCAGGACAGCTTGGGCAATAAAATTAGGACATTATTGAGGTCAAGATTAAAAAAAAAACATAAATTATAGTACAGTAAATGATACGAGAAGGCTGGCAAAAAATCTTTTATACTACACTCACGACAGAAAAGTTAGCCATGTGTGATTTTTCCTGTAATTTGCATTTAAATAAATTTTCTTCAATAAATTAAGTGTAGGTGGGCTCCATATGTGTCCCTTTTATTTTTTTTTAACTTTTGAAAGATTACCACACAAATTTAAAGTTTATTTAAGACCATGCACTTTTACACAAAAATAGAATTTTAAACACTCAATTTTAAAACATTAGAAAATGAAGTTTCCTAATTTTCTTTATCGTCTATACGTTTTAGTATCGGGTGTTTCCTCCTCTGGCCCTGATAACCATCTGCATTCGATCTGGCATGCTTTGCGTGATGTTTTCCCAAGCATCCCGTACTGCATTTCGTAACTTATTGAGTGTCTATAGCGGGTTGGAGCTTGATTTTATCTTTCTTTTGAGCATGTCCCAGATATGTTCTATTGGATTTAAGTCCGAGCTACGAGCTGGCCACTGCAACTTCTGAATGCCGTAACGTGTGGGTGTGCATTATCGTACATTAAAAGGAATTGGTCGTGTCCAGTGAACCCCGAATAAGGCATAACATGATCCTGACGGATCTCCTCGATGTATCGAGTTGCAGTTAGCCGATTATCGACGATAACCAACTCCATGCAAGCGTCGGAATTTATTCCACCCCAAACCATTATGGAACCTCTGAAAAATCACTGTTTGTGTGGTGATAATGGGTGAAAACCGTTCTCCTCTTCTTCTCCAGACTTATTCCCGACCATCTGGAGCACGTAAAGCGATTCTACACTCATCTGTAAACAGAACTTTACCCCATTGCTCGTGGGTCCAGTGTGCGTAGTCTCGTGAGAACCGAAGTCGAGCTACTCGGTGCTATCTGAGAAGCTGTGGACCGCCTGTTAAATCCAGGAGACCACTCCTGGATTTAAAATACACTTCCTCCATGCGTCTTCTCACTGTACGTTCGCTAACATTCACGCATCTCGCGATTTGGAGCTGCTGGTGGTAAGATGGCGGTTTCTCAAAATTTCCAGTACAATAAATCGATCGTCCCGGGCTGATGTGCATCTTATGCCTCCACTGCCTGGTCTGCAGATGTAGTGGCCAATCTCCTGGTATTGTTTCAGGGCATACTGCATTGATCAATGTGGTACATTAAGCACAATAGCTACTTCACGTTGTGTCAGGCCTTGATCAATTAATGCTACGGGTTGTGCAACTTGAGCTGGTGTTATGGGCATTTTGGTTGGTTTTAAGGTACCTCTTAATATTGAATTTAAATTACAAAGTCACAAAAATGCAGTAATGTAAGGTACACTTTTCACAATACTAAATTTAAGACTTCAACTTCCTCCTCAAATTACCAAATTTAACTAAAAGTTAAAAGAAATGTCACAGTACACTCAAACATAATGAATTACCCTCTTGAACTAAAGGTAAACATTTTTTCAACATACTGTCATAACAAACATTCATTAGAAATACTTAAAACTTTATTTATCAAGTGCTTGGCCAAGATTCTGTGCAGTGTATTATACTAAATTTCCGAGTTGTGGACATATAGAATAAATTACAGAACAATAAAAGGGCTCATTACTAGTTTTATAACAGAAAACACAAAATATAAAAGCAATGTTTAAATACCATAAATAAAACTTAAACATAGCTTTAGAGATTTTCGCCATTTTCACATATATTCATCTTTTGATTAAAATAAGGGGTCTTAAAATAAAATAAAAACAGAAATAAATACACATTAAGACCCATTTCATGTAACATATTTTGTCATTGATACCTTAATGATTTAGTAATAAATGTGAAAATTACATTTATGGATATATTAAAAAGTTACAGTAATTTATTTTATAAAAAAAGTTTATTAATTTTCAGTCTTGAAGTAAAAATGTCTAAATAATATGTTATATATAATATATTATACCAGTACATGTGGTTTGCTATTCTCACAATAATGGTTCCATTGATTTGTAAACATTAAGTTTTCCAGTTCCAATATTATAAATGCAAAAAAGTGACTCTGTCTGTTACCTTTTCACGGCTAAACCACTGAACCGATTTTGATGAAATTTGGTACGGAGATAGATTGAAACCCAGGGACAGACATAGGGTACTTTCCACGGATGGACTTAGGGTATTTACCACGATAACCGAATTCCACGCAGTCGAAGTTGCTGGCACAGTGCATTGTAAATAATATTATAATAAGTGAACCTATAAATTAGTTTATAATTTATTTGTTTTGATTCAGGAGTTTTTGAGTTACGAAATTTTAGAAAATAGTTTAATTAAGAGACGCTATTGAAATATATAAATAGTTAATAACACATAATAAGTTAATGATAAGAAATGTATGATTTAAGTTACTTCTTGTTCGTTTTAATTAACATTTGTACATCCGCGAGGGCAAAACAGTAATGCAATAATTTAAATATCATCTGTACCTGTTTTAAGCAAATAAATTTAATTTGAATTTTTGGAATTTGAAAAAGTCGCGGTCAGAGGAATCATCTTCTAGAGTAGTCAAAAGAATATTTTTTTCTATCTTGTTGCACATTTACATTTAATGGATTGTGATGGAGCCAAGCCAATGATTTACCAAGTTCCTGTCATTAAATAAACTCTAGATAGAATTTATAAGACTTACAGTAATACCGTAACATTCTTGCAGCATATCAGAGTAAACCTCTTTAATTCCAGCCTCAGTTATGTATGAAGCGGTCATGTCACAAGTGCCGCTCGTGGACAAACAACACCTACATACGTCTGGTTGTGAAGCCCAGCTCTTTAAGTTCTCTATATCCATTATTCTTAATTTCTTATTAATTTTAAAAGGAATGATTGTTGAACTACCAAAACAAATATAATAAGCTATTTTAAGCTGCCTTCCAAAAGATGGTAAAACAAGTCTCTGATTCTAATTGGTCTATTGTATTTTTTTATTTTTAGACTAACTAAAGAGAGATGCACTATGATATTGTCAAAGAAATGATTTTGCATGTTTTGGAACGCAATCCGATTATCTTGACTTTTGTTTTATAATTTGTTTAGACATTGGGATAGTCATTGGTCCAGACATATAGCAAATAATAAAACAGTCACGTTTTTTTTCGGGATGTCTAAATTCTTGTGGTCTTAATGGCCTTTCAAGATTCACCGGACATATATGGTTTAGGGCGAGCGCAGAAGGCGTACAGGCAGGAGCAAAAATTTGTGCAGCAACGAGTCCAACTCTGTCGTCAGTAAACCTACTATCACTTTATTCAGCGACTTCTACTTCAATGACTTGATAAAAACAATTCTGTTTTAGTATTTGCTGTATAGACCAATGATTATACCAAATAAATAGCTAGTGTCTACTGACTAGTGTCCAAATAAATTATAATAAATAAAATAATTTCTGACGTCTTGACGTATGTCAACGGTGTCAGGACTGTCAGGTGTGTTTAAGTAGTTTTACGCGGGCTACTATAAAAATACATTAAATATAAAAAATAAGTTTATTATTTATAGTTTCCATTGTAGAATTCTAAATCGCATTATTCACTTTAACCATAATTAATGATAATTCATTGTAGTACTTCTTAGAGCGATGCGTAACGTAGAAATCAAAGCGAAAATAGAAGATTATGAAGGAATATGCAAGTTAGCAGAAGAACTTAGTGGAGCTCCATACACTTTGATAAAACAAGACGATACGTTTTACAATGTGCAAAATGGCCGTCTAAAAATGAGGCTCTATGCCGACAACTCTGCGACTTTAGTGCGTTACGACCGTGACGATAAAGATGGTCCAAAACTTTCAAATTATGATCTCTTAATGTTTTCTGTAGAGGAAAGTGAAAGGGCGGGAAAATTGGACAAAATGTTGAGACAGTGTTTAGGGACTCGAGGACGTGTGGTGAAGGAGCGGTAGGTATTTACATAAACAGTTTAATCAATCTATTTTTTTATGGAAAGAAGGCAGCAGATGCGTAGACAATGGTAATTGCTTACTGTCATCAATGGACATCCGCGAGACATGCCAACATCAGTCCAGAAAGACAAATGTTTGCCCCCAAATGCATCTTTCATTATATATTATTATTATTTATATATTAGGCTAGCAGTTGATGCGCCCAATTGATGTATTGAATAATTGTCCTGCCATCTTTTGATGACATTCAACAAGAATTCAAAAACTTTGATCAAACTTATTAAAATTAATTTAATATCAAGCTGGAAATTTTGGATTAAACAAAAAGAATAGCCATTGTTCATTCAGTGTTTATTTATAATTTCCTCATATAATGTTAAAAATGTTGCTAACCTGCACCACTGGGGCGGGCAACTTTTATAAAATTGTTGAGTTGGACAAATATGACAAGTTGGCACACCCGATAAGCTATGTATTTTAACTTTTTAAACTTTCGCGTGTTGTACACATTTTATATTTTAAATAGGATCTGACCACATATAATAAACATATTTGTTTACCTATTTTAGGTACTTTTCATGTTGTTACCTGGTTCAACTGGTGTAACCCGTGCTTGCTGAAATGTCGAGTAGGAATAAAAGGTAAACAAATACCTTTATTACACATGTTCAGACCCGATTTAGAATATAAAAAGCTATGTAACTATGTAGTAGTATGTAGAGGGCAGAAGTGAAGTAATTGCTTTCTGTCAAGAATGCACATTTTAATATTTTTTATATAAAATGCCTTTCAGTGATCGCGTCGCGGCGTTTACGTGCAGACGTATTTTCTTTGTTTACCTTTCGTGGCTCTTATTTTCTTACGTTTCTTGCTAGTATATACTCTCAAGAGTGTTATACGTCAATATAATGACCTTTTATAATTTGATATTTGTAGAAATCTGGATTGATAAGTGATTAACTTGTGAGTTTTCGTAAATTTTAATAAGAAATAAACTTTTTCTCAATATACCCTACACTCTAATTATGAGTGATTTGTGTGAGGAGGTGGATGTGGAGCCGGAATATGTTGCTGAGATGTCCCCTGGAGGAGTTCGGAGGGTTATTTTGGGCACACCCTCACAGATCGAGAATGAACAACGTGATTTAGAGTGGGATAATGGTGATATGGAGAGTGAGAATCAAGTCGACGAATGTAACGCGGGGCCGTGCTACAAGAGGCCGCTGGAGGAGGGCAGTGATGAGGATGATGGCTTCACTGTAGTAACTGGCCGTAAGCGTATGAATTTACGTGGTTCGCCTACTGTTGTTAGTTCACCAAATGCGACAGAAGACACCTTCTATGAGATTTCTGTAACCTCCAAAGAGGCCCTCCCCAAGCAGTTAGGATTTGCTAAGCAATTAAAAACATATAATGTCCAAGGCGTCCTAAGAGTCACCTATAAGAGTCCATTCAAAATATTAATCCGATTTAAATCGAACAGTGATGCAGATAACTTTTTAAAGTGCGATATAGCAAAGAAATATGAGTGGAATTGTAGAAAAACAAATGAGGTTACATTTTCCTATGGTATAGTGAGGGATATAGATATTGATACCGAAGAAAAAGATCTAAAAGAGATTTTTGAATGTGATACGGAGATTCTAGCTGTTAAAAGATTAAATAAAAAAGATACAGAGGGAAAGTGGATTAAAAGTGAGACTATACGTATTTGTTTCCAAGGCTCGGTTCTGCCTTCTTATATTAAAGCATATGGATGTCGTATGGCTGTAGATTCTTATAGGTATCCAGTAACGCAATGCTCCAAATGCTGGCGATTCGGGCATGTTAACCACTTTTGTCCATCTAAATCACAAATATGTCCAAAATGTGGCGAAAAGCGCGAAAACTGTGATACCAAGAGCTTCAAATGTGTTAACTGCAAGGGGAATCACTTATCGCTAATGAAGAGCGTGTGTCCAGCATTCCAGAGGGAGAGATCTATACGTATTTATATGGATCAAAATAATTGCTCTTACAAAGTCGCTTGGAACAATCTCAATGAACAGAAAAGAGTTAAAGATGTTTTAGTTAGAAAAGAACAGGATAGGGAGACGATTATGGAGACTAAATTACCGAACCCGAGTCCATCCGTCACTTCATCTGGTGAAACTTACAGACCTTCTTACAAAGATGTTTGTGCGGGTACCTCTGCTAGAAGAAGTAGGGCAGAAACAGAGTCAGGAGTACAAGAAAGACCAATAACGCTCAATCCAAATACAAAAAATAAACCTAACAAAAAAGGAGGTAAATCGAAGAAAGGGCTGAATCACAATAGCTCGGAAAATGATTCTGATACAGATAATATCTTACCTTTGTCAGAAGTACCTCAACAATCCAATAAGAGTAGAAGGGAAAGAAAGGGTATAATACAGAGATTTTTAGACAAAATAAAAGAAATTTTATCTTTAGAAATTGAGTTTAAAATTAAAATCAAGATGTTTATTGAATTTATTTGGAATGAAGTAAGGAGTTTTTTACAAAATTACGGTATAATTGAGATGTTGCTTAAACTTATGGGAATGAACCTTAATGGATAGTAACAAAATCAAAATTAATTCTATTAATATATTACAATGGAATGCTAATAGTTTAAAATCTAAAGCACGCAACTTTGATCTACTGTTACTTCAAGATAAAGTGCATATGGCGTTTGTGAGTGAGACTTGGCTTTCAGAGCAGACCACCCTGAAGTTTAGTGGCTATAACATAGTTAGAGCAGACAGAGATGATTCTTACGGGGGTTTATGCGCTATCATACATAGATCTATAAAATTTTCTCAGAAGCCTTTTAATTTCAATAATACTCAAATGCAAGTAATGATAGTTGAAATATTTAACATTCCGGGACTCAAGCATATTGTCTCAATATACTGCCCCCCTTCTGTGGTTACTAACCAACAAGAGTGGGACTATATTTTTAGTCTCTTTAAATCTGAGTGTCTCTTAATAGGCGATATTAATGCCCACCATACTCTCTGGTCGTGTAAATCTGATAGAAGAGGAGAATCTGTATATAAAGCTATGTTTGAAAATGATTTCGTATGTCTCAACGATGGATCGCCAACGCGAATTAAATGGGTTAACGGTTGCTTGCAAAAATCTTCACCTGATGCTTCATTCGTAACCACTGATATTGCTACAAACATGTGCTGGCGGACTTCTAGTGAAACTCTAGGCAGTGACCATGTAGTGATTAAAATTAACTGTGGATATATGAGATCTAAGTCTTTTACTAAGAAACGGAATTACAAGGAAGCTAATTGGGAAGAGTACAACAGGGAGGCAGCGATAGTGTTTGACATTCCAGTGCCTATTGATGTTCAATCCGCTTATGATTCATTTGTGGAAAACATTCAAATTATAGCGGATAAACACATTCCTTGGGTTAAAATTGGTGATGATCCAACATCTATGTTCCGGCCCAAACATTACTGGAACAAGGAACTATCTAAAGCCGTGGCAGAAAGGCGTTTGGCTCTTGCTAAGCTGCGACGCAACCCTACTCCAGAAAATCTTTCAAGCTGGCAAGCAAAGATGTCTCGTGCCCAAGATCTGATAAAAAGAGCTAGTTCAAAAGCATGGAAGGAGTTCTGTACGAGCGTCGACCATGAAACTTCGGCTTCTATCATGTGGAGGAAGATGAGATGGGTGAAGGGAGGCAGCGGTAGCAGGGCCGGTGTGGACCCTAACAACGCTAAAAATCTACTTCACTCGCTGACGCCGGACAGTGTTGCTGAGCCGGAATCACCTTTTTCGTATGCACCACCTTCTATATTAGAAATTTCTGTTTCATTAGCTGAACTTCTAAATTGTTTAAAAAAGAAGGATACTTCCCCAGGAATTGATAGCATTTCGTATTCTATGATTTATAATCTTTCAACCAACGCTAAATTAATGCTTTTAAAAATATTTAACATGATAATACATACTGGTAATGTCCCTGATCAATGGAGAGATATACAAATTCTTCCCATACTTAAGCCGGGAAGAGACCCCAACTTGCCATCTTCACTACGTCCGATTTCCCTTATGTCTTGTCCATGTAAGATTTTACATCTCATTCTTATGAAAAGGATTGAGTGGTTTGTGGAGAGTCGGTGTCTGCTTCCTGACTCATCTACGGGCTTTAGACGTTCTCAGACTTGTTTAGACAATCTAGCCATACTTACATCTGATATACAGTTAGGATTTTCTAGACAGAAACCGACTATTGCCTGTTTTATTGATGTTGATAACGCATATAATAATGTTAATATTAGTTCATTGATTAATATTTTGCAGAAAATCGGTGTAGGTAATAAAATATGTAAATATTTATGGAATTTTCTCTCCGACACTAGACACTATAGACACATAATTAGACACACATATCGAGGATTAGCTCAAGGAGATCCCATATCTCCTCTTTTATTTAATATTGCCACTATGGAAATAGGTAATAGTATCGATAATATTTGTATTTCTCAGTATGCTGATGACTTCGTATTGTATAAGACAGTAGAAAAAGGATGTATTTTAGACACCGCTAACCTTCTTCAATCTGCTATTGAGTCCATGGTTAAGTTCTTAGAGAAAGTCGGTGTGTGTTTATCTGAGTCCAAATCGAGTTTGTGTATTTTTAAGAGATCAAGAAAAATTATTAATGTAAATATTGAAATTAACGGCACGCCACTCAGGGTAGTTAATAAAGTTAAATATTTAGGATTGTGGCTCGATTCATCTTTGAGATGGGGGCTTCATGTAAATGAAACCTGTGGAAAAACTTATAAATACATAAATATTTTGAAAGTTCTGGCAGGAAAATCATGGGGAGTTCACCCTAAACACCTACGCCGCCTTTATATCTCCCTCTTGAGAAGTCGTTTGGAATATGGTAGCTTCATCTATGGAAGCCGTGCTTCATTCCATTTAAAGAAGCTAGATATTTTACAAAATAGAGCTTTACGGGTGTGTGGGGGTTTTATACGCAGTACTCCTGTTATTGCTATGGAGAGTGAACTGTCCACTCCACCTTTGAGTGTTCGTCGCTATTGGCTGGGTTGTAAGTTTTTGTTAAGAATAAGCTCAAGGTCAAATAATCATATGGTAAATATGTTACAAAA
This sequence comes from Sesia apiformis, assembly GCA_914767545.1. Classification (NCBI taxonomy): domain Eukaryota; kingdom Metazoa; phylum Arthropoda; class Insecta; order Lepidoptera; family Sesiidae; genus Sesia; species Sesia apiformis. The sequence continues at coordinate 2,788,514 of OU611975.1, forward strand.
CCTTGTACTAAAACGTAGTTGCTTCAGTGATAGAAATTTTCCCCTGCTAGCAAAAATCTATGATAAATGGAGAGACTTGAATGTGCATAAAAGTCCTAAATTAGAATTATATTCTCTAAATACTTGGGTGTCATCTATTGATGTTAAGTCATGTATTGTTGACAAAGTTAATGACATAAACGCACCTAAACAAAATTTAATAGACCGGGAATTAAGGAATTCTACTCTGAAAATGTTGTATGACAGTTATTCTCAGTTTTATAAAATTTATACTGAGGGATCAAAATCTGTACAAGGAGTTGGAGCGGCTCTCTTTGATCCTCAGTGTAATATTTCACACAAATGGAAGTTGCACAGGGAGACGTGCGTGATGAGAGCAGAACTGTTAGCTATAAAAGAGGCTTTAGACTATGCAAACAGTCTACCTAACAGCCCTCCAGTCGTTATTTTGTCAGACTCGAAGAGTGCCCTCCAACATCTTACTCATTGTGTCTCTAGTCAGCGAGGAATGCCCATTGCCTTTGAAGCTCTCCATTTAATTCATGAAATAACTCATAAAAATATGTGTATAAAGATTCAATGGATCCCCTCTCATGTAGGGCTACTTGGAAATGAGATGGTAGATCACCTTGCAAAAGCTGCTGTAATGGATGGTGCAGTTTCTGATTCCAAACCCTTTGCTAGTGAACTCATTCCTAGAATTAAAAGAAGAAGCTTACAAAAATGGGAGTATCACTTCGGTGAACAGTCCATATCTAAGGAGGTTGGAATCTGGTACAGAACTATCCAGTCAAATCCCTTGTGGACACCTTGGTTTGATTCTGCCAATCTCACAAGAAAAATGTTGGTCTCAGCTTTCAGACTGCGTTCCGGACACATCCCAACAAATAAGTTCTACCACATGATGGGTATTAAACCATCACCACTGTGTGATGACTGTCAAAAGACTGATGACCTTTTCCATTTAGTGTTGGAATGTGTGCGGAATTCAGATATGAGAAGAAGAGTTCTTGGGAGCTCAGGTTCACTACACAATGGAGAGATCAATTGCTGGCTAGCAGAGCCTCTTTCCAGTAAAGCTGTAAGTTTATACCAGTTTATTGATCGTTCCCTTGAATAAGGGAAAGGAGAAAGTACCCATGAGGCTGGCATGATCACCCAGGGTGTTCAAAGCCTCGTCAAAAAGTTGATTAAAAAAAAAAAAAAAATGCCTTTCAGCAAACTCTACATGGTGGGACAAACCAGAGTCCACATTGACTCGGTAGAAGGCCTCGGTCACTACATGGAGTTAGAAGTAGTTCTCCACCCGGAGCAGACAGTGGAGCAGGGCCAGGCAATAGCTCGGGATATTCAGAAACAGTTGGATGTAAAAGACGAATGTTTGATTAACTGTGCATATGTTGATATGCTGCTAAAGAAATGATGTGAAACTTGAATTTTTTTTGTTTGATTTTGTATCTACCCCCCCCCCCCCCCCCCACCCCATATATTATATGGTTTGTAAGTCTTATTTTATTTTTTATAAGTATAATGATTACAGAGACAGTATAATGATTAAGATTTTGGCAAATGAAAGTTGAGATTGGAAAAGGGGTGGCAAATTTAAAAAAAAATAAGTGGTTATCATATCACCAAAAATAGTAGGAAAAATAATTTTGATACTTGAATTCAATAACAAAAATTAGCCCAGCATTACTAGATAAAAGATTGGAACAAGATTATTCACTTTCCAGTTCCTGCTGAAAAAAACAATACGAATTAATACCTGCGCCATCTTGTGATGAGTAGCCGTAAGTAAATATTAAACGAGAATGAAGTATGTATTTTCTTTATAATAAATATTCATCAGTATGTTGGACATCATAATGAATTCAAATGTACCGAAAAATTATATAAATAGTACAATATAATTGAATAGAAAATTTTGATTATTACCGTTTAATTAAAGTAAGCACACAGCATTTTAAATACGTTCCAAAATACAGATGATGGAAACATTGTTCCAAAATTATTATTTTTATCTTTCTAATATCAAAATAAATCGATGTATCTAATTATTATAAGTTGTATTAAAAAATAAACTAAACTTTTCTATTCCTTAAACTAATTTTTATTTTTGTTGTTTACGGTTCAGTCAGTAGGGACCTGCCTGACTAAACCTAATTTGGTTATATGAAATGCAGGAACAAATGCCTCATAGTCACTTTTTTGGAAGTTTTCATTTTCTAGAGCTGTGTTGGCTGACTCCGCGTTCTTGAACTCCACTGAAACTTTGTTTCTACCGGCCGATTTTATACTTCCTGCAGCTATGCCCTTGATATTGTTTTTTTGAATAAATTGGGCCAGTTTTAGTGTCCTTGGAGGGGCACTGGAAGTAGGATCTGATTTAGTGATGTGGATAATGAATGGACTTTTATCCAATTCCGTATATTTTAATTTCTCAAATGACTCATATTCTGGTTTTGTGTACATTTCCTGTACTGAGGCAGAAGGAGAAATAATCTTTTTGGGATTCGCTTCAACAGGCTCACGCTCTGCCGCGCGCTTTCCCCCAGCCTTAATAAGAATAGGACGGGAACTTTGCGACATTTCGGATATTTCCACGTCTACTTGAGACCGATCCTCCCCGGGGGAAGGGTCAACTTCCGAGTCCATTTTCCTTAGTTTTCCCTCTTATGGATGTTTATTTTGTCTTACCCAATACCAAACACAAATGAATCACCACCACCACAAAAAAATTAGGTTCTCAACCGAAAAATAGTACTAAAAGACCTAATTCGATGTCAAGAGAATGTTTCACTCAACAATGACAACGTCATAAAAAAAATAAGTTAAGTTTTAGTAAAATAGTATATTTTTTTGTTTCGTTTTATTTTAAGAATATATTTTTTTATTCATATTGTGGTTTTATTTATTAACTGAGGAATGCCCGCTGCTTCATCTATAATCTTTATAATATATCTATAATAAAGCATCTATTTTACGACACCCGTATCCATTTTAAGTGCATTCAGTTGTGTTCTTTGTATAGTGTTTGAAAGGGCCTTTACGATTGTATAACAAAACATGTTTGTAGTGGTACTGTTTTTATTTTAATAAGTCGTAAATATGACACGGGAATTTTGCTTGCAATTATCAACAAATTAGTTTAAAACGAAAATTCTCTTTTTATTTTTGTTTGTATTGTATCAGTTAGGATCAACAACTGGCGCTTCAACGGCAAACTTGTGTAAATATTTATCTTAGAATGAAATAAACAACGTTTCGTATGGGTTAGAGCATTTAATAAAGAGAAACAGACGTGTTTTTCAACTCCGTACTCAATGGGCTATATATACCCCACCCGCAGTCCTCGGCTAAATCACATTCGCATTTATAATATTAGTGTGCACCAGAACTAATTCCTCGCTTATCCTTGGAAGCGATAACGACACACTCGACTCTTTGTTTACATTTCGTCACAGCATTTTTTGTTGGCAACGTAAGAATTTGTGTTATTCTTCATTTGAAAGGGAATAAAATTTCCTAATTGATGATATTTGCTGATAATATTAAAAATAAAAAGGAACGGAAAATAATCACCACGATAAAAATTAATTGTACCATAAATGAATATTTCTTTTCTCGTACGTTATCATTTCTCGGAAATTTAAGTATTTTTCGAACATCTTACAATAATGTACCAACTTTATTTACATACATCAATGTATAAAAATATAATAGGGCTTCTAAGAATACCTATATTTTAGTATTGGGTGATGTAGTTCAATCACAATTACACAGCACAAAAAAAAAAATAATTGAATGTTTCCTTCACTTCATGAGTCAATTCTTACTAATTTTGAGTTCAGAAAAACGAATATGATAAAGAAAAAAAATTATTAGCACTAGTTTTTGTGCTATATAAATGATGAAAATTTTTGTTTCAAAGAAAATGGTAAATATTAATTACATATGCGTTAGCGAACTTATGCGAACCGCATGACCAATAGGAATTGAAGGAAGACGGTTGCCATTGTGAAGCAACACAGCTTTCAAACTAAGCTTGGAGGAGTCTGTAAAAAGCCTCCATTCAGTTGGATCATGCGTCATATTCAAACTTTTCATCAAACCATTAATATTAAACATTAATCAAACAAAAAACAAGATTGATTTTCTTTTCAGAAAAAGGAATCAAATCTCGTTGACGTTGTTGTAATGTGATGTATGTCACATCACTACTTTTATACACTATGCTACTGTCTAGATTATCTATGATCTTATGTCATTCACATTGGAAGTACATAATAAAAATGTATTATTATAATGTTTCTTTTATTTAACTAAATTAGAGATACATGGCGCAGCCGATAAAACTAAACATTGAACCGTGAATTTTATAAAGTTTCGACACAAACTTAAGTTTACAAGTTAGCAACAAAAAAATTTTTACGAAAATCAAGATCAAAATATCAAGATGGACGCCGGCAAATGTGCATCCCAAACTAAACATTGAACCGTGAATTTTATAAAGTTTCGACACAAACTTAAGTTTACAAGTTTGCAACAAAAAATTTTTACGAAAATCAAGATCAAAATATCAAGATGGACGCCGGCAAATGTGCATCCCAATTAGAAAATGTCTCGGTTAAACTGCCACCAAACTTAGATATTTCAAGAGAAAATGCAGCTTCAGAATGGAAGTTCTGGTTGTGCAGTTTTGAAGATTACTTGGTCGTTACGGGTAAAAATAAAAGCCCAGATGCGGTAAAATTATCCTTGTTGCGAAACATGATGGGGCCGGAAGCCGCTAGAGTCGTGTCAACAATCCCTATCGCTGAAACCGAGTTGACCTATGAAAATGTTGTCAGTGCAATCACTGCGCATATAAATCCTCGAACAAATATTGTTTTCGAGCGCTTCAAATTTAATGAACGCAAACAACAAGAGGGCGAACCGTTTGATGCATATATGACGGACTGCAGACATTTGATAAAATCGTGTGAATATAAAACTATGGAAACCGAACTGATGAGGGATCACATAGTTCAAACTGTCTATGACAAAGGAACACAGGAAGCCTTACTCAGAGTTGATGAGCTTACACTAGATAAGGCAATAAAATTTTGCCAGACCAAAGAGCAGGCGTCAAGACAAGTATCAGCGATGAATCCTGTGTCCATTGAAGCCGCAAGAATCAATAAGAAACCTTCTAATATATTCAAGTGCAAGAGGTGCCAAACGGAGCATGGTCCACGTTCATGTCCCGCATTTGGTAAAAAGTGTGTGAAATGTGGCTTGTTAAATCATTTTGCAGTGAGTTGCAGGGTCAGCAGTCATAAAAAAGTGCGTGAAGTAAATAAAGAGTCAAATTCTGATAGTGATTGTGAAACTGTTCACTGCAAGGAAGCTAAAAGTATAAATAGCTTAAAATCTGAGTGGTTTGAAGTTATCATTATTGAGGACACCACAATAAAATGTAAGCTTGACACGGGTGCCGATGTCAGTATAATGCCTGTTAATTTATTTAACAAAATTAATAAAAATTTAAAATTAAAGCTACTGCCAACAAATATAAAACTTGAGTCGTTTGAGGGCAGCCAGGTTAGACCGTTAGGCATGATCAGTTTGCAGTGTAAATACAGAGACAATAAATGTCTAGAGAATTTTATAATTGTTGACTGTAAATCCATGCTGCTGGGTTTGCCTGGTTGTGTCAGCCTAAAGTTGATAAAAAGGGTGCATAATGTACAGGCAACTGTACCTGATGTCAATAAAGAAAATTTTATTCAAGAAAATGTTGAAGTATTTAAGGGGATTGGCAAGGTGCCTGGTGTTTTTGAAATTCCCACCAGATGTTCTTTAGATCCAATTTGTTATCCTTCGCCTAGAATCCCACACTCCATGTTGGAGCCGTTAAGAACTGAATTAGATAGACTGGAAAAGAGAGAAGCTATTGTAAAAGTAGAGAATATAAGTAACAAAGCATGTGTAAACAGAATTGTATTAGTTGAGCGGCCAAATAAGAAAATTAGATTATGTTTGGACCCATCTGACTTGAACAAAAAAAATTGCAGAATTTTACTATCATGGTTGGCCAAAGTCTTTACCAGCTGAGCTCAAAATTTATGAAAAATTTAGAGATGACATGTACATGCAGGATGGTTTATTATTTGTAGGAAATAGGCTCATAGTACCTATGTCACTGAAGATCTATGTCCTTGATATTCTACATAAAGGTCATTGTGGTATTTCCAAATGTATCTCCAAAGCTAAGCCTTTATTTTATTGGCCAAATATGCGAACTGATATACATAACTATGTACAAAAATGTAGACCGTGTGAGAAGTATAGTTCCAAAAACTATAATGAACCATTGTTACCCCATAAAATACCTAAAGAACGCTATACTAAAGTAGGCTGTGATATACTAGACTTTAATGGAAAATGCTTTTTAGTGATTATTGACTACTTCTCACACTGGATAGAGCTTTTGCCACTGAGAGACAAGTCTACTAAATCTGTAATTAGTGCCATGCAAGAAGCCTTTACTCGTTTTGGTTATCCGGTAGAGCTAATTGCTGATAATGTACCATTTTCTTCATATGAATGTAAATGCTACTTTAAATCTAAAGATATTGTTTTGTCAGCCTCAACCCCAAGATACCCTAAGAGTAACGGTTTGGCAGAAAAAGCAGTGCACATCTGCAAACAGATTTTAAAAAAATGTAAAGAGGATGGCTCTGATTATAGAGAAGGTATATTGCACTATAATAACACACCACTGTCTGGTCTAGATATAACACCCTCACAGATGTTAAACAGCAGGAGGTTAAGAATATTACCCTGTAATAGTGATGTACTAAGACCTAAAGTGCAGAATGATGCATTTAATAAACTAGTTTTAAGACAATCTTTGTATAAGAATACTTTTGATAAGACAGCAAGAATGAAGGTCACAGATTATGTGCCTGGAGACAATGTAGTTTTTAGGGAAGGAAAGATGTGGAATAAAGCTAAGATCATATGTAAGTCCAAGGAGCCTCGCTCCTACATTATAATGAAACAAAATGATTGTAAGCCCTTAAGGCGCAATACATCACAAATGAAGAAATCATTTACTACAGTGAATGATAATGCTAACCTAATGATTGATGTTGATGATTACAATGAGAGTGAATAGGAAAAACAAAACTCATGTAACTGAACAGAGTTTCCCCACAAATATTAATGTACCCTATATGACTAGAAGTGGTAGAACTGTTAAACCTAGACAAGTCCTAGATATTTAGCCGTGTTCCAATTCTAGGGAGGGAGGTGTTGTAATGTGATGTATGTCACATCACTACTTTTATACACTATGCTACTGTCTAGATTATCTATGATCTTATGTCATTCACATTGGAAGTACATAATAAAAATGTATTATTATAATGTTTCTTTTATTTAACTAAATTAGAGATACAACAGACGTTGTCTGTACTTGGTGACCCTGACATCATTCTGCAGAAGATTCCATTGCTGTAACCTTGATCCTAGAAGTTCTGCCTTCTCCTGTGACAAAGATCTCGAATGAGATCACTCAACTCCGATTGACCAAATTTATGCGGTTGATCATCTTTTTCTTCAAAATCGGGGTCATAGGATGTAGAACTCAACAAGAGTTCTTCTTTTACACTATCTTCATTTTCTACTTCCAACTCATAAATTTGGGGAGGAGTAGGAACTGGTAAACTGTCTGAATGTGGAATAGGTCAAATAGCAGATGGAAGATTCGGGTATTTAACAGTTTTTCTTTTTTTCATTGACAATCCTGATTTTATAGGCGGAGTCGAGCAAAAATAATAATCGTCTATATTGTGTTTGTGGGCTCTCGCCAAAAGCAAAAGCCATGGATCGTTTTTTATCTTTCAGCCATTTTCTCGTAATATAATCTCGGAACACGAGTTGTGAATATGTGGAGCCCATGACTTATCCTGGTCTCCTAACTTCATACCAAAATAATGCTGATATGCAGTCTTCACAAGAGGCGTCAAATTGCGTTTCTGTGAGTTAAACGTTATTTTACCACAAATGTAACAAATATTATTAACTGAATTTACACATTTCCGTGGCATGTCGATGTAACAAATTTCTCTCTTTAAAACACTCCAAAAAAAGATGATCTGCACCAATTACAAGAATAATTCTATGAATTTCACCGTTACAGCAATAGTATCACAGTTTGTAACCTTCTGACGGTTAAATTATTTGTATTTTGACAGTTAACAAGCGTGACAATATCGAAAATCAAATTTTCCATAGACTGAAAATGTAGAATATACAAAATATAAAAAGTAGCTGTTTTTTATTTGTTATATTTTTGGAGGAATGCTCTCCAATTATTTGTGCGTGTGTATACTGAGCTACCTTGAGAAGAAACTAGGATCTTCGGAATGTGAATATTTATTTAACCAACGTACAGTACAACGTTTGTAGCGTTGGGAAAAAGCTTGATAAAACAACATACATTAAAATTAAAACATTGTAAATTAATATGGTAGGAACTTCCTTCTAGCCTGGTGACATGAGTATGTATCGAAAAATTGTTGACAGGAGATATCAAAAATAACAAAAGTAAAACTTATAAAAAGAACACTCTTAAAAACAATTAAATAAATCAAATTAGGAGCTCGACCAAAGAGGTCGGCTCTCGACGCCACATATTGTTATAGCAGTGTTATTGTTTGTTTGAACGCATGAGTTCATGATTAGTGAAATTTTGAATTTCGAATGTCTCCGATTACAACCAACCGCAAACAGGTTGGTACGTCACCTGACAGCTAGGGATGTTCATGCAAAAAATACATCGATGTTTTTTTCGATGTGATGCATCGAAACGTTGCATCGATGTTTTACGATGCATCGAATAAAAACATCGATGTTTCCGATGTATCAGTTAATGCTTTCTGACATCATTTAGACATATAGGATAGGAAAATGAGACAATCCAAGATTTCAATTTAATAGAGTTTTATTAGAAGAATGAATGAAAGTTTTGGAAATTAGAGATCTCAATACTTCTTCTCTAAGCTTTGCATAAATAAGATTTTATTAACCCGTTTTCCTTGTATTCTGTTACGTTGTTGATTCAAAACTTGTGAAGCTTTTGAAAAAAGTCTTTCTGATGGTACTGAGCTGGCTACCAAAGTCAAATATTTATATGCTATTTTGAACATTTTCGGAAACTGTTGTTTATAATCTGACCATACTTCTAATGGATTTTCATTGAGACGACCAACCGGTGTTCTCAAATAGACAGACAACTCATCAGAAACACTTTCTTCACTCCTGTTTGACTTCCAGTTTCGGTGAACTAGTTTGTGATGATCGCTCCAAAGACTGAAATCATTCGATGTTTTGTCCGAACTATCCGAATCAGATTCTGTACGATTTTCATTCAGGAAATCCCTCCTCATCATATCTTTGATCTTTTGGACAGCATTTGCACAAGCTATAGGGTTTTCAAAATGTAGTTTTTTGAACCGAGGGTCCAATAAGGTCGCGATAGCTAAAGACGGAACTTGTTCAATAGCGCCCATCCGTTTGCTGATCTCTTTCAGAATGAGTTTATGTACCTTATGAGACTTTGAAGATAGCTCCGTGTTGCAATCATTGTCGATAGTTTGATCTGCTGGAGGTGCTGGAAGCACCGATTGATGTAGATGGCTTTAGATTTAGGCTGGTGGTGCTGACACATTCAATAAATTTCTCCACTTCCATTGTTGAAGTACTACTTGGTATGAATCAATTTTTTTTTTAACATTATTAGTTTTTATTAATTCTAAATGAACACTTTTGTGGATGTTCTTTATGTGCCCCATTAAATTGGTATTGTTTCCTGCCGTTCGTATACTTTTTTGACATAGTTTACACTTAGCAATTTTATCATCAATTTTCTCAAAATAATTCCAAACTTTACTTTTTTTATTAGGTGCCATAGTAAAATAACTCTGAAACAAAAATTATATTTGACAATTTAATAAATACTTTTTTACCAAAATGGAATCGAGACATCGATGTCGATACAGAAATAAAAATATGTGTCCCATCACTATCAATGGATATCGCAATAAACAATGAATTAAAAAAATCTTAAAATACTTTAATACTACTTGTGCCTTTTCGAAATCATTTCAATAATTATTAAAATAAGATAATTCACATCATTCGTGTCAAATTTAGTTGAAATCGAAACCAAAACATTACATAACCAACCTACGCAAAAGAAAACTGCTAATATTATCAATCAATATAAACTTACCTGTATTACACATTAGCCTAACAACTCGTACCTATAATAAATAGTAATACACTAAGAATCGTCGTTATTACTTTTATATATTAACAATAAATACAAAATAACACCAACTAACTGCAATGAACCAACAGTTATTTTTCAAATCGCGCTGGCAGACTGCCGCTAGAAATAAGGTGCTAACTGAAAACTGTAACTGACATATCAGACACTGGCAAAGGAAAAGAGACATACAGCCTAGTCCAAATTGAATATTACAATAATGGCTATAAGGATCGTGCGCGAAATATAGAGGCAGCACTACTGCCGAAGTTAGCACTTTCTATTGTTTTCTATAACGAATCAAATTGAGTAAATATTATATCAAATAATAAAAGAAATAATTAAAAAACGAAAAAGTTATTAAATATGGGTTCCGGCCAGTACCTAATCAATAATTGTGTTAACGATTATTAATTTTTATTTTAAATTTCACACCACTGCGTGGGCAACTCCCTTAATTCATTGAAATTCGGAAAAGGTGACAAAAGAGAGCTCACGCAGAAAAGTAAATGGAAAATTTAGTACCATTAGGTAAGCAACGCGCGCAAGCGCGCGTTTTTTAAAAACGTTCTTTATTTTTATGTCGTTTTCTATAAACACAACCAATATACACAGCCAGTGAGACGCCGAGTTATTGTGGTTTCATACATTTTTATTTTGTATATATTTTTGTGTTTCTATATTATATGTTTATCTCAACCAATGAAATGCCGCGTTACTGTGGCTTCATAAATTTCTTATGTACTTTTATTAGAGGATTATAAAAAAAAATGCGTGCGTCATTCGATGCATCGAATAAAATACATCGATGCATCGTTAAAAAGCCAAACTATCCGATGTATCGGATTGATCCGATATATCGGATAGTAAACATCGATGTTTTCGATGCATCGATGTATATCGAGCATCCCTACTGACAGCGCAAATGAGCGGCTAGACTGTTCGCGTTAACATATTCAATGCCACCGCTATTTTCAATTAGTCCTTGGTGACCCTATTTGCTACAAAGGTCTTCCAGTGGTAAGGTTTGCCATATAACCAACCTAATACTACCATTAAGTCGACCCAGCCATAAGTTTTGATGCTATAATTCTCTAGGCTGTTCTTGACATTTGCAATCAATTTGGCTAGTAGAACCGCACTACTTAGTTCTAGTTTTGGCAGTATCATATTTTTGTTTGCGCAGGAACTATTCTTGTTTTTTCTGCGACCAAGACAACAGATGTATGTCATCTACAGCCTTTGTAGATGCATCAGAGAACCCATGAAATTCAATAATGTCGTTTTCTGGTTTTCTGACCCAACGAGGTGTGTGGGGCCCTACCACCATTTTTTACAAAACAATTATGTTGCAGGAACGTTTTCTTTCAAACTTAATGATAGTGTTAGCACTAAAATAATGTTTTATTTTAAATAGCACCCTTTTATTGAACTATCTAATTAGTAAATTATTTAATTTACTGAGCGATTTCTACTTCGGGGTGACTGGACGATGAGTGGACTAATAGCTATGCCCATGTGCAAATAAATTATATTAGAAGAAAATCAAAGTCAGATTAAAAAATAAAGTTTTCCCCCGTAAACCAACTCAAGTGTCAAACAGACAAACTCCAAGTTAATTAAAATTGTAATCTAACTTTTCAATTAATCTCAAATTGAGCAAATAGATTGAGATTCTCAATCTATTTGCTAAAGACTTGAGATCTAAAGATGCACGCGGGCGCGGGTACGTAAAATTTATATATAGATATGAACGCCCTCCGCCCATCTGGGCTATCTAGACCGACGACATGAAGAGGTTCGCCGGTTACCGGTGGTGGTTGGATGAGAATAGCCGAGGGTCGTGTGGTGAGTCAAGGTAGAAGCCTATATCCGGCAGTGGAGACAGGCCGGAGTTATGGTATGGACATACCATTAGGTAATCGTGTTCCTATCTTTGCAGATTTTTCTGATTACTTCATTAGTTTAGACGCGGTAATATCGATCAGCCACAATACTATAAGTTATAAACATATTTTTGTGTAGTGAAAGATAAAGATAGTTACAATTGAAAAATCATGTTGCTTGTTGATTCTCTGTTTCATCATTGGAATTTATCTCTTACATAATTATGCAAGTACCGAACCCGAATTGAAAACATTTTTATTTTTCAGGAGGCAGTCTCAGTCCTCCTTCAGATCGTTCACCTGTAAGTATAGAATTCATTACAAGTTTCTAAACCCAGATGCACGCCAATAATGTTGTTTTATATGTAGCTGCATTAGATGTGTGAAAGAATCTTGACAGCATGAAGACAATTATGTCACAAGAATACTGCATTTAAAGTGTTGCTTCGCTATTTGTTATTTGAATTCCTATCACAATAGCTGTAAAGGCTGTGATGCTGTAATCGATAGTATACATTTAGTTCACAGATACATAAAAGATGAACATGACAAACCCAGATATCAGTCCTTGAAAAAATCTTTGCCTAACTAGAAATAAACTTAAAATTGTTTGCACATTGAACATATTTGTGAAAGGATCTTTGATAACTCACACAATTAGTAGTCCTAATTGCACTGTTCCTGCGCACCCCGAGACCCACCCGCAGCTAGTGTGAATAAAGCGATGCGGGGATGCAAATGAAGAGAAATTGGGGAAAAATACGAAAGTGATTAATCTGGGCATAGGTCATCCAGCAGCCGTTGAGTTTCACTTTATCATTTCTTTTGTCAATGTTTTTATAACTAGGTATATGTTTTACTTTGCTTGGTGCCGAGGATGACAATCAAAACTATTTTTCCGCACGCTATTTATTTTTCCCAGAGACATCTGGCAGTTGTCTGTTTATGGACTAAAAGGCCGCATTCCAAAACAATAAAGCAATGTGAGCTGTAGCTTACCCTCTAATTTAGTACACCAATGCCTGATAAAAACAAGCAGGTGCCTTAAATAGGTCATCATTTGTTACAGGTGGAGTATGGAGTTACAGGTTCGAAGATATTTCACGACGGCTCCAGACACGCGCGGATCAATTCTCATCCTAAGTCCGGGTCGCGGTCTCGGAGCACGTCTTCCTCACGATCTCTAAACGCATCAGGTTCGCCTCGCTCTTGTTCTAGATGTAGCTCTCCAGATATATCTATAAATGGTTCACCAGACAGGACTGGGTCTGGCTCGAGAAGTGGCTCCCGTGAAAAAATAGAGGTACACGAAGAAAACAATACGTCATCATGGTCATCGTCAACATCGTCGACAGTCATCTTTGATGTCGATGACCAGTCAAGTGACAGTATTTCGACAAGCGGTAAGTATTAATAAAGGAATTATAAATGTAGTTTGCATAAAGGAATTATAAAAGAAAGATAAGGGGTCTCATTCGAGTCGAGTCGGTCTCGCTCCAAGTCCCGCGACTCCCAAGAGTCTCGCGTATTGTCCTTGCTCAAGGTGCCAGTCACCTAAACCGGGTAATTATTTGGGATAACAAAGCGGCGACCTGTCGATTCTCTGGACGCGTATTGACTATGGAGGTTCCACTAGAGTCTATGTTTGCCTTTATAGGTCCCACAGCGGTGATACGGAGATTACTCGCCTTTTTGAGCGTCTACAAGAGACGACTGATAGCGTGCTCGAGCCGTTCCCCTGCGCGGAAGTGGTGGTCCTCGGTGACTTCAACGCTCATCACGAAGAGTGGTTGGGATCCAAAACTACCGACCGCACAGGGAGAGCAGCCTATAACTTTGCCCTAGCCTTTGCCTTTCTCGCAGTTGGTGTCCTCACCCACAAGGATACCTGATATCGAGAGCCTTACTGGTACCTGTAGGCGGACGGAGCCAACCTTAGTTTAATCAGTCCTGCAGGGAGGCCCGAAATAATAAACGGGCTGCATACAGGACTTAGGCCAAAGCGCAGGTGTCTGAAGATCCGAATACCACCAATTTGAAGAAGAAATTTAACACTGCCTCGAGGTGCAGTAAGAAGATCATTGTCAGAGCAAGGATGATGATGCGATCAACTAGCAAGCTATCCTTCTGGAAGCCTTTCGGCTGAGGGTAACTTCTGTCAGTCGTCACTCAGAAACCCATCACTGCAGAAACCAGATGGCTCACTGGCCCATGGGGCGAACTCTTGACGATAGAGGTGCCTCACCACCATCTATCACGCGGTGCACAAGCTCCATGCCGGAAATCTATTTCACCCAGCGTGAAGTCCGGCGAGCTCTAGCATCTCTTGATATCCGAAAGTCGAATGGGTCAGATGATATTCCTGCTCATGTTCACCCTTTGCCTAAAAAATGTGACCGCACTGACTCTGCCAACTACTGGCCAATAGCGATCACCTCCCTCCTCTCCAAGGTGATGGAGCGCGTTATAAACACGGCTCCTTGGCTATCTAGAAGATCACCAGCTGATTAGCGGCCGTCAATATGGATTTCGCCATAATCGCTGGGCTGGTGATCTTGTAGCGTATTTAACACACCGCTGGGCTGACGCCAATGAGAGTAGAGGCGAGGCTCTGGCTGTGTGTGGACCTAGACATTGCGAAAGCTTTTGACCGAGTATGGCACAAATCGCTGCTTTCCAAGCTACCATCTTTCGGAAGACCCGAGGGATTATGCGAATGGGTTGCCAGTTTCCTGAATGGACGGAGCATCAGAGTCGTTATCGATGGTAGCTGATCCGACACCATATCTATTAACGCTGGCGTCCCGCAAGGCTCCGTGCTGTCCCCAACTCTGTTCCTTCTGCATATCAACGATCTGTTGCAAATTGGAGACATACGTTGCTGTGCAGGCAGATGACAGCACTGGAGACGCCTTGTACAGGGCCTGCACCAACATCCCTCGGGTCGAAGTGGAGGAGAGTCGCGTCAGGCTTGTGTCTGAAATCGAAGACGCTTTAGATTCTGGATCCTTGGTGTCGACATTTCCAGCAAAGTCGAATTTAGGGGTCATCTGGAGAATAAAGCCAAAATAGCTTCCAAAAAAGCTGGGTGTGCTGAACAAAGCGAAGCGGTACTTCACGCCTGGGCGACTCCTAATGCTTTACAAAGCTCAGGTTAGACCCCATATGGAGTATTGGTCACATTTCTGGGCTGGCGCACCGAAATATCAATTGGACCTAGGGAATGCAATACCAGGATACCGGGATCCCGAAATGCCGGGATCCCGCATGCAATATGCAGGACTAATCTCGCTCGTAAATTGAGCGGGATCCGGCGGGATTTGCGGGATTGAGGAGAAACAAAGTTCATGCATGTTAGTCTGCTCGCGGACACGCGCGAACTGATGACAGCAAAACAAATTACATTTGATTGTGTAGTGCACGGGAACGGGGTGTGGGCGCGGGGGGACTTCCTTGCCCGAAGTTGTTTACTATTTTTTGCCAGTTTCAACTTGTAATTATGACGCAACGCAACGAATTATGCATCGAGTTTTATTTGTTTTAATTAACTAAACTAAACTGAATTTTTTAAGTACCATATTCGGTTTAAATGGTGATAATTATGTGGGGAACTATGTATAAAGACTTTTCTAGTACTGTTGCTGTGTGGAAGTACTTTCTGAAGGCGGAAGATTCACAGACTGCAAAATGCAAGTTGTGTAAATCAATAATTAAAACGACAGGACGTTCTACTAAAGGTTTGCATGTGCATTTAAAATCAAAACATAAAATTGATACCAAACTAAAAGATTTGGAGGATTCGTCAAGGTCATCAGATACTGCCGCCGCATCGACAATTACATCGGCGTCCGATTCCTCGGCGTCGGCTGCTTTATCAACCTCGGCAAAGAAACATAAAATCACTGATCACTTTCCAAGAGAAGACAATACCGTAGAAAAGAAGGTATCACGCATGGTGTCAAAAGATGGTTTACCATTCCGAGTTTTCTGCACTTCGTCGGATTTGCGAGATATTTTTAAAGCCGGGGGTTATAATAACTTACCAACTTCTCCTAATTCTATTAAATTGATGGTTATGAATTATGGCACGACTCTGAAAATGACCGTTATTCAAGATCTTTTAAAGCTGAAAGACAACAACCATAGATTTACCCTGACATTCGACGAATGGACTTCTACAAGAAACAGGCGCTATATAAATGTAAATATTCACGCATATGCTCAGAAAAAACCTATTTTCTGGAACTTAGGGTTGGTGTGCATTTATGGAAGTTTGCCTGCAAAAGCTTGTATCGCGATTTTAAATGATAAACTGTCAGAGTATGACTTATCTCTAGATAAAGATGTAATCTGTATTACCACTGACGGTGCCAAAGTCATGGTAAAAGTTGGTAGTCTCATCAAGGCCGATCAGCAGCTTTGTTATGCCCATGGCATCCAATTGGCTGTTGTAGATGTAATTTATAAACAAACATATTCTTTACCTGAAGCATTTAATGAAGAAATGTCTGTGCAAAACGAGGCAGTCGATGAAGGAACGGATGAGAATCATGAGAATGACTTAGTAAATGAAGAATTTGATAATGACGAAGATGGCAGCTTTGATTTATCGTTTCCTACAAGCGAAATAAACCTGGCTATGCAGTACGCAGAAGTTGTTAAGAAAGTAAGAAAGGTGGTCAAACTTTTTAAAAATTCCCCTACAAAAAACGATCTGCTGCAGACGTATATGATAAAAGATATGGGAAAAAACATTGCTTTGTTGCTGGATTGTAAAACAAGATGGTCTAGCCTGTCCGAAATGATAACAATATTCAACAAAGTAAGATTGTGCGTTTCTAAAGCTCTGGTTGATTTATGGCTCGGTGCAAATCCAGATTACTTATTCACTGAACAGGAATATGATGTGCTAATGGATCTAGAACGAATATTACAGCCTGTGAAACTAGCTGTCGAAGTTTTATGTAGGCGAGACTCTAATTTGATTACTGCCGAAACTACTTTGAGGTTCGTTATTCGCAAATTAGAAAATCTTAATACACCATTAGCCCAAAAACTTGTTATCTCATTGAGGAAACGGATCGCAGAGCGGCTAACTAACTTGACTGCGGCTTTATTATACTTACATGATCCGTTTAAGTATGAAGAAGACAGGACTGAATTTATGCACGATGAAACATTTAACCTACCTTCAAAGAATGTAATACGCAAGGAAATTAAAACTATCGTAGAAAGGTTAGGGTTCAGGGAAAACCATGTAAAAACCACCGCTACTGCTGATGATTCTGAAGGCGACGTACCTCTCGCCAATCTGGAGTCAGATTCAGCAGTATCAGCAGCACCAATGTCACTCCAAGACGAACTCGAACTGACCTTGACCAGTTTGAAAACTTCTGGAACACCCCAACCTAGATCTGGTAGTAGCAATCTTGAGGTTTTGATAAGGAAGGAGATGAATTACTTTGAGTCGGGTGGAATAAAAGGCACATACCTCCAATTTGCCTTTAACTCATTAATGACAGTTGTTCCTACTAGCGTAGAAGCAGAACGAGCCTTTTCTGCTGCTGGCTACCTAGTCTGCAAGGTCAGGAGCCGTTTAGCCGATGAAACAATTAACACTTTAACTTTCTTGCGCAGTTATTTTCAAAATAATATTTAATTCTCTTGTAATGTTTAATTTCTTAAAATAATAATGTTTAATTCTCTTTGAAAAATATTAATAAAGAATTTGATACCTAAAATTTGTTTAATTTCTGTTAAAACCCTCCAAATGTGGTACTAGTTTATGATTTATTTGCGAAACCTTACAGCACCGTGCGGGATCCCGCGAATACCAGGATCCGCGGAATTGAGAATGTTCGGTCCCGCAAATACCGGGACTGAAATTATCTTACGGGATTGCATTCCCTAATTGGACCCATTTGACTCCATCCAACGATGTGCTGTTCGTATTGTCGATCCCACTCTCACGCGCGGTTTAGAATCCCTCAGCATTCAGAGAGACGTTGCGTCTCTCTACGTGTTCTACCGCCTGTACAATGGGGAATGCTCTGAAGAATTGTTCAATATAATTCCCACCTCGGATTTCTACAACCGCACTCCCCGTCACAAAAGTGCGGTCCATCCGCATTTCCTCGATACTGAGGTGTCGCGTACTGTTCGGTCCAAAAATTATTTTATACCGCGAACCCGTAGGCTGTGGAACGAACTGCCTCAAGAGGTCTTCCCATTAAACTACGATATGGGGTTCTTCAAGAAGCTGTGAATAGGATTTTGCAAGGTCGGCGGCGCGCCCGCATACCCCCTGGTGTTGCAGGTGTCCATGGGCGGCGGTAACACTTACCATCACGTGAGACCGCTTGCTCGTCCGCACACTTTGCAGTGGATACCGAAAGGGCCACTTGCATTATTTATTTTAACGGGAATGGAATGTCATTTCATTTAGTACGTGTTCAACTAACATTCTATAGCGATGTTCAACTAGGCACACAGTAAAAATGATCCCGACTGCCAACCGCCACCGGAAATAAATGTAATTGAATGTTTAAAAGAAGGTGAAACCCGCCATAACAAGGGGTTGGTACTAGTAGGTACTGGTACGATATCAGATATTTTATCAACAAGATCATCGATTATATTTTGAAATGGCTTGTATTTAATATGAAGTATATGTAGAGACGGGAGTAGTCATCGAAAAGCGACGGAAAAACCGGAAAATATGCTTTTAGCAGAAATTGAATACATTTTGGTTTTTGGTAATTTTATGAATATTCTTTGAAATAAGAATAAAATAAAGGTTTCTTAGCGAAATGCCCACTGTCGAATATTCAATGTTCACATACATTTGATAGCACAATGACAACACGAATACCTACCATTATTTTATAGTATTTACTTATAAGTTGCTTTTTTCCTATAAGTTTACAACAGCAGTTAGTCCGGTTGGTTAATCGAGTCTCTACTGTACATACTCATATATTATGTAAATGTGTAATTTTTAATGTAAGAAGATAAGGTGATAAACCTAAATAAATATGTAAAAACAAAACTTTGTGCTTATCTTTCAAATTCTCCCGCAGCATACTCGCCGACTGATGGTACCTAAACATACTCGCCGGCTGATGGTACCTTAGCATACCCGTCGGCTGATGGTACCTCAGAATACCCGCCGGCTGATGGTACCTCAGCATACCCGTCGGCTGATGGTACCTCAGAATACCCGCCGGCTGATGGTACCTCAGCATACCCGTCGGCTGATGGTACCTTAGCATACCCGTCGGCTGATGGTACCTCAGAATACCCGCCGGCTGATGGTACCTCAGCATACCCGTCGGCTGATGGTACCTCAGCATACCCGCCGGCTGATGGTACCTCAGCATACCCGTCGGCTGATGGTACCTCAGCATACCCGCCGGCTGATGGTACCTCAGCATACCCGTCGGCTGATGGTACCTCAGCATGCCCGTCGGCTGATGGTACCTCAGCATGCCCGTCGGCTGATGGTACCTCAGCATGCCCGTCGGCTGATGGTACCTTAGCATACCCGTCGGCTGATGGTACCTCAGCATACCCGTCGGCTGATGGTACCTCAGCATACCCGCCGGCTGATGGTACCTCAGCATACCCGCCGGCTGATGGTACCTCAGCATACCCGCCGGCTGATGGTACCTCAGCATACCCGTCGGCTGATGGTACCTCAGCATACCCGCCGGCTGATGGTACCTCAGCATACCCGTCGGCTGATGGTACCTCAGCATACCCGCCGGCTGATGGTACCTCAGCATACCCGCCGGCTGATGGTACCTCAGCATACCCGCCGGCTGATGGTACCTCAGCATACCCGCCGGCTGATGGTACCTCAGCATACCCGCCGGCTGATGGTACCTCAGCATACCCGCCGGCTGATGGTACCTCAGCATACTCGCCGGCTGATGGTACCTCAGCATACCCGTCGGCTGATGGTACCTCAGCATACCCGTCGGCTGATGGTACCTCAGCATACCCGCCGGCTGATGGTACCTCAGCATACCCGCCGGCTGATGGTACCTCAGCATACCCGCCGGCTGATGGTACCTCAGCATACTCTCCGGAGAGCTCCTCTGAAGATTTTGCGTGATCCGGCTGCCCTCGCTTCACTACTCTCCGTGTCGAACGCTGGTATGATGAGTAATTATATTTATATTTGATAATAAGTTATTATTTCAATTAATATGAACATTTAAATAAAATTTAATTTTTTTACAGGCCTGGAACTACGAGTAGTCACTCGGAGTCGCCCACATATACGCCTCCAGGTTGGTTTATCATATTCGTTAGTTGTATAAGTTCGCGGCCCGTTTATAGTGAAAATAATAGACATTCTTTGTATTGCACGAATATTTATTGAACGGAATATTGTCCATTTAATTGGACTATCTATCGCCATTTTTCTGGCAGAGCCATTATCCCATCGCTATAAAATTTTTGGGGTTTCTGAGCGAAAAACTGATCTAAATTGTTTATACAGGTTTCTCTTGAATGTAATTTTACTCCATTTATGGTAGAAAATTTTGTAAAGAGCGGAATAAATGATCATCCAAAGGTGCTATGTCTGGACTGTGTGGAGGATGCATTAAAACTTCCCAGCCGAGGTGCATCCATTATTTGTTTAGTCATCAAAGATGTTTGCGGTCAAGCATCGTCGGGCTGCAAAACTACTTGTGACGTGTAAAAATTCTAAAACATATCTAATTAACTTTCTCTTTATTAACTTGTAATTTCAATTTGCCAATAAATGCTACAAAAAAGTCGTCTGTCAAACGGTATATCACTTCCTAGGTATTAATCAGTGTTGCCAGAAATATAACACGCTAAAGTCATACGTTCAAAAAGGCCGCGAACTTCACCAACTACCTATTATTTGTAAAAAGAAACAAGAAGTTATATTTTCAATACATTGATACATCCCTCACGCATAAGAATGCATGCATAATATGCATGAAGAGGTCCGTGTCCAGCAGTGGAAGGTTAAAGACAAAATAGTGTACGTGTTGTGTGCCACGTGTAACGGTAGCGTGTTCCGTGATTGTCCCGTGTAGATTCGGACAACGAGGGCGGGGAGCGAGCGGAGGCGATGCAGGGGTCGCCCACCGCGGGCCCCAGCAACGATTACGTTTCCACGGAGGCTAGCAAGTGAGTGATTGATGAGTGTGTGTTGTTTGTGTTGCTAGTGATTACTATTTATTAAGTGCTAGCTTCTAGCCACGGATTCGCCCGTGTGAACTTTGCCTATGAAATTATTATTTTATTTATTTATTTAAACTTCATTGTACATTCTCTACCCGTCGGTTTAAAGATTAAAATTTAAAAAATATTGAAATTTGTTCTCAGTTTAATTGTATTAATTTGTTATTATTATTATTAAAGTTATAATAACTTGTTTATAATTCTGTAGTATTCTGTATGTTAAAGCTGCACGCCGATTTGGCGACCGGGTGTTGGCTCAGCAATCCGGCTCAAAGAACCAGATGTTAGAGGTGTACGCCGATCGCTATCGAAGGCCAATGTTGCAGGTCACACGTCGCTTGCTCTAACGGGGGGTGTAGGGATTTAGGCTTGTCGGTCTTGATGTTGGTGCAGAGATCTCGGCAGATCAGGTGTTGGGGTGAAAACGGAAATAAAACGCTGCTCTATATTGTATATATAAATATATATAAAATAAAATATTGATGTTTCATTTAAATACCTAGTCTACAAGTTACTTCAACTATCGATATGGCAGTAGACTAGATGACACATCATACGTTCTTATCAAAGAAACCTGCTTGACAACTTCTAGGGGGCGTGAAACACGTGAGGGTTTCATAAAAAAATCGAAGTCGTAACTTAATTACTGCGCAATAAGAATGTTCCATTTTCAAAAGACAGATGAATTTAAACAACTCGTGAGCTACTGAACATAGAACACTAACAACGTATAGTCCCGGAACGAGTTGAATGCGCGCGAAAGGAATGTCACCGTTTTATGTCACACGTTTTTAGTGTTGTGCTACAATGATCTTAGTGAAAGATATCGTATATCGATATTGGTAAAAGTTGATATTTTTAATTTAAATATCGCGGTCAAAAATAAAACGCATGACTATGTAATTATAAAAAAAAACACTTATTTTTTACTATTTTTATTTACTTTCATTATTTATTTATTTATCACACATTAGATAATATAGTAAGTGGGTATACATAATTTTTAGTTTTAAATAGGTATTTCATATTTAGTTTTGAAAAATAAAGTTCCTAAAAAACAAAACGAAAAAATACAAAAATTACTAATTGAGAGAAATATAAAAAAAAAATATTATAACAACAAAATTCTACTACGCATTACATTATTAATAATAATAAAAAATAACTTAAAAGTACTAAAAGACACAAAAGACTATCATATTGTTTTGAATGAATATTAGTCACTACAATTATCACTTGTAACATCTGATGCAGACAAGTCAGAATCAGGTTTGGTCGCTCATTTTAACAAGTACAGTAATCCCCCCTATAACACGGTACTCTTATAACGCATTTTCATATTACGCGATTTCAATCCCCCGTATAACACGGGCATTCCCCCATATAACGCGGGGATTTCCCACATTATATTTCTGTACTGTGAAATTTATAATGTTTTGTACAGTTCATATGCATAAGTTTTTTATTTAAAATGTTCTTAGTTTAGTTTGATTTTAATAAAACGTACATATTTCGTTCATAATATAGTTTTTTTTCTTAATATTCGATTTAAACCCCCTTTAGCGAGAAAAGTTAAACGTGAATAATTTATACGTAACGCGTTATACGGGGTCGTAAAAACGCGTTATACGGTAATACTCCTACAACACGTTTTCCTGTAACGCGGAACCAATCTACCGTGTTATAGGGGGGATTACTGTATAGTAAAAAAACTACCCAACACGTGTTGTAACGATGACGCAAGAGAAACAATAGAAAGCGAGCAAGCGCATCACTTAACTAGCCGCACGAGTGCGGCGAGACGGCTGGGAGGGGAGTGGGAGGGGGTGCTCGTGTCCCCACACCTCACACCGCGCGCGCATTTTGCTCATTCCGGGACAGTAGGTCTGTAACTTTGAAATGGTTCGCCATTTTCACCCACTTAAACGAAGAATGGCCGACCATGACCAATGAAACGAAAACCCTCATAAACAACACTCCTGATATTGTTACCACACATTTACTATACTTTTCATAATTAATTTGGGTAGGTGGTAAGTAAATGCTCGATTTCAAAGGTAAAAAGTTAATTTAATAGTTATTGAAATCACGCAATCAATACATATACAGAAATTAATAGTTACATAGTGTATTAGGCCTATACAGTTTACACGTATATGTATGTATTTAGGTATATCTTAAAGATTCTGAAAAACAGTGAAAATCCTTGGTGAAACTTAAAACCTGAATATGAACTAAAATTTTACTTTACGGCTTTTGTAGCTGCAAAGATCCTTACAATTTCGCCAAAAGATAGTTCAGAAGCTATTTGGTGCTCTATAGAAATGATATATTGATAATATAATAATATACATATTACACGACGGTGTAAAAGTATTGTAGAGGCAACAGGAGAAGCTCTACAACGATCTATTGAACTGGCGCGGGACAGAAGCAAATGGAGACAAATCACATATGGTCACGATCCTCATTAGTGAGGGAACGACAAAGAAGAATAGAAATGAATGCCAAGGTTGGTAAGTCGTTGCTGTCCTGTCAAGTTACTGATATCATTTTTTATTTACTGAAATATCTTTCGTTTGAGGCAACTGAAACTGGTATTGTTAGGAAAATTCTTAGTGAAGTAGTAATGTTGGGGTAGGCATCTTCAAGTCCGTTTGGGTATAATAATGTAAGAAGATCAGACGAAGTGGCCGTTTTCATCAGCTCATAGAATTAGCAAGCTGAAATGGCAATGGTTAGGCCATATTTCCCATAGGACTGAGTATTGATGGGATAGAGGATTCCTTGAATGGAGACCAAGTGCTGCAAAACTCAATCTAGGACGCTTCGATAGACTGATGACTAGAATAAGTTTACAAATAGTGGCTGGATCAGAATAGCCGAAGGTTGTGTGTGGTGATGAGTCTTCTTCTTGTGATGCCATCTTCCAACTTGGCAATCATCATGGTTATTTGTACTTTTGAACCTGCAGCACTGAATAGTGATTGAGTGCTCTTCCCGTACCACTGGTGTAAGTTCATCAACCAGGATGTTCTTAGTCTTCCCCCCCCCCCCCCCCTCCCCTGCCCCAGATATAGCGTTGTATAATGAATTGGAGGAGCTCATATTTGTTCTTTCCTATAACCGAAGATATGTCAAGTCTTGGGAGACTCTCACCAACTCTCAATCCCATGGTACCCTCCCAAAACAATGACCTAACCCGAGGTCCGTTTCTTCCGCCGGTCTACCGGCTGGGGAGCCCTTTTTTTTAAATAAGCCTTGAGCGATCTATATCCAGCAGAGGCTGATGGTATTATGATGCTGCTGATGCTGCTGCGTGTGGGCAAGCGTTCGTTCGGAAATGTAGTTTGAAAAATCACATTGGCGTCCATCATACGGGTATGGACAAGTGTTGCGTACCGAGGATGGTGGGTGTACGGGCGGGGGGTGACGAAATGAAACTAGTCGGGTCGTAATGAAAATCACGCCCGAGGAGCTTGCCCGTACTGACGGTACACGAACATACACAAAGTCGGATGCCTCTGAGGTGCCGATCAAGATGTGTAGAAGCAGGCGTTGAGACAGTGTTCTTGAGAGCGCGGTGTTGTAAGTGAGAGCTGCAGTGATTTATTGTTCAGTTCAGTTCAGTTGCTAAGTTGCCAAGTTGAATTCCCAGTTGTCATTGTTTGCACTCAAACCGGGCCTACTTATATTCCTGATCTAACTGTCTCAACTAGCTTCTACGGAAGCAAGAGGATTCGTGTATCGTCCGACTGGGGGCGCCTCAGGCCATCTTTCATCAACAATAAGTGTGGGAGCGAGATAGCACATGATAAGGACAGACAATTTTTAGACAAGGACAACAATAATAATATTGACGCTTACAGTTTGAGTTCTATAACTCGCGTCTTTCTTTGGAGTTACTTTTAATTTCCGTTGTTGTCTTTATTCATAAAACACATATTACACAAATACCTATACATAAATTCTTAATAACAATAGGGCATTAAAACACTGTAAATGTACAATCAAATATCACAAAATACAAACGTAAATCACAAATGTAAATATACAAGTACTATACATCTTACATTACTAACTCGAGGCGTCATCGTTAACAGACAAGGAACAGCTGATTGTCTATGAGAAACCTAATAAAAGTTTTTGAAGCACAGCGTGTTTTATTGAATAATTTACTTATTTCAAACATAATATAGGTTTGTTAGTAAGTGACCTTAGGCGAAATAAATAGGTATTGTTAGTACTTAAAATTAACAGATACCTAAGAGCAGTTTTATCCAGTGTGTTGGAATTGGCCAATCATACCCTCAGGATGCTATTGCCTCTCCGCCCCACCCTGGTCATCAACGAGGCTGCCTTCTTCCTCATGATTCTTTGAAAGCTATTTGTGCGTGTCCCTACAAACATAGTTGATGCGCTTTACGTGTATTGCGCGGTAAAGTAGGAATATTAATGTAGGAGGTGCTTACTGGATTTCATAACCAAACTGAGCGTGTCCAATTGGCAAGAGTTATCTCTCACAAAAGACTGCCGGTGAAATCTATTGTTTCTGGAGTGAACTGGGCAGTACAAAGGGATCAGCAAAGCATTTCAGAGACATTATTTTTTACAGAAAAATACAATGAACTCAGAATCCTGAACGGAATCCATAATTACAAGTTTAGTGAATGGGTCGGACACGTGCCGTATATAAGGTCCAACAAAAATAGTGTGAAATATTTTAATGTCATTCCGTGTACTAAAACTATTATATCTAACTAAAAATTATGGTGTTTTTCATGATTTTTATTATATTAAAAATAAATAACTGATTAAATTAATTGACTTTTAGTGCATAACACTTACTAACGGAAGCGGATCCGTTCAAAGGGCAAAGCCCGTGTGAGTGTAGATGGTTTACATATAGTAAATTCATCACTAATTATTTTTAATGTAGTAAAAAATCGTGAAATGCATGTATAAATTTTATCCATTACCTTTATAGTCACCGGTTTCATTCGCTTGGAAAACAACATAATTTTTAAGCAGTTGAATCCGTTCGATATCCTGTGTTCAGGCCGAATTTGATTGAAATCTATCCAGTAATTTCTAGTTCAGTAGCAAAATTGACGGCCTTACTTGTAAGGCAGTTTATCAAAAATAGTAAGTAGTCTTGTTATTGATACTAGAAATACATTGGGTGAATTTTAAACAATTTGCCGTTATCGAAATTTGTGCAGACGAACAAACAATATAGACACAATAAAAGGCCAGGAGTTTCATTGGAATCGGATTAGCAATTTCATAAGTCTTCTTTGTGGATAATGGTGTATTATCATATCGATGATTATCCTATACAAAAACGTTTCCTATCATGAGTTCTAAGCTCTAGCTTAGGAAGGAACCCATGATACTATGAAGAAGCAAAATTTTTTTTCTTATTTATAGCAATAGCACATTGTGCCACTGTCGAATTTCCGTAGTAAATTATTAAAATCTAGAGAATAATGTCAGTGTCCAGTCCCGTCAAAGTAAGATATGGTCCCAGAGCTGATGACGAATTTGGGGAATGTATTTTAGGCACTTTAAAATTATAAAAAACAGTAGGTACTTATCAATGTTAGTAAATCTGGAATCGAGAGTCTGGAAGGGCGTTTGCGGTTATTTCGCTACTGCGCAGCTTACGACATTAGCAAAAAAATAATCCAAAAAAATATCCTTTAGGCACCTTGGAATTATTTTAATTTTTTATTTTAGCACATAGAATCCAGAAATAAAAATTCCAGATGGTTTTGAAGTATGACCAGACTGCCCCGAATTTGTTTTATTAACATAAGCAAAAAATATACCTACTTCAGCCACTGAAATTTTTATAGCAGATTTATTATTTAATATTATATTTATTTTATTTTCCCGCTGGATGCAGGTCGCTGCCAATAGGTCTAAATGGCGGACAATGGGGGAGGCCTATGTCCAGCAGTGGACGTCCAAGGGCTGAAAACAACAACAACAACATTGAAAATATGTGCAAAAAGCCAGACGAATACGACGGTTTTAAATAATTACCTGACACAATATTGATTTTAAATGAGTGAGACAAAAAGTCATATGTGTAAACATAGGTACGAGAAAGTTTATCGGCACCTGCTGGAGCCTTGGCTTGCCGGGCAGTGATTGAAAGACCACGTGACTCGAGTTCAACATGTAGCTCGGGCTGTTTACAGACCATTTTGGAGTAGTTTATTCAGTAGCGAAATAACCGCAAACGCCCTTCCAGACTCTCGATTCCAGATTCACTAACATTGATAAGTACCTACTGTTTTTTATAATTTTAAAGTGCCTAAAATACATTCCCCAAATTCGTCATCAGCTCTCCGGCAAATAGATTATGGGTCGCTCAGTAAGGTGATGGGTTTACTAAGTACAGACGAGTTGGACTGCTTGGAAGCAGACGAAAAAAGCAAGGCTTGCGCCTTGCTTTTATTTAATTATTATAAATATACACAAAAGTCAATACATAAATATTATAAATCAAAACTCTACCTTTACTTCTCCAGTCTCGCTAAAGTCACAGGAACAATTTAATCCAATTTTTATTTCAAATACCAGCGCCATCTTGTGATGAGGGGCTAAAATTAATATTGAAGGGACAAAAGAATATGTATTTTCTATAAATGTTTTTTAGTTTTTGGACATCATAATATAACACTAATTTAAATAAATTGAACAAATAGGTATATAGTAATGGTACAATAATTTAAATAATTATTTGAATAGAAAATTTCGGTTATTACCGTTTATTTAAATTGATATGGAAATAAGTGTATATATTATAAAAATAAAGTCTTTATTGGTAATATTTGTTAACATACTAAAAATTATATTAATAAACAATAAAAAAAAATATTCTAGAATAGTTTTTTAATGTATTTTTTGGAGGTTTCTAAACGTTTAAAAGTGACGTTTCATTCATGTAATGAAACTTGAAAGAGTGCAACTGCAAATAGAATGAAGTGCAATACAAAATAAGGTTTTTTATGTTAAACTTAAATTAGAAAAGAGCTTAAATTAGATAGTAAATCAGAGGTAATTGTTTGTTTAATTTACCTTTTTTGTAATAAAGACGAATAGCCTTGAAGCATTCCATTTTTTAAAGCCTTAGTATACAAGTATTTCTTAGTGTAATTTGAGTTAGGTGGTTAAATTACTAAATAATATTTGTCATTGCTAAGTAATTTATTTAGCAATGTGATCTATTCAATATAATATTTGAAATAATTATTTGTTAATCAGTACTGCAATAACTCTACTACTACTCTTATTTTTTTTATTAATATGAATATTTTATTTAATTATATTTTTTAATAACTACCTTCTTACCAGTGCTAACCGGTTATAATGCCAAGTTCAGAAATGAAGTTCAGAATAAAATTACTCTTAATTTCATTTTTATTAAATTTATTTTAATTCTATTATTCAATAAGTACCCTCTTTCAGGTGCTAACTAATTACAATGTCAAGTTCAGAAATAAAATATAAACTATGCAACTGTTGCCTTGAACTTGCGTGTTCAAAAAATCTATGGACTGAGTACTCTTGTATGGGACAGAGTGAGGTGTATGGTGAAATGCTCAAGGAATGCTTTAATTTAGTGGTAAGTTCTATTTAGTGTTGTTTAAATGAGCACCAAGCGCTTGAGCACTAAGTCAATGCTAATGAACTTTAGGAACCTTAACCATATTGGACTCAAGCTTTCAACACTATAAAAGTAAATGGCTTAGCTCACAGAATTAGCAAGCTGAAGTGGCACCTCCTGTGGTAGGTCAGGAGTTCTGGACTGATTACTGATAAGGTAGATAAGTTCTTGCATGGAGATCACTTATTGGTAGAATTCAGTGTACAGTGTGACTCAGAAGAAGTACAAATATGGCCCATGTTACATATGAACATAATAAGTAGAGACATAGTGCGGAACATCCTGCAAACAGATCTATTAACAACTTAAGGTAAAGGGCGAGTAAGAAGAAAACATGATTGTGTGTGGTGGTGGCTGGATGAGAAGACCTAAAGATTGTGTGTGGTGGTGAGCCTTCTTGTACTGCTGTCTTCTGACGAAGGTTGGCAGTCATCATAAATATTTGTATTTGTACTTTTGAAACTAGTATGGAATAGTGAACAAGTGCTGTTGCCGTACCATGAGCGTAAGTTCTTCAGCTACGATGTGCCCAGATCCTGCCCAGAATCTCGCCTGGTATAATGCGTTGGAAGAGCTCATATTTGTTGCTTCTTATGAACGAAGTTATGGTGAGACTTAATACTTCGGCCTATATTCAGAAATCATATTTTCCGCTTTCGACTACCTGGCGCTCTTTATTCGGTTCTGGATGGTATTGTATTATAATTGCAGTTAATGAAACAAGAAGATACAGAAAATGCACAAATCTGCGAAGTGTGCGTCACTCGGCTCCGTAACGCTTGTACATTCAAGAGACAGGTGACTGAGAGCCAGAGAGTGTTGGCGGTTAGACTTAAGGAAAACCAGGATCATGGTATGTGTTATTATAACTTCTATACAAGGTTCTATAGAGAAAATCAAAGAATTTAGTTAGAACCTTCCAATCAAATTCCAATTTCTTAATATGGCCCCATCGAGACTTCGATGATACTGCCAATGTCAAGTTTGAATGAAACAGTAAAAAAACATTGATAGAAAGACAAAAACACGCAGAGTTTATGCTGTTAAAACTTATGGAAATATTAAATGTTAAAACTCGACTTTGTTACCATTTTATTATTATTAGCTGCTGTTACCCTTTCCCGCGGTTTTCCTCGATTTTTTTATACAAAATTTGACATCCAGTTTCACCCCTTTAGGGGTTAAATTTCAAGAAATCCCTTCTTATAGTAAGTGTTTACGTCATATTAGGAAACAACTATCCAAATTTCATGTTTCTATAGTAGCTTCAGCGGTTTCGGCTCGGCAACGATGAATGAGTTAGTCAGTCTGAACATTTCTCTTTGTCATTTGACATTTCTGTATGTTAATATATTAATTTATGTGATGTCTATACCTATTCGACTTTATAATGTATTCATTTGATGGATTTCATTGATTACATTAATTTAATTACATTGTATTTAATTAAATTATGAAGTTAAGATACTCAAATTCGAACTTTGTAACATAATAATAATTATATGATATATTTGTAGACCTTACGGCACAACTACTCGCAAACAAATAAACGTATTTGATTTGTATAAAGATAATAATGATTTATTACTTTTTGTATATAATTTTTCAGAAGCAGAACACAGAAATTTCTCAAGTGATGATGAGATAGATGGTGAAGATAAAAATGTTTTGGAAATTGTAGTCAGAGATAAAAAACGCGCTAAAAAAGGTAAGTTTACACCAAATTGACGTAGATTTAACGTAGTGTTAGCGTAAATAAAAAGTGTATATTTTGTGGGGGATAGTCCCCCATCGATCAACCAAAATACAGATGGATAATTTCTTGTGACAAAACTGTGTACATGAGTGATACCAGTGGTATAAATATAATGTTATTGTCACGATCAAAGATAGATAGAATAGAATTTTTACTTCATACACACAAGTGATCACAATAACGTGACAATGTCTTATTCTAAAAATTAATTAAACATAGTGAAGCAAACAAAAAAATGAAATTAAGAACAAGGCGATAAAAACTGCACGGTCCCTTGTGTGTCGAAAGGGTATCCGTCTCAGCACAAACTGTATACCGTAGAAACAGCATACAGCGCTGATTTTCAGATGGAACCAAGACGCGTGAAACGGGTGTATCACGTCTTCTTTAGGAGTC
The DNA here is from genome assembly GCA_914767545.1 of Sesia apiformis. Classification (NCBI taxonomy): domain Eukaryota; kingdom Metazoa; phylum Arthropoda; class Insecta; order Lepidoptera; family Sesiidae; genus Sesia; species Sesia apiformis. The sequence continues at coordinate 2,819,773 of OU611975.1, forward strand.
TGCTTTTTTAATTTACTTACAATCAATTACGCAAACACATTTATCGGGAAATATTATATCTATACATATAATAAAACCATAACATCTGTCTGTACGTGAAGTCATTGCAGTCATATATCTCCCATTACTCCTCAAGGATGGATGAGATGGAGTGTACAGAGTACAATGAGATAAAGAGTTACGTTTGTCCATGGGGTTAGCCACGGTGGGGTAGGGTGGGGGGCTTGGCCCCTTGACATAGGGTCTTCCCTTATTCTTATGTGTAACAGACTTAATGCATTACAATTAAATCTCTATTTAAAATTATAAGAAAATTGTTTACTTTGTCCCTCCTTGGATACAATCTTGACTACCTTGAGTTTGTCCCATTATATTCTCTACTCAATGAGACAGGAGGGGATGGGATGGGATAGGGAGTAGGAATGTAACCGTATAAGAGACCTATCTTACACGATTATACTGATTGGATAGGTATGGGATGGGAAATGGGCTTCGACATATTGTGGGTATTTGCAGATTTATCATGATTTTTCTGACTCTTATGTACCGACAACGAAATATTTTTGTTATTTATCCTTTTGTATAATAAATAAAGACCCTAGCAACCACAGAAAGTGGAATATTAAACCTACCCACATTTGTTATTGACAAAATACTAAGAGATAGTATTGTTACTTTTACAGAACCTATAAAGAAAATTAAGACTTCTCAACAGAAGGATAGAAGAAAACCAGCACAAATGAAACCGACCGAAAAATTCACATCTTCCAGAGAAAATGTTCAACAAATTCTACAATATTCCACAATATGCCCCTTCAAATCATTACACGGATACTTCAGTTGTTTTTATTGCAATAAACAATACGTCCTTTTTGAAGAACTAAGAGTTCACGTTAAAGAAAACCACGGAGATATGAATAAAAACTCTATTTTAAAAAGCATTTACAGACCTCACGACAAAGTAAAAGCTGACATTAGCAACATAACCTGCAAAATTTGCGCGGGAAAGTTTGACAGTTTACAAAACATAATAGACCATTTGACAGATCGACATGAGTTTTATTTCAACAAAAGGACGGGTGTCAATCCTGTAGATTGCATAATAGGTTACGATTTGAGTGATGGGAAAAATCGGTGTTGGATTTGTAAAACAGAATTTTCGTTTTTCAAAAATTTGACTAAACATATGAATGAGCATGGAATTAATTTTATCTGTGACACGTGTGGCAGATCCTTTCTCTCTAAACAAAGGTTAAAAGTCCATCAACGGTTTCACGATAGTAGTATAAATGTAAAATGCGAGTTTTGCGACAAAATTTGTGCTTCAAAATTCCTTTTGAACAGTCATAAAAATCACGCGCATTCAAATAGAGCGTTCGTTTGCCGCGTTTGTAACGAAACATTCAAGAACTATAGAACGAGATTGAAGCATTTAGAGGAAGTGCACGGACGTACTAAAATTAATTTAGAATGCAAGATTTGTTTTAAAATATACACGTCTTTGAGCAGTTTGACGGAGCATATGAGAACCGTGCACCAAAAAATACGTAAAGAAGCGAAACTAGCGTGCAACGATTGCGATAAAGTATTTACTACAAAGAATAAGTTGCGTGAACATGAGGTAGTTCATACTGGCGTGAAAAATTACGAATGCGAGATCTGTCACAAGAAATTTATGAGAAATAAATCGTTAAAAGAGCATTTGAAAATACATAGGAATGATAAAAGGTGGTCTTGCGCTGCGTGTGGGCAAGCGTTCGTTCAGAAATGTAGTTTGAAAAATCACATTGGCGTTCATCATACGGGTATGGACAAGGAACAGCTGATTGTCTATGAGAAACCTAATAAAAGTTTTTAAAGCACAGCGTGTTTCAATTAAACCTTTGCTTGCTTAAAAGTACTACTTATTTTAGTATTAGGAGGATTCATCCTGAATCCCACAGCGTTTGGCCAAAGAATACTGCCATGAAATGTATTGTTTCAGGAGAGAGAGATACGTCACACTCATTCTATCGCGGGGGGCAGTACCTAAAATGGGATAACCAGTACCCTTAGACCAGTACCTAGTAATAAAATGCCAGTACCCTTTCATGTAGGTACTTTATTGACCTCCCACCAATTCGAGACATTGCCCACCCAATTCCGTCTCATCCTATCTCAATAAAAATACCGTAGAAGAACTAAGGAGGTGGCAAATTCAATATTGCTGCCTACGTTAATCTCATTTTTCTGCACTATTAATACACATAATTTGAGAATACTCACTTTCATATTTCCGCCATTGTCCACACGGGGTTTTTCTGTGTTGTGGGTCCAAAAATGCACGCAAACGTGAAAAATTAAAAACACGTAAGTATTATATTGTAAATCTGGTCTGAACGCGTAAAATTAAAGATCGCCCGCGTGGAATCCAGTGATTAACAAATTGAAACCTTGCCATCTACCGTCCAATACATCCGCGGACATTGTTAGTGTGTCGCAGCCTTTCCGAATGTGAATATTAAATGTGGGTAGTTGATAAAACTGCTCGAAACTCCCATTCTGGACTACTCGTTTCTTCAGTCAACCCGTGACCACAGTTGATGTAACCCGTGCCACAACGTCGAGTAGAAATAAAAGTTAAATAACCTTGAATTTTACGTTTTCAGACCCGATTTAGAATATAAAATGTGTACAAAACGCGAAAGTTTAAAAAGTTGAAAAAACACGTAACCGTAACTACCCCCCTTTTCGTCCACTGCTGGGCGTGGACCTCTTCGTCCACTGCTGGGCGTGGACCTCTTCGTCCACTGCTGGGCGCGGACCTCTTCGTTCACATGGTCTCATGATGAGAAATGTATGGCTTTAAAACGCCACTCTGGTCAAGCGGGAGTCCACTTTTTTTTTAGAGGTGGTGTAGTACCTCAGATAACAAATAACAACTATATTTATCCACTGAATACAGTTCATAATAACCCTAATTGTATTAATTTGTATTGTAATTGTATCTATTTGATTTTCCTTTCAATTGCAATATTTCTGCACTACAAACTACATGTGCCCTCGTCTTCGTACACGACGTGAACTTTGTAAAGATCCCGTAGTAATTTTATAACGGATCTGTACAAACATTTGGCCATTGAGATTTTGGAGGAATGCTCTCCAAGTATTTGTGCGTGTGTATTACTGGAGCTACCATGAGATGAAACCAGGATTTTCGGAATATGAATATTTATTAAACTAACATACATACAGTACGTTTGTAGCGTTGGCAATACGCTTGTTAAATCTGTTGAAGATAATGGACCTCCATACTGTTAGTGTCTATGACACAGTAGAATAAATAGGTGACATGACATGTATGACATGTGTTACTAGGCAACATGCGGTTGTTGTTTACGTTTTGTTTTGTTTTGATGTAAATACCCTTTTCCTCAAGAATATATTTTATTAACTTTAAATGCGTCTTATACTCTCCCTTTAGCTTTACTTCCACCATCTCCAAGAAAATCAACATACAGCACAGCGTTTGTAGCGTTGATAATCTTACAATATTAAAGTTGAAACAGTGTGAATTAATAATTTGTAAACTCTTCTAGTAAAAAGACAAGACCGTTCTAATGAACATTGTTGACAATATCAAAAATAACAAAAGCAAAACTTATAAAAAGAACACTCTTAAAAAGAATTAAATAAATCAAATTAGGAGCTCGACCAAAGAGGTCGGCTCTTGACACCACAAGATACAAACAATTCTAGATTTAATAATAAATCTCGAATAATAATAAAAACGCCACATTCAATATTATTAACATGAAAGGTATAAAAACCTGAACAAATATTTGTCTTTGAATTATTGAATGTTCGACCGGATATCGAATCCTGGATCTATCACTATCAACTGGACTAATCGGGCGTCATAATGTAATGAAATTATACCTACTATTAAATGATTTGATTACATTTATTCGAGACCAAATCAAGCGTGTGGTCAAGTATAAATATTATTGAAATATATATTATCCGTAGTTTTCGTTTCGGTATTCAACAAAAGATGGCGGTTGTGAGAGGTGACAAGTGTGGTCATAATTAATGTTAAGATTATTTTGTAGTTATTCCAAACATTGTTTTAGAGCATTCACAATGTTTTATTATATTTTATAGTGACAAATTTTCTTCGAATATCTTAATAATTATATTGTAGTTTATTTTAGTCCAAATGGAATTACTAAACGCAAATAACTTTTATTCTGCGATGGCAGTTGAAAAAAACAATATCAATGAACATGGCCGCGTAAAGGCTGATGTTTTGTTTGTATACTAATGCGGTTACTTGTTAGCAATATTTTTTTAGTTATATTTGTATAATTAATTGTAATGTGACATTAAAAATGTCGACAGAGGTTTGGAAATTGAATAAAGATTTGTGTCGGTGTTGTCACTCTGAAGGAACATTTAAGGATCTAGGAGTTTATCCCAATCAGGATCAGGAAGTCTTTTCAGAAATGATACGTGAATGTTTAGATATAAATGTAAGTAAACAGAATAAGTAGGCAGGGGGAGGGTTGACTCTGCAATCCAACAGACGCTGGGCGCACTCGACTGGTATCGTTACCCCTCACAGAAGACTACCGTGAAATATATTGCATTCCTCACTTTATCCTATTCTCCAATGTACGTATGTGTTTCGGTAGTGAGTGAGATATTGCCAGAGCCTATTCCCATCCTATCCTATCCCTTTGCCAACCCTTTCCTCAAATCTATGTTTACATCAAAAAAGCTAGGTAGCGCATCCGGTGCGTGCCAAAGTTTGTCATTCTGAACTGAAGATGATTTGTACGTGGCATAGCCACGGTGGGGCAGGTTAGGGTGCTTGCTCCATTGGCACACAGAAGAATAAATAACAGACTCTATATTACACTTCTACTATTTAAGTTATAAGATTTTTTTTTGCTTTGCCACACCCATATAAAAATGTTTTCTTTTGCTCCACCCTGGATAAAATCTTGACTACAGCCTTTACCATGGGTGTCTATAGGCAGCAGTATACCATCAGGTGAACAGTATGCTCGTCTGCCGCCTTCTTATTAAAAAAAAGTACAATTTTAATTGCTGTTCAGATTCTTATTGGAGATAAATATTGGTTCACATATCAAAGGCAGGGAGAACTTATTCAAAAATGAATGAACAAATTATGAATTTTGCAAAAAGCTAGATTGTAATTGAGATTAACACATAGGCTATTCAAGCAGACCAAGTCTACAAAGTCTTGCGGGCAAAACTAGTGTTTCATAAAGCTTCTTTGAAAAGCTGTTGTCACTTCATTTAGACCTTAAAGAAAGTTGATTTCAAGGCATTGTTAATGAAGATCAATTAGAACACAGTTTTCAATTTAAAAATTATTCACTTATCATAGAAAACTAACTTGTAACTGAAAATACATTTCTGTATTATGTATCGCTAAATCAACCATGAAGATAATAATATTATTATAAGATAATAATAATAGAAGATAATAATAATATTATTATCTTCATGGTTTATTATTATCATACACTATATAGTGTATTTTTGTGAAAACAAACCATTAAAATTGCTAAAAAAATTTAATTTAAATATTAGATATTAAACATAACAAATTGCTTGATTTACTGCCATGCCACCAACCACACACTGTGTGGGGCCCCCTAGACCTACAATAAAATTGTGCAATATTATTGATCATGCCTTACACCTAAATGAGTTTCAATACACTCTGAACAGTTTGAACAAAGGGCAATTTTTCTAGTTAACAACCTATATAGTAGTCTAATTAAAGCTGCCATTGAAAAATCATCAAATTGCTTGAATTTATGCTTCGAGTTGGACTTGTTTCACTGTACCTTGCAAGCAACAAGGTAAAGCCTACTCGGGTAATAAACAAATGTCTGTTTCTTGTAGCTGTCACCCATAGAAGGAGAGCTCAGTACACAAACATACAGAATATGTGAGACTTGCATACTGAGACTTCAAGATGCAACTAACTTCAAGAAACAAGTGTTACTGTGCGAGGAACGGTTTAGGGATTTGTGCAATAGGAATCTTATTAGAGGTAACATTTTTCAGTTAAAATTAAATAAATAAACCCATATTCCACTGATGGTAATTATATACAATACAGACTAAAGCGTGCACCGAGCAGGACAATTTTCGTTACTAACTTGAGGTCAGTCAAGACTGGATGGTAAAGACATTTGTATGAAATTGTTGATCAAAACCACTTTACTAGACCCCTCATGGTGAAATGGTCAGCCATCAACGATTTCATACAAATCGTTATCTTAGCCATTCAGTCTTGGCTGATCCCATGTCAATGTCTTGTGTGGTAGATTATTCCATGAGTTGACCACACTATTTTATAGGAAGTGCTTGTAGGGATTGGAGGTAGTGATGATTCCTATGTTATATCCACTCCGATTCTTGTTGGCTTCAATTTTGTAAATAGAGTTCACATATGGGACATTATAGTGGTTGTTGAGAATTATGCAATCTAATCATTTTACGATTTTTGTATTTTACAAGGTGGCCAATTTAAGATTTGCATGTAGTGCCATCTAAAATTAGTCATATTGTAACTGTTTGTTATAAAATATTTAAATAAATTTGTAATTAACTTGCAGCGTTCGATCCGAGCGTGGATGCAGAGGTGAAAGAAGAGCCTTTAGAGGCAGACACATTTGCAGGTGAAAACAGTTTGTTGCGGCTGGCCCTTACTAGGCCCTTAGGTATTGCACACAAATACACTCACAGTAATATGTTATCGGCCTATATACCTTTTGTCTCAAAATGTCCCATTCTCAAAATGTCACGCGTAAAAAAAGATCCCATTCGAATAATGTGCTGTTCGCAAAAGATTAATAATTTCTGTTTTTCTGGTGACATTTTACGAATTGGATATTTTGGGACAAAAGGCTATAATACTGCAATCAACTGTAATCCCTCGCATCCAATGGGTATTTATTGCAATTTATGGGGGATGAATAGGGTGCAGTTCAATTTTTACACTGGATTGGAATTCAGCAGGCCAAAGAGCCTACAAGAACTAATTTACTTCATCTATGAAGCCAAAGCTATCATATCCACAAAAAAAAAAAAAAACAAGTTACCACCTTGTTGTGGTCACTTAGTCTTCTTTTGAGGGCTTTTTGTGGGTTGATTGCAGTACTGATAATAACATCCTACTGCAGGGCACAGGCCTCCCCTAGTAAATCTCTGGTGGGTTTCGACCATAATCACCACTGGGCAGTGGGATACACATACTCCAGAATTTTGTTTTATTTCTCCATCATGCTCACGATGTTTTACTTCAACCGCCGACTTAGTGATATTTTTTTTAATCTGTATTTAAGTAGAAACTCAGTGGTACAGCCCCCAAGGATTTGAACTCACGATCACACAAATTTGATTCAAGTGTAGATACCCCTAACACCGCTGTTTTCACAGTACAGTATAACACAACACAAAATAAATCAATTTATTTCCCGCTTCAACGTCTTTCGTTGTCGCCTTTGCTTCATGTTATCACGTTTAATAAGAAACATGAAATATATGTTAATTATTTTGTTAGATATACTTTATAGTTTCAATGTATTGATAGACATTTTAAAATATTTTACACTATTTTCGTAGGATTTTATATGTCCAATCAAAACTCCAAATCATTAGCAGAATCCATGGATTCACTCTGGGAAAGATTCGTACTTTCGGGCCACACTGTATAGCTTTAAATTGTAAATATGTACTTACTTATTACTTTAGTAAACAACTATTTATTATTCATTCATTCAGTTTTTTTTTTCGTTTCAGATTTCAAAGAGGAATACTCAAATATGGACGCTAACGATGACGACTTTGAAATGAGGTTTGACGATGAAGGTAACATACATAATGACAAAAATCTATTTACACAATTTATACTTTCTCCTGCGCCCCCGCATACTTTGCATCCTCAGTGGGATAAAGATAATCCGAAAATGATAAAGATTATTATTTTCTGTAAAGTAATATTTTATGCCTATTATTTTTTAAAGGACTGCATTTAAAAAATATAATTACAACACGACTATAACGAATTTTTGGCCATTATTTTCTCAAATTTGACTATAAAATTATGAAAAAAAATTAGTATGTCTAGTTTAAACTGCTCTTTTGAATGATGGCAAAATAAATTTCGACATAACACGACTTTGTTAAACTGAGGGTGGGATATGCTTTGTGTTTAGTTTCAGAGTAGCAACGTGCAATACACGCTGTGGAATACAACCTACATACGCATACGCTATATACAGCATACGCTGAGCCTATATTGTTATTAATTTTAAGCGGTGATAGCCTAGGGGGTCTCATTCCCATCCTCGGTTCGTACAGAGTTCTATCTAACTTACGCACTTTTAAAAATGATCACTAGCTTGGTGGTGATGGAAAATATCGAGAGGAATCTACTGAATTAAGAATTGCTAGAGCATAATCCGCTTGTGGGCCTGCGTGGTGGATTACAGCCCGAAACCCGTAACCTAGTGATTTACTAGGGGAGGCCTGAACCCTGCAGTGGGACATTAAAAGGCTGAGGGATATAGATATATCAGAGATATACAGGGATAGATAACGCTAGCTGTCCGTAACGGCGTGCCTAAAGTTGGTGTTAAGCTCCTACTTCTCGCGCCGTTCGTTTAGTCTGTACCACTCGTATCACTAGCAAGTTGTTACAAAAAACACCTAATTCGTCATTGGTGTATAACTGAGTCAAAGGCGATGTTTCGTTTCATCGGCGAGTGTTCTATCACCACAGTTTATTCGTGACGTCACACGCGCGGTGACACACTGTGAGAGAGTGCAATCAGATTGTCAAAATGGTTTGCACCGTACACTATGGGTGTGTGTGCACTCACACAAACGCAAAGCTCATGTCTCGTTGATTTCACTGTACATGGTTACATACAATTTGGACAATCTATTAGCCCAGTTAGTAGTACGGCACGGCCTGCTGTGTAAAAGGTCCCGTGTTTGATTCCCGGTCGGACAAGTATTTGTTTAAAGACTGGTAATTGTTCAGGTCTGGGTGTTGCACGTGTTGTGTTCGTATGTGTCTCTGAACCCACGACAAGGAAGTGTGGTATTTATTTAATGTCACGAACTTCGTTGTCCATCTATGTGTCATTGAAAAAGTTATTAATTTTTTTTTCAGTAGAAGAAAAAACAGATATAAAAGTGAATATCAAAAAGGCTAGACCTCGAGGGAGACCTAGGAAGACAAATAAGATAGTTCGACCAAGGAAAAGTGATAGAAAAATCAAAAAGCCGGGTCGGGAGCCGGCGACCATAGACAAGATGGGCGAAGATGACGTTGAGAGGAAAGAAGGTAAGATTTACACTCTGAGCTCCAACGCACACTATAGACAAGACTATTATGTTTTCAGACAATGTGCTATGAATTAACTTATTTATTTTGGAATTTTTGCGACTTGCTGTATACCTTTATGAGAATTCTGTCTGTTGGCAAGCCTACATTGCATTTAAGCAAACAATATTTTAATGCAAAGCTGCCCAATTCCGACCCCCTTACCTTAATCCGACCACTGAGGTTTTTTAATTTACCCTTTTCGAATTGAAATATGTTGCAACATATAGCTTCATCTACTCATGACACTTTATTTACTATATTAATTATAAAGCTAATTTACTTATGAAGCTTCAGTTACTTATGAAGCTAAATGCAACATCTTTTAATTTTAAATTATTTTATATCGCGAACCCGTAGGCTGTGGAACGAACTGCCTCAAGAGGTATTCCCATTAAACTACGACATGGGGTTCTTCAAGAAAGCTGTGAATAGGATTTAGCAAGGTCGGCGGCGCGCCCGCATACCCCCTGGTGTTGCAGGTGTCCATGGGCGGCGGTAACACTTACCATCACGTGGGACCGCTTGCTCGTCCGCCCTCTTCTCTATAAAAAAAAAAAAATCTTTCAATCGCAAAATGCGCCCATGTAAATAGATATTTAAAATTTATATGAAAAAACACAGTCGCTTCATGGTAAGATGTCGGATTAGGTACTTTTCCTTTACATTATTTCGTTTTCCATATCTTGATTCCGTTAGCTTTCTTAAATTATTTTGATAAAATAAAAATGTGTGTTTTTATAAGAAACTAAAAAATAATTGCTTTTTTTTTATGTATGAAGGCGGCAGACGAGCATACAGTTCACCTGATGGTAAGTGGATACTGTCGCCCATAGACATCTGCGATACATGCCAACAGTTCAAAATGACAAACTTTGGCATGCCCCCGGATGCGCTGCCTACCTTTGGAGATATAGGAATGGATTTGGAGAAAGGGTTGGGAAAATGGGGAGGAATAGGATGGGAATGGGCTCTGGCACATCTCACTCACTACCGAAACACGTACGTACATTGGGGAAGTAAGATAAAGTGAGAAATGCAGTACATTTCAAGGTAGTCTTCTGTGAGAGAGGGGTAACGTGGCCAGCCGAGCGCGCCCAGCGGCTGTTGGGTTGCAGCGTGCACTCTCCCCCCCAATAAAATAAAATCAAGCTTTGATTTACTCGCGTTTCCTCACGTTGTCAGACACTTTCGAATTCAAAATTAGCATTTTTAAAAACCAGTTTAGAAAAAGTAGGGTTTAAGCACCTGTGAAAGAAAATCTATGAAAGATGAAACAACTAGATCGGTTATCATTTGTGTGAGATGAAAGATCATTTGTGGGAAGAAAGAAAAAGATATACTTGTGGAAAATTGAGAATCTGGAAATTGGAAAATAGAGAATGTGAGAAACGGAACGAATGAGAAGAATCGGAGATAGAAGAATGGAATGAGATGTCAGAACATGGAGAGAACATAGAGCTTTTATAGACTAACATTTGATAATTGGATCAGTCAAACTTTGATGCAATGCAACCGGCCCTTTCAATATCCACTGCCGGACATTGTCTTGTACACGAGGGATGTATGGCTGTAAAACACCAAGCGGGTTGGCGAGCCCACTCTTTAAGAGGTGGTGTGGCTCTTGTGATAGCCGGTTTCCTAACTCTTAGTCGCCTTTTACGACTGTGACGACACACCACACCACACGGCACTTGCGATGCTTGCAAACAATTCGAATGTGAAGTATTGCAGATAGAAGAATGGAAAGGATGGAATGATATGTCAGAAGTGACAGAACATACAGATTATTAGACTTATAAATTTGATAAATGGATCAGTTTAAATTGAAATATGGCGACAATTAATTTTCATGAACTAAATTCTCATTAAACGATACATTCTCTAACGGTTCTCTCCCTGTGAAGTACTGGAGATAGAAGAATGGAAAGGATGGAATGATATATCAGGAGAGACTGATTATAGAGCTGTTATAAACATAGCAATTTGATATTTGGGTCAGTTAAAGTTTGAAGCTAGGCAATTGTAATTTACATGAACTAATCACCACTAAAAACTGACCCAACAAACGATACATTCTCTAAGTGGTTATATAAATTGCGCATGTCTCTAGTTGTAAGAAATTGTCTATCTGGCTGTCTTAAGTAAAATGAACACTGTTCCCTGAAGAAAAAAAGCCAAAAATATCATCCACTGGAAAAGAATATTGACAAAGTATTTTTTGTCTTCAGCCGTAAGACCGCAGACGAAATTCCGGTTACACAGCGCTGATTACGTCAAGGAAGGCGACGTTTACAGCTGCGTGAGATGCGACAAAAAATACGATAAAGTGACGTCACTGAAATTCCACGTCAAATCCAAACATTATAAAATACCTAGATATCTGTGTCCGTATTGCATGAAGGCTTTCATGACTCTGGCTCCTCTCACTGTGCACAAGTTAGAGGAGCACAAAGTTGACGAGAGGTTCAAATGTAAAGCGTGCAAAGGAATTTTCAACACAAAAGTTCAGTTGCGGAAGCACATAAACAATTTTCATATGTTAGGGGAGAAGTTGAAATGTGAATTCTGCGAATACGAATCGTTTTCATTCGAAAGCATGTACAAGCACAAATTTAAACATAAAACGGTCAAAGATTACCATTGCAAGTTTTGTAGGAAGGCATTTTTGAGGAAGACCACATTGGATCTTCACGAGAGGATACATACAGGGGATAGAAGGAAAGTTTGTAAAATTTGTGGTCAAGCGTTTGTACAGAAAGCTAGTTTAAATTATCATATGACCAAATATCATCCCGAGGTTAATTTTTAGTTAGAAACCCTTTTGTCGGTTCAAGCAAAAAAGGCTCCAGATGGGCGATTTTGATGTTAAAGGCAGGTTTGGAAACTAGATATCGTAAGCACACGACGAAAATAACCCAGTTTAATTATGCACTAATTAGAGAAAAAATGGTTTAGTAGCAAAATGTGCAATTCCTAGTGCGAAATTATCAAATTCTCAAAATGGCAAATATGAAAATTTTACAAAGTTCAAAGTCAAAAAATACACTTGCGAGAAGTCCGAACATTAAAGCTTGATTTACTCTTAAAACGGTTCCACTTGGCAGTTACACGGGTATTTAAGGGTATTTAAAATTAAAGGAATTTTCAGAAATACATACGATAGTAGATTCAGTAATTCTCAGTATGGATTTGTAGCAACCTTGCCTACACTGCAATTAATTTAATTGGGCAAGAAAACCCGCCGGCCGATGCTAAATTTACTTTAGACCGTTACGTGCGGCCGCTTGTAGAAGGCGCTTGCGCAGAGCGGAGCGAGCATTTATTTATATCATTTATCAATTTATCACGTACATTTATCAAAATATAATAATTTTGTCAATAATAGTCACTGGGTACCTTATCACAAAAATTCTGTCTATGATATGTGAGTTAGAAACGTCGTATAGAGATGGTTGTGGCATGAAATTTCATGTACGTCAACTTAGAATACGTACAGTTCAAATCAAGAAATGTAACTTTTTCCATCAAACTTCAGTATTGTAACTCCGATACTAAAAGTCGACATCTGGACCCTTTTTCTTGAATGGCCACATTTTAACAATTTCATTGTGATAGCAGTTGCAAGAGGGAATATAAGCACATTGTGAATTGAAGTTGTCTTTGTTTAAAACATTGTTATATAAAAAGTTTTTGTAAAGTATAAGTTTTGAAAATGAGCACTCGGGCGTTAATTAACCTTGAGAGCCTTAATCGTTTTAGACTCTAGCTTTTAACTCCAAGAGTTTAAACACGGGAAGTAATTAAATAGGCAGCAAAAAATACTGAACGAACAGCAAATCAAAGGTTTTTTTTATACGTATAAATCTATACACGTATATATAGATTGCAGCTGTATAATTGAGAAATTTCTTTGTGTTCCTTACAAACATACTAGGAAACCAATTTCGATTTTTTTTTAATTAGCCTGTGTGTTGGAACTAATGTGGGTCGTAATTCGTTTATAGTCAGAATATGATCTGATCATATTATTCTGACTCTTTACACATACCATATAGGACTAAAATAACTAAAATTATAACTAAATTATTATATAACTAAAATATCTTTTTTAAATCGACACGACGATGCCACTTTATTATAAATGTTGTGTACACCTGGAATAGGATTAGTTTTACATCGATAACGGGAGTAGACTAGATGACACATCATACGTTCTTATCAAAGAAACCTGACAGCTGCGGGCGGGCAGGGTAGGTAGGTGGGGTGGGGGGGGGGGGGGGGGGGGGGGTGAAGCAGATGAGGAGGGGTTCTTTGATAATAAAATATTGTTAGAGTTGTTACCACAGACTAACTATATTGCATTAAATTTCTCTCTACCCTAACCATAGATAGAAGGCGCCAGCAGTACGTAATATTGATAAGTATCAACAATTGAAAAGTCAAATTTGCCACTTGTACACGTATGAATTAAAGAATTTGGGAGCTACCACATTCACCTAACGTGTAGACTGTAACGTGGCAGCCCTAGAGTGCTTGTATAACATATCTAGTATTGTTGTTTTATGGACGAAGGTGGCAGACGAGCATACAGTCCACCTGGTGGTAAGTGGATACTGTCGCCCATAGACATCCGCGGTACATGCCAACATCAGTACAAAATGACAAACGTTGGCACGCCCCCGCATGCGCTGCCTACCTTAGCAGATTAGGGAATGGATTTGGAGAAAGGGTTGGTAAAATGGGGAGGGATAGGATGGGAATGGGCTCTGGGACATCTCACTCACCACCGAAACACGTACGTACATTAGGGAAATGAGATAAAGTGGGAAATGCAGTACATTTCAAGGTAGTATTCTGTGAGAGAGGGGTAATGTGTCCAGTCAAGCGCGCCCGACGGCTGTAGGATTGCAGCGTACACTTTCCCCCCCAAAAAGCATGTATATTCAAGTTGATTATTACAATGTTGTTATATGTTTTATGTTGGTGTCCTTTTTATAAATAAATAAATGGGTTTTCTGGTGGCCACAATGAAATCGAACTCGTCGGCTAGTAACATCCTTAATAATTTAAATTTTTTTATTAAAAAAAATAGATTGTTTTGTTCATCGTAATTTGCTGCTCATTTAGAATATTTTGCTGCTGTTAAATACAAGTCGTTCGAGACCATCAAACGTGGTCCACGAGCGTTTTAACGTTTGAAATCATAAAGGTTACAGCACTCGACACTCGTTTTTACAACATTAGTATAATGGAATAAGAAGCTACCTTTGTCCCATTATATTCAATGAGATGAGATGGGATTGTATAGGGTGGGACGGGAAGTAGGGGATGTAATGGAGAGGTAGCAATCCCTTGTCCAATTAACACAAAGCTACCTAATTCCAACCTCCTGCCTTAATACGACCACTAAGTTTTTTTAACTAATATCTATTAAAACGGGCGTTTTTAGAATTGAAAGATGTTGCATATAGCTTCATAACTAAATGAAGCCATATGTTGCAATATCTACTGTAAGTAAAACCCTTTCTGTACACTTAATTTTTTTTTTTGAAAAGTTGCAACACAAGTGATACTGAGCCCAAAATAACAATTTTTTTAATTCTGTCTGAACAGATTTTCATGAAACTTGGCATAGTTCTAGCTTAGGTGTCGGGTTAACATTTACGATACTTTTTATCCAGATCAGCTATAAAATTCCCACGGGAATCAAGTTAACCACACAAACGCTAACGTCCATGTTGTATATTGCAACGTATTTCATATTTAAATGAAGCTATATTTTGCACCATATAGCTATATACAACATTCTTCAATTCGAAAAAGCGTTCATTTAAATAGATATTTGTTTGAAAAACTTGGTGGTCGGGTTTAAGTTAGGTCGGAATTAGGTAGCATTGCGTAAACTAATTTTCTTAGTTCTGTGACATTTCTTTTTTACGTGTGACTACACAAATACACGCAATAGATTGTATTTTTAATTCCTTGTTATTTAAATGTTAGGTACTTTGTATATTGCATTATTTTTTATAAATTATATTATTTCTAAATAAATGCATAGTTATTAATGATGTGTTATATTAATAAGTTACATTATTTTAATGAATAAAGTATCGGTCACTAGATATGTGGAATTTCATTTAAAACCATTCCCTGATACCCTCTTGTCGTCCACGGCTGCACATTGTCTCGTCTATGAGGGACGCATGGGTTATAACGCCACGCTGGCCAAGTGGGTTGGCGAGTCCACTCTTGCAGAGGGGTGTAGCTGCTTTATTATCCTTAAGTCGCCTTTTCCGACACCAACGACACCAAGAAATGGGGCGGTGTTATTGTTAAACACCAGCAGTTTTACGGTTATAATTCTTTCATCTCACGAAGGCGGGCTACGCTCAGTAGTGGTTGTGCGTAAACCGACAACGCCGAGGCGCACACTAAAACAATGTACTAGCACAACCACTACTGAACGTAACCCGCCTTCGTGAGATGAAACTACACCTAAAGATCACAACAATCGAAAGAAGCACCTCCACTGAATAGGATTTTCGGAAGAAATCGGCAGAATCTATCGCGAAGAACCAGAAATTTCGATCCACATATACTGTGACTGTTCACCCTCTTCGGGACACCTTTTCGACTCCAGACTTGATTGGAGCATTCATACTTTTGACTATCGTGTGGCTACGGTTCAAGGAACGCGTGAATCTTGAGGATGTGCTGTAATTAATTAAAAGGGAGTAAATGGATCAGTCGCAATAACATCATTTGCGAGGGTGCGAGCAACGCTTCCATTTATCGTCAATGGAAATGTTAATAATTGCTGAATGGCTTGTGTCTGGAAAGATAGTATGCGCATATTGGTGAAATATGTAAATATTGACGAAGCATGTCTGAAAACGTATGAAGGGCGGACTTACAGGAATCTCGATGGGACGACTTCCCGGGGCGGCGTCCCCCTTACCAATCCCGCTTCAAAAGATTGCCACTTCACTCGGTTATATGTTTACGTGGAAGCGTCGCGGCGACGGTGCGAGGCGGGGTACAACTTCAGCTACTATTTCGCCGGCCACAGATTGAGGAATATAAAGGACAGGAAGTGACACGGGAAATTCAAATGTTTATATTATACTGGCTGTTGCCCACGTGGTCTTCAATTTATCCCGCGCCACCTATTGTAAAATAGTTGTACTAATTCAGAAATGTTCGCGGGTACAACTCACCAAAGTTTCATCGCAATCGGATGAATGATATAAGAACGCATATGGGACAAACAAAGAAACATTCATTTATATATATATATATATACGAGTAGATAGATTTACATGGAAAACTAAGTATTACTAAAACAATATCTAAAGGAAGAGTTGAGATGGGTATATAATTAAAAGCTAATAAGTTTTCACGGATAGTTTGCAGACGTCAATTAAGTAAGGGAAAAAATAACGAGACATACTCGTATGTATGATTATTGAAAGAATAGCACGCGCTAGGGTGAAAAACCATGTTGAGTTGTTTACAGAGCGTATTGAATTCTGAAGTTGCGCATTGCAAAATGATGCATTTTTTAGATAAGTAGTTAGTACTACAAAATAATAAGCCCATAAATATATCAATAGACAGCAATTGACGCCACGGTTTCTTTTCAGACGCGGCGAAATACTACTGCGTCACGCTCGACAAAAAGTACCAATGCAAGGAATGCCAGAAGGAATACGCATCGCAGCCGTTGGTCTCGCAACACTACAGATTTGTCCACTTAAAAAGACGACCAAGGGAGCGGCAATGCCCTAAATGCGATCACAGATACCCAGGGTATTTGAGAGCGTATCATTTGGAAGAAGCGCATGGGATTCCCGCGCCTACGTGTGGCGTTTGCGGTAAAAGGTTCAGGTTTCCATGTCACGTGGTACAGCATCAGAAAAAAGTGCATATGGGTGAAAAGACAGCCGTGTGCCAAGTCTGTGATAAGAGTTTTTTCAATAACTTAAGTTTAAAATTACATATGTCCACGCATTCAATGGTCAAGAATCATAAATGTCAGTTTTGCAATAGACAGTTCCGATGGGAGAATAATCTGAAGGATCACGTGAAAATTCACACTGGTGATAAGAGATATGTGTGTGCTGTTTGTGCAAAAGCCTTTGTGCAGAAGAGTACGTTGAAACAACACGTGACGAGGAATCATCCGGGCGTGATGGCGTGACTTTGTGAATATAATTTTTTAATTGTACAATACAGTTAAAGATTGCCACTCGAAATGTAAAAAATCTTTTTCTAAAGAAAATTCGGAGCTTGTGTTAGCGACTTTATTATCCCTTAATCGCCTTATACTTATACCTACGGGAAGGGATGTGGTGGTGCTCTTCTAAAGGCAAACCACACCACAAGCCCCGAGGCGCTACACCACCTCCGAAAGAGTGGACTCGCCAACATGCCGCCAGTGTGGCGTTTTAGGGCTCGCTCGTATTACGGCGGGCCGCACCGCAACGCACAACATTCTAAAAATCTTCCTGAATCATTTTCATACATTTTGTATAAACCATGTCACACTGGAGGCGGGCCGCAGCGCAGCGCACTGCCGGATCGCTCGCCAGCCGTATATATGCGCTGCGACGCGGCCCTCAATGTACGCTGAACGGGCGCTCAATGTACGCTGAACGGGCGCTCAATGTACGCTGAACGGGCGCTCAATGTACGCTGAACGGGCGCTCAATGTACGCTGAACGGGCGCTCAATGTACGCTGAACGGGCGCTCAATGTACGCTGAACGGGCGCTCAATGTACGCTGAACGGGCGCTCAATGTACGCTGAACGGGCGCTCAATGTACGCTGAACGGGCGCTCAATGTACGCTGAACGGGCGCGGTTTATTCGAGAGTTATTCGTTGTGCGACGACGTGAAGGATTGATTGTCAATAGCTAACTTAAATTATTGCTTTGAGCCCACATGCCCATGCATCCCTGATGCACGACACAATGTGCATATCCGGCCCGTAGTGCAGGATAAAAGGGCTGGTTACATAGAATACCAATCATTCCGTACACTATTGATTTCCTTTATTATTAACTAGCGACTCGCCCTCGCTTCGCTTCGGTTTATAAGTTTTGTTTTTCACAATTTCAAAATAAAATATAGCCTATGTGTTATTCTGATGGATGAGCTATATATATTATTGTAAAGTTTATTGTAAATTAGAATCCATTGAGTAGTTTTTGCGTGAAAGATTAACAAACATCCATACATACATCCTCACAAACTTTCGCGTTTATAATATTAATAGGACTAGCTGTGCCCGGCACGCGTTGCATGCTCGGTAATTTTTTTGCCATCTGGAATAATGTACCTTTCAAATGATGAAAGAATTTTTCAATGATTCCGGATATTACCCTCCACATACACACAAACTCACAAAATTCGCATTCTCTCTTTATTATATTAGTATAGATCAGGGATTCCCAAGGGGTCGATATCGGTTTCCCAGGGGTCGACATAAACGAAAACTGATTTTGGGGGTCGACGAGGTCTAAAAATCGACCCCTATTAATTAACACAAGTTCTTATTTGGAACCTTCAAGATACTGTACTGTATAAGTTGTGTTACGGGTACCAACTTGTTATAAGAATGACTAATATTTTAGTAGGAAGTATCATTGTTGTACTTTTAAAATACTCAACAAGTAGATACGAGGGGCGTTCAATGTATTCTCGGTATAGGCATGAAAGAATAAGCAGAAAATTCTGAATAAAATTTATTTTTCAATGTAGTCCCCCATCACCTCAATACATTTATTTGAACGGGAAAGTAACTTTTCAATACCCTCTGAAAAATATTTTTCTTCCTTATCTGCAAAATGTTCATTAATTGCCGCCTTCAACTCTTCATCGTCGGAAAAATGCTTACCTCGAAGATCTTTCTTAGGTTGGGGAACAGAAAGTAATCACTAGGGGCTAGGTCCGGGCTGTAGGGTGGATGATTGATTTCTTCAAACCCGCAATCCCGCACAGCAGCCTTGGCAGCGCGCCCTTTGTGAACCGGCGCGTTGTCGTGAAGAAGCAATACACCTGCGGTCAATTCTCCGAGTCTTTTTTCTTTTATTGCCTCCTTTAAATTACGTAGGGTGTTTGCGTAAGATGCGGCAGTAATACTTTGACCTTTTTTTGTGTACTCAATCAGTAAGATTCCCTTAGAATCCCAAAACACTGTGGCCATGAGCTTTCCGGCGGATGGGGTGACTTTAAACTTCTTCGGTAGGTCTGTTCCTTTTTTATGCCACTACATGGGCTCTTGCTTGCTCTCAGGATCATAGTGATGAACCCACGTTTCATCACCGGTAACGATTCGGTCGAAAATACTGTGCGGATTTTCACCACAGAGCTCCAAAAACTCCTTGCAACACTCAACTCGCACTTGTTTCTGAAGCGCCATGAGCATTCGCGGCACCTATCTTGCACTGACCTTTGACAGATTCAGATGCTCATGAAGGATAATGTGAATGGTACCCACGGATAGCTTAGTCCTTTCTGCTAATGTTTTCACTCTCACACGGGCATCTTCTAGTACAAGTTTCTCAACGATTTTGACATTTTCTTCAGTAGCGGCACTAACCGGCCCACCGGCACGGGGGTCGTCTTCAATACTTTCTCTACCCCGTTTGAATTCACTAGACCACTTCGGAATAGTAGATAATGAAGGAGCAGAATCTTGGTAAACAGCCACCATTTCTTCGTGAATAACTTTTTGAGCCTTTCCTTGTTTTGTAAGGAATTTTATCACGGCGCGATGCTCGATTTTTTTCAACATTGTCGTATCAGTCATCCTAGTTGCCTTTTCGTAATGATATCACGAATACTAATGGTGAGAATTAAATTAAATTTTATATTTATACCCTCAAAGAGTGTCTTTAACTAATGAGATAATTTAATTACCCTCATCATTAGTATATCACCCCGATACCGAGAATACATTGAACGCCCCTCGTAAGCGTGCACAAGTTCGTACAGATGAATAAATCAATAAGAAAAAAACTAGAGATAGGATTTTTAAAGTAATTTGGCTATGGGGGTCTGAGGATCAGTTCATTTTGGAAAAGGGGTCTCTTGCCCAAGATAGTTTGGGAATTCCTGGTATAGATATATCGTTAATATCCAACGTGTAATATAACGTTTCTGGAAATTTTAATTCGCGTGAGGGACCAATCACAACTTACGTATTTTTTCTTATATTTAGTTAAACCGTAAACAAAATATTTTTTTAATCCACCGTCGCGTCGGTTACATAAAAACAAATGTTATTCTACGTACTGAAGCCACCACACTCACACCATCACAATCATCTTGTACGAGGCTGGTGTGGCACGAGGGCCACACTGAAAGTTTTCGGAATGAATAAGAAAAAATTACAATGCATGGCCAAAAATCAATTTATTGTTTCTCAAAATATTGTCCGTGAGCGTCAATACACTTTTCATACGAATAAACCAATTTCCATAACATTTCTTCCACCTCATCCTCTCCTTCCCCCTTTTCCCCAACCAGCGCATCCAAAGGCGTGCCAACGTTTGTCATTCTGGACTGATGTTGGCATGTATCGCGGATGTCTATGGACAACAGTATCCATTTACCATCAGGTGGGTCATCTGCCGCCATTTTTCTATAAAAAAATATATACATATATGTAAAAAAACCGCTGAATTCAAATACATTGAAGTAAGATATGATAAACTGGTTGGTGAAATATGACATTAACGTCAAACCAAACTGGACAAAGCCACAAATCTATCAAGTTGTTCTTCGGAAACATGTGTGGAATATTCTATTGGCTTCTTGGTCATAAGGAAACATTTGTGGAATGTTCTATTGGCAAAATTTAAGCTATATATGGACATACTGTATTGATTAGAGACTACTGCCATAACATGCGGATTGAAAACGTATGGTCACAGCTTAAGGGTTATGTAGCTCAAAGAAATGTTGATATGGATATGATCACAGTAAAATAAATGATATGATCGGTCCAGATGAATGGAAAAAAGTTTGTGATCAAGCAATAAAATGTGAAGATGAATATAGAAAATATGAACATGATAGATCGATGATTTTATTGATAGGACAATAATTAATACTTCTGAGAGTTCTGATGATTCTGAAAGTGACTATGAAGACCACTATTATTCTGATTATGACATGGACGATGTTGAATACATACCACCAGACAGGCGCGGATCTAGCCACGTGGGCACGGTGGGCATGCCCACAAACCTAATTGAGGTCGATAGGCTGATGCTATATCCAATGCCTTACTAAAATTAAAAAAAAAACGAATCGTTAGTGATTTGCAACGCAGGACAGCACACACACACACACACACACACACACACAGACACGCGCGCCTTACTAAAATTAAAAAAAACGAACCGTGAGTGATTTGCAACGCAGCACAGCACACACGCACACACACACACACACACACGCGCCTTACTAAAATTAAAAAAAAACGAATCGTGAGTGATTTGCAACGCAGCACATCACACACACACACACACACAGACAGACACGCGCGCCTTACTAAAATTAAAAAAAACGAACCGTGAGTGATTTGCAACGCAGCACAGCACACACGCACACACACACACACACACACGCGCCTTACTAAAATTAAAAAAAACGAACCGTGAGTGATTTGCAACGCAGCACAGCACACACGCACACACACACACACACACACACACGCGCCTTACTAAAATTAAAAAAAAACGAATCGTGAGTGATTTGCAACGCAGCACAGCACACACACACACACACACAGACAGACACGCGCGCCTTACTAAAATTAAAAAAAACGAACCGTGAGTGATTTGCAACGCAGCACAGCACACACGCACACACACACACACACGCGCCTTACTAAAATTAAAAAAAAACGAACCGTGAGTGATTTGCAACGCAGCACAGCACACACAGACACGCGCGCCTTACTAAAATTAAAAAAAACGAACCGTGAGTGATTTGCAACGCAGCACAGCACGCACACACACACACACACAGACAGACACGCGCGCCTTACTAAAATTAAAAAAAACGAACCGTGAGTGATTTGCAACGCAGCACAGCACACACGCACACACACACACACGCGCCTTACTAAAATTAAAAAAAAACGAACCGTGAGTGATTTGCAACGCAGCACACACACACATACACACACACACATTGTGAGCGAGCATATAACCTCACCAAATTTAAATGTTTGACATTTTGATTGAGTGAAGCGGTATCGCGGGGTATGAACGTGAGTGACTTTATTTTGGGTAAGTGTGGCCGTATGTAGTATTTTCATCACTACAGTAGTATTTTTTCAAATTTTTTTACGTTACCTAGTAATTCATGTGGCCGATTTTGGCCGATTTTCGGGTGGCCGTGACTACAACCTTTTTTGAGGGCTGAATCCGCGCCTGCCACCAGGAGATAACCAAAGCCTCCTAAATGATCTGTGACGTTTGACCGGTGATTGATATATAGGTGCTGTGATATAGGTGTTGTTTTTTTTCAAGATATAATGTGAATAACCCTAATAAAAGCAATATATGGTTATATCTATATACATTACACAGTATAGATATTTATTATAATTAATGATCTAGTATGCAAATATACATAAATAAATAATACCTAAGTAGAAAAAATGTAATACGATTATCTAGCAATCTAAGTGACTTGTTTAGTAAATATATAATGTCATTACTTTATCAAGGGAAACTAGCAGCTCTTTATATTTCTCATGTTCATAAAGTTTTGTATTTATCTCGTAATAAAGTATGCAATTAGAGGTACGGTAATTCATAAACGTGGATGTCGTGTTCGGGTCTTTCCAGATTAGCCGATAGCCAATGTTATTCGAATGTATCCGTACATATTATTACATTTAAAATATTCAATCACAAAACCTTATATAAATGAGACTAGTGGATAAGCCACACGATGGTAAGTGATCACCGCCGTCCATGGATACCTGCAACACCAACAGTGCCGGATTAAAAGGGAGGGGGGCGGCTCTATAGCCGGGTCGACCATTAAAAACTTGTATCAAAAAATTATAAAATTGCTCACCTTAAGAGGGCCTCTGCTCTCAAATAGCCAATAACCTTAATCCGACACTGAACACCAGGGCGCACGCGAGTGCCCTGCCGACCTTGCAGAATCCTGTTCACAGTTCTGTTGAAGAGCCCCCACGTCGTAGTGTAACGGAAAAATCTTGGCTGGCATTCTTTGCGGAAGCTGGTTCGCGGTATGAAGTGTCTTGATGACTGCACAGTTCTCTATCGGTAGCCGACAGATTCTGGATTCGACAGATAAGTACATGCGTAATAAAAATATACTAGGTTTTATTTCTTATTCCGAATGAAGCGCACGATATCTAATGGGAGATGCTATGGTAAAAATCTAAGGTGTCATTAAATTGAACAGCTCTTCAGAGCATTCCCCATTATACAGGCGGTAGAAAACCGTAGAGAGATACGGTATATGTACTTATAGTTGTTGCAAGTCACGAGTTTTCGTCAACTTTGTTTGTGAATAAATGTTCGTACGTATACGCGGAAAGTAACTTTCGCGTCCAATGTATTTAAATCGCGGTTCGTAAAAATCCGATATCTATCATGTACGTACGTATATATATAAAAAAAGGACCCGAATTTCATTGTGTAAGTGGTTTCGATGTGTCAACATTGTTAAATTAAACTTTGAATAGACATATTTATTATAAAACAAAAACAAAAAATTAGAGTAACAAAAAAATTGTCTTTGAGATTAGTAATCACTTAATCAGTCTACATAATCAATATTCAACTGAATTCTAATTATAATCTTTAGTGTTGGACCATTGGCAGTGGCAGTGTTCATAATTTTATGCCAGTATAATAACAATTTAAAAGCGTGAGATATGCCGAAATTCTAGTTTTGACGATAAATATCAATTGATATACGATATCCGCGAACCCTGATTTAAATGCATATTGTGAAGGATATAGGGCCTCTTTTTTACGCGTACGAAGAATCATCACTTGAAGGAAGGCAGACGCGCGCTCGTGATCTGCAAGAACTATAGAAAATCTTAGAAATATTTTTTCTTTACAGGTAAACATGTGGACGAGTACATAACAGAACTACCGTTAGACCTCACCAAGAGATATAAATGTAAAGCTTGCAAAGTGGCGTACAAACGCATATCTGATTTAAGGAACCACGTCAGCCGAACGCATCTCAAACGGAAGTTTATAAACTGCCGCCTTTGCTCCGAGAGATTCATGTACCACTTTCAAAGAAAAAAACACATGTTCGACACGCATTCCATTCAGAAACCTTCCAAATCAGTCTGCGATATATGCGCGAGGTCTTTTATAAGGAAGAACACTTTGGCGGAGCATATGACGGATGAGCATATAGAGAAAAAGTGCAAATATTGCGATCAGAAATTTCCAAGAAAAAAGATATTGTTCCACATGAATGAGAAACACGGAGAACCTATGCCCACGTGTGGGGTGTGCGGTTATAAAACATTAAAAGAAAGCAATTTGGTCAGACATCAGAGGAATGTACATTTAAAAGAACGGAATATTCCTTGCAATTCTTGCGAAAAAAAATTTTTCACTCAATCAAATTTGCAGGATCATATGATTACTCATAATCAAATAAAATTGTTTGAATGTGATGTTTGTGGTAAGGCATTTTCGAGGAAAAAATGCTGGAAGTCTCACTACAGAATACATACAGGGGATCGTCCATTTTCTTGTACTGTGTGCGATGCGAAGTTTACTCAGAATGCGAGTCTTAGGTTTCACGTGAAGAGTCATCATTCTGCACAATCTGGTCGGCCATAAAATTTAGACGAACCGATAAGGCCGACTGGTCAATGCAATATTCTTTTTTTTTTAAGGAAGATTACAGACGTTAAAAATATTTTTAAAGCAAAATAAATAGAAAAAAGATAAAGATAAAGCCTGGCTAAGATAAAGATTGATTTGCGGAATACGAAACATCACAGAATTTTTCACATATCATGTCTGTAAATAAAGATCTCAACAGTTTAGTTTGTTCTTTTATTTCTTTATAATTATGCTTATCTAAAGCTGGGGTTACCTGAAGACTGTGTTACAGTCAGATTTCAGACCAATGGTTAAATGAGCACCAAGAAAGTACGGAATGAACAGTAAAAATCAATGGTAGGTAACACATTTAAAACCTAAACCTTAAAAGTTAGATTTAGGTTCTCCGGCGTCAATAAAGAAACAGAATTACATTGATATTTGATGATGACATTCTTAGTAATTTAAAATGATTCATGTACTTCAGTTTTTTTTTATAGACAAGTGGGCGGACGAGCAAGCGGTCCCACGTGATGGTAAGTGTTACCGCCGCCCATAGACAACTGCAACACGAAAATACACTCCCGCACACCTGAATACACTCCCGCACACCTGAATACACTCCCGCACACCTGAATACACACCCGCACACCTGAATCGAGCAACCCTGCATTTTCAATTTGATAGCCTGAAGCTTAAAAAAAATGCTACATTCGTAAAAATACAATACAAGTCTTCCCCATGAGAAAGGCGGACACATAACTTGTTATCAATGTTTTCAGTACTCTGAATTCTTTGGAACAATGGTATACTGAAATGATGGGTTAGTATGCCAGTTTCAAAACTGCATAAAAACTTTTTCTTTGACCTAATATTATTTTCATGTTTCAGGCCTTTACACATAAAAATACACGGTGGCTCGATTCAGGTGTGCGGGAGGGTAGTTTGTTTGGTTGATCACGGTTTGTCTTAGTATTTTATTGCTGCTCGATTTAATTAATACAAGCCATTTGGAATCCTTTTCCAAAATTAATATTTTCATGACTACAGATCTTTATTAAAGGTGATAAATTACGTAACTATGATAAAAGATACAATACGAAAGATATAAGTACAACATCCAGAGATTCAGCGTTCATTTTACCAAACTAATGCTTATAATGTTCACTTGGGACGACATCGTTTCTGCATCAAATGGTAAGTCTTAGTATGAACAGTTAGCGCCCTTTGGTTGTCAAATGTCTTGGTACAAGCTTGACACTTTAACACTACAGGCTTCGCTCCGTGCAGTTTCACTTCATGATCGTGCTTCTTCGTGTAATCCGTGAACTTTTCCCCACAATATCCACATTTGTTTCTTCTATTAAAGCAAACGTGAACTGCCCTCTCATGATCCCTCTTTTTAATCTTCGTGTCAAATATTTTTGGACAATAACTGCATTGGAACACGCCAGTCATGTGCCGGTACCCATGGCTCTGCAAAATCCGCTTATTGACGAAACCGGAACCGCACACTTCGCAAACGTAATTCTTATAATGCATATTCATGTGCTCTAATAAAACTTTGAAATTATTGAATACTTTCCGGCATATAGCACACCGGATCACCTCTTCGTCAAATTTGAAGGGAACGATGTGGTTTTTAATGTCCTTGTGCATTTGTTTGTCATGTTTCGTCTTTAAATGGTCGAAGAAAATTTCTAGCTCGTCAATTTCTTCGTGGCAAAGGTTGCACTTTAACGCAGTTATGTCTAGCTTGACGATGTAGTTGGTTAGTGACTGGCCTTTGATGAAGTCTATGTCGGTTTTCTCGTTGTGGTTTTCTAGTGTATGCTTTTTCAAATCTTTAGGCTGTGCGCACTGAATTGTGCAGAAGGAACAAGTGTATCCAATGCCGCTTCGACAACGAATAGGAGTTGCGTTGGAAAATGTCAGTACGTTCTTGATGTTCTCATAATGTTTGTCCATTTCCGAGACTCTTTTGGTCAGAATCTTTATCTGCGGCTTCACATTTGGCTTGATTTCTATTATCTGTTTCTTGCGAAGGCAATCCTTTTCAGGTTTTGGTTGGATTATAATTATGGACTTTCTCTTTCGCGGTGTTCCTGTACCTAGAATAGAAAAAATAAACTTTTATTAATAAGGCATAAGTCAGTCTGCGTTTTGAAAGCATAAAGTTGCGATACTTACTTTAGAGTCAAAAAAATAGGTAATAGTTTTTAAATAATAATATCTATTTATTCTAGGAAAGATCTGTAATAAAATGAAATAAACAAGATGTCTAAAAATCAGCGACAATTTAGGCAGTTTTCTTAAAGGCGGCAGAGCAGCATCCTGTCCTACTGGTGGTGTGGGGATTATATTGCCGCCTTGCTACATCCCCGATACAAATAAAAAGAAATACTTTTGGAATCTGCCAACATCAGTCTAGAATGAGTAACGTTGGCACGTCTCTCGATGCGTTGTTTACCTTTGCAGATTGTATTTGGTTGTCCGTCAACGAATAAGAATATAACATTCAAAAAATAAAATGAAATTTTAAATAAATAATATAACTTTATGGATATTTTATTTGTATTACGAGGGAAGGTCCAAAAATTTCCGCCCTGACAAAGAAAAAGGACACTCAACTACATGAAACTATTTTTGTTTTTCAATATAGTATCCGTCTATTTGTACACACTTTTAGGATCGTTTAGCTAGCATTACTAACCCAGTAGGTATCAAAATTGTCTTCAAAATTGCCGAAAACCGCAGCGGTCACTTCATCGTGTGGAAAATTTACCTCCTCAGTCGCTCTTAAGTTTTACGAACAAATAGTAATCGGGAGTCAGAACTATAGGGATGGCGAATTTCGGTGAAGCCACACTTTGAAACTGCAACTTTCGCAACTGCGGCGGCGTGGACGGGTCCTGTTTTTTTGGAATGGCTTTATTCTTGTGGCCCTAATGGCCTTTCAAGAGCCACCGTACACGTATGGTTTAGGGCGAGCGAAGAAGGCGGTCAGCCAGGAGCAATGAGGATGTGCAGCAACGAGTCTAAGGTCTTCCCGACCGGTGGAAGGAACGGACATTGGTTTAGGGCGTTGCTTTGGGAGGGTACCGCGGGATCGCGAGTCGGTGATAAGCGCCCAGCCACGTGCCGATACCTGGTTAAGTGTTGGCTGAAGGCCGGTGTGTGTTTACGGTATAGCGTCATCCTCTGTTCATCGGACATCCTCGTCAGTGGACGGGTGCATTGTCATGGAGAAGCCTTTGCTAAGTTTTCTACGATGTTTCTGCTTGATTGTTTCTCGTAATTGCTGTATAAGGTTAGCACAATAGTTTCCAGTTACCGTACTATTGCATTCTTTTATGTCTATAAGCAATATTCCTTGACAATCACAGATTTATCGAAGCCATAGTCTTTTTGGTGGACTGAGTCACCTTCGTCTTTCTAGGCGGTGCCTATCCTTGCTCATATATCTTTCATCTTTAGCCGTCGGCCGCTCATTAAATTTTCTTCCACTAATTTGATGTTTTTTGGAGTGAGTGGCTCCATGGGTCGACCGGGGCGAGGTTCGCCGTCGATGGACTCTCGTCCTTAACAAAATTGCTTGCATCAATCTTTCACGGTGGAACATGATAGATAAGAATCCAACTTTTGTTTGATATCGATATTTGATATAACACCTCCCTTTGTAAGGAACTTAATCACGGAACGATATTTGTTTAATGATTTAAAAAATTTCGCTACTTCCTGTTGTTCTTAGAGTCGAGGAATCAAAACAAACGACAGTTGAACTCTACAAATTATACACGAATTAGCACGATAAATGACAATTACAATGACGTATAAATTGATTTTTAAACATCTAGAAATATGTCAGGACCTCACTGGTATATTTTATAGATATTATAATTTAAATAGTATGTTGTATTGAATAAGTTATGTGACGTGGAAAACAGGAATTATTTTTTCGAACGGCCCGACGTGACGATTAATTACCCCGTGGATGAGTATTTGTGGTATCAGTACTAGGTCAAAGGTATGTTAAATGTATATTCAGAAGCTTATTTAGTTTATTTTTAAAGGTTCCTTTGCTCTGCAGATTTCTTATCGGAGGTGGTATGTTGTTCCAGCACTTTGTAGCTGCATTATAGTGGAAACTACTTCTAAATTGTTTAATTAATTCATTTTAATTAAAGGTTTATAATCTTTTTTGTGGATATTTATAAAGAATACGAGCTTTGAGATGTAATATTTTATTACCTTGTAACTTATAAATACAATAACTTTAATTAATTAAGTAGGTACTTTAATAACAAGTAATAAACGACGATTTTTTTTATAAAAATGTCAGACGAGCCGACATTTTACTCGATGGCGAGTGAATACTGTAGCCCTGCGACGTCCGCGACACTTCAGGTATCAGAACAAAATGACAAATGACCTTTGGATATTTAGGACAGGATGGGAAACACTAGTAGGATAGCTTAGTAAGACAACGAGAGAAACTTATTTCTCGTGGTCCTATCCGTGTTTTACCAGCTCGTATATACAAGGGGAGATCCAAAAGTTTCCCGCCTGACAAAGAAAAGGACACTCGAGTTCATGAAACTATTTTTATTTTTCAATATAGTCTCCGTATATTTCAACACACTTTTAAAGATCGTTTAATTAGCATTTCTATACCAGTAGGTATAAAAATAGTCAAAGTTTTGTCTTCAAAATGGCCGAAAACCGCAGCGGTCAGTAAGACATTATAAATATTTTATTGGACTGCGCTAAATTAAATTGGTGACTGTATCTATGATTTGTCTATGGGTTCCTCAATAAAAGTTACGCATAATCATGAGAGCGATCACCTGTTTCATTTATTGTAATTCAAGTCACCTTTATTAAATCGAATAACAATGTATTTTTTGTAACGTAGGTATATTCTTCATGACCGTACATAGTAATAGGACCACAAGAAATAAGTTTCCTCGTGATCCTACTAGTTGTAGCTAGCTGGACAACTTGGTGGGTAGGATCACGAGGAAACCGCCATCGGGAATAGGGGTATTTTTGTTAACGAGATGAAGGATTTCCCTCAGCCGATTACACTTCCCTATCTTCCTTGGGGAGGGAGAGGGGATGGGATAGGATTGGATATAAAATTGGGGTAAAGAATTTCTGATGACTGATGAGATATTTTTCATTTTATAATACTTTCCACTCGTTGGAATTTGAGGACCCATCCAAATTATACGGGCTAGAAAACAGAGACATGCTGTATCTTACCGTAATGTTGAGCGACTGTAAGCCACCTGTGAGAAATTATAGTACAAGCAATTGTAAGTAAATTGTATTAGCGTTTTAGGTTATTCGTAGAACGCCATGTTTAGACCTCATGTGGCTCTTCAGCGTGCATTTCTGAACGAATGCTTGGCTACAAACGGCGCAAGAGAATCTTCTATCATCAGCGTGGGACCTCAAATGTTGCCGTAACGATTTCTTCGTTGTATACCACTTCGTACAAACGTGGCATTGGAACTTTTTAACGCCAGTGTGAACATTCTCATGATCTTTTAGCCGATGCTTATAAAAAAAATCCATATTACAAACCTCACAAATGTACTTTCGCTCCATTAAATGGTCTTTTTTCACGTGACGAGTCAAAGTTCTCTTATTGACAAAAGTACGATCGCAAGCTTGGCATTCGAGTACAACTCGCGGCGCGTCATGTTTCTTGATCATGTGGTCTATTTTCGTCCAGTAATCGGCGAATTTTTCGTCGCAAAACTTGCATTTGTTTTTCTTTTTCAGACCCAAATGGATTCTCTGTTCGTGGTCACGTCTGTTTTGGTTGTTTAGAAAGGTTTTGTCGCAATGCTCGCATTTGAAATTCCCTTTACCATGTCTCCGTTTGTGTCCTTCCAGCAGTCTTTTAGTAACGAAACCAGTAGAACATACTTCGCAAATAAAGTTTCTGAAGTGTGTGTGCATATGCTCCTGAAGTGTCTTAAAATTTACGAACCGTGTGTCGCAAACAGCGCAATTCAGCGTCTCGCTTTTGAACTTAAACGGAATTATTTGACTGGTTATGTCTGTGAACAAATTTTTCTTATGTTCATCTTTCAAATGTGCAGTAAATTTTTCCATTTTATCAAAGGCTTCTTCACACAATTTGCATTTTAAATCGGTTATGTCCAATTTGAGGACGTATTGGAATAGTTTCGGCAATTTTAGAGTTTTGACGTTATTATGTTCTTCAAAGAAATGATTTTTAAGATCTTCCGGTCGCGGATACTTCTTTGGACAGAAGTTACAGCCGTATCCACCGCTGTCTTTACATCGAATCAAGGTGGCGTTGGAGAAGAGTAGGATTTGACGTAAGTTCCATTCGTGTTTTATAGATTCGGTGCGTTTTTTAACAGAACCCACTGGTTTCCCTTTCAGTTCTGCAGATACTTCGATGTTACCTAAAAGTAAAAAAGTTGTGTCAAGATTTTTTAAAAGGTGCGAACGAGACGATCAATGCAGTGAGTTCATGAAGCCACTACTGTGCACCGAGCCCCGCCGGTAGACAGCAGTGTTGGCGTGCTTACATCTTGTTGGTTGTACGGAACGATTGTCATTGCCTCTTATTTATTTATTCATTAAATTGGAAACCAGACAACAAGCCACTAATAATGCCCTATTAAGGTTTCCACTTTTTTACATTTTATTATAATTTATCATATCACTTATACTTAGGTAATGAATGTTTTCAGAAATCTTCAGATATGAACTTGTGAGTATCATTTAAATTGTTAGTCTTAATTTAGAACATAAAAAAAAAACTATGCCCACGCCTATTAGGAAGTGGTCAAATCCAGTAGTTATTGGTGAGTAACCGCCGAATCCGTGGTGGATTAGCTCGAAAACTCGTTATCATTGTAAAGCGACCTGTGTTGTGCAGTGAGACATTATGGAGCTGATAATATATCTTAGATTTGTGTGCGCGTGCGAATTACATAGGTCACACTGAAAATTTCCGGAACTGACCACTTATTTAAACAAAATTTAAAATGTAATTACAATATTTGAAAATGGAACTCTTTGGCTGTAGAATAAAGTTTGTTTCATCTAACAGTCATTTGATTTTTCATTGTGGCGTCATTTTAAAAATTGCGTGCTGCATTACGATGGATTTAACTCGTGAAAATTTTCGCTGTATGATTTTCTACGATTTCAAGTGTAATTTGACAGCTCAACCGAGCCTCGCTGGGCTTCAAACTGCTTTTGGCGATGAAGCACCAAGCAAGACGACAATTTATAGCTGGTTTGTAGAATTCAAGCGCGTCGTGTCAATCTCAGTGAAGAATTTCGTGAAGGTCGCTCGTCCCACCGCTGTCGACAACAAAAACATCGATACTGTGCGCCATATGATCGAAACAGACAGGCATGTGGTAGGTCACATGCCTGTCTGTTTCGATCGGGCATCGGGGGATGAGATTCGGGCATCTTCAGACATAGGCATGAGTCAGATACAATCAATTTTACACAAACATTTGGCTGTGCGAAAGCTGTGCTCGCGGTGGATCACACATAATTTGACTCGAGGCTCAAAAAATGGAACGCGTCACTTGGTGCAATGCCCATGCTATGGTGCAATGATTCAACGAAGGGGCGTCAAATTTGGTGTGAAACATAGTAACAGGTGTCGAAGCATGGATTTACAGCTCCGACCCCGAAACAAAGCAGCAATCCAATTTGGGTCTTTCAAGATGAGCCGAACCCCACCAAAGTAGCGCGTGTGCGAAGTGCCGCGAAGCTGATGATCGCTTCTTTTTTTAGTAAAACTGTCCAGTTTTGTGGCTACTATTGTTTTGGACACTCGTCGTACCGTGAATGCTGATTGATACACGACCATTTTATTGCAGGAAGTTATTGACGAACTCCCTAAAAACAACCGTAAACGACGCATAATCTTGCACCATGACAATGCCGGCTCTCACACGGCCAAACAGACAAACTACTTTTTGAAGGCGAAAAACGTAGAACTCATCCTCCTCCATAGTCCCGATTTGGCATCTTGTGACTTCTTCTTGTTTCCAAAAATTAAGAACCAATTACGCTGTCAATGATTTTCATCGCCAGAAGAAGCTGTCGAAGATTATGAAAAACATGTTTCCGATGTTACCACGGAGGAGTGGAATAAATGTTATGGAAATTGGTTTATTCGTATGAAAAAGTGTATGACGCTTACGGAGAATATTTTGAGAAACAACAAATTGATTTTTGACCATTCATTGTAACTTTTTCTTATTCGTCTTTTTTATTCTTATTTTTTCTTTTTCTTAGTGTTAGGTTTCGTTAAATAATTTATTCTTTCAGTTGATATGCAGTACCTAATTAATTTATGATTTATTAAAAAGGGATGTGGGTGGAGTTTAAGTAGCAACTGGCCGGCTTAAAAACGGCCGCGGGCACGTTTACCACGTTTTGAAATTGCTGGTGGTCAACTGCCCCAGAAGCAATTTAGAAATGGCTACTAGTTACAAAACAGATAGGGTCCCCCCACTAGTCCCAATCATTTCTAAACATTTTATTCTTACACTTGTTCCTTGTGGAGACTACACGAAGCAACAAAATTGATAGGTATATAGGAATATCTAAAAATGTGATTGTATCGTTGAAAAATATAATATTTCGATGATTTCTGGCTGACTTTTTAAATTGCTTCCACCACCAGCAATTTCAAAGTAATAAACTCGCCCGCGGCCTGATTGCCACCTAAGCCGTGGGTAGATAGAACAGAGAGGGTGGAAGAAATAGGCCTTGGGGACAGTTTTCGACTAGCGATCGAGGCGAGCGGACGTGCTCATTGAATAGTAGTGAAGAAATACAGATGTATTAGTGATTCTGTTGGTTCATATATTCAAATATATTCTGTTGGTTGGTTAATATATTCTGTTGGTTCATCCTGAAGTTTTATTATATTAGTGTTTATTTTATTGGCATGGAGTGGTTAACATTTGCTGTCATAATACCCCACGTGATAATTGGATAAATAAAATAATTGCAACTTTATTAAAGTTTATTTATTAACGAAATTACCAACAACTGTGTATTTACAAGTAATTTTGAAAGTACAACTAACATTAGGTAGATAATCCTAAATTTTATAACTATACAGAGATTTATGTACCTATTAATAGATGCTTATTTACACAAACAAAAAAAAATTGTTAAATCTCTAACTGTTTAATAATGATAAAATTCTAAGTAACACTAATAACAAAAACCTTACAAAGAACAACGTTTTTTAAATTAACGGAAAAGTATCAAGAAAAGATTATTTCTTTTGTGCCATGTGGCGACTAAGGATTAACAAAGCCGCTACCACAAGTGCTGAGGAGCTGCAGCACCTCTGAGAGAGTGGACTCGCCAATCCGCTTGACCAGCGTGCCGTTTTAAGGCCACACATCCATCATGCGCGAGGAAGCCCGTGTGCAGCAGTGAACGATAAAAAGAGCTGGTTGCGGTTTAGTTTCAATTTAACACTCTCACTGCCAACAATATATAAGACTATTGAAGTTCGGCAGGCCATGGGATCCGCCGGTGACCCTCATTTTTAAAACTATAGCACGCCACGACTCAAAATACAAAACTATTGCAGCAGGCCATGGAGTCCGCCGGCGGGACGATCGGAACTATTGTTTTTGGTGCCGGCGTACTAATAAAATATTTTTGGGGGCGGCCGGCGGCCCCCATGGCGTCTTAATATAGTTTCTCGAAAATAAGGCTGGGTTTCTGCAATAAAAATATTGGGGCTTGCCGGCGGATCCCATGGCAGTGAGTGTTAAGAACATGCAGTATTGCACAGTTAGAAAAGTTTTTTTACCTACAGAAAAATTATAGTATATTTTACGTTGACGGCTTAGTGGAAGACGAGACGCGTTTTAAAGATTAAACTCGGAATCGGTTTATCGGTCAAACTAACCTCCTGTCAATTTGCAAGGCGGTCAAACTAAGCTACTGTCAATTTGCAAGGCGGTCAAACTAACCTGTCAATTTTCTCTGTAATTTGGCGGCAAAAAAACTACAAACAACGAATTTTTAATAGTTTACCGTTTTAAGTTGACGTAGTTTACGTGTAACAGTAGTAGCATTATACTCGCTCGTATTTATACCAGCGGCATCACTCAAGTACAGTTTTGCGTCAAGGAATTATGTATCTACGTGATTTTATAATAAAAAAATACGATGCTCTGTTTCGCGCGCTTTGTTAAAGTGAAGTATTTACACAACAGAAAAGACAAAGAAAAATTCTCAATTGACGTTCATAATTAAAAAAAAAAATCAAAAAAGAAAGAAACCTAGAATTTCAAAGTTAAATCCTACTTCGTGCGTCTTTTGCGCCATCTTTTGCGTTATCTGCATTACGTTATATCTATTTCCAGTCCTTCCCTTGCACCGACTTCCCTATCCCTACACTTCCTCCCCATGTTTAGACCGCATATGCCCCCTCCAACTGCATTTCTGCACGAAAGCCTGGCCACAATGAACACACGCGAACCTTCTATCATCAGCATGTATCCTCATATGCTCTCTGAGCGTATTTTTCCGACCATAAGCCTTAAAACATACGTCACACTTAAACTGTCTCAGTCCAGTATGCTTTGCCATATGTTTCTGAAGACTACTGCTACTGAAGAATCTCATTTCGCACTCTTTACACTTGTGCTTCCTCTCCAGAAGATGATCTTTCTTCGTATGCCGCGATAACGCTCTCTGATTATCGAATGTCCTGTCACAAGCCTGACATTTCAGTATAATAGGCGGTACGCCATGGTCTTTCACCATATGATCCATCTTTTTCCAATAATCCACGAACCGTTCTTCACAAAAATTGCATTTATTTCTCTTGCTCATGCCTAAGTGAGTTCTCCGTTCATGCTCGCGTCGTTTTTGCTCGCTACTGAATTTCTTCGCGCAAGTCTCACATTGGTACTCGCCGTTTCCATGTCTCTTCACGTGGCTCAACAGAAGCCTTTCATTAACGAAGCCGGCGCTGCAAATGTCGCAAATATAATTCCTGAAGTGGACGTTCATATGCTCTTGAAGAAGCTTGAATGTCCCATATCTGGCCGTGCAAACCGCGCAGCAGAGTTCGTCAGAGTCAAACTTAAAAGGCACAATCAGACTTTTAACATCCGTAAAGATTTCCTTCCCATGCTCAATTTTCAAGTGATGCGTCAGGTCTTCCAGTTTCGATATATCCTGGTCGCACAGAGCGCAGTTTAAATACGTTATGTCCAATTTAACGACGTGTTCGAATAGCTTCCCACACATGAATTTGATTAATCTATCTGAGTTATGTTCTTCAAGAAAGTGCTTCTTCAGGTTCATAGGTTCGGGGAATTGCTTGGGGCAAAACGCGCAGACATATCCTAAACTGTCTTTCGCTCTAATTGGACTTGCGTTAGAGTTCAAAAGGATAATTGCAAGATTGTGCTGGTTCTTCCTCGAGTCTGACAATGGCCTTCTTAAGCTTAACCTAGGTCTGGATGTCTTACCGATCAGTTTCAGCTGCACGCTGGGTCTCGCTTCTATTTTGATTATTCTAGTTCTCCAACCTACAAAGAGAAATTTGGCATTAATGCGTTGGCAGCTAGATTGTTAGTATATTTTAAAGTTCAAGTGTTGTAGGCCACGAGAGGCCTTTATCCATGGGTACAGACTGACGATGTACCACAGGCATATTTGCTTCAAAAATTATTACGCTTCCCGATGTGTCAACTTTCTCACTAGTAATAATCTCTAGAGGCTTTTCAAAAGTTTCCATAATGACATCTACTTAATAAAATCTAACACTGACAACGCACAGCCTAAACCGATGGGTCTAGAAGCATGAAATTTTGCACAGGAGTCCCTTATATAACGTAGGTGAGCACTAAGAAAGGATTTTATGAAAATTCATCCCCTAAAGGTGTAAAATAAGGGACGAAAGTTTGTATGGAAGAAAAGTCGGATGGTTCGTGAGATGTTGCCGATGAGCAATCTCATCGGGCACACGGCTAGTCCAAGAATAAACACCGAAAACAAAAGGAAGCAATGTTAATTTCGCGATTTACGGACCATTTTGTTTACACTACACATTTGGTTGCCTTTCAGCCATCACATTATTTACGACTTATTTTCTAGCAGTAGGTAATGTTAATTTACGAACACGTCATTCCGAATACTAACTCATTTTAATTTTAAGGTCTATTAATGTGATGTTTAGTTGTAAGGATGGTGCGCTCACTTAGGCCTCATACGCGACTGGCCGTGATTGTAAACAACAGTTTGTTGGTTTTGCTGAATAATCATTAAAAATATGGAAAATTATTTTACACAATATGTATAATGTTGGAAATTAGGGCGCTGTGCCAATGTGGTTGCTTAGAAACCTACTAATTTCAGTTAAATTCTGAGTATTTGACAATTTAGAAAAATAATCATTTTATTGGAAAGCGTATCCTGTATCGTGGGGATCTAATGATTTAGGTAGGTATAGTTCTTTCATCTCACGAAGGCGGGTTACGCTTAGTAGTGCTGTGTTTATACACGTGCATTGTTTTAGTGTGCGTAAACTTGACAACGGTCAGTGTGGCTCGCGACGCCGTCCGTGTTACAAGTGAATTTGGCTTTGTAAGAGTGCTGTTTCAAGTAGTGTCAGCATACTGTAACGTACATATGCACAAGAAGGTAGTTGATAGGTAACAACGGCTCGTTAGCTCACGCATTACGCCTTCACTCGGCGGCGGTCGGTGCACGTCTATCACATAATCTCAGAGAAACATGCTTTCATAGATTTTCAGATATATACTTTGCCTAGTTATTCTATACAATACCTATTGATAGCCGACAATGTATAAAATACTTATCAAAATAATTAAAAGAAGCGTAGAAAATGTTTGAAAAAATATGAGAAAAAGATCCCACTTGTGCTAGAAGTTGATGGAGGTCGCCATTTCGCTCGGAATAATATAGCTATTGTTTTGCAAAAGACAGAAGAGCTATATCGGCTTAATAAAAAAAAACTGCCAAATGAAAAAGACATTCCTAATCAAAATGATACTCCATTCAGTTGCAAATAGCCAATGATCTGTCAAATGTAGTCTGAAAAAGAATTGCAATAATGCAAGAGATGCAATCCAGACTGAAAAGGAGGAAATTTTATGCAATTCCAATGTGGTGTAATAATAAAATGTAATAAATAAATAATTTAGAAATTAAGAGATTTCTCTCGACTAAAATGTATTAATACAATATAAACTTTTGTATCATTTGATTTCAGTACTAAAATTCATCAATCTCTTTATACACTGTACAAATTTGATTTTTGTTGATTATACCTATAAATACACTTACCTAATTGAAACTTCTTTGATTTGTTTTTAGAAATCAAATCAAAGATGATTTTGATACCTTGTCTTTTATTTTATACTTTACCTAATCTCCTGTCGGAATATTGTAGAATGCCTAGACCAAATATGTAACAATTATAGAAATAAGTAAGATTTCACATATTGCCTCAGGCAGTTCGGCATTCCATACAATGTCTAGGAATTATATACTTTGCCTGTAACATATAACACCAGCGAAAGTGACGTTTCGACGACACATATTCGAAATAATACCTGATCACAAAAGAATGAACAGACGCTGTTCCTTAAGAAATTTAACAACGGAGTAATAAAAAATCATGAAATACATTTTATTTTATAATTAGATATTGTAGTTTTAGTTTACTGAATGACATAGAATATTTCACCCTATTTTTGTTGGACCTTTTATACAACATGTCACGGAAATGACGCAAAGGCTGAAGAAAATACGTTCTTCGCTATCGAGTATAGAATTGATTCTACCAGTTTCTACAATAGATGTTTTTATCGCTCAATAGATGTCGCTCGCGCCGCCCGGGCGGTCGCTCTGAGTAATGATCGCTGCGAACTTTTAGACAGGACAACAATTTTCGTGTCACATGGACACGAGATGAAAAAAAAACATAAAATAAAACAATGTTGTAACATTTTTTTTTAAGATTCGTATATATTATTATATATGTATATGAAACTAATAACAAAACATTATATTATAAGGGTTCCTCTAAATTTATGATAATATTTTAATGTCCCAAGCATCCAACAAACACACTAGAGTAGAATAGAATCGACATACTTGGAGAACAATTGTAGAAGACTGGACCAACAAACACAAAAGATCCCATTGGATCGCAATGATTGGGAATAAGGCAGGATAATCAACGCTTAATATTAGGTGAACTGTCTGCTCATTTGTAGTCTTACATAAAAAAAAATAGATTCAAAAATATGTATTTGACTCGACCAGATTAAAATTTTATCATAAAATAAACTTTAGACATAGTTTCGTTCTCGAAAGTGCGGCCACAGTATATGCATTTGAAATTCTTACTCTCGATTTACTTTGTATTTTTCTTGTAACTATTGTTGTTGAAAACGATCAATTATAGACTATGGAAAAATAACAGAAACTGAATTAGAGATAGTTAATAAAGGCTCGCCCACACAGCTGCGATATACCGGCCGGTGATATCGCAACGCGGGTAACGCGATAATTTGTCTTAGTACATTTTGTATGGTACCGCATTAAATCTTACACACAGCGACGATTATCGCACTGCAGTAAAAGTACCGATCGTAACCGACCGGTATATCGCGTCTGTTCGAGAGACCCTTAACAGACTATATATATTTTTTTAATTTCTTGCGCCACGTTTTTTGGCTACAACATTTATGGACGTTTTCTAATCTGATAATTCCAACAAAAATACAGACTATGCTTAAAGGATAACAAAGCCGCTACCGCAAGCCATGAGGACCAACGCCACCCTCAAAAGAGTGGACTCATCAACTCTGCTTTTTAAGGCCATACAACCCTCATGCACAAGACACAATGCGCATAAGAAGGCGTTACGATTACAAACTATACTAATTCTCCGTGCTTCGACCGCATATGCCCTCTCCAGCTACATTTCTGTACGAACGCCTGACCGCAGTGCTCACACTTGAACCTCCTGTCGTTCTTATGAATCCTCATGTGCTCTCTCAAGGTCTTCTTCCTCCCATACGACTTCAAGCACACGTCACACCTGTACTCTCTTTCCCCCGTGTGTTTCACCATGTGTTCCCTCAACTCCGTCGTCGCAAAAAACTTCATATCACACAGCTGACATTTATGCCTCCTTTCCATTAAGTGGTCTCTTTTCACGTGCGTCGTCAGAGCACTTTGGTTTGTGAAGGTCTTGTCGCAAGCCTTGCATTTCGGCTCAATATGCCTCACTCCGTGCACCTTCGCCAAATGTTCATCCTTCTTCCTATAATCCTTAAATTTCTCATTACAATAGCCGCACTTGTTCAACATGTTCGCGTGGATGTGAACAGACTTTTCGTGGGACTTCTTCTTTCGATAGGTGTCGAAGATTTTCGGGCAAAAGTCGCAGTTGAATGTACCGATCTTATGACCTTCCGTGTGGCTGGCCAGAATGTGCCTGTTGACGAAGCCGGAATCGCAGACATCGCATATGTAGTTCCTGTAGTGCGTGTTCATGTGTTCCTGTAACGCTTTAAATCTGTTGTAAATGTTAGCACACATCACGCATTTAAGAACATCACCGTTAAATTTGAATGGAAGTATA
This sequence comes from Sesia apiformis, assembly GCA_914767545.1. NCBI lineage: Eukaryota > Metazoa > Arthropoda > Insecta > Lepidoptera > Sesiidae > Sesia > Sesia apiformis. The sequence continues at coordinate 2,860,727 of OU611975.1, forward strand.
TGATTTTTTATATCAGTATAGATCTTTTTCTCGTGCGTTTTTATTAGATGATCTATCAATTTTTCTAAGCTATCGATTTCCGTATCACATAAATTGCACTTTAAATGTGTTATGTCCAGCTTCACTAAATAAGCGTTCATCATTTTTCCTTTCATAAAGTTTCGCTTAACTTTGTCGTCGTGGTCTTGTATTGTGTGTTCCTTTAAATCTGACGCTTGCGGGTATTGATTCGGGCAGAAGCAGCAAGCGTAACCTATTCCACCTCTGCAGCGGATCGGCGTTGCATTAGAACACTGTAGAATAATCCTTATATTAATTCTGTGTTTGCTCAGTTCACCACCTCTTATAGAGTCAACGGGATCGCTTTTCACATCAATTTTTACTATGCTCTTCGGTTTAACTCTTAAGTTAGTCTTATTAAAATCAGCAACTTTTACAATCTTTACCGGATCAATCTTTTTCCCTTCGCGCTTAACTTTCTTCTGGGATGCGACTTTTACGATACTGACACCCCAATTGACTTGTACTGGCTCTGTCTCTTTACTTTCTCTTTTGACGATAGGTATACGTTGGACACCTACAAAGAAAAAATGTGTTTGAATTTCATTATAGTGTTCTATCTTCGGCGTTTTCTATCTTTTAAAAACTGTAATAATATCCCTTTTTGAGTAATGGATTCTTAAATACTTATAGAGCATTAGGAACGTTTGAATCATGGCCTAAAAACCTGTTTCAAGTTAACAGGTTCAACATTGTTTTATGTAGGTATTTATGAAAACAGCGTTTATAGATATTTAAAGTATATTTTTGGAACGGCTTAAGATGAAAGACAGCTTCAGACTGCAAAAAGTAATCACGACCGCACCACCTTAAACAAAATACGGTGATTTTGTAATATCTGTATTGCGATATCGTCGTCACTTTCAATACTCTTACAATAACGTATTCGACGGGTTACTGGCGGGATTAGGACTTTTCTACCCATACCCACATATATCCAGTCCCAAATATCGCAACAATTAAAAATAGGTCTCACTGTAAAAGAATAAAACAATGATGTTAAAAATGAATTTATTTTGTTATTATTTGTATCGTCTTTACAAGTTTTAACAATTTCATAGATAATCCAAACATTAACCTTTTTATTATTATTACTATCTACATATACCTTACCCTTTCTAATCGCTGATTCCTATTTTCCTATTCCTAAAGGTGGGCAGAATATTTTGTGGACAAGTCAAAGTTTATCAATGTGATGACGGGAGACCGTAACCTTACCATCAAATGGACTATGTGATGATGACGAGAGACAGTAACCTTACCATCAAGTGGACTGCCTATACTCATCACCCATCTTCTATTACATAAGATTTTAATCTTTTGTTATTGTGCTTGAACTTAATGCATTTTATGTTTGCAAATAAAGACAAGTGCGATTTCAAATTCGCTCTCTGTGGTGACATTGTTAGTAGTGTGCTGGGGAACTTAATAAGAAAACAAGTTCAGTGCGGACAGGAGAGTGAAAAATGAACACCGACGGAAGTATAGTGAAAATAAAAACTGTATCGGTGGGGTGGACAGTTTCGTCTGTCAATAGCAACAACACTTTCACCGCCGCTACCACAGTTCATGTAACTGGACCGAAATATCGCCTATAGCAAAATATAATACGAGTAAATGGTGAGTAGCCCGGTTATATAACATATATTATGTTGTATTAAAAATTAAATGTGCGGTCAGGGGAGCCCCCCCCGCCCCCCCGCCGGGAACGAACATCCTCACGCATTTGTTTTTAAACTCTGAATGTAATTCGAAATAAAATCTGTATAGTTCATGTATTTTTTTTATTTTGTATTTTAATGCAAATCTCGATACTCGCACGCACACACACAGAGAGAAAGAAAAAGGCGTACGGAGGGGGTAAAAAATCCTACGTGACGTTACATTTTCTCTCGAATCACACCTTCCGCAAGCCGCGTAAAGGAACTTCGTCCCAAAAATCTACACAAAAAAGTTAAATAATTAACTGCAATTAATTACAAGTCTGGTAAATAAAACGTGTTACTACTATGAAATTTCTCACATGGCAACATTTTTTGTATTGTCAGTAGTAACGTGTAGTGTACCATAAAACACTTTGATACTTTAGTTTGTCTTGTTCTTTGTGTGGTTTGTTAATGCACGAAACACATAATAAATGTTGAAATTGTTGAAAATAATTTTAATTAAATATAAAGTACGGAAGATCATAAACTGAATTAAAGTCAATAGTTTTAAAAATGATCAAATATCTAGTTCATTTTGTCCTGACATAATGAGTAACAGCACAATATTTTATAATTTTGTTTCATTTGGAGGAGCATCGCTTATGCTGTTTCCATGCCTAGATTATACTTGGCAGTTCCAAAAACTGTAGACATTTATATCTAGGTAATTAATCCTAATATTCTTCTCCATGCTTTGATCGCATATGACTCTTCCAAGTGCATTTTTGGACAAAAGTCAGTCCGCAATGCTCACATTTGAATCTTCTATCATCTTCATGAATCCTCATATGCTCTCTAAGAGTACTTTTCCTTCCATAAGCCTTTAAGCAAATCTCACACTGATAATTCCTCTCTCCTGTATGTTTCAACATGTGCTCCAACAAACCCCCTTTGGTGAAAAATTTCGATTCGCACAAATCACAATGGTGCGACTTCTCCATCAGATGATATCTTCTCATATGTCGCCTCAACATGGCCGGATTGCTGTAAATGTTCTCACAAGCCGTGCATTTTATCGGTTCCCTTGACATTCCATGGTCTTTCGCCATGTGCTCCAATTTTTGGTAATGATCCGAGAATCTTTCAGGACAAAACGAACATTTAGATCTCCTGTGGTCACCTGTATGAACGGCTCTCTCATGGTTTTTCACCTTCACTCGTGTATCGAATATCTTTTCGCAGAACAAGCAGGCAAATTCACCAACTTTATGTATTGCCGACGAGTGGGCTTGAAGAGTAGTTTTATTAATAAACGCCGCGCCACAGCTCTTACATTCGTAGTTCTTGTAATGGGCGTTCATATGGTCCCTAATTCTCTTAAAACAGTTGAACCGCTTCGAGCAAAGCGTGCAAGGGAACTCTTCTCCCTCAAATTTAAATGGCAATATATGGTTGTTTATATCCAAGTGCATGATTTTCCCGTGACTGGCGAGGTGCTTCATCATTTCTTCAAGATTCTCTATAGTGACCTCGCAAATTTTACAAGTAGACTCTGTTACATCCAATTTAACCACATAAGGTGCTAGAGGCTGTCCTTCCATAAACGTTTTCTTTTGTTTATCGTCGTGTTCTTTTAAAGTGTGTTGCTTTAAATCAGCTGGCTTCTGGTATCTTGCAAGACAAAAGCAGCATACGTAATTTAAGGCCACTTGGTTTCTTATTGGAGTCGCATTGGTGTTTAATAGAATCGTTCTTATGTTACTGAGATGCTTATTCATGATGTTCCTTACACTTTTTTTACTTACTGAAGGCAAACGTTTCACTGTTGCTCTTTCCTTATTTTCCATTGTTATACTTTCTAAACCTACAGTCTTATTGGTTTCTAAAGGAGTTTTCTTGGCAATTGTGACGGTCCAATTGTTTGATGGTTTAGATTTTTCAGGTTTGTATTTAACGTTTTTCGTTCTTAATTTACTACTTACATCTGCCTCGGAAACCTCAATAATTATACAGGTTTCGCTGCCGTTACCTACAAACAAAAGTTGTGAATTAAAATTCTTGGCATCAATTTTTAGTGATATAGGAACAGAATTGTATTTAAACCACGAAGTAACAGATATGGCTCACTTTGTGTAGATCATTACAGACCAATTGGTCCATGTAGATCGCATTAGAAGACTTATGTTGCGAAGTGTGCAGAATTGTGGAAGATGTTCAACACTTTAGTGGAATTGGTCCAGGATACGAGCGGAACGAGAATAGTTAGTAAGGGGCTCTTAATTTGAAAGATTTAGGTATGTTATATAAAGTTATTTCAGAACTTAATTGGAAAGAAACGCATAGTCTCACTAGCCCTGAGTGAGCCCTCACTAGGGCAGGATTGAGTATAATTTTTTATTCGTATTATTTAGGTGTAGGTGTACGGTCAAGCCGCACATCATTCCTAAGCGGATGTTACTTAAGTTAGTCACATTAAAACTTCATTGACAACGGACATGTATCATTCGCTTTCCATCTCACTTAATAGTCAATTTACAAAAGTTACATGTGCTAGATACAGTACGTACGGTATGTCACCTGTACATATATTTCTGTCGTTGGTTGTTGTAAATTTTAAGTAGTTAAGTATAATACAGTGACTTGATTTGGTAAAATGGACTATTGACACTTTAAGTGTGTAGTCATTTGTTTAACAGTTCATTATTTGTTAGTTCCAAATATTGCCACTAGATGTTGTTGTACATCTCGCTACATCGCGACACTGGAAGTATCTGCATTTACTTAAGAATATTGTGTTTCTTCAAGAATCAATCTCACGGCATTTAATAAATATTGGTGTATTTAGTATAAACACAATTCAGACCGATTTTGAAATAAAACTGCGTGCGTGTTGACATTCGATTATTAGAAATGAATAAATGCGTGTATAAAATATCCTTATCTCAGCAAAGAGACCTTATTGTCGGTACAAACTTATTGACTTTGGTTAATATTTTTTAACATAAAATTTCGTTGTTTCAATATTATGTGTAAAAAAATTAAAACATGCTCTAACATGTGCTTTTAAGATAAAGCGATAAAATGTTTCTTTTTTTTTTAATTTTACTATAATCTTAATTTCCGGGAAACTAGAACCGACGACAATAAGGTCCCATTTTCTCTGATAATGTGAGGAAAGTATCGGCCACTCGGGCGATCGCACAAATATAAACTCCTTAGCTCCTTACCAACATATTCAATAAGCGGATTGGCAGCGCAGCAAACATAACGCAGAACAAACCTATGCATTCAGTTAGATCAACGAAAATGATTTTTTTAAATCACCGAGTTAATTGTTTTACGAATGCAATATTTGTCCGATTTTGGAGTTCATTTTAGTGTCATCTCTGCTTCAGAAAGTATTTTCACTAAAACTGCATTTGTTTATAACTTAAATAATTTATTTTAATTAGAATTAAAAATTACATAGGTATTGTATAAATTACATTCATTTGGCCGTATGTGTGACATGGGTGTGGGTGTGACATGTGACAATTCTACTACAACGGCATGAGATCGGGGCAAGAGATAACTAAAATCAAATCAGTTATTTTATAGTAATACAAAACAATTAAAAAAATAATCATCGCATTATTAATTATTTTAAATGTTAGGTTGGGCTGATGAAACAAAAATACCTTAATAAAATAACAAATATATAATATAATAATAATACATATAAAATTGCAAACGCCCATTGTTTTTGGCATACCTACACAAAAAAAAGAAATACAATTTAAAAATATTTAAAAGTTTGAAATTATTAAGTAATATATCCGTAGCTTAAAAAGTAAATTAAGTTATTAACCGAACAAAAACGATATTCCACGATGACTCGGAGACCTACATTAATTTTATTCGTCCAGCTAGCCCAGCTGGTAGTCCAGCCTGCGGTGCAACGTGTTCGATTCCTGGTCGGGCAATCACTTGTTTAAAAACAGGTGTTTGTTCTGGTCTGGATGTTGCATGTTTTGTGTTCGTGTCTGTATGTGTCTCTGGGCCCACGACACAGGGAACCCTAGTGCGGGCCCTTTGAGTGTAGAGTTATTTATTTTAAAAATGCACTAAATCTGGATATTGAGCACGTGCAAAAATTGACAATTATCACGCGAAACCAGTTCAAATTTTCTCATGTGACAAGCTCTCCATGCTTTGATCGCATATGACTCTTCCAGCTGCACTTTTGGACAAATGTCTGTCCGCAATGCTCACATTTGAATCGTCTATCGTCCTCGTGAATCCTCATATGCTCTCGCAAAGTATTCTTCCTTCCATAAGACTTTAAGCAAACGTCACATTGATAATGTCTCTCTCCTGTATGCTTCAACATGTGATTCAAAAGACTCCTTTTGGTGAAGAACTTCGACTCACATAAATCGCAATGATGCGGCCTCTCCATCAAATGATCTCGCCTCATATGGCGACTCATCATAGCCTTACTGTTGCAAATCTTCTCGCAAGCCATGCATTTTATAGTCTCTCGCGCCATTCCGTGGACTTTAATCATGTGCTCAATTTTTTGATTGTATCCCGTGAATTTCTCCGGACAAAACGAGCACTTGCTTCTTTTCGGATCGCCCGTGTGCACAAACTTCTCGTGATTCCTCATTTTCACTCGAGTATCAAACACCTTGTTGCAATAGGAGCACGCAAATTCGCCAACTATATGTGTTACCGAGTGCGACTGCAGCGTCCTCTTGGTAATAAATGCCGCGTCGCAGTTCTTGCATTCGTAGTTTCTGTAGTGAGCACTCATATGATCTCTGATTCTCTTGAAGTATTTGAATCTCTTTGAGCAAACTGTGCAAGGGAACTCTTCGCCCTCAAATTTAAATGGCAATATATGGTTGTTTATATCCAAGTGAATAGTTTTCCCGTGGCCGGCGAGGTGCTTCATCATTTCATCAAGGTTTTCTATAGGACTCTTGCAAATTTTACATGTAAATCCTGTTATATCTATTTTAACAACGTAAGACGGTAGAGGGTGCCCTTGCATGAACGTTTTCTTTTGCATGTCGTCGTGTTCATCTAAAGTGTGCCGTTTCAATTCCGCCGCTTTCTTGTATTTGCCGGAACAAAAGTGGCATACATAATTTAAACCTTCCAGATTCCTTATTGGAGTCGCGTTGGTATTTAATAAAATCGTTCTAATGTTATTGAGATGTTTATCCATGATACTCACTTTGCTTTTCTGATATATTAAAGGAACTTGTCTCAATGACACCGTTTTATTTTCGCCCGTCATACTTTTATAAAGTACAGTCCTCTTGGCCTCTAACGGAGTTTTCTTTGTAATCGTCACGGTCCAATCTCTCAGAGCTTCTCGCTCAACTGGTTCTTCCTTAATCTTTGCTATTGCTAATTTGCTACTTACATTTGCCTCAACCTTAATATTTTGACAGGTTTCGCTGCCGTTACCTACAAACAAAAGTAGCGAATTAAAATTCTTGACGACGTCAATTTTAGGTTTTCTGTCTTATATAGAGTTGAACTGTAATTCACGAAGTAATCGGATACATTATCAATTTTATAGGGTCGAGATGGATTGAGTATGAGTACTTCTTGTTGCTGTTATTAAAGTTTTAAACAGTGTGTTTGTATTTGTGTTTTTAGGATTCTCTAAAGAATTTTCCGTGCGAGTTAAAACCCTTAACTAAAACTGCATTGTATATATGTTAATTAATTTATTTATCATTAACTTTAATTGCATATAACAGGGACATTAGATCAGAAAATATACAAGATAGTAAAAAGCTAAGTATTGCAAAGCAATATTTCTTTTATACCTGTATGTTACACAATGCCATTCACATAATAAGACGGTTCTAAAACTATGAACAACTTTATGAGACATGGCCATAAATTGAGACATTTATGGTTTTTTGTGTTACATTGCTGCAAGTTTATGAGACATCGCGATAGATTACTCGAAAACGATATGTATTATTTCAAATTACATAAAATCGACGAATCGAGAATAATCTCCTTTTAGTCAAATAATTTAACAAAAATACAACATTCATAAGATGACATATGGTAGATAAGCAAAAGTTTTGAAATCTTATTCGTATAAAAACATTAATGTATTTTTGTCTTTAAGATACCTTCATTTAATAAATACAATACAATGTCATGTTCATTTAGTTCATATTTCACACATACGTTATATACAGAGAGTGCCGGCGATAGATGGTCGGGAGGATGATCGCCCAGGGCGCCAAACAATGATGCGTCATTTTGGGCGGTATATCCAATAAAACTCACATGACTACCAAATGAAAGATTTTAACATAAGCTACATTTTTTATTATGGCAACAAGGCCCTAAAGTGCCGAGGAATTGAGATATCTGTCTTATGTTCAGAAATATCTCAGAAATGTTAAGACGATATAATCACCAGCGGAAGCACAGTGGGCCAAGGTTCAGGGTCTTAGACCGAAACTTTGGGTGATCCATCCTGTGGAGAGATGTGATTGAGCAAGTGTCAAGTTTTCTTCGTAATAAACAATTTCAAAGTCTAAAACGTATCATGACAATGTCCAGTCCCGTCGGAGTAAGTCGGGAGTCGCTCAGTAAAGCGATAGTAGGTTCACCGAGGACAGAAGAGGACTCCTTGGAAGCAACGAAAAACGCAGACCCACGCCCTTTATTTGATTATCACAAACACCACGCACGAAAACACTTTGAAGTTTATTAACCTATCACTATTGTAACATTTGAGATTTTCCCGTTTTTCACACATATTTATCTATGTAAACGGGTCTTAACGCGAATGTGGTCCTTATTTGACCCGTTTAAATAGATAAAATCAAATAAAAATTCAACTACAGTTCTCGAGTTTAACACCGCACAATTTGACGTTTTAATTTTTTCTTAAAACTTACGTGCCTTTATAAGGAGGCGCCACGACAATCTCGCGAGGGCGTCATTATTGCCAGCGCCGGCACTGTATATACAGATTCTTATTTCTAGATTTTTGAGACAAAACGTACACATACGTGAATCCTTATTATACTCTAGAAAAATAAATTAGATGTTTCTTTTATTATACACACATATATTATATGTACATCAATTTATTTTTAATTTTGAGAACGACATTCAGAAACCTAACTTAAGGTGCTGTTAAAACGAGCGCTGTACGTTTGAGCGCTATTGAACCTTAACCGTTTCTGAGTCTAGCTTTCAACTACAAGGGTTTAAGACCATCAAATATCTATAAAGATCACTGACCTTTAACGCAAGTCTTAAAACTTCAATAGCGCTCACTCAGCATTAACCATTCCATTTTAGATTCTATTAATATCACATCAAGATGGTCATCAACAGCCTTTAACCTGCAGTTAACCTAATTGTATGTTGCTATAATACACGCTATTGTAAATACACGAGATCACTGTTAACACAACCTGAAATAATCTTCATCTTAAAAATGTATATAGATAAAATTGTTTATTTACGAGCAATAAAGGGCTCATAGAATATACGAAGCAAAAAAATAATAATTAAAAAATAAATAGGTATATGCACTGTGTGTTGTACTGCTCGTCGTCGTTCAGAAGTCGCCCTCGGAGAGTACTCCAACTCCCTAACTCTAATTTTAGAGTTAGGGAGTTAGGGTCCCAACTCCCAACAATTTATTTTCTGTATTTCTGGGGCACGAGCTTCATTATCAACAATCACAACAACAGTGTCTTCTTAAAACAGTGCACCAACGTTAGCGCCACAAATTCAGGTCCGGTTTCACTCCTTTTTAGGTACGAGAATTTTCTTATAGAAATTGGCACGATTGGTTGAAAAACCTAAAGCAGTGAAATCAGTCACCACGAACCTGAATTGACGCACGAGCCAGTTGACTCGGACATATCACCAACCATAACGTTATGTGGTCTTATAACAGCGATGCTATAAGATCCACTTTAATACTCAATTTAGCTCGTTCGGAACAGAGGCTCATTCTGGTGGGTGGGTGTACTTTTGTGGGTATCTGTATTGTTACTCAATATTCTATACGTTTGTATAAGCATTTTGGGAGAGATGAGAGTTCACTTAGGCAAAACTTGAGGCATTATCACAGTATTATTCTTACAAATCCCATGATTTTTCTTCATATGCTTCCTCCGACTGTTCTGCGTTGCGTATGCTTTACCACAGACATCACATTTGAACTTCCTCTCATTCGTATGCGTAGCCATATAATGTCCAAGCATATGTCTTTTGATAAAAAATCCCATACTGCAGACAGAGCACTCGTATGGTCGTTCCTTCAAATGCACACTTCGCATGTGAAGCATCAAATTAGACTTCAAATTGAACCTCTTATCACATTTATCGCACTTTATTCCCTCGACGTTATGCACTTGCATCATATGCCGAGTCTTCTGATAATAATTCTTGAACCTCGCCTTGCAGATTTGACAGACGCTATCGCCGGCGATCCCCTTATGCTCCGTATTGACATGTGCTTTCTTCTTCGACTCCGCAGCAAATACTTGCCCGCAATGTCGGCATGGGAAACTAGACTTCTTCTTCCCATGCGTAGTCTCATGGCGGTTTAATCTGAAGCTATTCACGAAGCCAGCACCACAAGTCGTGCAGATAAAATTTCGGTAATGTATGTTCATATGCTGCATCAGAAGCTTCATATTGTGGAACACTTCTGTGCATAGACAGCATTGGATCTGCTGCTCATTGGTTAACTTGAACGGCTGGAAGTAGTCTGTAACACCTAAATAATACTTCTTCTCATGATTGTTGACTAGATGTTCCGTTAAGGTTCCTAAAGACTCCATTGGTTGGTCGCATATGATGCATTTGAGATTGACTACATCGAGGAAGGCTACGAAACTGCTCATGCCCGATCCAGCTTTGTACGTCGGCTTCTCTTTGACGTGGTCATTGTGCGTGTGCGACCTAAGGACTTCTGGATCCGGGTAGGTCTTAAAGCAGTAAGCGCATATGTATCCAGCATCATTCCTGTCTTTGAAAGGAGTTGCATTTGAATATTTCAACAAGGTTGTGAGATTATGCCACTGCTTCTTCATCTCTGGCATATGCTTTTCGCGTAAAACTAGCTTACTCAAAGATTCATTTTCCTCTCTTTCTTCCTTAATTTGTAGTTTGCTTCGTTTTTTTGTCGCTCCCGTAACGCCTATAAAAGAAAAATCAATCTTGTGACTTGCTGTCTCTTCTTCATTTAACATGTAACACCAATATGAATTAGGTAAACTTTTTATATACGCGAATTTGTAAGCAATTTTTTCCACTGGAAAATACCTAGTCATAAACATGATTAAACGTAATCAAATGTTACGGTACCCCACAAGGAAACAAAAACAAGCTAGTCCATGAGTATTGGATCATCCTTCGAGGTATCGAAACCAAAATGTGGATACGTGTCTGGACAGAATATACAAAGTAGTTTGGAAGCTGAAAAACGTAACTTGCGGCATACTTATATTCTAATCAAAATTTGGGGCACATCTGAACTAAAAATATAATTAAAAGTACATATATGGATTAAAAATAATAAAGAAAAATTAAGTAAAAAATCACTTGAATAAGTGACTGTATAAAACCGCCGAGAATTTGTCACAATTGTGCCCTTAGTTACACCTCCCTGATGAGTAATTTAGGTTACACTGCGCCACACTGGATGGGGAGCAGTGGTCTATAATATGGTTCTTTTACATTACAGCACTTCACTCTCTCTAGTGTTGGACAGAGGCTTCTCCGCGGCCCTATACCACATAAGATCTAACGCTGACCTGGCTAAAGGGTGTAAATGCATGGTTTACAACACAGCAGTACGCGGTCTCCATTCAAAGACGTATCTACCACATCAGTTTTGTAACAAGGTACGGCTTGTAAATGAAAAATCTTATCGTGACGATCTCTCACAGGAGCAAATCGCGTGTGTATCGCATATTGGGTCGGCGATGGCTCATATAATTACCATTGAAATTAGTGGCGCGGGCGAGAATATCGTCGCGAGAGAGTCGCTCGTGTAGTTGGCGCCTTAGCTTAGATGAAAATTAGTTAAATGGTAAGCTCTGCTTATTTCATTATATGAAATGCACGCCCTTGCAATCACTAAAGATAAGCCAAAAGGCCCAAGTGTCAAATAAAAAACGTCTTTAACCGTATATAACTAAAGTTTATTTTACTTCAACATTCTATATTTTACTTATTAACATGCAGAACTTACAGCAAGGTTTTACAAAGTAAACATCGGAATGAGGTTAAGATATATGTAAAAATAAAAAATATATTTATAATTATGTTCGACCATCGAGTGATGAAAACGCCTACAGAGGTCACTGTGGCGAGACTGTACATCACCATGGTTACGTTTTTCTTGTGTATTGCACTATTATGTTTTGTTTTTCTGTGCAAATGGATCAAGGCATCCCATAATCTTATCTTCAATAAACGACTATGACAAAAATGTATCCTCTTTTGAATACTACCTAACCATTTGTACAAAAAGTAAAAAAAACTGGATGTAGTGTATTTAGTAAAAAAAAAAACACTTAAAATTTTCATATCGCTTGTAACAACTACTCGAGTAATAACAAAGGCAATCAAATTATCCGTATTACTACGGGTAGTAAAATTGGTAGTATCGCGGCCAATAAAGGTGATTAACTCTAGATTCATTATCGGAACTCATAGTTTTATGTCTTGTTGTCACAATCAAATTCACCAATGTCCACCGCTGGCGGTCAAAGTAGTGGCCGAGAAAGGGAATAAATAGAAATCATAATTAATAGACAATGGACGTTATGGAAGATATTTTCGTTTTTGCATTGCGCGACACATAATGGTGGTTAAAACAATGATTTAAACAGACGCTAAAGCGTGAAAATCCCAAAACGGTTACAAATTAATACACGTATACGGTATCTCTATCTCATGCCTGTATTGCTGGATATGAGCCATCACCGGCAATCATGGCGTTGTCATTGGATGCAGAACAACGTCACAGCCGCGTATTTACCAGGGAACAAATATCGCGGGATATGCATCGCCTAACACCGCGTAACATTGTGGGATAACACACAGCTTAAGGCTCCATTACATAAGGAGAGTTTTTTGAACGGTTCGGACGAGAATATTGTATACAAATCTCGTATACAACCAAACTACATGCAATTCTGCCTACAACTGGTCACATGACGATAAAAACTCGACGATAACACAGGTCACTTGATCGGACGAATATAACAGTCGTTTATACTAGCTTTTGACTGATGTTTGAGTAAACTCTCCTTGTGTAAATAAGCCATTACGGAGGTGTGTGATCGCGGAACAAGATGTCGCGATGCTTGACGTTTCAGACAAAAGGCGTAAAAAGAGCTAGTCGTTAGTCGTGAAAAGTGGCTAAGGGTTAACAAGGCGGCTACCACAAGCCCTAAGGAACCACACCACCTCTAAAACAGTGGACTCGCCAATCCGTCTGCCTTTTTGAGTCCAGCCATGAACTATAAAAGGGCCCGTTATGAATACGAAGCTTAACGCAACATGACGACACATCGGCCACGGAATGAACTTGGACAAGACAAAAATCATGTTCAATGAAGATGTTCCGTCGGGACCGGTCAGCGTCGAAGACGTGACACTCGAAGTTGTTGGCCATTATGTCTATCTTGAGCAGACCATCCAATTTCAGCACGGTCGATAGATAGCAGCATTTGGGGAAAAGCGTCAGCTCTTCTCATCGCCTATACCACAAAGTTTGAAATCTTCAATCAATGGGTGGTGTCAGTTATAACGCACAATGGTACTCCCAGAGGCCACGTTGTACCATTGTGCGTTTGATCCCAAGTTCAAAGTCACTCAGAGAGCTATGCTCGGAGTTTCGGGAGCCAAAGAACGAAAGTTACCGACACCGCTCATAGAATCAGCATGCTGAAGAGACAATTGACGGGTCATATTTGTCGCAGGACCGGCGGTCGACGGTCAAGACGAGTTTTTGAATGGAAGCCACGTACAGGGCAGCTTGGGGTAGGACGTGAAATGTTGACCGAGCGCGGGAGAGGCCTGTATCCAACGAGGGACACGGTGATAGTATGCTATACAAACGCAAATACTGAAATAACGCAAAAGCGGTTGTTCCGTGTCTACCCTTTATAGGAATCATATATGTAAAACAAAATAAGATTATTAAAAAAACAATCTTTGAAATCATCCCTTAAACATTGGCCTAGAAATCACAAGTTAGAAAAGAGTTTTTCATAGGTTTTCGCGATTACTATACATTGCAATTAAACAACTTTTAACGGTTTAAATCGCGTATATTTGACATAATTTATATCCCGACGTTTCGAACACTTTGCAGTGGACGTGGTCACGGGGTGACCACGTCCGTCGTTCGTTCGAAACGTTCGAAACGTCGGGATATAAATCATGTCAAATATACGCGATTTAAACCGTTAAAAGTTGTTTAATTGCAAGAGTTTTTCAATTTGTTATCGCAGCAAAATTTATTTTTACACTTTAAAAAGATATTCGTATACAGGGTGGCTGTAACCAAACCTTTCTCGAATTATGACACCATTGATTCCGTATCTAATTCTGAGTTCATTGATGTGAAAATTTACGAATATTATTTGGAAAAAAAAACTTCTTCAATGTTTTGACCAAATTTTTCAGTCAAATTTGTTGATTTTTTACTAATAATAAGTAACATTTAATAATGTTACATATTATTAGTAAAAAATCAACAAATCCAAAAATCCATATCAAATAAAAACAGAATCATAAGCAAAATCCGTGGTTTCAACATCGGGAAAGGTTCATACACCCCCTCCCTGTATATACACACTACAATGTTTGAAATGTCATTGTACTTTTAGTTTCTGTTTAAGCTCTTAAACTAAAATAAACTTTACATAACCTAATATATTTTCCGTTGATGCACACTAACTTTTAACTGAACTGCTCCAGTTTTTCTCGGTGACAGAGCGAATATTTGCTTCTAAAAGGAAATCGGGTCCAAACTACATGAACGACTCTTTAATTTTGTCCGCTGCCGCTTTCTTCTTGCTCTCAGCAGCAATCTGCTTCAAAGTCATATCTCTGTTATCTATCAAATGCTTCACATCGTCAAACTCCTTGAAAATATCCAAGTCGTCCTGATGGAGACGTACATGGCTCTTCAAACTGCACTTCTGCATGAACGTCTTCTTACAAATCTCACATTGGAACCGCTTCTCGTTTTCGTGCATTCTCAAATGTTCTTTCAAAGTTCTAGCCCTCGCGAAAGACTTGCCACAGATATCGCAACAATAGATTTCGCCCCCGTTATGTCTGGTCATGTGGTCTAAGAGACCTCGTTTCGAGAAGAACTTTGCATTGCACATATCGCAAAGATAACTCTTTTGTTGGAGATGATGGTGTTTAATATGGCGATTCAGCTCAAACTTCTTCTTGTAAATCTTATTGCAAGCATTGCAAGGGTATATTACGGGGGTTTCGTTGTGAACTTTGACGAGATGTTCGCTCCGGTCGTAGTAGCTGACGAAAATTTCTGGACAGTGCGGACATTTATTACGAAGCCATCCCCCTGTATGCACCCCCTTTTCATGATTACGCTTTTTGGATAGAGAAGTGTAACTCTTCCCGCAGTAATCGCAAGGGAAATTGCCTTGTTCGTGAGTCTTTCCGTGTTTTCTTAAAGCCGCTATGGTAATGTAGCCGGCACCGCATTTCCTGCAGCAGTAGTTCCTGTAGTGACTGCTCATGTGATGGTACAGATTCTTGAACGATATATGCACCACAGAGCATACGACGCATGTGAAGTTCGTGCCGTTTTCCAAGCGAAAAGGCAGGATAATGTCCTTTATGTTCTTGTAAATGGTTTTGTTGTGGACAGAGATGAGATGCTCTTTGAGATCGTTCAAGTCTTTCATTTCCGTGGCGCAAACAGTGCAGCGAAGGTTGGTAATGTCGACCTTAATAGGGTTGTAACTGAGTTTATAGTCGATCATGGTGTTGAGCTTGTCTTTCTCGCTCTGTTGGGCAGTGTGTTCGCGCAATTCGTCGATGGTCGAGAAACTGACGGCACAGTAGAGGCAGGAGAAGCCTTTCATGGTTTTATCTCTGAAGGGACTCGCGTTGGAGTACTGAAGGATCGCGGTTAGGTTGACTCTGTGCTCAATGCGCTCTGGCGTCGCGCTATCGTCCGACTTTCGTTTCTTTTTCCTGCGCTTGCCGCCGGCCGTTCCTATAACAGAAACGATCATCTCAATTATCTTCATCCAATCCATTTTCTTCTTACAGTATAATTTAGATGTGATTTCTGTTTCGTGGCGATTTCGGAGGATCCGTGATAAACAATTCTCATTAGTGCCAGTCATCGCACGATGTTTGGATATTCTGATCTAAAACATATTTTTTTTTTTTCTTGTGGAACAGAATAACACTATAATTATATTCTGATATATTTTATGAACATAGAATAATATTTTATGATTATAAGTAAATCAAGATAAGATCGAGCGATCTCAATTTCTAAGCATTTTTATCGCAGCAATTTGGATGTAAATACCGAAATTTGTTAGCGTCCCATATATTATAAGGTCCTACAAAAATAGTGTGAAATATTTTAATATGCCATTCACTAAAACTATTGATATCTAATTAAAAAATAAAATGTATTTTATGATTTTTTTATTACATTAAAAATAAATAAAATAAGTGATTAATTTACTCGTACAGTGCATAACACTATATCCGCGTTCGCTAGCTTACGGTTTTTGGACATTGAACGCGCCCAGTTCTATTTCGCTTAGATCTTTTGACCTTTAAAGAGGCCCACTTTTGACCTTTGATGGGGACCGCAAATTTATAATAAGCTGCCGAGGAATATTGTGGAGGCAGGCTACAAATGCCTGTTTTAAATAACAACTCAAATTTTTTTTTAGCTGACAGCACACCATATTCACATCGAATGAGTATTGCGTGAGATAATAGGTATTTTATAATTGTTATTTAGTGATAGGCAACGTAACATTGCATTGACTTTTTGACATCCTTATTTGACTAAAATTACATATAAATAATATATTTTTACATTGTTATTTTCTTTACTCATTTTTTTTTAAAGATGATATAAATTCTATTTTTTAATTGTACTTATTGCTTACATTTGCATGCCCTAGTTTAGAGGTGGAATATGACGGCCTATTGCTATTGACAACTATTTCTGTACACATATTCGGCAAATAAATGGATTTGAATTAGGATTCTGTTTACGTAATTCACGCGTACTTAGTAGATTGAATTTTTAATCAGTTGGTAGTTTGATTTTAATTTTCCATCACATATGTAATAAAAAAAAAAAAGTACAATTTATTTAGAGCTGGTATTTCCTAGCCTTTTAAAAAAAAAATATATGCGGTTGGAGTAGGAAGAACAGAAGTCCGTAGGAGAGGCCTGTATCCTAGCATTCGAGTCATAATTTGATGGTATAGTATGGTCGTTTGATAATTTAAAATATATTCCAAAAAGACATCTTCAATAGTTTATTTTTTTATACAATAATTGGCAGAGGAGCGGGCGGGCCACATGATGGTAGGTGGTCACCACCGCCCATGGACATCT
The DNA here is from genome assembly GCA_914767545.1 of Sesia apiformis. Classification (NCBI taxonomy): domain Eukaryota; kingdom Metazoa; phylum Arthropoda; class Insecta; order Lepidoptera; family Sesiidae; genus Sesia; species Sesia apiformis. Next base: position 2,878,078 of record OU611975.1, read on the forward strand.
GCAACACCAGGGGGGTTTGCGAGTGCGCTGCCGACCTTGCAAAAAAAAACTATAATAAATGAAGGTTTTCCAACAAATATTTTAGTTAAAAATAGTTTCCATTTGTATTAAGTATTGTAACTTTTCTTACCATTTAAAAATTTGCATTAAAACATCTTTAAAAATGTTACTAAATGATTTTCAATATGTATATTTCAGTGCGTTTATGTTCTTGCTTTTCCCGTCTTAACGATGCAACTTTAGTTGTCTGCTGAATTGATTCCATGTCATCTAGCATTTCATCAATTTCTAAATTATCCCGTACGTCATGTGATTCATCTTTAGTTGCAACTTCTTTTTCAATTTTGTCCTTTTTCCGACCATAGTTTACAATGCTTTTGTCTATTCCAAAGTCTCTTATAATATTATAAAGATCAACTTTACGCAATTCTTTCAATTTCGAAATACCGTTTTCAGTCTCATGCGCATCTTTCATGATTTGATTCAAACTATCTCCCTTTTTTATTCTATCAGCTAATGTTAGCCTTTCGTCCTTCGTAAGTTTCATACAACCTGATGTTATTGAGTGCCCGACATGAGTTTTCTGATAAGTAACCTCGTAAGTTCCAATATCATGGTCTTTTATCAAAGTAATTCTTGCAGGGCAAGTCTTGCCACTTCGTATGCTTGGTTTATTGAGGCATTTCTTAGTAGCGTTCGATTTGAAAGATCCCGATCTGTTGCAAAAGTAGTAACACTTTTCCACTTTGTTGTTAGATTTTGTGCTCCACCATATAGAGGATCTTTTGTAAAATTGCACTGCGTGAGTTTTCTCCGTGACGGATTTCCACGCAAGGAAATCTGAAAAAAAATCCTTCTTTTAAAGATGTTCGTGTTAAATAGTCAAATAACTTGACAATTACTATTTGAATTCCAAGGTACTTTAGTTTAAAGAAGCCGGTAAAGTTAGCATGAAGTTGTTATTATTATGTTATGATAAGTATTCGTAGAAACTCCATTATTTTTAAAATTGGGTAACATTAATTATTCTTAGATGTTCTTCACGAAGATTATCAAATTAAGCTATCAATCACACCCAACTGATTCTGGCTTAGAATTCTAAGCATTACCTACATAGGTATACTGTCATTACACTATGCTTTCTTAACACGAAAAATAAACAAAAACGACTCACCATCATAACTTTGAAAGCTTAAATACTCAGTTTGTATGTTGACGCGATGTGACATACTTAGATGATGGTTTAGTTCCTCATAACCTTGAATTTGTTTATCACATATTGGACATTGTCTTTGTCCTCGCTGTTGCTGCCCATTAATACACGTATGTGTAGATTGATAGGTGACGAAAATTACTTCCGAATCATGGATAAACTCAATTCTAGCTGGACAGACTTTGCCTCTGCCTGGGATGCGAGATTTTCCCAAGAAATGTATAGGGTGACAATGATAGTATTGACCACCGGAATCTGATGTTCGTTTGAGGAAGCAGACGCTATTTTTGCTTTCAATATCGTCTTTCCACTTAGTGAAGTCTGTTAGAAATAAGATTAGAAATATATATTTACAATTTGTCATAAAAATGGATGAAACATGGAATTAAGAAAGTTTGGAGGTATGTTAATTAAACAATAATTAACCTTTAGAAATTTAAACATTCCTATTTATAGCCGATAATTCTTCACTGTAAAGATATATTTTTATAACCTGCATTTTGATATGTATAAATTTTTTGTCATTATTCTCTAGTTCACTATTTGATGTAATCACAAATATTATTATCAAATGGACCTTACCTTCTAAACCATCAAATATCAACTCTTGATAGTCCAATTTCACATCATGTTCCTTTGACAAATGTTCATCATGTTCTTCATGACTTTTTAACGTTTGCTCACATAACGGACAGTTCACTTTTAGCAACTTATACTTCGACCAATGCTTCGTCCTCATATGCTTTAACATATCCGAGGTTCCATCAAAAACTATGTTACATTTCACGCAAAGTCTGGTGTTTGCGGTTGGACATCCAACTGCCAAATGTTTGGCCAACCATTCCTCATTGAAGCAGACTTTTCCGCAACCTTCGCATAACGTTCGTAGGGTCATTTTGACATTTTCCCCATGGGTATCGCTGAGATGTCGCTTTAAGTTCGACCGGGAAGAAGACTGGTGACCGCAATGATTGCACTTCAACCCACTTTCAGGGCCCTCTGCAATGACAATGCAGAGGCGTCAGTGCAATCTCTTCACAATATTATGAAATAAGTATTTTAAACTTTTGGCGTTTGCCTCAATTTGGCATTTTAGAAGATTGTCTCCAAGTTTTAGTCGAGATTCAGTTTTGGATATGTGATCCAGCGTAGATTTTCGTGTAGAATATTTCACGGCCAATTTTCTTTTGTTTCCAAAAACAGATGTTTGTGTTGTGATATGAAACTCCCTATCTACACAAAAATGAATACGTACATTTCTAAAAAAAATAATATTTTTCTTGGATTTGTGTCGATGGACAACGCTAGATAATGACGTCATATTAAAGTACCTACATAAAAGTAGAATTTCATTAAATCGTTATTAGGTTAATCAAGCAACTCGTCAAATTGATCGTGTATTTTGTGCCGCTATAGATCCGGAGACGCACCGATGTGCCGATAATCTGACACCAATATTGTCAATTTAGCACTCTAAAACTATTCATTCAGTTTATTAGTAATGGATACCAATGTCCAGTTTAACTGTAAGAGTTATTTGTTTAAACAAACTTTAAAATTAAGTCGAGATACGCATTACGTCGTTTATTAGACTATCCGATGAATAGTTTAAAAATTGTTATTATGGACTGTAGATACAGACAAAGAATGTAAATCAATAATGACAATATTGCAAAATTATAAAAGCGGAGATCATAATATCTGAAACCATAAGTTGGTTGTATAGAAACAAGATAGGTTCTCCCACAAAATGTTCCCCAATCCTTTCTACAAATCTGTTCCTACATCTCCAAAGGTGAGAGCAGCGCATCCAGGGGCGTGCAAAGTCTTGTCGTTCTAGACTGATGTTGGCATGTACCGCAGATATCAATAGGCGGAAGTATTTACTTAACACCACGTGGTCTGTATCTACGAGGGGCGTTCAATGTATTCTCGGTATCGGGGTGATATACTAATGATGAGGGTAATTAAATTATCTCATTAGTTAAAGACACTCTTTGAGGGTATAAATATAAAATTTAATTTAATTGTCACCATTAGTATTCGTGATATCATTACGAAAAGGCAACTAGGATGACTGGTACGACAATGTTGAAAAAAATCGAGCATCGCGCTGTGATAAAATTCCTTACTAAACAAGGAAAGGCTCAAAAAGTTATTCACGAAGAAATGGTGGCTGTTTACCAAGATTCTGCTCCTTCATTATCTACTATTCAGAAGTGGTCTAGTGAATTCAAACGGGGTAGAGAAAGTATTGAAGACGACCCCCGTGCCGGTGGGCCGGTTAGTGCCGCTACTGAAGAAAATGTCAAAATCGTTGAGAAACTTGTACTAGAAGATGCCCGTGTGAGAGTGAAAACATTAGCAGAAAGGACTAAGCTATCCGTGGGTACCATTCACACTATCCTACATGAGCATCTGAATCTGTCAAAGGTCAGTGCAAGATGGGTGCCGCGAATGCTCACGGCGCTTCAGAAACAAGTGCGAGTTGAGTGATGCAAGGAGTTTTTGGAGCTCTGTGGTGAAAATCCGCATAGTATTTTCGACCGAATCGTTACCGGTGATGAAACGTGGGTTCATCACTATGATCCTGAGAGCAAGCAAGAGTCCATGCAGTGGCATAAAAAAGGAACAGACCCACCGAAGAGTTTAAAGTCACCCCATCCGCCGGAAAGCTCATGGCCACAGTGTTTTGGGATTCTAAGGGAATCTTACTGATTGAGTACACAAAAAAAGGTCAAAGTATTACTGCCGCATCTTACGCAAACACCCTACGTAATTTAAAGGAGGCAATAAAAGAAAAAAGACGCGGAAAATTGACCGCAGGTGTATTGCTTCTTCACGACAACGCGCCGGTTCACAAAGGGCGCGCTGCCAAGGCTGCTGTGCGGGATTGCGGGTTTGAAGAAATCAATCATCCACCCTATAGCCCGGACCTAGGCCCTAGTGATTACTTTCTGTTCCCCAACCTTAAGAAAGATCTTCGAGGTAAGCATTTTTCCGACGATGAAGAGTTGAAGGCGGCAATTAATGACCATTTTTCAGACAAGGAAGAAAAATATTTTTCAGAGGGTATTGAAAAGTTACTTTCCCGTTCAAATAAGTGTATTGAGGTGATGGGGGACTACATTGAAAAATAAATTTTATTCAGAATTTTCTGCTTATTCTTTCATGCCTATACCGAGAATACATTGAACGCCCCTCGTATGTTTGCCGTCACGTTCCAATAAAAAAAACTCAATACCATTTGAAATTAACAATGTTCAATAGACAAATATCGACTTGAATGGTGATTTTCTGACATTGCAACGAAAAGTGTTTACTAGTTTACTAGTGTTGTACTAAGGAACGGACAAGCTGAACTTTCTTCTGTAGACAAATAGATGGTCAATTTATGATAAATTGCTACTGCCACTAAAACAATTGCAAAAAATGTCAATATTGTTGTACTAAAAAGCACACAAGCAGATGATTCGTCACCTGAGAAACTTGTAATAACAGATAGTGTATAGCGTTCTCCTTATAGATATATATATATATATATATGAAGATGCTGATAAATTATTTTAGCCGCCACACATTTGTAATATTTAGATAGATAGATAAAACTGTTTATTGCATATCAAACAGACAGTAATAGACATTGTAACACATGAACTGCAAAAAAGGCGGTCTTATCGTTAATAACGGTCACTGACAAACATTTGCCAGACAATCCTTATTATATATAACAGTCTAAATATGAGTCGATATACGAAAAAATGGCTTTTTAAATGCGAAGTTTTTTTTTTGGAATAGCTAAGTTCTTTTCTTAGGTTTTCGCGATTACTATATATAGCAATTAAACAACTTTGAACGGTTTAAATTACAGTGTTGCGTTGGCCTTGGGATTTAATTAATTTATCTAGGGATTCAGTCATTAAATTAATTAAATCCCTAAGGCCAACGCAATACTGCAAGACCTCTGAACACCGTGAGCGAATACTGCGTGCATAGGGAATGTTATGATTAAAAAAAATTTCAGACGGTAGTTCAAATAATTTCTTAATAGCTCAAGTGACAAATAAAATCAATTAGTCACCCCGTGACCACGTCCACTGCAAAGTGTTCGAAACGTCGGGATATAAATAATGTTAAATATACGCGATTTAAACCGTTCAAAGTTGTTTAATTGCTAAGCTAAGTTCTTGTGGCCCTAAGGGCCTTTCAAGAGTCACCGGACATATATAGTTTAGGGCGAGCGCAGAAGGCGCTCAGCCAGGAGCAGTGTGCAGCAACGAGCCCAAGGGCTCGGACCTCGGCTTAGGACGTTGCTTTGGGAGGGTACCGCGGGATCGCGAGACGGTGAGAAGCGCCCAGGCACGTGCCGATACCTGGTAAAAGTGTTGGCTGAAGGCACAGTGTTCACAGTGTAGGCAAGGTGACGTCCTCGTCTCCGCCGTTGGGACAGTGTAATGTGTAGCCTGTGAGTGTAGTGTCAGAACCGCATTGGCAGCAGTAATTGGGTAGTCGGTTAGACGTGCCGAGGATGACGACGGCAACGGCCTCATTCCTATTGGGGACATAGGTTAGGATGTCAACTACTAGGGGGTGGGGATGGTGGAAGACTCTGTCGTAGTAGCGTCGGGCGGAATCTTTCACGTATTTAACGATGGAGGGAAGTTCCCAAGTCCTTGTGGAGGTCAACATTGCGAGAGTACCATGGGGCAGCCACAGCCTTACGCACGAATCTATTTTGGAGGGTTTGGAGTGTTTTAATGTTGGAGGGGGCTGCGTGTGCAAAGACAACGCCAGCGAAGGTCATTGTGGGATCTACGCAGGTTTTATACAATGTCAGCTTATTTCTAAGCGACATTTTAGCTTTCCCGCCTATAATATGGTTGAGGCGACCGAGTACAAAAGCGGCTCAGTTTCGGACAGTTTTTATGTGTTCTCGGAAGGTCAGCCACTGTTCTAGGATGACTCCAAGATATCTGGTCTTCCTAGCCTAAGGGATAGTTTCACCGAAAAGGGATATCGGGAGTGGAGAAAGACGAGGCCTAGAGCTACGAGTGCCACCCATGGGAAAAGGGAAGCACATGGCTGCACTTTTTTCGGGTTTGACCTCAATCCTCCACCTCATTGAGGTGGGGAATGTCATTGGTGTAGAGGGAATAGAGCGTGGATGCTAGAACGGAGCCCTGGGGAACTCCAGCTCTGATTGAGCGAGAACTGGAGAGTGCCTTTAACTCTGTAGCGAAAGGTGCAATTGGTAAGGTAGTCTCGAATGATGAGAATGAGACTTTCAGGCACCTCGAGTTGGTACAGTTTATAGATTAAACCGTTGTGCCAGACCTTATGTCAAGGCGTTTACAATTCTGGGTGGACCTTAGTTTCAACAGCGATATGTGACTGGCAATTGCTGACTATAGTATTTGCAAAATCAGTATGTAGCTGTACTGCAGAATTTAATATTTTCATTTTTAAAATACTGGGTCACAGTAAGTTGATTCCACGATACGATTACGGTAATATTTCTCCATAGATGGTTCTCACATTGCTATTAATCCTATCATTAATGAGGGGGAGAGTGCACGCTGCAATCCAACAGCCGCTGGGCGTACTCGACTGGCCACGTTACCCCTCTCGCACAGAAGACTACCTTGAAATGTACTACATTTCCCACTTTATCTGATTTCCCTAATGTACGTACGTGTTTCGGTAGTGAGTGAGATGTGCCAGAGCCCATTCCCATCCTGTCCCTCCCCATTTCCCCAAACCCATTCCTATATCCAAAGGTAGGCAGCGCATCCGGAGGCGTGCCAACGTTGTCATTTTGGACTAATGTTGGCATGTATCACGGATGTCTATGGGCTACAGTATCCACTTACCATCAGGTGGACTGTATGCTCGTCTGTCACCTTCGTCCATAAAAAAAAAAAAATCAATTAACTTTAATCTCCAACAAAGGTTTTACTTATAAACATAACATGGGCCACAATGTAATTTATATCTCAGTTAGATTGAATTTAGTTTGTAAACATTAGTTCTTTAATAATTTTGCAATATTGTCATCATTAACTCATACTTACTATAACTAGAAATATAAGATGATATGTGCATTAGAAAAGCCTACATTTTCTAAATGTAATGTCTAAAGTACGAAAATTTACTTTCAATTGCTTTTGGATAAAAATTCCGGAAACATTTTAAATGAAATAAGCATGTTTTATTAAAAGTCTCACTAGTACTTCATGTGGAATATTTTTTTTCATGTATGTAAAATTTGTCTCTATAATGACTTCTCTAAAATATTCATAATGCAACTTTTCTAATGTATATCAAAATGAAACAGTGGGTTGTGGATTCATGTGGGCTATTTTAGAGAGTACATATATAGCACATTTAGAAAATCAAGAAAACTGTATTGATTAAAATGGCCCTTGGTTGCAGTCAACGTGTGTTAATTGTACTCACTGTATCACTATCACTACACTATAAATTTGTAGAATAGAAACTTCTTTATTTTCTTCATCTAATTTAACCGTAATTTGCACTGCGAATTCAAAGCGTAAAACTTTCCATATACAATTTCGCATCCTTAAATTTTAGAAATTATTTCAAGTATTTGACACTGTAAACCCATTTTATCTCACACAAATCACTATAAAATGACTTTTAATGAAGAATAATCCAACTTAGACATTATTCTCCACAACGGCAAGCACGACAGTGTCACGACACAATAAATTTAATTCTCAAACGAAAATAATAAATGTATATATTTTTTATTAAAATAATTTTGACGGCATACCCCAGGGGTCATATCTCAGCCCACATATAAACTCAACCACTGCCATTATTAAAAGTGATTATTCACTTACGTTTAGATGAAGTCTCGCCGTCGTTTTTCTTAACTTTCTTAGCTCTGGACGTGGACGCTTTAGCACCACGCTTTTTGGGTTTAACTTCTGGCACTAACTCTTCTTTTTTGATTTCGACTTCAAATTCTGTGAATATATTTTATAGTTATATGAAATGAAAATATCTTATTTGATGCATTGTACAAATTTTAAGATAGTTTTTGAATATGACTCATGTTATATATGAATATAATATGGAGACACAGCATGGAATGTCCTTCGAACAGATTGTCAACTTAAAATTGCCAATAATGGGTGGATAACAAGAAAGGACGATTGTGCATGGTGGTGGCAGGATGAGAAGAGACGAAGATCGTGTATGTGGTGAGCCTTGGGAGAGGGTTATATCCAGCGATGGAGAGACATAGGTTTATGGTATAGTGACGTCTATATCAGGTAGATATGCTAATGGAATTTATTAACAAAGTAATTTTATTGTAATAGGTCGGGGAGAAAGTCTTTTCGCATTTATGCCATTTGTGAAAAAGTGCAGCAAGATCGGCATATAAGTAGTTACGACATTGCCGATGAACTGGGCATTGACCACAAAACAGTTGACTCATTTTGAAAAAGTCGGGATTCACAAAAAAATTCGATATTTGGGTACCACACGAGCTCACTGAAAGAAACCTAATGAACCGTGTCCTCGTTTGCAATTCTCTATTAAAACGCAATGAAACTGAACCATTTTTGAAAAGATTGATGACTGATGATGAGAAGTGAATCACTTACGACAATAACGTGAGGAAAAGATCATGGTCTAAGTGCGGCCAAGCTCCACAGGATGGCAAACCCTGATTAACGCGCAATAAGGTGATGTTGTGTGTATTGCAAGTGTGTGTGTATTGTGGCGGGATTGCAAGAGCATCGTTCATTATGAGCTTTTGCCGCCTGGCAAAACCATCGATTCGGATCTCTACTGCCAACAGCTGATGAGACTAAAGCAAGAAATTGAGAAAAAACGCCCAGAATTGATCAACAGAAAGGCTGTAGTCTTTCATCATGATAATGCCAGACCACACACATCTTTGGCCACTCAGCAAAAATTGAGAGAGCTTGGTTGGGAAGTGTTGATGCACCCACCATATAGCCCTGACCTTGCGCCCTCAGATTTTCACTTGTTTCGATCTCTTCAGAATTCTTTAGGTAGTGTAAGGTTAACATCAAGAGAGGACTGTCAAAACTACTTGTTGCAATTTTTAGACCAAAAATCCCAAAATTTCTCCAGCAACGGGATCATGTCACTACCTACAAGATGGCAACAAGTTATAGAACAAAACGGCACATATATATATTATAATTGAATGTAATTAAACTTTTTAAAAAAATGTCTTGAATTTGTATATAAAATACGAAGAAACTTTTCCCTGACCTTATACATATTTTAAATTAATTGGTTGAGGTGTTTTGGATTTTCGTTATTTCAGTGACACATTGTATTCTTTTTTATAGAATACATGGTAGACAAGCGGGTGAGCCACATGATGGTAAGTGGTCACCACCACCCATGGACACCTGGAACACCATAATATATGTATTTAATACAAATATGTACATGTATTTGTGTTGATATATTCTGAATGTTTGTTACACTTAGTCAGTGTGAAGAGAAATATACTTTGTTGGTGTATCTGGAGTTTTACTATAATCCTAATGGGTCACTTACACAAGGATGGCTTCTCGGACACGAGTTTCTCGAAAATCAGTCAAAATAGTCAACAGTCAACAGTCATCAAACAGTCGATCTACTGTTTTTATCAACTGACTACTGATATCCCTGTTATCACAGTTTTATCTTCATGTTAACAGTTGTAGGCGAGAATCATATGTAGTTTGGTCACTTATGAGAATCATATACACTAGTCTCACCCAAACAGTTCGAGAAACTCTACTTGTGTAAATGAGCCTTAAGTTGTTGTTACTCACCTGCTCCAGAGAAGTCCTCCACAGATGCATTATTATCATTGTCCGACTCCGACCCTTCATTCATGTTCAATTCCATCTTCACTATGTCTTCTGAAAGAAAATAATACTTTAATTGGGTGGTTCTTTAAAAAAAAATACATACAAACTTAAATAAACATTAACAATTAATAAGTGAAATCAAATTATCTTAAGAAAGGTCTTATAAATCACAAGTTAAAAAGGATTGCACTACTGAACTGTGACATCAATTTTCAGTAGTACATAAACATGAACACATGAACATGACACTTACATTCATCAGTAAGTACATGAACACATGTATGAGGACAGATCGTGATAGTTCTCCACCTTAAAATATTCTCACTTATTTAACTATTTTTAAATGATTTTATAAATACCATACCATCTACCACTACCACAGGCATGGATCCACTTTCTAAGATGTGGAACCAATTTTGTTGAAATTTGGCAAATAAGTAAATTGTAATCTGTGTAGGCTTGTAGATTGTATGAACACTATGTGCACAGTCACAAGCAAAAGCTAGTTACAATATAAATAACCAACTTACGTTTGATGAAAAGTTTGTTCTGCAAACGCCGTTTGAATTGCTCTTCCGTGTGCAGCACTTGCTTCTTGAAGTTGGCAGCATTGCGGAGCTGTGTTATGCACACTTCACATATACCACCATTGTCACATTGTTCTTCTGCTGTACATAACTAGAGGAAAACATAATATATATTACTATCTGTGGTATTACAGCTAGTGTCTGACCGAAATTGATTTTAGTGGCTGAAACCGAAACAGAACCTTCAGCCGCAATAGCAGTTTCAGTCGAAACCAAAACTTTTCTTAGGGACTGTATTTACACACTGTAAACCTAAAATGGACTATTTTTAAATATCTTTAATGCAAAAAATCTTTTGGTAAAAGGTCTGGGCTGTGAACAGCTGTGTGGACCTTTTGAGAACACAAATCAGCCAGTGTGAGCAGCAGTGCTGGCATAGTGCAAGAAAATGTGACTTCTCAGACATCTCTCATGAACCTTTTCTATGACACTGGACAGACAAATGGTTGTGTACCACTCTGCAATTACTGTTCTTTTTTCTTCTAGGAGCACAGTTATGGCCGTGATATGGCCATAACTGTAATATCATACTGATAATAACACAGATATGGCCCGTTCAAGAGAAAAGACACAATATTTTTTTTTGTCAACGCTTGTGACTTGTCACAGTTTTATTGATCTTCTGTCATCTTCGAACACCCTTTCACAGTTTTGGCCATAGCAAAAGTTTTATCGATACCAAAATTTCAGCCGAAAGGGAACCTTCAATTGGGCACTAATTACAGCTAATGAATTAAACATATATGGGAGAATAGTGGATGCTTAACATGGCCATAAAAACCCTATACACTATTCAGCAAAGGTAAAGCAAACCAAGGAGTCAAAATATTGATGATATTGTTAACTCTTCGTATAATTGTGAGTTTGTGATTGTGAATAGACTACAATATGTGTAACTTGCTCTATGTCATATTTAATATACACACAGAAAATGTATTTTTTATAGGAGCTTTAGGTGGTAAAGATAATAAATGAATTTGGAAAACAGATACTGGGCTTTTAGTTCCAAATTCACTTGATAGATATTATTATTATTATGATATAAGAGGCGAGCAGCTCATCAACCAATGTTGAAGAGTCTACATGTTATGCTGGCAAGGGTGTTAACATAAAAACGTTAACATTTCGGTGTTTAGTACAAATCACTAACCATCGATTCTCATTCTTGGTCGGATCGTAGCCTTAGCCGTACGCTTATTTAGTCTGCGTGAAAGTCTAATATTTACTACGGTAACAAATCCACAAGTGTGGGACGCTGTTTGTAGAAAATACATGCTTTGACATTAGGGAGATCTTTGGTGGAATTCTCATGCTAATTTGCATAACTACTTAAAGATGGGAAAATTGACAACAGTGGGCTGACATTTACATAGAATTAATGCATACTTTTGACCACAATCGGGAGGTTTACGTGAAGTATTTCGTGCAGGTGTACTTATGAGTATATGATAAATTATAAAGACGGTAAAGACCAAATTAAGCAGTAAATAATGCTTACATTTATGTCAAAACAGTATCGTAACATGTCCGCATACACTTCTTCATCACCCATCCAACTAAATTTTGAGTTCACATCTTTGAACGTGCCCTCTGATGCACAACATCGGCACATACCAATGTTCATTGCTGACTCCATCGTGAAAAATTACATTAAATTAGTATTTACACTTAATTACTATCTATTAATAATGGATTAACACAAGAAATTGTAAAAATTAAAGAAGGCTACGCAACCGGTACGCCGCCATTTTCAGATACAAACTACAATTGCGTTCGAAAATTTAACGCATGAACAAATGTGATATTAATGGACCATTTACACGAGGCCTATTGTTAAGACAATTGTCTAACTAAGCCAATCCAATATTGACTTAGTGTGAGGCATTCAGAACTATGAAATGTGTCAAGCTATTTATTCAGTCATTCCACTTCAACGTTTTTTTTTTAAATAATAATACAATATATTACATAGTAATATCTACCGAACTGGAGAACAGTTTGTCGACAGAAATGCTCTCTCCTTAAACTAATTGTAGTGCAGATGGTACGTAATTTAGTGGCGCCAATAGCTTCCTTCACCACTCGCGTAGTGTAACGTGTAAACTTGTGTAAACGTGTAAATAGCTAACGTGTTAAATAGCTAACGTAAACGTGTAACTTGTGTAAATAGCTTGTGTAAACGTGGGTTCATAGCTAGTAATCCAATCCACTGGGCGTTTGCCGAACGCACGTGTTTTTCTTCAGGATCTGCTAATAATTCTCTTAAAATAAGACTTAATTGACCCAGTGTAAATCTTCTGGCTGTCCATTATCTAGTACACCATTTTCTTTCAAAAGTTAATTGTTAAAAATTAATTATTTCCCTATTATGTCGAAGATTTGCATTTGCATTAAAATTAGGCGAATTTATAAATCAGCTCTCATAACCATTTTACGTCTATCCATTCCGCTAAAAGAGATTGTAGCGACCCTACACAACCCTTATGTTTGTGGCTAATACTAGCCTGAGTGTAAACGATAAATTGCATTTTTCGTTGGACTGCATGTTTTGGTTTAGTCGATTGATTTAACAATTGTCCTCGTGTAAAGATTCCATAAGTTTTATCCATGGAAAGTTTTAATCTAAAAAAGAATGTATAAGTTTTTGAATGATCCCTAATTTTCTTTTTTCTTCTTTTTTAGGGCTGCTAAAATTTTTCAATCTAGAAGTGACAGTATTAAATTATGATTTTGAAATTTACGTCAAAATAACAATTATATTTTAGTTTTCTCCAAAATTACACATAACTTCTCAATTTGTCTTTTCTTTCATATGTATTTTCTTTTTTTTTCATTATCACATCATTAAAAATGGCATAGCCCTAAAGCAACGTAAGCAATGAAAAAAAAAATTGTCAAACCGCTGTCAAGAATGGATACTTAAATCGCAAAATATTCCGATGAAATCCAATTTTAATACTAATAAATACAAAAGTCATGGCAGTAGATATAAAAAATGTGTGCAGGTGTTGTCTCGCTCAAGGTTCACACAAAGATTTAAACTCTACGTACGTCTGGTCTAACGAAAAGGAGGTTTATTCAGAGATGCTGCTCGAATGTTTCAACATTACTGTGCGTATAAATTAAATAAATAGCTGTAGAATTTGTAATTAATGTATACTACTAATCGTTTCTAACTTCACCTTGGTATTGATTAACTGATAAATGTCTATAAGAAAAGTTAAGTTCTTCCACGAATAAACAGTGGTTTCTGCTGCTCTTGAGATTACCCAGAAACGAACAGTTTTTTTTCTTAAAACATTAAACTGGAGTGCGTAACTCGTACTGTTAACTTATTTTATGCCACAGTTGCTACGGTCACTAAAATATTTATTTTTACGTGTATCACTATTGATCAGGCCTTGGCTACACTCATGTATTGTAAATAGATTCAGGCCACTGCATGCACTGTCGAAAAATTTCGATTACTGATTTACATTCATTAAGATTTCTTAGAAAATCAAAACTGGCAATGTCCATTAGAATGAATGTATATTTCTAAAAGTGAAATAATTTTCAATATTGGTCTAGGAAATTGTTAACTTTTCTTATCATGTGTAAATAATTGTTTTAATATAATGTAAATAATTATGAACGCATATTTTTTTCAAACTAATGAACTGTGGCATTTTATATTACAGTAGGTAATGGGAGCTACGTAAAGAATATATGTTTCAAAATAAGACTATATAGGTATTGATTCGCTCTTCGATTCGTTATCAATATAAAACAGATCCGAGACATATTTTAAATTATAACCAAATAAATTACTAAACGGGTTACTCACAATTTATTATTTATTTATTATAGCCGATATTTCTGTCCAGTTACATGAACTGTGGTCACAGCTAGATGCGCTGAAACCGCCATGACTAGGGTTGTTAGGAATATGATATTTTGGATCAAGATATGGATATTTACAATACTTTTTACCTTTTTTAAGCCACAAGAATTTAGCCATTCCAAAAAAAAATAGAAATAGGAAAATAATTGCAACTTTACTTTTAAGGAATTATAATATAATTTAAAAAAATATAAGGGCTTTCAAACAATTTAAAAAAACATCCTGCTAAAATATCAAAATACAAATATTTTGATGATAGCAGTCACTGATTAATATAATAAAAGGGCTTTCAAAACTATTTAAAAAAATACCCTGCTAAAATACCAAAATACAAATATTTTGATGATAGCAGTCACTGATTAATATAAGGCTTTCAAAACAATTTAAAAAATATCCTGTTAAAATATCAAAATACAAATATTTTGATGATATTTTTTTAAATTGTTTTGAAAGCCCTTGTATTTTCGGTTTCATATTATTGTACAAGTCATGTAAAGTACTTTGTAAAGTAAATCAGTAAAAAATTGCAGACCTGTTAAGTTATAGTGGGGTAATGGAAAATTGGTGTCTTGATTTTAGATATGTCTAAGGCTTTTATTAAGTCCAGTAGTTAATTAAAATGCATTGTAAGTCGAGATCTTGTATTCAGCTTACAAATACATCACACCGCCAATTACAAATCACCGCCCCTGTCATCATTTCATATATCTACGCCTTATTCCACATTGTTTATTAACAAAGCAAAAAGTGTACTAAACTACTCACATTAACATATATGACAGCTTTTGATATGGTATGCCACAAACACCATTTAGAGAAATTAGATAGATATGGTATCAGAGGTCCACTATATGAATGGTTTTTGAGCTATTTGAAAGATCGGGAACAATGCATTGAAATGAATGGACTTAAAGATAAATTAATGGAAACCTATCAATCA
Source organism: Sesia apiformis (assembly GCA_914767545.1). Lineage (NCBI taxonomy): Eukaryota > Metazoa > Arthropoda > Insecta > Lepidoptera > Sesiidae > Sesia > Sesia apiformis. Next base: position 2,893,568 of record OU611975.1, read on the forward strand.
ATCTATAAAGTAAATGACTAGGTGTCCCTCAAGGGAGTATTCCCTTGTCTCAAGGGTCACTCCTATTCCTTATCTATATCAACAACCTGCCCAACTCCTACTCAGAAATATATGCTGATGATACAACTGCAGTAGTGGAATGTAATGATCTCAATAATTTTGAAGATGAAATAAACACCTTGTTTAAATCAAATTGTTAACTGGCTTAAAAACAATTACCTTAAAATAAATTTCAATATATTAAAACATAATTTATGCAACATAGATCGTATAAAGCTACTTTGTTAAAATTACATATAAGAAAGCAAAATATTGACATAGAAGAGGAAATAAGCACAAATTTTTTAGGACTTGACAATCTGTAGTTGTGATGAACATGAAATTAATACATGTAAAAAAGTTAATAAATTCCTTTTTGCTCTTTGGTGCCTAAAGCATACTGTTTCTACAAAAAGTGCAACTATGGATACATTGGATCTGTGCTGAGATACGGCATTGTATTATGGGATAGTTCGGTTGATGCAGACTAGTTAAAGCTCAAAAAAAATGTGGCACTAATTATGTGGTGTCGGATTTCGCGACACCTGTGAGCTATAATACAAAAAATAAAAAATTTTACCACTTTTTATACAGGGTGTCCCAGAAAGAATGGATAAGCCTGAAACACCTTATAGTAGAGCTATTGGGCGCTCAAAATAAAATACAAAAAAAAATCTATCCCAAGTAGTATCTAAGATATGTCATTTAGAAAAAAAAATCATTTTTTTTTCACATTATTTTACGTATCTCTACACCACGGCTACAATTAAATGAAATCCGACGGTTTTTTGGTGTTATAATATTCTTCATGGACTATACCAATAGATATGCAGTAAATAGTATGAATAGCTATTACACTTTTTTTAAAAAAAAAAAACTGAACTTCAATTTTCAGCATGAAATGCGGTAAATATTTTTTTTTGTAAAAGTTCAAGCGTCTTGGGTGTAAAAAATTGTATGAGGACCTAAGTGGCCAACTATTTTAAAAAAATGCGTGTTTAATACAGATTTCAAAATGGTATCATACATCCTTTTACCTAATGTAAATACGAGGTTATTGCTATTAATGTGCAGAAGGAGTAACGTCTTAAACTTTACCTGACCATAAGGGTTTAATAAAAAATAATGTTAAACATTAATAAAACTTTATTTGACGTGTACATTTACAGTAAATGCTCAAACTGTCTGCCACCGACTCTGATACACGCCCGACATCTCCGAATAAAAGCTCTTTTAAGCAGTCGCGCATAACGCCGGTGAGTAATTTTTGAAGCGGCTTCTCGGACACGGCTGCGTAACTCTTCTAAATTTCTAATCGGCTTGGAGTAAACCTCTTCTTTTAGGCAGCCCCAGTAAAAAAATCCAGCGGATTTAAGTCCGGGGAACGTGGAGGCCACAAAATGGGCCCCAGACGGCCAATCCATCTATCTGGGTATGTGGAATTCAAATACGCACGAACGTTTACTGCATAGTGCGCAGGACATCCATCATTTTGGAACCAATGGGATTCTCTCACCTCCTCGGGCACCTCTTCCTGCCTCGAAATGATCTGCCAAATTTAATGAAATTTAATGAAATTTGGCAGATCATTTCGAAGAAAGTCCAAATAGCTTTGGCCAGATAAGTTCCCGGGCAGTTCAAATGGGCCAATTATCTTTCCGTTCAATATGCCGGTCCAATAATTTATTTTGAACTGGTACTGGGATCTGTCTTCTCTCATTAGATGCGGATTCGATAGTTGCCAGCTGTGGAGATTGTGCATGTTGAAGTATCCATTTCTCTTCAGTGTTGATTCATCGCTCCACAGAATATTATTAAAAAATTGCGGATCTTGTTCTATTTTCGCAAGCATCTGACGGCAAAAACGCAATCTTGCGTGGTAATCTCTCGGTTGCAGAGTTTGCAAGCGTCTAATATGGTAGGGGTGGAACTTATTTTTTTTCAATGCACGGTGCACGATCGATTTTGCGATTCCAGTGCGTCGTGCTATTGCTCTTGTAGAGGTAGAGGATCTCGTTCAATTTTCTCAAGCACCGTCTCTTCAATGTCAACATTAGCGACTCTTCCAGTGCTAGTACCACCAACACCGCTGCCAGGTATTCTTCCTTCCGAGTAGCAACCGTGAACTCTGATGAATACGCGGTAATCCGGGTGACGTGCGTTAGCGAAATGGAAATGAAATAAACACATGCGATGTCGAACAAGTCGAGTGACGCACTAAAAGCTTACCTTACCAGTTATTTATTAACGGCGCTGTTTATTACATTTTACTCTTTCTCGCTCGCTCACACTCAACTAACTCAAACTCTCATTGTCTCACATGAAGAGGGGTAGTGCAGAGCACGCTCAGGTAGCAAATATCAAGGGTACACGACCTTCACGAAACTGTTTTAAACATTATCAAAACATAATTTCATTTGGTTGAACTTGAACTCGCTGTGAAAGTAGGTTAAATAAAGTATTTTCAATGTGCAACGTTGTTTTTTATGAAGCCCTTAGGATCAGGTATAGTTTAAGACAAGAAATGATCTAGTTTTTTAAATTTTGTAATTTAGTCGAATTTACTCCTTCTGCACATTAATAGCAATAACCTCGTATTTACATTAGGTAAAAGGATGTATGATACCATTTTGAAATCTGCATTAAACACGCATTTTTTTGAAATAGTTGGCCACTTAGGTCCTCATACATTTTTTTTACACCCAAGACGCTTGAACTTTTACAAAAAAAAATATTTACCGCATTTCATGCCGAAAATTGAAGTTCAGTTTTTTTTTAAAAAAAAAAGTGTAATAGCTATTCATACTATTTACTGCATATCTATTGGTATAGTCCATGAAGAATATTATAACACCAAAAAACCGTCGGATTTCATTTAATTGTAGCCGTGGTGTAGAGATACGTAAATTAATGTGAAAAAAAAATGATTTTTTTTTCTAAATGACATATCTTAGATACTACTTGGGATAGATTTTTTTTTGTATTTTATTTTGAGCGCCCAATAGCTCTACTATAAGGTGTTTCAGGCTTATCCATTCTTTCTGGGACACCCTGTATAATGGGAGTCCAGTGGCAGATTTCAAACTTTGAATAATTTTAAAAAAAATAACCACCAGTTATATAGAATATGTTTATTGTAATTCACAAAGGATAAATTCGAATTTTATTTTTTAAAAACGACATTTTCAAATGGCGCCTATCAAGCCTCACACATGTTCGAGTTTAATGCGCATGTTTTGAAAAACACGTTTACAGAGCGACTGGGAAATCGTGTTGATTTCAGCACAAATGTTTTCTTTTAACTGCACAACAGTGCCTGGATTGGTCTTGTAAACCATGGATTTCAAGTATCCCCATAAGAAAAAGTTACAAGGGGTTAAGTCCGGCGACCTGGGTGGCCACGGTATGGTGGGTATGGTGCCATTGCAGGATATGTTTTTTTCAGGAAATTACTGCTGCACCGCATTCATGGACACATTTGCCGTATGAACTGTTGCCCCATCTTGCTGGAACCACGTTTTCCGGTTAATATATGGACTATTCTGTAGTTCCTGTCTAAAAAAGTCACTTATCATCTTGGAATATCTCTACGAATTCACGATCACATTTTGGCCATGCCGGTTTTCGAAGAAATAAGGCCCTATAATGACAGATGCAGACATTACACACCACACTGTGACCTTAGGCTTCTGTAAAGGCTCTTGATGCATTTCTCTTGGATTGCTGACATGCCAGTAACTGAAATTTTGTTTGTTAACATATCCTCCTATGTGAAAGTTACCCACACGAGTATCAGTACGAAATCTCGACTACATTGTTTCTGCATAATTTTACCTCAATGCAAAGTCAGAATTGTGCAGTTCTTGGATAATTTGGATTCTATACGGGTGGAACTTAATTTTTTTTCGCATAATAACCTGCAATGTTAATTTTGGAATTCCCGATATTGATGAACGAACACGGAGTGATAAACGCGGACTTTCAGTCACGGAAATCATAACACGTTCAACATTTTCATCCGTTGCTACCGTGGGCGTAGGTTCCTGTCTGGGTCTATTCATTGTTGATCCCATACTTGTAAACCTCGCTGCCCAACACTGGATGAGGTTAATCGAAGGTCCATCACGTAACTGACGAATACGGTATTGATTGTTAAATCGACGACGGGCCTAAAACCTCTCCAAATGTGAGCCTCAACGGCAAAAGCGCGTTGCTCTCCGCCTCACTTCTCTAATTCTATAAATTCGCAACGCTCGCGCTTCGAACGACGCCTCCGCCGCCCCGCTCCCTTACCGCGCACATAAACTAGATGCGTTCAAAGTTTGAAATCTGCCACTGGACACCCATTATAAGGAGGATCCACAAGATTGTTAATGCGTAATGTGTTAATTGTTAATGCGTGATCGTTAATGTGTCTACGATGCGCACACTAGGCGCGCACCTGCCTCGCGTTACGCGAAAGCAGCCCGAGGAATGTGCACTCGGGCCCAAATGTAGTAAACTTACTCAATATATCCACCGAAATGGTGGGTAAGCACAATAAAGATATACAGGCCTCACTTACCCCAGGTGGTTTTGCCCACGCACAAATCTGGAAAGTGTTCCTACGCTAGTCCCTACTAGACGTGACCTATCTTAGTGTGATTGAATAAATACATATATTCCCAATAAATACTTGTGTAGTAATCCAAGTCTCGTCCTGTGGTGAGCCGGTGGCCGCTATCGTTCGGCAACTCACACCCGGCAGCAAATCACCTCGAGAATCACTTCCAAACAACAAGCACAATCACAACAAATCCAACCAAAACACTCGCGTGGCACAGGATATCGCGAACAAGACCAATTAATAGGCGCGACTAACAAAATCAACTGTCCGAGACCGCGGTGTGAATTTATCTCAATTTAACTCTGCTCGCCGCCGAGCGCGTGTTACTACTCAAAAATATCAAACCGCCTTCAATATGGCGGGGACAAAAAAATGTTGCTTCAAAATATTCAATGTATGCGGGTATGCAAAGACGCTCGCGCCAATTTCAAACAGAGGGCGTAAGGGACAAACCACCCGTTGTCCCTTACGCCAATTGAATTTTTAACCCTCGATATCATGTGTACTTTGTTGATATTTCCAGCTGGCATTAGAGAATGGTTCGAGCAACATTTGCGAGGTGTGCGTGGAGTTGTTGCGGAACTCGCTACACTTTAAGAGACAAGTGCTGCAGACAGAGCAGCGGCTACTTAAGAAAATGAAAGACAACAAAAATGGTGGGCATTAACATTTTTGTTATTAAATATTTTTATCTAATGAATGACTGAAAGACAGCTATTGAAATGTATTGCATTTCCCACTTTATCCTATTCTCCAATGTACGTACGTGTTTCGGTAGTGAGTGAGATATGCTTGAGCCCATTCCCATCCCATTCTATTTCTCCCCATTCTCCCAACCCTCTCTCAAAATCCATTCTTGCATCTCCAAAGGTATGCAGTGCATTCATTGCGGATATCGCAGTACCTATCCACTTACCATCAGGTGGACTGTATGCTACTCTGCCGCCTTCTTCCCATAAAAAAAATAAAATTGTTTCTGCTTGAAGATACTTGAGATCAATCTGTGAAATCAGTATCAAAATATCTTAAAAAATGACTGGTTGGTCATTTTACGGTAGTCTTCCGTGAGTGTGGGGTAACATGGCTAGTCGACTGTGCCCAGCGGCTGTGGGATAGCAGCGTGCACCCACACGCTATTCTCTAAATTTTAAACTTTTACTTTCAGTTGAAACTTCTCCAAAAGTTAAAGAAGAGATGTCAGACCCAGAGGATGATAGCGGAGCATTATTTCTAGGTAAGTTGAAGTTTGATGATTTATGGTCCCCGCCACGAGAAGTTGGAAATATTTACTACGTTACGCAAAGACAGTAGTAGAAGGAGCCAAAACACGGTCGGAGCTCAATAGGCGAGTAATACAACACTAGCGAGTATTTAATTTGGGTGGACTATACGTAAACTATATCAAGCACTGCCGTTTAATTTTCGTGGTACCGGAACGCTATCCGCTCGTGGGCTGATAACATTTGGTCCGCCATTTTGTAGTGACGCGCTTGATTGGAATGCTTTGTTTTTATTATATTTTCACTTATTTGTAATTATTAAATTAGTAAATTTGTTTGCAAAATAGTAATTTCGTATCTCGCCAATCTCGCCGAGGATAAAAAACAAGTTTGTGTCGAACGGTGCCGTGATATAACAAAATTTGAAGCAGGATCAACTCGGCGCGTTTACGACATTGTCACAAGTGACGAATCTTGGATCCACCAATATGATTCAGAAACTAAGCGTCAGTCTATTGTTTGGCTGTTTCAAGGTGAGCCGACGCCTACCAAAGTGAAAACAGCAAGAAGCGCTAGAAAAAAAAACAATCGCATTTTTTTTTCACTTTTACTAGACCCGATATCTGTACATTTACGAAACCAAAATAGCATTTAACTCAGAATGGTACGTAGCCACGTGCTTGCCAAACGTTTTGACAGCAGTGAGTAACAACCGTCCAAACAGAGTTCTCCGCGGACTACTGCGGCAGCATCACGACAACGCGCCCGCTCACTCAGCGCTTAAAACAAGGGACTTTTTAGACAGTAGCCCGGTTAAAATTTTGGGCCACTCTCCTCACAGTCCCGACTTGGCACCTTGTGACTTTTCTTATTTCCCAAAATTAAATCCCAACTAAAAGGGAAGTAATTTTCGTCGCCATAAGACGCGCTGGCTACGTTCGATGAGGCTGTGAAAGACGTACCTGATGAAGAGTGTAATGGAGTGAAGTGGATGAAGTTTAGAGAGTACTTTGAAAAATTGGAACCTGTTAAACATTTTTTTTCTTTTTGGCAAAACTTTCCGAGTTCCCCGCGTACGAGTAAGTGTTACCAACGCAACCTCCCGTACAAGTGACTGCGACCTGAGGTCTTTTCTCTCTTAAAGGCTCTATTCGAGCTGCCCCAGCTCCAGAAGTCGAGTATTCTTCTGGGTTACATGCTGCACGAATCTCTTTTTCAGAGCTTAAAGAGGAGCTTTCGGACTTTGAACTCAAGCAAGAGGACGATGACAAGAAATTGGCGGAGATGCTCGGTTTCAAAGAAGTGTCCGTCAAACGGCATAGTAAAAAACGCGAGAAAAGACTTACACTTGACAAGAGCAAAAGCGGTGAGAATTTTATAGATTTATTTAATAAATTATCACATTTCTGTCATAGATTTTTGTGGATTTCTTTGAAGCTGCAGTGATGACCCACCTCCTTCCCATGGTCCTACCAACCTTGCGGTTATACGGACCTAATCTTGGGAGGTACGCGCCGTACCGCCACTACGAGGGCTATATTCCGGCGCGTATCAACTCTGCCTCCCTACAAGTAAATTTTCTAAACCCGTGTCCCCGAGCCACTCTCCCCCTCACACTTCCCCCTTCTAGCTGCAGTGATGAGTACAAATTGTAAACAACGTGTCTTGCCACGTATCCGTGGTAAAGGTGTCCAGTGGGGCCTCCGTACCCGCGGGCGTTTGGTTCCGCCGTCTTCCGCGGACAGCTGAATCCGCTGATAGTAGCGAACACCATACCAGTATTTTGGAGTATAAATGTACACATAAAACATATTTAATACTAAACTAAAAGATAAGAAAAATGTGCTTTATTAAAACTTATTTTACATTAACATGAAATAAGTATTTATACACGTATGCTGTGACACAAATAAAATGTAACTAATTAATTACATAAGACAATTATTTGCTGGGCTCGGAAGCAGACGATGTGGACGGCTCTATATACGGATCATATATAGTTTTATCGACTTTTTTGAAAAACATATAATGTGCTTTATCAAACACTAGAGATACATCTCGAAATCAAAACAAATTGCGTTGCTCTGAAAAGAGAATGTTTTTATTAAACCCAATGTGGCAATATACAATTGACATCAATTTATAAGGTGTACAAATCTTACCTGAAAAGAGAAACAACATTTAATGCTATTGATTCATTGATTCTCTAATTTAATTCTCACTATCTATCTCTCTATGTAGTTTACACCTCTTTATTATATTTTGTCATTAGACCCAATTGTAAAACCTCGACAATCTTCGATATAAAAAATGACAAGCCCTTCTGTCAAACCTCCATGGGCTCAACCATAGAGTAACCATCGACTGGCACAAACTCCATAGAGCCACCACCATAGTCAATTCGGAATGAAGTACAAAGATCTTCATTTACAAACATTGTAATTGGAAGTTGTCCTTTTTGTCTTTTCTACCTTTAGCTAATACTTTATCACGCACTGTAGCTGTAACTTTTGCAGTTTGGAGCGAAGTGTTTCAAACTTGTATGACTTCGCGCGCTTGCCCGAACCGCGGATACCAAGTGCGCGGATACGGAGGCCCTACTATATCTTTTTTTATATTTATTTATAAACCATAAACAATAGAATGTTATGTTGTTTACTTTGTGCCACCGCACATTCGTATACAAACTGATTACAGTTATAAGACATTCATTGCTCAATTGGTATTAGAACTTATTTATATAACTTATAGTATTGTTTATTTATTTATTTATTTCACAAACAATATATATTGTGTCGGAATTTCTTATAAACTAGGTATAAATTATAAAGCTAAGTTTAAATTCATATGCAAGTCCCTATTAAGTATTAATATTATGTGGCTACTCTATTTTATTGTTTTTTCTTTATCTTTAAAGTATTCTTCTACAGAGTAATAGCATTTTTGAAGGAGAAAGGATTTTATACCACGTTTGAAGGCAATCACACTGGTTACTGACTTTAAATGTAATGGCAGCTGGTTGAACAGTTTAACGGCTTGCACTTTCACAGAGTGTTCCGCTATACAGAGTCTCGGTTTATCTGTCTCTGGAACGTCTTTTCTTCTGGTAGCTTGCCTCGTAACTCTTTCATGCTCTGTTTCTAAGAGATCTAAATGCTTGACATAGTCGGTTAATATATTGTTGTATAATTGAATGTAAATCGAGTAACTGTAATTGGGTCCGCATCCTACCACGTTGATCGATTTCCTTTGTTAAAATACAAGAAAGAATGTTGTAAATCTTGTAGTTGTAGGCCAAGGCGTGAATATTAACGATAGATTTATAGGATTCTGATGGATTTACCATATAGGTGTTTCTGAAATAAATATAGCTTTTCTGGTTGGTTTATAGACTTTTTATAAATGCGTAGATTGTTTGATAGATTTATTTTATTGGTAGCCCTGAAATGGGACTCGGTATAAACTGAAACTGATTGATTGATAATAATTTTAAACTTTCAGACCGCAAAACCCGTAACCTAATCAAGGGCCCACTCAAAATCTCACTACGAACTCTGACACAGATTGAAAAAATGAAAAAACCTCTCATAGACAACAGTATTTTTATAAGTGAAAACCGAAAACACAAGATAAACATAGACAATATTTTGAAATACTCCAACTGTACACCATTCTCCAATAAAACTCTATACGGATATGTTTGTGCATACTGTAAGGAGACATATCAAGCTCCAGAAGAACTGAGAAGTCATACAGTAACACATAAGAATGACGAGTTAAATGACAACAAGAGAATGGACAAAAACAATATATCAATCAAAATGGACATAACAGACTTGAAATGCAACATTTGCAACTCAAAATTCGACTTAATAGCGAATTTGAAGAAGCACCTCATGAAGGAGCACGAAATCAAATTCCACTTGGACGTTAATGACTACATTTTAGAGTTCAAATTGACAAAAAACGAGATATTGAACTGTGCGTTATGCCATTCCACTTTTGAGACGTTCAAAATGTTGTTACAGCACATGAACGGGCATTATCGGAATTATATATGCGATGTGTGCGATTTGGGCTTCATTAATAAGCACAGATTGAAAAATCACGAGCGAACACACGAGGTGGGCACTTTTAAATGCAATTTTTGCGAAAAAGTTTTTACTACTCGCGTTAGAAAGATGTGTCACGAGAAATACACGCATAACACTACCGCTAGATATACAACGAATTGTCCGCATTGCGATCAATCGTTTACGAGTTACTATCAGAGGAACAGACATATGGTGAACGACCATAACGCGGTGGCTGCCTCTTATAAATGCAATATATGCGATAAGTCATTCATTTTAAAGTCGAAATTGACGTCTCACATAAAAAAAGTGCATTTGATGGAACGGAATCACATCTGCGCTGAATGCGGTCAAGGGTTTTTCATAAAACAATCTTTAGACGAACATATGATTAAACATAATGGTGAAAGGGTTCACAAATGCGGTGTCTGCCATAAAGCATACGCCAGGAAGAAGACCTTGAGGGAGCATATGAGGATACATAACAATGATAGGAGATTCAAATGTGGTGTTTGTGGACTCGCTTTCGTTCAGAAATGTAGCTTGAAAAGTCATATGTTGTCGAATCATGGGGTTACATTAGCTGAATTTGAAAATGCTAGGGATTTACGTATTAGAAGTAGCCAATAGAAAATTATAATAATGTATAAAAAGCTCTGTATTCAGTTCCTAATAAAAAAAATGGCAGCGCCAGAACAGCTGCGGAGCTGTACGAGCCCTACGTCCAACGACATATAGCTATGTATGTATACATGTCCAATTTTCTATTTGATTTAAAAAAAACAATAATTAAATCATTATCATTTTGGATGTACTCAACCGGTTTGACTTATCTTCAAACTTAACCGAGTGAATACACCCAGACAATTTTTCTGCTAAAATACACTTCAAGCCATTAAGAAATGTGCCCGGGGGCCTGTCAAGAGTTATTACCAGACCCTTTACGCTGCCAATGAGTAGAGTCCTAAGTCTAAGACAGCAGGGTATTTTTGACTGTTGTCGGACATACCATACTCGGTCGTAAAATCCTACAAATGGGCATTCTCCGTTGAGCCCCTCGCAAATGCGTTACTTTTAGGGCCGTAATGCCCTCTTTATTTTGGTTGACCCATGAATCAGAATTAAACGCTGAAAAATGGACACATTAAAATAAAATGAAAGTGTCATTAAAATGACACATGGACGCCATATTGTCAAAAGATAAAATCTGTATTAATTCCTGTCAAATCGCATCATAAGTATTAGGGGTCATCCATAAATTACGTCACACGTTAAGGGGGAGGGAGGGGGGGTTAACAAAGTGTGACATCGTGTGACAAAGAGGGAGGGGACGAGTCATAAGCTTCGTGACGTCACATGTATAAATCTAAAGTATTAAAACTAAACATCAACTCAAATGAAAACCTTTAAAATATTATCAACTATATCAATATTATTATAAGATTGTTTTAATTTAATAATATCTAAATTAAAAATATGTGACGTCATAGATGTGTAGGCCAATGTGTATCACTTTCGACCGGGAAGTGTCCTTTATATTTTCTGTCATAAAACTAGTAGACTTTTACTATTAATCCAAACAAAAAGTTCACTTCTCCCTAATCCCAACGGGACATTGAAGTTGTTATAAATTTGAATTTCTAAATTGTTAATTACTAAGACGACGGCCACAATGTGCTAATTATTGAAAAGGAAATAATAGAAGAAGCCACATTTCATTTGACAGACTCCAATAATACATTCTTTGTTTGACGATATGTGACGTCGCCTGAGCAAAGGGACCTTATTGTCGGTACGGACTTTTGACTTTGTTTAAAATTATGTAACTTGAAATATCGTCTTTTTTTATTAAGTTCAGAAACTTGCTCTAACATCGGACTTTTTAAGATAATCTGGCAACAAAGATTGTGCATTTTTTCTTAAAATCACGGAAGTTTCTATTTTTTGAAGGGCAACAAGGGGTGCATTATCTCAGAAAATATGACATATTTTAATAATTTATTAATACAGAATATTTTAAACGTTATTTTTATAAAATGTATAAACGATCTTCCATTAAATTTATTTTTTATAAATTATCGATCAAAATATGGTAAGTGACAATGCAAACAATAGTTTGGCAAACTAAACATTGCACGGCGGTAGAATCGGAATTCTTTAAATGGCAACATTTTTTGAGTAGTAGGATTTATAGTGTTAACATAAACGTCTTAATAACTATAGTTTATTTGGTATCTAATTATTGTATAGTGTAGCGTCACTCATTTCAGTGGCTCCTACCGCCCCACGCCCCCAGCGCACTTCTCAATTAAATTACTAATAACGCCAGTTTAAAACCGTCTACCAACGCGAGAATATCTCACGTAGATTTTGTTCGCTACGTGTCCTTTTCTGTAAACTCATCATTCTGACGTTAAACGAGTATGTATCTCGTGGAACCTGTTCGTTCGTTTCATTTATAATTGGTTTTAAAATGCACGGATCGCGTAATAAATATCGAAAATTAGGATATGAACTGCCGATGAATACAACAGAATCTGAATCTATACAAGTTACTAACTATAGAAAATTAAAAAAAAAAAACGTGTTCGGTCAGGGGACCCCCGTCAGAATCTTCAAGCATTTTTTAAACTTCGAATGTAATTCGAAATAAAGTCTCTATAGTTCGTGTATTTTTTTTATTTTGTATCATATTTTCAATGCAAATAATTTAAAATAAGGAATCAAATCAAAAATTTAGGTTATACAACCTGCCACGCACTAGTCTGCACGTGTTATTCTGCTCGAGTATCGCTCTCGATACTCGCACGCACACACACACACACACAAAGAAAGAGAAAGGCGTATGGAGGGGGTAAAAATCTTACGTAACGTTACATTTTCTCTCGAATCACACCTACCGCAAGCCGCGTAAAGGAACTTCGTTCCAAAAACCGTTTATAAGGAATCTAAAAAAAAAGTCTTCTGTCTTCAAAGCCGATCTAAAAAGTTTAAAATATCTATGTTATAAGATGTAGATTGGGCGAGTGGTGTCCCGCGGCTCGAGACTAGCATATCTCTCTCCGTGGATGTTGCAAAAGGCGACCAAGGGATAACCAAGTTGCTACACAACCCCCGAGGAACTATACCACCTCTAAAAGAGTGGATCCGCTACCGCGTGGCGTATTGAGGCCGTACATCTGCATAGTCCAAAGGTGGGTTGGGAGATAATGCTTCTAAGCACAGTCAGCCTTTTGTCACAATAAAGAATAAATCGATATCTCGTGGTCCACCGGCACACGGTCCCAGCTGTGGACGATAAAAGAGGGTTACGGATAGTTTTTGCAACTCCGGGTGTGCATGTTGTGTGTGTACTCGTAAGAAGATACCACTTTGCCTGTGTCATGTTTGATTTGCCACACATAATTAAATTTTTTGTATTTATTTATATATTATAAAATTCGTGCAATAGTTAAAATATGAAGTGTTTTTTATATTAATTTATTTTATTGTCATTTACCGTGTTTTCCTCAATAATAATCACATCTATTATTTTCTATGTTAATAAAATCTCGATGATAAAGAGCGCAAAATGCAGTATTTATTTGTTATATTATTGAAATAAAAGGATTTTTTTTTAAATATTGTCTTTTATTCTGGGCCTTTTTAGTTACTAGCTTCTACCCGCGGCTTCGCTCGCAGCTGTAAAAGATTTTAACAGCTGCAAACGCACCGACATGATTGATTTCACGGATGAAAATCCATCCAGTAGCTATTAAAAGTATTTTATTTATTTTCCTCCATAACTCAGCATTATATGAAGATGACACATATACCAGTTCTCCTTCTGAATACCTAGTTATAAATAAATGAAAATCCCGATCAAAATCTATTACATAGTGTAACGGCCGCCTGACGGCGGGTACAAATAAAAAACAACTACAATCGTAACAATTGTTTATTGCCAATAAAGCAAATATAAGAATAAAATTAATAAAAAATAAATAAATAGAATTAACATAATCAAACAAACGAGCACTAAGTCTCTAATTAGGACTACACCCGGGGTGTGGATTCGCGGCACAGGGGAAGCCCTCCGGTACTCAATAAAAAAAACCCTAAGTGCACTGGGAACTTAGCTTCGGCTTCGCCATCCCGTGACGCGTGGGGGGCCTCGGCGAGGAAACCTCCACCGGCCCAGTGGGGAACCCGGAGGCGCACAGCAGCTCACGGCGACATCACTGAAGGGGCTCGGCTGCAGAGGCCGGCCGGAGTGATTTTTACGTGATGGTCAAACAAACACAGGAAATTTCATAACTATTTTGAATTCCGTAGCTTTTAAGAGACCCTCAATTTTTTTCTATATTAAGTCAAATTGAGCCTGTACCTACTCAAACCTTTTAATGTTTCACTATATGTATAGATGGACATGTACCCACGGGGACGAAACTTTGCCTCTGGCCACGGGCGTGTTTCAGTTCAAAGTCTCTGAACGAGCCACAGAAAGACAAAGATCCGAAAAGACGCAGCTTATAGGATCAGAATGTTGAAGTGGACCGACTTCTTGAAGGTGTTCACCCGTTGTTCAGGATGTTTGGCAGCGAGTGGCGGTCTTCCACTTATTTATTTCATTTCAAAAGCCGTGCAGTAAATAATGAACACGTTTACAACTTATAATAATTTATTTTATACAATTGCACTACAACGTTTAAACCTAAAAACAATTAAATACATGTAATATTGTTAGGCGCAAATGACAAGGGGTGCCTCAAAATCATAATTCATTACCTAAATATTGTGCAACATTTGAAAACAAATCTTGCTTAATATAAACTGTACACACTCGAGAAAACTTTGACAACCCTCATAAATTTCGATGGCGCCAAAAAATGCCAGCATGAGTTGGCAATGAAGTCGATCTCTATATATAGAGGCTTAAGTCAATCTTTAGAAGCTTAAGGCGGTCCGGTCCTTGTTCATCTAAGATTTAAGTCGCTCTTTAGAACCTTAAGTCGATCTTTAAAACTTTAAATCGGTCTCTAGCGGCTTAAGTCGCTCTCTAGAGTTTAAGTCAGTACCTAGAGGTTTCCAGTGACCGAGTCTGTCTCTAATGATGTTAAGTCGTCGGTTTCTCGCGGTTTAAGTCAGTATCTAGCAGTAAGTCGGTCTCTAGAGGTCTAAATCGCTCTCTAGTCTGCTTTTAGCGGCTTGAGTCTGTATCTAGTGGTAACCCTCTAGAGTCTAGAGGCTTAAGTCAGACTCCAGTGTCTAATTTTCTTAAGCCATCCCTAGCAATATATTATATACTATGTATATGTTTTCCTCTAATCAATATATTTACACACAATTACAAATGCCTATGAAATCTTAACATTAGAAACAAAAACATAAAAATTATAACAAAATTCGCGGTCCCATTACACACGTGTTTTGGTGATGAATGAGGTTCTTGTCTCATACTATACCTCGCTATTTTCCCAACCGTGTCTCCACATCCATTTGTCATTCGTGCCAACGTTTGTCATTCTCGACTGATTTTGACATGTATCGCGGATGTCGCAGGACACTTACCACCAAGTGCACTGTATTGCTCGTCTGACATTATTACATAGGATGTTACAAGAATAGTGTGAAATATCTTAATAAAACTTTTTAAACTTTAGCTTTTTGTACACATTTTATATTCTAAAAATCGGGTCTGAACGCGCTGTCTCGCGCGGGTCTGAATGTCCGTGGACATTGTTAGTTTAGTTTGTCTCAGCCTTTCCGAATGCGAAGATCAAATGTGGCCCACATTATGTGGCCCACATTATGTGGGTAGTTGATAAAACTGCTACCACCCTCGACTACCCGCCCCTTCGGTTAACAAAAGGTAAACAAATACCTTTATTAAACGCGTTCAGTCACGATTTAGAATATAAAATATTTTTTATATGTCACTTAGTACACTCAAACTATTATATCTAACTATAAATTAACATGTATTTCATGATTTTTTTATTACATTAAAATAAATAACTGGTGATTAATTTAATCGTATGTGTACATAACACTATCCACATTCGCTCAGGTCTTTGACCTTTGACCGCGCCCGCTTCTCTTGAAAGTACGCGTAAGTATCAACTATGTAACGCGTTACGCACACACGAATCAATTGATAACCAATTTTATTTATTTTCAATGCAATAAAAAAATCATGAAACACACGTTAGTTTTTAGTTAGATAAATATTGATCCCAATAAATAAATCTATCGCGACAATGCTCAAAAAACGACACATATAAATTGTAATTATCAAGTTATATGACCGATAACTGTTCTCTTTTGTATTATTATCGCTATAGGGCCAAGAAATCGCTTGACTGGCCAATTTTATCATTTTCTTTGGACTAGATACTGTAAAAAAAAATCTGTGTAAATCCTTATAAATAGTATCCGAAACATAATTTTGCTATTTAAGAAATCAAGCTACAGTACTAGTAATTGCATAATACTGATCGGGACATTTTCCTGCCGCGATCGATCGGTAAAAGACTGTATATAACATAGAGTGGTTACGACGTAAAGTAATAAAAGTTTGGGCGTTTGTTTCTTTTTCCCTCATCATCTCTTCGCGTTTATTCGGAATACAAAGATAGCCGATGGGCATTATTTAATTAGTAGTCTGGCAAATGAAAGTATATCGACTCTAAATTCAAAAAAACTGTTGGAAAACCAATTTAGATACTTGAATACTTTTCCTAAATCCTCTATGGTAGGCAGACTTTTGTTTACAAATTTCTTGACAGCGAAAAGAAAGCTTCACACAGTAAGTCGAGGTATCGACACTTTCGTAAGCTTCTCCACGAACGTGTCGGCACAAAATATTGAGCTGCGGCATGTCGAGTCCAAATATAGGTCCAGCAATTTTAATATCTATGTGCTCCATACTGCTTTGCACCAGAAGCTGTTTCTAAGTCCAGACACTCCGAGTACAATAAAACCCTTAATAGTGATAAATAATTATTCTAGTATATATTTATAGATTAAGATATATCAGACTTTGACGCCTGACGTAAACTAAAGAAATGAATAAATTGGTATTGTGGTAGAATTGCTGGAGGAATTGAGTTGGATACTGAACGAGCTCGCGATGCGTTGGTCTCGGGATGAACCTGAACAGGGCAAAAGTCATGTTCAACGAACACGTCGGCCCTGGACCGATGAGCGTCACTAGAAATTGTAGATGAATATGTCTATCTCGGAGAGTCAATCCAGTTAGATGAGTCCAACTTCAGTAGAGAGGCCGACAGATGCATTAAGCTCGGTTGGACAGCATTCGGGAAAATGCGTCACCTCTTTCTCATCTTTCTCAAACATTGTGGTATAGGCGATCGTTATGACGTACGGTGCGGAAACGTAATCTCTGACGGTAGGCCCGATGCACAAGTAAAAAGTCGCTAAGCGAGCGATGGAAAGAGCTATGCTCGGAGAGTCTCTGCTGGACAACATTCGTAACAAAGAAATTCGACAAACAAAGTTGCCGACATAGGGGTCATCCATAAATTACGTCACGCGTTAAGGGGGCGGGAGGGGGTCAGCAAAGTGTGACAGGGGGGACGGGGGACGAGTCATAAGCTTCGTGACGTCACATGTATAAATCTAAAGTATTAAAACTAAACTTCAACTCATAACGAAAAACTTTAAAACATTACCAACTCTATCAATATTAAAGGTTGTTTTAATTTAATAATATCTAAATTTAAAATATGTGACGTCACACGGGGGGTGCGGGGGGAGGGGGGGGTCACATAAATCATGAAATTCGTGTGACGTAATATATGGGTGGCCCCATAGCGCAAAGAATCAGCGAGCTGCAGTGGCAGCAGGGGAGAAGAGTCCTCGAGTGGAGATGACGTACCGGGAAACGTAGCGTGGGGCGGCCTCCGGCTACGCTACGTGGGCTGACGACGAAGAAGGTCGCCCGTAGTGGCTGGATGGCAAGAGCTGAGCTGAAGCTGGAGCGTGGTGGCGTTCCTTAGGAGAGGCCTATATCCAGGTATGGTATGGAAGTAAAAATAAGAACAAAGTATTTTTAGAATATAGCCATTTGACGGTGATTTTTTTTTACGTCTGTACCACCGTTTTAGAATTGTACGCTCAGCGAACTGCACATATCGCGAACTGCACATGATGCGACTAAACCTTCTTTCGCATTAATGGCCCTTTTCGGTTTCGGCTAATGCAAGCTTTTCTGGTCAAGATGAAATAATATCCCCGGCAGCCATGCTGATGCCGTGGTTTGAAAGCAAATGGCTTTTTAAACTGCACTTCTGAACGAACGTAGTCCCGCAAACGTCGCATTTGAATCTCCTATCATTGTTATGTATTCTCATGTGCTCTCTTAACGTATACTTCCTCGCATATGACTTATTACAAACTTCGCAATGATATATCCTCTCCCCTGTATGTTTCACCATATGCGCAGTCAGCGCTTTTTTGCTAAAAAATCTATATCCGCACTCCGTGCATTGAAAATTCTTTTCCATTAAATGATTCTTCTTTATATGATACATCAGCAATGATTTTAATATATACGATTTATCACACACATTGCACTTGTACTGAGCCTCGGAATTGTGCACTTTGACGAGATGTTGATTCCTTTGATAGTAACTGCGGAATGGTTCATCACAAAACGGGCAATTGCTTATATTTCTCGCACCTAAATGTTTCGTTTTCTCGTGATACTGCTTTTTGGGGCGGCTAGAAAATATCTTTTCGCAATATTCGCATTTGAAACTACCCTCCTGATGTGTAGTTCTGTGCGCGTTTAAAGATCTTTTTGTGGCGAATGAGGAATTGCATTTGCCGCATATGTAGTTACAGTAATGCTTGTTCATGTGTTGTTTAAGCATTTTAAAGGTTTCGTAGGTGGATGTGCACATCACACAGTTGTATATCTCCCCTTTAGTCAGTTTGAATTGTAATAAATGGTCTTTTATGTCGTTGTGTATGACTTTTTGATGGATTTTGATGAGATGATCTTTTAAAATTGTTAAGTTGTCCATTTTGGTGTCGCATAAAGTGCAGTATAAGTCATTGACGTCCAAATTGACGTTGTATTCTGTCATGTCGAAGGTGGTTTTGAAATTTAGTCTTTCTTTTTTATGATCTGTTTCTGTATGCGATCTCAAATCAACAGGATCGGGGAAAGTAGAGTAGCAATACCCGCAAATATATCCTAAAAGGGATTTGTTTTTAAACGGAGTCGCATTTGAAAATTTTAATATAGTCTGTAAGTTCTCTCTATGTTTTTCTTTGTCGTTATTAACTCTAGTCGTCCAGAGTAAATTTATTTTACTATCTTTTGTGGGCTCTTTCTTTATTATTATCTTTCTTGTTTTTTTCTTTAGTGCATCTTTTGTTTTTTTTATTGTTATTTCTGGGAAGTCTGTAGAATCTGTAATTAGAAAAAATATATATATATATTAAGATAAGAAATTCCGATAGCAGATGCCAATCTGAACGGATTCCGCTATTTTCTGTACCTCTCGTTTACAAAAAGAATATTTATATAAAAGTTACAGTTCGACAAAAGAAAGTCGAGACTGGAATGGCGCTGCACAAAAAAAAAGGTTAGAAAAATAATGTTGATATCTACTTGTAATGTTATTTTTTATACAATAAAGTGTTTTATTATTATTCAATAATAAAATTAGCCCATCATCGCATTCAAGTGTCAAAAAATAAATTCCAACTATATTTGGTGATAACAATTTTTTTTTTAATTTGCCGAGCTTTTCCAGTCTTAACTTTCATTTGTCCGATTTTAAGAGCTTTATGATCCAACAAATTACAATTCAACATATCTTTTATATGTAATATACATATACAAAATTTTTATTTAGAAGGTCATTTCAGATTTCTTTTTGTAATGTACCTCCCCAAATATGCATCTACCCGTAATAACAAATATAAACTCACTTATAGAAGTGGCGAGTCTCGTGACTAAACTTTTGATTTTATTGCTTTTCCATTTACCATCAGCCGGCTTGATGGGTATCTTTATCTTGTTTGCAATTTTACCGCTTGGTTTCTTTTGTACTGATCGTTTCTTGGCTGGCGGGTCTTTTGGCTCGCTTTTTATGACTGAAAAAGAAAAGAAATAATTACAGACTCGAAGAACTAGCAAGTTGAAGTGGCAACGGACAAGTTACGTTGACTACTTTATGTATATCGATGCTTAATTCCCGTGGGAACTTTATAATTGATCTGGATAAAAAGCACCCTATATGTTAACCCGGTACAGGGGCTCAGAAGGCCTGAGGAACTACACCGCCAACTAAAAGAGTGGACTCTGCACCCCGCGCCCGCCAGCAGCATGCCGTTCTAAGGCCACACACGCCGGGTCCAGCGGTGAACGACACAGGGGCTGGTTACGGTATATCAGAGGATGGATTACCGATATTTTAAGGGAATGTTACATCTACACTTATTTTTTTTTACTTTTTTTTTTTATATAGAAGAGGGCGGACGAGCAAGCGGTCTCACGTGATGGTAAGTGTTACCACCGCCCATGGACACCTGCAACACCAGGGGGTATGCGGGCGCGCCGCCGACCTTGCAAAATCCTATTCACAGCTTTTTTGAAGAACCCCTTGTCGTAGTTTAATGGGAAGACCTCTTGAGGCAATATATATACGAGACTTCTATAGGTTTGTTCCGATCTGATCGTGCAATCAGTTTCTTCTTGTATCTGATCACGGTGTAAGTTTTCTGTCGGATCGTGTGACCAGATTGCTTTTACAGAATGATAATGTTCTTTTCCTATCTGATCGCGCGATTCCTTTATTAATGGTTTGTTGTTTAAAAGCAGTCTATAATTTTTCAAAATCCCAAGGGAAGACTGTGAAGTATTCACAGGAAATACATTCGTCGAGGCTGTTATAGCCGCTCGCTCGAAATGTAGTGTAAATTTTGACGGACATAACTGTGACACCACGTATTTAATCAAACAATTTTATACATAGGACACTAAGCGTGGAACATTAAAAACTGAACCGTGATCAGATAGGATTTTCTTTCATTTATTTTGACGGTTGCTTCGGACCGCGCGATCAGATGGAAACAAAATATTTACATCTTGTGAAAGCATCTGATCATGTGATCCGACGGAAAACTTACGCGTGATCGGATACAACAAGAAACCGATCGAGCGATCAGATCGGAACAACGCGCTCCTATCTCACACCCCCCTTAATTGCTAGCCATCTTTAATCGGCCTTATAAGATATGTACTAATAAAAAGACAATATTTATTAACATAGGGGTCACAGAAACATAAAATGGTCTCATTCGAGACATAATGGTACCTACAATTGAGTAAATACACAATTTATTCCAACATATTGAAACAGCAGGCTTAATAAAATAGTTACCATGAAATTCAATACAAAAATTACCCATTTTTTTTTCTAATTTACTGCAAAAACGTGACTCGTTTCTTTGAACTAGATCAAAGTTAGTAAGACACATACAATAATAAACTCTTCACTGGAACTAGAAGAAATACTTGTATATTAGGTGCTTACGTATGAAATGACCAATTTTATAGCTGGTCACTTTGAGATTCAATCTTCTGTTCTAAATCGAATTTCAAAATAAAACAAAATACATCTAATAGTTACGACTTTTTTATTTCAAAATCAGTATTTCATTTGTTTTTCTGTACCTAAATTTTGTTCATGTGATTGTCTTGAAGATAAAATGGATAAATTGAAAATTCGTGCTATTTGTTAGTGATAAAACAATGTTGGTTCATCTGCGTCAAATCGGCAAAATGAAGAAGATCGAAAAGTGGGTACCGTATGAACTGAACGAACGTCAGCGACAACAACGCGTCCATGTGTGCACTGTGTTGTTGAACCGTTACAAGAACGAAGGAATTTTGAATAGCATTGTGACTTGTCATGACAAATGGATCCTGTACGATAACCGTAAACGTTCGTATCAGTGGCTGGATCCAGGAGTTGCACCCTAACGATGTTCAAAATGCAAGATAACTAAGAAAAACCTACCGGTATCAGTTTGGTGGTTCTGTGCCGGTATTGTCCACTACAGTTTATAGCGAGCCGGTCTAACGATTGATGCAGATGTGTACTGTAAGGAGGTGCAGACAATGATAGAAAAGCTGGCAACAAAGCAACCAAGTTTGGTCAATCAATCATCTCCACTTATTCTTCGTGACAATTCCCGCCCTCACAATACTCATACAACCTCACCTACCATCACTCACCGCACCTTGTCCCGACAGATATCCATTTCTTTCGAAATTTCAACAACTTTTAGCAAGGAAAAAAAATTGATTCTGATGTAGCTGTTCTGATGAACTGTAGGGCTTTTGAAGAATTTCAGGCATAACTCAAATGCCCGTGAGGTGGCGAAAGTGTGTAGATAATATGGGTCAATATTTAGAAAAACATAATAAACATTATATAACAAAAAAAAATTTTCAGTTTCTCATACAAATCGGTCATTTCATAGATAAGCATCTAATATTATTTACCTGCATCTAAGAAAATGTTGTCCGATTCATCTCCACTGTCCATTTTTGGTTCAATTTTCACCGCCATTATTTTGTTTTCTGTAAAAAATAAACAAAATAATATTTTCGCAGATACAATAATTAATCCTTATACTTTGTTATCACTTTTTGTTCACAGAAGAACAGAAAAGAGGAAAATGCCCTTGACTTAGGTATTGAGAGAAATTAAAGAGAGTGGACAGATGTGGGAGACATTTGATTATTAAGTTATCGAGGGGTAATATTCATGGAGCCTCTTTTTGAATGAATCTCTGTAAGGAGCTTTCCTAATGTGAATGGGGAGTTTTACAGAGTTAAAACTCATTCCAGAGTTTTACAGACTGAGCAACAAAAGACTTGCGCATAAAGCGGGTATGGCAAGGAGCGTCTATAGCTACACCGTAACCCGGTCGTGGCGAGAGGGCCGGCCTAAGCTCACGTCATCTGAATGTGTCGTCTTTAAGTCGTCATGTATGGGTTAAATATAAAATGGTCATAAAAATGTCAAACAACCCATAAAAGAAGAAATGACATGTAATAAGAGATTCTCATCAGAACGTTGATGAAAATCATGAGCATTGCCCTAAAAACGAAACTTACATTTCAGATATGCAAGTACAAATAGATCATATAGAATTGAAAATAGAGTACAAAATATTCTAACGCGTCTGTGTTGATGAATTAGCAGCCATTTAAGCTGACAATGATAAGAGATGTAGACAAATTTACGTAAACCTAAAAAAAACATGCAGTTATCAAGAAGACGATCCAATTTGTTGAGGAGGATTTGGTTAATATTGGAGTAGCAAACATCAGCATAATCGAAAATAGCTAATATGAGTCATATCTCTTCTCTTTGAAGCCATCTTTTAAGTCTGTTTTTGAAACTTTTAAGTTAAAACATAACTAGGTATAACCAGTTGGTGATTCAATGATTTCTTGTGGTAACTTATTCCATGTCCATAACTCTGTTACTGTCTGTTCAACTCACAATGTTATGATCAATAAATAATTAGACAAATAATGTGGAGCATTATCTTACCATTTTCTCCATTCTTCCTAACTCTTTTGAGAAGTTCCTGTTCGGTTTGCAGCACTTGTCTCTTAAAACGCAGGGCACTCCGCAGTGTATTCACACAGCTCTCGCATATATTACTTGAACCAGCCTCTGAATTAAGCTGCAATGTATGAACATTTATGATTAGACAATATGATATTTTGGTGACACATTTGCGAAAAGATTGTGACACATTTGTAGAAAATGAGTAACATATTTGCATAGATGGTAAAATAATTTGAGTCCATGTAAATGAGATATTTTCAAAAAAGCCAATTTCCAAAATACAATTATGCACAATTAGTCCAAGTGGCAAATTTCATATTTTTGTTGTTTTGCACCATTGGATTCAATTTAGCATAATGTACAAGTTTTAAAAATATTTTTTAATTATACTTATTTTTTAGTCCAAACGCCTTATAAAATAATCTAGTACAAGTACAAACAGAAAAATGTCTGTCAAATTTCATTTTGTCCCTTGTATAATATAATTTAATTCAGATCAATGCTCATAGAAAATTTTGTATAAGTACAGAATAATTTTAAAATAATATCATAGTTCCTTAATGAGACATTGAGTTAGCGTACATGTACTCCAACCCAATTCCTCAATATGCGACAGTCCAACTTATTCCATATGTCCACAACTCTGTTCAACTCTGAATGCTGTTGGTGCTGCTCTGCACCCGGCTCATCGGTGAGGCAATTATTTTGCACACAATTGCATGAAAACAGTCCATGGGAGCCTCAGCAAACGTATGGGCTACAAAAATGTGGCAACCTCAACAGCTGTGAGACCATTATTATATTGGACATGCTGGGCATTGAACAATTTCTGCATATATCTAACCAACAGGTTGCACATGTAAAACGATTGGCAGAATGCCTTAAACAATGTTATTTTAACTTCTTTAGTACAACGTGCAAACCTTGCAAGTCAACATGTTACATCCGACTGCCAATGCCCTGCATTCTCTCTCTATGTCAGCATCATTAGTGAGGTGCTCGGAGATGATATGTACAAAGTATTTGAACTGCGACACTCTGTTCAACACTTGACCATTTAGTGTTGCAGGGGGGACAGAAAGCTTGAGCTTACGCCTTGCCCAAAACACCAACAGTTCACTTTTTTAACATTATATATAAGTCCATGTGACTTGGCATATTCCTCACACAACCGAAAAAGCCTTCTAAGTGCACTGATCAAAGGACTCATCAAAACTGCATAGCTGACATTATTGATTATTTTACCATCTATAGAGCATCTGACCATGGTGATGCTGAGCTTTGTGTATCAATTATGCAGAAAGTTAAGCTATGCAAATGTTTATTGCAAAATTAAATGTTCCCATACTGGACATAGTAATATCTTTAATAATCATATTGTTAACAACTTTTTACAAATAGAATTGTCTCTATGTTGATTTATCTATATCATGTGCTGTTTGACTGGACTATATGTAAGAAGTTGATCACTTAACCCCTTGACATACGAAGACGTCTGGAAGACGTCATTTGATTCTTATGTCAAAACAATAATTGACGTCTCTCAGACGTCTTCAACATTCCGTTGCGAGTTGTTGTTTACAGTGCAATCAAAGATTATTTCTATATCAAGAAATTAATAATTCCGCAGAGTTTAGAGTTTTTAACGTTAAAAATAATCGATGTCTGAAAAGAATTTATTTTTCGAAAGTGAGGGTGAAGATGCGGCCAGTAGTTCGATCGAAATTTCTGAAGAGAGTAGTTTATTCCGAAATGTTCATAAACGAGTAAGACCTTTATCCAGCAGTGATGAATCAGATTCATCAGAAAGTATAGAAGAATGGAAATGGAAAGATAAAGAAAATATTCCAAACATAATACCATTTACTGAACAACCTGGTATCATCGAAAATGTGTAAAAGGATATAAGAAAATATTTTTTTACATGATTGATATTGCTGTTTATAAGGCGTACGTTCTATATTCGAATACTTCTAATAAAATATGTTTATTTTTTGTTGTAACACTAAGTTTGACGTTTTGTTATTCAAATAAAGTATTTTGAACAAGATACAAAGCTACATTTGAATGCCATAACAACCGATAAATAAATAGTATTTTTAGACACATTACTTTTGTGTTTAATGATATGTCAAGGGGTTAAGTAGATACTGTTACGGTTAGCTAAACTCATTAGGTAATGTATTTTTTGTAATTTGTTCCATTTTTAGTTGTTCATAATAAATTCTTATTTTGTACTCTCGATTAAAGATATCTACCATTAAAATGTAGATTTTCGTACGTAATTCGAAAAGATGTAATTTCTTTAAAACTCAGTATTACGGGTCGGGGATTTGAACTCACGACCACATAAATGCGAGTGGAGAATAGATACCACTACACTATCACCACTTTTAGTACTTCTATCATCTCACTACTGTTGAGTATAAACCTATTTTCTGAAAATTTAGTTAAAATATATTGCAAGTTTTACAATTATGTTTTTGTATAGTATTGTACGTTTCTGATGAGAAACTTACAGTAACGTTGAAACATTCGAGCAGCATCTCTGAATAAATCTCTTTTTCGTCTGACCAGACGTATGTGGAGTGTAAATCTTTGTGTGAGTTTTGAGCGAGACAATACCGGCACTCATTATTTATTTCCATTATTGCAAATGTCTTTTTTTTATGTCTAAAAAATGAGTGTTATAAATATTTTGCAAAAAAAACATAACTGACAGATGATTGGTGCTATCCTGTTTCGATATACGCAAAGTAATATGTCAACAGGTATGTTTCGCACCACAGATTACAAAGTATCCGATTTAATGACCGACCTGTCAGGTACCGAAAAAAGTGTATAATGAAGGGTAACATCCTATTATTCAGTGCATTTTAGATTTCTGTGCATCCTTTTATATATTATTTGGACAAATCTTGGTTATTTCCAACACTGAACATTGGTCTAGTGCCAGTCGTGAGGGACTGGCATTTCGCAGGTTGCCGATTTTGATAGCTTATGGTAGTCTTGAATGATGAGAATGAAACTTTTAAGCACCTCCAGTTATAGATTAAATCGTTGTGCCAGATCTTATCAAAAGCCTTCGCTACGTCGAAGAAGAGCTAGGGTCTTGAAGGGTCTCCCGTGGTTGAGACTTGTGATGATGTGCTCGGTGATTCGGTGCATCTGCTAGACACTAGAGTGGTTTGCTCTTAAGCCAGATTGTTCATCGATGGGTAGGTTTTTTAAGTTAACGCACGGAGCCCTCAATAGATCAATAGATGAGAAAGGAGAATTCTTTCGTAGATTTTTCCCATTGTATTCAATAGGCCATTAACTAGGTTCTGAGCGATGTTTACCCGGTTTGGGGATGCTGATAACGACGACTTCTTTCCAGGCTGCTGGAAAGAGATGATGTTTCATTGCGGTAGGTACTGTAAATAGCCACAAGATGTGCGATCAAGTTGGTCGTGCAACACCCTAAGAATTCCATTGATGTCAGATGATTTTTTTGAGACTTTTGATGATATCCTAAATTTCAGTTACCATACAAATCTCCACGAGTGATATCCCGTTCACTGCACACGTATTGGGGGATACTTCACAATAAGAGTCTGAATTCCATCGTATATATTTCCTAAGCGACATGTAATCGGAGCTAATGCTCTACAATAACTGACTCCATAATATTAAAATCTAGGCTATGACGACGTACTTACGCGCAATCGCTTGCGTGTGTGTCTAGTCCCTTTATCATATTGTGTTCGTATAATGACAAATAAACACGAAAAAATAACAACACAAATCACAAATAATTTTCAAGTGGGATCACAAATGTGGAACACCAAGTGAAGTGCCAGTAAATATTGCATTATGGCCCTCCTACATATCTGCGATATACCAGCAGGCAATATCGCAACGTGGTAATGAGATAATTTATCTTAGTACATTTTGTACGGTAAATACCTACCGCGTGAAATCTTTTACACAGTCACGATTATTGCACTGCGATAAAAGTAGAGCAATACCAATAACAATTACCGCAATAAGTATCGCTTTGCGATAATACCGATCGGTATATCGAGTCTGTGTTAGAGAGCCTTTATACGAATATTTTAAGAGCAACTATAAACATATTAATAAAAACAAATATGTATATTTATTTTAAATATTATTTGCAAGTCAAATAAAACATAAAAGTATTTTTTATAATTTCAAACTAGTTTAGCGCGGATAAGTTGTGTTAATATACGTTCTCATACGTCAACGCGTGTATGATACGCTCTCGTAAACAAATGTAAAAAGTGTGGTGCAAGTGTTTGTTTTAGTTGGCGGATTCGATGTGCTTGTAATTGAAACAAAAATCTCCGTTCCAAAACCTTTATAAATACTCGTACTTTAAAACCAGTGTTAAACTTCAATTGTGATTCAAGATTGTTTCAAGAATACTGTGCACGACAGAATAGTGAATAGTGAAAGTGCGGTGCCTATATACCTATGTGTACATACGTAGAATCAGTGCGCGTAATATGTACGTGCTGACATCACACATTTCGGAGGAAAAAAGGGCCGTCTAAAGAGAGTTCCGCAAACAGTAAAGTTTAAACGGCGGAATTTTGGTCAAGAGTGAAATTCACGTGCCCTTCCTCCGAAATCATAAAATGTTAACACATACATTACCGTTATCATAAGATAACATATTATACGTAATAATGAATAGAGTATTAATATTATGTGAAGCAGCGTCTCATGTTTATTATGTTACCTTATGTTTTTTGTATGTCTTATTCTCGCTCTCCAAATGTGCTAGGATACCTAGGTTATAAGTCAGGGCATTAGAATAAGGTTTAAAATAAGGACTACCGCCCGCAGTGTGTTTCATTTAGATGTAAGTGTGCACGACAGAATAGTGAATAGTGAAAGTGCGGTGCCTATATACCTATGTGTACAATATAGTATCAGTGCGCGAAATATGTATGTGCTAACATCACACATTTCGGAGGAAAAGAGGGCCGTCTAAACAGAGTTCCGCAAGTAGTAAAATTTAAGCGGCACGATTTTGGTCAAGAATGAAATTCACGTGCCCTTCCTCCGGAATAATAAAATGTTAACACATACATGACACGTTATCATAAGATGTCGATGTTATATAAAATGATTAGATAAGGTATTGATATAATGTAAAATGTTAAGGATTATGATATACTATTGTTTTTACGTATTTACAACATCTCATTTACTTATGTTTATTGTGTTGTCTTATGTTTTGTATGTCTTATTCTCGCTCTCCAAAGTACTAGGATACCTAGGTTATAAGTCAGGGAATTAGAATAAGGTTTAAAATAAAGACTACCGCTCGCAGTGTGTTTCATTTAGGATAAATTCTAGAACAAAAGTTGCGGGCTAGGTGGCGTAGTTCCGGTATCGGCGCCACTGAAAAGCCGTGCACCCCCGGTCCTCCCACACCTCTTGCTACTCACAGAGGGGGGGAGGGACAATAAGGAAAAAAGGAAATTAAAAGGAAAATACCTAAACTTCGCCACCGAAAATAGTCTTTATCCTCCGTGCAATAAGAGGACCGGCCCAGATAAATAAGACTTGTAACCTAGATATTATGTACAAAAGTGCAGAGCTAATAGCATTAAAATTTCCTCAGGGAACGGGGGGATCGCTAGGGCAGCAAACCCCTATAAAAAGACAAAGGCCTAACAGCCAGCAAGCCAGTTCGTCCTCAACAGTCAAGCGCTAACAAAGCTCAAGAAAATAAGTGAGCTTGCTGCCCGTTACCGCTCCCTCGGCGTCACCTTTAACAATTGGTCCTTCGAGTCGGGATAGCGCAACCATCGTCCAGTCTTCAAACTACGATCTCCAAGTCATCATCACCAAGAAGATCTCCTAGAATACGGAAAATCAAGAAGATGCCGACCACAAGAAGCAAAAGTGACAAGGAGGGAGCAGAGGCTTCGTCAAGCTCACGAACAGAAACTACGGCCACCACGGGCGCAACATCAAGCACGGAGTCACGCACCATGACGACCCGGACGACGCCTACGGAGACTACAACCGCAAGTAAGTCCCCCAGTGATAACAAACCAGTCGAAGACGGCGTCGCCCTCGCCGTACGTTCCAGGGAACCATCACCTGTGCCAGAGTGCTCCGAACGCACGATACGCCCACACTCGAGCCGCACTCGGTCGCGCCGCTCTGAACCCTCTCGCAAGAGACTCCTCGCAGAGTTAGAGGCGAAAGAGCGACTCGCCGAGTTGTACTTAAGAGAGGCCAAGTTAAAAACTAAAGAAATTCAAGCCGCAGCCCCGCTTGAAAAGGCCAAATTAGAACGACTAAAACTAGATTCACCATCATCATCATCTAGTGAAGAGGACGAACCGGGTTCAGATCCACAGCGTGTCCAACAGTGGCTACATAATCAAAAACAGATATTAGCCATCACAAATACCGAGGGGGAAAAGAGTCCCAAACCCATGGAGGCAGCCGAACACAGAGAGGGCAGTATAAAGAGATCGGCCGGGTACGCAAAAGACCCGGGTGAGGCGGGAACCCGTTTGAATAATCACGGGTATGAGAATAAGGTCCCGTCTTCACACCAATCTTCACCGGTGATCGACGTGACTACACTAGCCACGGCCTTCTCACAGGCTATGCGCCAGAACAGGGACTCACCTCGGTATGTACAGGAGTTACCCGTGTACAGTGGACACGCCCACAGCTGGCTCGCCTTTCGAGCAGCGTATAGGGAAACAGAAGAACGCTTCACTAAAACCGAGAATGTGGCCCGACTACGAAGATGTTTAAAAGGGCCCGCCTTGGAAGCCGTGAGTTGCCTACTAATAAGCGAGCCTAACCCGTCAGTGATACTACAAACACTGGAGAGAAGATTCGGGCGGCCCGAGGCACTCATTCGGCTAGAATTAGAAAGAGTGAAGCGTTTACCTAAGGTCAGTGAAAACCCACGTGACCTTTGTATATTCGCAAGTAAGTTAGCGAATATTGTGGCTGCAATAGAAGCATTAAAGAAACCACATTACCTCCACCATCCCGAAATGTTATACAACGTGATGGAAAAACTCACTCCCACCCTAAAAAGCAAATGGGTAGACTACGCGGCGAGAGAGCTTTCTGAAGAATCCGAATTTAAGAAAATGTCTACATACTTAAACGAAGAAGCGGATAAGTTTGGCGCATACGCCCTTCCAGAATACATCGCCGACGAGTCGACGGGGAGAGAGCGACCTATACGAAAAAAGGTCGAACGCGCTTTCACAATGAAAGAAAAGCGCAAGCCGCAAGAAAAGCGGCAAGAAAAGTGTTGGCAATGCAAGCAACCTCATCAATTGTTGCACTGCCCACAGTTTCTCAACGCTAACATTCACGAGCGTTGGGAAATGGCAAAGAAGAGCCATACCTGCTTCCGGTGTTTAAAAGACACGCACCAACGAAGCACGTGTCGCGCCAAACCATGCGGCCGCGACGGATGTACCATGAGACACCACGTCCTACTCCACCACCAAAAGGCTGATAAGCCGTCAAACATCCCAGAGAAAAAAGAAGAGGTACTGACTTCAACAGTAGCTACCAACTTAGATACGCGACGTCGGGCCTACCTGAAAATAGCACCTGTCACGCTATCGGGCCCTCAGAATAAGGTAAGGACGTACGCGTTGTTGGACGAGGGGAGTACAGTGACCATTATCGACGCATCTTTGGCCGATATATTGGGAATAGACGGGCCCAAGCAACCAATGTGGGTACAAGGGGTGAGTGGGACAGAGATAAGACATGAAGAAAGTCGAAGTGTCAACTTGGGCATCCAAGGAGAGTTCAGCGGCAAGGAATTCCGAATCCAAAATGCCAGAACAGTAGAAAGGCTGAACTTTACGTCGCAATCAGTAAAAAGAGAAAATGTAAAAGGCTGCACTCATCTACAAAAGATAATGAAAGAGCTCACGTACGACTACGCGTCCCCGAAAATACTTATCGGTCAAGATAACTGGGACCTAATAGTGTCACGTGACCTCCGAGAAGGTCGGCGCGACCAACCAGTGGCATCCCTCACTAGACTGGGCTGGGTACTCCACGGATGCCACACATCAAAAAGTAAACCAGTAATCTTTTGCGGTCACCTCTCCACTACACGGGGTGACGCAATGGAAGATATAATGAAAAAGTATTTCGAACTGGAGTCATTAGGAATCGAACCTAGAAAACCTAAAAACGATCCCGAGCAGCGAGCGTTAGAAATCCTCGAGAATACGACTCGCCGACTCCCCGATGGCAGATTCGAAACTGGGTTACTGTGGCGAAAAGAGGAACTAAAGATACCCAATAACTACCAAAACGCACTGAAGCGCCTCTACAGTTTAGAAAAGAAACTAGATCGCGACGAACAATTAAAAACACAATATCAAGAACGGGTCAACAACCTCTTCGAAAGCGGATACGCTGAGAGAGCCCCCGCCCCGCCGACCGGCGATAGAACATGGTACCTCCCGCACTTTGCTGTTATCAATCCAGCAAAACCAAAGATCAGGATGGTACACGACGCGGCGGCTCAAGCACACGGACTGTGTCTTAACGACATGTTGTTAGCGGGGCCTGACTTACTACAGTCCCTCCCAGGCGTCATTATGCGATTCCGACAACATCCGTATGCCGTATCCGCCGATATAAAAGAAATGTTTATGCAAATAAGCATCCGAGAAGAGGATAGAGATGCCCTGCGTTTTTTATGGAGAGATCACCGGCGGGAGGGTCCGCCGGAAGAATATAGAATGACCTCGGTGATATTCGGCGCATGCTCATCACCATGCACCGCCATACACATAAAAAACAAAAACGCCAGCGAGTTCGTCGACATCTATCCAGAGGCGGCGTGCGCAATAGAAAGAAACCACTACATGGACGATTACTTACAAAGTTTCCCTACACCTGAAAAGGCAATTAAAATAATAAAGGAAGTCGACTTTATACACAAACAAGCCGGCTTCGAATTAACAGCGTGGACATCCAACGATACACATATCGTAAGAGATTTCAGTACGGGCCCGGAAACGAACCCAATACCCATAGGTGCGAGCGAGACAGAAAAAACGCTCGGTATCCTATGGAGCACTAAGGATGATTGTATAAGTTTCCGCCTAAACAAGATAAGAATACCGCCTGAAGTACTTGAAAACGCCCGTCCACCGACTAAGAGGGAAGCTTTAAGTATCATCATGTCCCTGTTCGATCCACTGGGCCTACTGTCACCTATGACAACGCCCGCTAAAAGAATTATGCAGGACACATGGCGCTACGGTACCAAATGGGACGAGCCCATCCCAGAGCAATTAAGGCAAAGATGGGACGCATGGCTATCATTACTAAGAGACATAGAAAGTCTACGCATCCCCCGATGTTACAACTACGAATCGGCAAACACTTACGAACTACACACGTTTGTCGACGCCAGCGAAGAGGCCTACGCTACAGCTATCTACTGGCGAATCGTACGTAGCGACGGAAGCATACACGTCACACTAGCGGCGGCAAAGAGTCGCGTGACGCCACTAAAGCCTGTCTCCATCCCCAGATTAGAGCTACAGGCCGCCTTATTAGGAGCTCGCCTAGCCGACACAGTAATGAGAGAACATGACTTTGAAATCGCACAAAAGGTATATTGGAGCGACTCGCGTACGGTCCTAGCGTGGATGAGGTCCGAACCACGCGCCTACAAAACCTTCGTAGCACACAGACTCGCAGAATTAGAGACACTCACCAAAAAGGGTGAGTGGCGATGGGTGCCTACAACGGATAACGTAGCGGACGACGCGACGAGAGCGACACCTCGCGACTTCAATGTGAAACATCGATGGTTCAATGGCCCATCCTACTTACAACTACCTAGAGAGGAATGGCCTACAGAAGTCGAAGTTAAAATAAATAGCTCTGGGGAAGAGAGAGAAAAGTGTTTTGTAATAAATGATAAGCCGACCCACGACCACCTACCAGATGTCCAGCGATTCTCCAAGTGGATCAAACTAATAAGAACGACAGCCAGAGTGCTGCAATTCGTCGAGATAAGTCGGGGAAACAAATTCCTAATCACCGCTACACGTCATAAACGAACGCGTGAAAACAAATTATGTGACCCCGACTTGAAGAAAAATAAACAAACTCGACCTACATCGACCGACCTAGTTCCCACGAGTTCATCGACCCGCCGCTACATTGACCTAGAAACGCGTCATATTGTAAAAGCCGAAAAGTTATGGATTCGAGCGGCGCAGCAAGATAGCTATTATAAAGAAAAGCTACGCATACAAGCGAACCAAGCGCCACCTGTCGGAGATTTGTTGTCGTCACTTAGCCTTATCATTGATAGTGACGACATAATACGAATAAAGGGTCGTATAAACGCGGCCGAAGGGGTCCACACAGAATCTGCGAGTCCAGCCGTATTAAATGGAAAACACCCTTATACGAAATTATATATTCAACGCGTCCACGAGAAACTTCATCACGGAGGCATAGAAATGGTCGTAAATGAATTACGCCAACGACTATGGGTGATGAAAATCCGACCGGCCGTGCGAAATGTAATCAAGAGCTGCATGGCGTGCAGAATAAGAAGGACAAAGCCGACGAGTCCGGCCACAGGAGACTTACCTCCAGCTCGCCTGGCACATCACGCACGCCCCTTCACATTCACCGGGTTGGACTATTTCGGTCCAATAGAAGTCACCGTCGCGCGCCACCGAGAGAAAAGATACGTGGCGCTATTCACGTGTATGACGTCACGGGCCATACACTTAGAGGTCGTGACCTCCCTAAGCGCTGATTCCGCTATATCAGCGCTAAGGAGATTCATAGCCAGAAGAGGATGCCCAACAGAGCTGTGGAGTGACAACGCAACTTGCTTCAAGGCGGCTGACAAAGAGCTCGCCCAATCCATCGCTGAAGCTACTCAGCACGAGGCCACGAACCGCATGATTAGATGGCGGTTCATCCCACCGGCAGCACCGTTTATGGGCGGTGCATGGGAGCGCATGGTGCGCTCCGTCAATGAAGCCCTGCGAGTCACCCTACACGAACAACATCCAAGTGACGAAACACTCAGTACACTACTAGCCGAGGCGGAGATGACAATAAACTCCCGCCCACTCACTCACGTGGCTGTGACCCCCGATGAACCGGCAGCACTCACGCCGAATCTTATATTACTCGGCCCAAACTGTCACATGCCGATTCCCGGAGAATTCACGGAGGACGACCTGAGCGCGCGCCATCACTGGAGGCGCGCTCAGAGGCTCGCAGACATCTTCTGGCACCGCTGGGTACGGGAGTACATGCCCTTACTCCAGTACCGGCGGGAGCCCCGCAGCACCGGCGAACAACCAAAGGTCAACGACCTAGTCATCGTGTGCGACCCAAACTTGCCCCGCAACACTTGGCCAAGAGGCCGGGTCACCAGTGTCTACCCGGGCAAAGACAACGAGGTTCGAGTCATCGACATCACCATGGGCAACGGCACCGTGCTACGCAGGCCTACGAAGAAGGTCGTCGTGCTACCAGTCGGTTCGCAGCGTTGCGACGGCGGGAGAATGTGCACGACAGAATAGTGAATAGTGAAAGTGCGGTGCCTATATACCTATGTGTACAATATAGAATCAGTGCGCGAAATATGTATGTGCTAACATCACACATTTCGGAGGAAAAGAGGGCCGTCTAAACAGAGTTCCGCAAGTAGTAAAATTTAAGCGGCACGATTTTGGTCAAGAATGAAATTCACGTGCCCTTCCTCCGGAATAATAAAATGTTAACACATACATAACACGTTATCATAAGATGTCGATGTTATATAAAATGATTAGATAAGGTATTGATATAATGTAAAATGTTAAGGATTATGATATACTATTGTTTTTACGTATTTACAACATCCCATTTACTTATGTTTATTGTGTTGTCTTATGTTTTGTATGTCTTATTCTCGCTCTCCAAAGTACTAGGATACCTAGGTTATAAGTCAGGGAATTAGAATAAGGTTTAAAATAAAGACTACCGCTCGCAGTGTGTTTCATTTAGGATAAATTCTAGAACAAAAGTTGCGGGCTAGGTGGCGTTGTTCCGGTATCGGCGCCACTGAAAAGCCGTGCACCCCCGGTCCTCCCACACCTCTTGCTACTCACAGAGGGGGGGAGGGACAATAAGGAAAAAAGGAAATTAAAAGGAAAATACCTAAACTTCGCCACCGAAAATAGTCTTTATCCTCCGTGCAATAAGAGGACCGGCCCAGATAAATAAGACTTGTAACCTAGATATTTGTTGAGGACACTTTTGTCAACTGCGATCTCTTCAACAGATCGAGGACAGTATTGTCCTACAACCTTATAGGTCGCCAGGGGATGTGGACTGTATGTATAGGATCAATAATAACGCCTTATTTTCTTCTCTTCGATAATATCAGCAGAGCCGGGGGCAGGGGGCAGAGGTACTTGTTGTTCTACTACTTGTCCTAGTCACTTGGTTGACCGTTTGTAGTGTTCGGAGTGGTGCCGCTGATCGGAATGCCGGGAAGCCCAAAATGGTCCGTCTTTTATTCCAAATGGGCTTCCCCCACTACTTGTCTACATGTGTACCCCTCCCGCTACCCGCGGGGGATCATTTATTCGTACAACACACATTTTATACATATTCATACATTTACAAGATTCTTATAGGATTCTTATTAGATAAAACTTAGATGTAAACTAGCCTAAGAGGGATCTAATAAGATCATGACGCTATAACGTTCGGTTTCAAGTGGACGGGGTGCGCGGTTTGCGCCACATATTTACGTAACCCCGTCCCCCGCTTCAGGACTATAAATATTATATTTGTCCGCCAGGTGGCGGAGCGCTCAGTTGTTTCCCGAACGCCATAGCGCCCACAACTTATCCCTAGCATGCCCTACTTACCCTATTTACCAACAATTATCCTAATAGGGTAATAAAAGACACACTAGGGATCATTTTAATATCAATTACACAATACATAATCATAAAACGGACATTAAACAGATAGTGTAAACCTAACGATATTAAGAGATATTCATACATTTATAAGACACTAAAGAGAATTCATACATTTATAAGACACTAAAGAGAAACAACTATACAAGCGAAACTATTATCTATACATATACAAGTACCCTAGCTTTTTACATTGTCATTTATTCCGTCGTTAACAATATTATGTACAAAAGTGGAGAGCTAATAGCATTAAAATTTCCTCAGGGAACGGGGGGATCGCTAGGGCAGCAAACCCCTATAAAAAGACAAAGGCCTAACAGCCAGCAAGCCAGTTCGTCCTCAGCACTTGTATAGTAAGAAACCTAAGAAGAAAAGTGAGCTTGCTGCCCGTCGCCGCTCCCTCCGCACCCCTGTGTTTATGTAAACCAGAGCGGCGTTTTATTTCCGTATTCACCCCAACACCTGATCTGCCGAGATCCCTGCACCAACATCAAGACCGGCAAAGCCTAAATCCCTACACCCCCCGTTAAAGCTAAGGCGTGTGGCCTGCAACATTGGCCTTCGATAGCCATCGGCGTGTAACTTTAACATTTGGTTCTCAGAGCCAGATTGCTGAGCCAACACCCGATCGCCAAATCGGCGTACACCTTTAACAGTAAGTTCTAGAACAAAAAGTTGCGGGCTAGGTGGCGTAGTTCCGGTATCGGCGCCACTGAAAAGCCGTACACCCTCGATCCTCCCATGCCCCTTGCTACTCAAGGAGGGAGGAAGGGAAGATAAGAAAAAGGAAATTAAAAGGAAAATACCTAAACTTCGCCACCGAAAATAGTCTTTATCCTCCGTGCAATAAGAGGACCGACCCAGATAAATAAGACTTGTAACCTAGATATTATGTACAAAAGTGGAGAGCGAATAGCAATAAATCTTCCTCAGGGAACGGGGGGATCGCTGGGGCAGCAAACTCCTATAAAAAGGGAAAGGCCCAACAGCCAGCAAGCCAGTTCGTCCTCACCACTTGTACAGTAAGAAACATAAGAAGAAAAGTGAGCTTGTTGCCCGTTGCTGCTCCCTCCGCACCCCTGTGGTTTAATGTAAACCAGAGTAGCGTGTTATTTCCGTATTCACCCCAACATCTGATCTGCCGAGATCCCTGCACCAACATCAAGACCGGCAAGCCTAAATCCCTACACCCCCCCCCCCCCCCCCCCCCGTTAAAGCCACGACGTGTGACCTGCAACATTGGCCTTCGACAGCGATCGACGTGCAACTCTAACATCTGGTTCTTAGCCGGATTGCTGAGCCAACACCCGGTCGCCAAATCGGCGTCCAGCTTTAACAAATACCCTCCAATTAGTGACAAATATGGTAACAACAAAATTCCTAAACTTTACTTGTCAGCTGTTACCTATCAAAGTGGCTGATCATCATAGACTAATAGGGTCACCATTTTTTTTAAATTAATAGTATAGAAATAAAATACATTTCTATTTCTCTGCATAATAATAATATATGTCTACCCGCGAAGTTCGACTAACACTTATGTGTTGAGAAGCGAGTCCACCGATAACTAACTCGGTGTTGAACCGATAACTCGATAACCGAATAACCGATAACTCGGTGTTGAATGTTTTATCGAATTACATTAGGGAGGGTCAATGTGATGGCTGTAAGGGGACTGTCCTGGTCACTCAAAAGAGAATAAAGTGCTCTAACTGTCAGCATTTCTTCCACACTGAATGTGTCAACTACTCTCCGGCGGCACATAGGTCACACTGGAGATGTTCAAATTGTGTTGCTGCTCTTCCAAGACGAGGTGATAACAATAACACACCTGTGCGTGGTACTAAGAATCCGCAGCATCCAACTTCGTGTAGCTCCTTAGCGTTACAAGGTGACGTTGCGGAACAAGTTCTAGAGGCGGACGGCTCCACCTCCACATCTGAGGTACCAACAGTCAGTATTACACCTTCCTCCCAGAGCGAAATCGAATCTGCTGCCCAGTCGGATCTGCTAAATCAATTCGAGACATTACTGGATGGCAACTTGAGAGTGATGAAGGATGAAATTATAAATGAACTCAAATCAGCAATAACGACGGAGCTGAAAAGAGAAATCAGCCGTCTTTCTGATAGTGTCAAGCATATGCAGGATACACACCTCCAATTGCACTCTAACTACGACAAATTGAAAGCCGAGTTCGAAATACTTCAGAGAGGCGCCGCTGAATCCGATAACACGATATCTGACCTTCGCGATCAAATATCGAAACAGCAATAGTGGGCGAGACTCACAAATTTAGAAATCGTTGGTCTTCCGGAAACAGCGGCTGCAACCCCTGTGGATCTTGTCGTAAAGATAGCGAAACACGTAGGGGTCAACATAACCCCAGAGGCTGTAGATTTCGCAAGTCGTGTACAGCCCATGCGTAACCGACCTGGTCACCGGAAAGCAATAGTCGCCAAACTTAAGAATCGTATTATCAAGGATCAGATTCTGTCCGGAATACGTAAAATCAAACATAGAATTATGCTTTTGCGCGCTTTATGGTCAGGCGAAGTCTACTGTCCCCAGCTACTGACCGAAGTGTCCTTACGGGCGCCAACTAGCCGTACTAGACGTACAGAGTTGTTTGATGTTCCTCTGGTTAAAACAAGGTACGCCCAAAATTCAGTCCTGTCTCGCATTATGCAGAATTACAATAAATATTACGCAGACCTTGATATATTTTTATTAATTAAGAAAAAATTAAAAACGGCAATCATAAAAAAGCATCAAAATCATTATAATATCTCCTGAAACCCATTTCCTCACAAATATTTTAAAGTTCATCTTAAACAAATACACACACACACACTACACACCCTCACACTGGGTACACATGCACGCACAACACACACAAACGGACACACGCAAACACAAATCAGCACGCTTTATTAATAAAGAATCATCCTTTACTTGCCCACAATCTATTAAATACTGTATTTAATGTCAGTGTAATCTGTATTGGCCATTAGCATTGGCAACATAATTGTTAAACAACATAAAAGTTACATAAAAGACTGTAGATTACATAAATAAATAAATAAATTGTTAAGGTTTTGGAAACTAGGCCTTTTGCCAAATGCTTTCCTATGCTCTGCTTACCACGCATCTTTATTGATTGTTTAAATTATTGAAATAATTATTGGTGTATTGTGGCGAAAAGTGATTTGTATTTTCATTTGAATTGTTGCCTACCATTGCATTCACTTTTAAATATCGCAAAAATGAAAAAGAACAAAGTTTGGGTTATTTAACGTGCACATGAACATGAAGAACGAATTGATTACAAGATGGCGTCCTTTTTACAGTGTTTGTTTAGTTAGAGAATATTAAGGATCTAGGAAAATTTCAAAATATTTAATATTTCCTTTGATATAATTGAACTGACTTTTTGGAAATGGTGATTTAGTTTTGTGATCATGGAGTTCGACGAGATTGTAGTAAAGGAAAGTCCCGGCTTATGCCGATGCTGTTTGTCCGAAGGATGCTATAAGGATCTTGGTTCGGAGTATACATGGATGAATGAAACTGAAGTCTATGCCGATATGTTGTTGGAATGCTTTGATATCAGCGTGAGTAAATATTTTAATTTAATTGGTTTATTAAGGCCAATTGTAATAACTACAGTGTTTTATATAATCATAAAAAATACATAATAAATTGCCGCCAATTTAAAACATATACGGGTATATGTTTTAATATTTGTTTGTATATGGGTCCATATTTGTTTTTACCTATGTTTTACTCGGATGTATGTAATTGTAATAATAGGTAATAAATAATAGTTTATTTCAGATAGTATCTATAGTATTATTAGTAAATAATGTAAAACTTAAAACCATTGTTAGTTAATAATATATAAAAATAATAATAAATAGTATAAACATGATATAAAAATATTGAATATATATTTTTTAAATATAACCATAACATTTTTTAGTTTGTCCTTTCATCAGGGTTAACATCAATGTAAGGTAACAATGGATTGAATTCAATAATAAAATTAGCCTAGCATTTGAATTCAAGTATCAAAATTATTTTCTAACTATTATTGGCCTCTCTTTCATTTGCTGAACATTTTGAAATCCACAGATATCCCAAAACAATGAAGGCCCAAATGGTCCGAATCGCCTCATATGTGAAGTCTGCATCACAAGATTGAGAGATGCTTGCAATTTCAAAAAGCAGGTAGTGGACTCTGAAAAACGATTTGTTGACATGGTTGGCAGAGGAGAATTTAGACCTAAGGGTAAGAATAATTAATTTTATCAATCTTTTATTATACCAATATATTGAATGTCTTTTTAATCATAGATTATTTTATTTATTTATTTACTCCATGCAACTAGGCTAATATACGATTCGTATTCGAAAAGTAAGGGCCGTTTCGTCATAAAAAAAATTATAATCATATGAAATAGGTTTTATTAGCACATTTAGTTTACTACAAATCTACTTCACTTTTCCACATAATCGCCGTTCACTTCCAAGCATTTTTCGTACCGCTGCACCAGCTTCCTTAACCCCTCTGCATAGAAGCTCACCGCCTGCGAGTTGAACCAGTTTTCAACTTAATTTCCTTGTCGTTTTCAGACCTTGTTCTTGTCTTTTGTAGACAGTAGTTCGTCCAAGATGAGGAAATTCATCAGCCAGGTCACTAATCGTCAACCGACGATCAGATCGCAGTTTTTGGTCCACCAGAGAAACAATTTCCTTGGTTTGCATACTGGGCCTACCACTCCGCTCTTCGTCATGAACATTTGTTCGTCCAGTTTTGAAATCACGACACCATTGTCTAACCTTTCCTTCATTCATTACAGTAGGTCCATAAACTAGGCATAACTCTCGATGAATTTCAGCAGCTGAAGATCCTTTTGCACACAAAAATCTTATTACAGCGCGAACTTCACAGCTGGCGGGAGCAACGATTATCGCGGACATTGTTTACTGTACGCACAGATAGGCAAATGACTACTGAATCAAAACAACACCTGAAATAGCTGCACGAGTAGTGCACGTACAGATATGCACAAGTTTAACCGTGTTACGACTTGTCGCATAAGAACATTTTGAAATATAAGCGAACGGCCCTTACTTTTCGAATACGCCTCGTAATATACAAAAATTACAAACTAAATATGCACTATTTATGCATTGTCCCCCTGAAGTTGTCCTCGGAAACACCAGAACACCCTTTGACCAGAAGTCCTCCCTGGTGTTCAACTCCAGGTCATGCCACCTGAGATTTGCACAGCAAATTACTTAAAATGGACATCCTGGCATGACTCCTCACATTTACACTCTGATCTTCGCCTTGATCTCTATACACAGCTAGATCTTGTGATTTAGTGGAGTAATAATGTAGGCAGAACACATCTGCCGTCCGTTAACTAAAAGGTGGCCGAAAAATGCCCATTTCAGATTTTTTACACAGTGTCATAAAGCTGAAAATTCTCTATCGGCCTGCTTGAAATTATGTCTCTAATCAGTGTTAAAAACTTTTCGTATCTGTTCACATATCCTAGAGACATTGATTCCCACATTTTTTTGCCAATATTCCAATATTTAAAGTTTAAGATCTTGGTAAAACTGAGTTGGGCCGTCAAAGTTTAAGATATAGGCAAAACTGAGTTGGGCCGTTTGCCCGTTTGCCACCTAAAACTCAAAGTTATCACTTAGCTGCCTTTTAGTTAGGGAGTGAGGGGACGGCAGACATATAATATGATGGATTATTTCATCATTAACACTAATTGTATGATGAATTGCTGACACTTGTATCATAAATAAAATTACCAGATATAGTTCTAATTCTTGCTATGTTCTTGTATTATAAGGGCCTCTCCCACCACCTCCTGATACTTTATCAGAAGGATATTTTATATTTTATTTATGATACTTTATCCCCTGGTAAAGTAATTGTTAACAATCTGATAGATAAATTGCCCATTAAATCTAGCTGATACTGACTTTCTGATAAAGTATAATTGACTTTCTAATACCTTCTCATAAGTATCAGGAGGTGGTCAGAAATTATTCTTGCAACTTGGGAGCACTTTTTGCTTCTAAATTCCTCACCACTGACCATTAATATAACCTTCGACGAAACAACTCTATGATTCTATTCACGTCACAATATTTAGAATAGTGGTCTGTATGGAGATGTATAATCACAGTCTAAAAATGTTTACCAGTTTTAAAATTAACATTTTACACATCTTTTACAGCCTTTTACACATCGCACCCAATACGGTATATTCTATACCTTTTAGCACATAAGAAACTGCAATTGTACCAAAAAGATTAAGTACTAACAAGTTTTTGATGTCACAATCTATTTTTATAATTTAAAAATTATTTTTTTCTCTGTATTGCTATTTTGTTTTGTTACATTGCCAATTTAAGGTGTAAAACTGAAGTTGGACTATAGTGTCTCCATCTCCAATCCCTATAATAATTTCTTATTGAACATTGTGGTTAACGAGTGGAACCACTTACTAGAAAATGTTATAGATGCAGATTTGGTGATCCACTTCAAGAACTGACTAGACAGATACTGTGCTAAACAGATGCACAAGTGACAAAAATCAGATTGTTTGCATCAGCTTATGTTGCTTAGCTTATCACAGCCGTAATAATATTGTAATAATAAAAGCAAATACATATCTCAACCTGGTGCATGAGGTCAAAGACATGTGGGGGGCATGACGTATACCGAAATCATCCCAGTCGTTTTATCCGTAAACGGGTTAATCCCGACTAGCCAACTCGTCGATATCGTACGTTGATCAAGTTGATATCGTCAACTGGGGCAGTTGGGTTTTCGTAGC
This sequence comes from Sesia apiformis, assembly GCA_914767545.1. Classification (NCBI taxonomy): domain Eukaryota; kingdom Metazoa; phylum Arthropoda; class Insecta; order Lepidoptera; family Sesiidae; genus Sesia; species Sesia apiformis. Next base: position 2,936,974 of record OU611975.1, read on the forward strand.
GGCTCGCTTCCACGGAAGATGCAGAAGGCGGTGCTGCTCGATACCGCGTGAAATGTCCGCCGACTTCTCATCCTAGGGTCCTGAACCCCGGCCGATAGTGCTTCCGCTGGCGGTTATACCGTCTTTCCCTCATTTTGACTTATCGAGACAGAGGCGAGAAGGTTTAAGACCATTTTTCAATAATAATAATCTTATACTATCGGCATTATATGTATTTAGACTATAATTTTATTCGTCAGACGACTGTGTTTTCAAATATGAGCATGAATTATATTTACACTTGATCTGACATTTAGAAATACAAAACAATGAAGCACACATTCATTGTATTGATTGCTAAAGAGAACAGATAGCCCTTGAGTTCATATCTTCATAGTCTAATATCTTTTCTTCATTATAGATTAGGGCAAAGCCTTATTAAATATTATTGTATATGAACGACAATAATATTTATAAAGGACGATGAAAAAAAATTACACCAACCTCCCATACAAAATTACTCATTGCCGTTTGACGCTTATTACTCAGTGAAAGCATTTACTTAAAGTATTTATATTTAGAAAGGCAGGAGCAAAATAATTCGCAAACAGACGCGCGCCGAATGCGCCGAATCGCTAGACGCATTGCTCACGCAGGAGCGAACTTTGGGCAGGTAATATTTGATATTTTCGCGACACTACGCGAGACGCGTCGCTTCGTGCCGCTTAACAACACATGGGGTAATGTTTGACATTGCCATGTGGTTAATTGTGCCATGTGGACATTGCCAGCTGTTGGTTATTGATAATGGTTAGCACAGCTAGCGCAGGGTTCACTGTTTATTTAATATAAACTAAGAAGACATAGTAGACAAAATATATTAGATATTTATTACAAGGCTAAAACATGTTTCTCGTAGTAAGAGAACAAACGACGGTCAGTGAATAATAATGACGTGTGGCCTAGTGATGTGACACAACAACAGTGATGTACCCATCACCAGTCTTATGCGAGGGATTGAGAAATACTCATTTCCAACAATCATTTTGTCATTCTGTCACAATTTTAGACAGCGACCTGTACACCCAATTGTAGACCTTAAGCTGGTAAACATTTTGAGACTGCGATTGTTCCTGGTGGTAAGCGGATACTTTCACCCGGCGATATCCGCGTTACATGGCAACATCAGTCCAGAATGACAATTATCCTTTAAGGGTTATCTACACAGGGCCATTCTTTGTTTCATTCCCTGAAACAAATTTTATTTATTGTATCATTTGTAATTGTAGTGTTAATATACCAAGCTCAAATGAAGGCGGAAACTAGTGCAGAAGAGAATCCTGATGATGGCGATGAAGTGGAATACTTGGAGGAAGACCTTGATTTTGAAAATAGTAAGAATTTTTTTATATTTATAACGAAATATTCTTTATTCCAAGCTATCAGAAAAGAGGATTAGCTATGTTTTTTTATAGAATTAATTGTCAGACAAGGAGACATTCTACCTGTTTGTAAGTGTATACAGTCGCCCTGCGGCACCGCACCCGTCGTAGGTGGCAACTGGCCCAAAACCTGGGCTTCAAATGAGTTTACCACTTTTGAAATTGGTGATCGTCAACGTGCCCAGAAACAATTTAAAAAGTGGGCCGGTTCAATTTAAAAAGACTACATAAAGTATCAAAATGGATATTTAGAATTATCTAAAAATGTGATAATCATTGAAAAATATGGTTGGGACTAGTTTCTCCCCCGTCGGTTTTTTAACTAGTAAACTGGCCCACTTTTTAAATTGCTTCCGGTCCAGTTGACCATCAGCAATTTCAAAAGTTGTAAACTCCCCGCGCCGCAGTTTTTACGCGAGCCAGTTGCTACGAAAGTGAATATTCAATATTATAATATTATTATGGCTCATTTACACAATGAGAGTTTCTCGAACGTCGGTTAAAAGCTAGTATAAACAACTGTTATCATAATCTGATCACTGTTATCCCTGTTATTATCAAAGTAAACAGTTTTAGGCGAGAATTGTATGTAGATTGGTCGCTCACACGAGAATCGTATACAATATTCTCCCCTGAACCGTTCGAGAAACTCTTCTTGTGTGTATAAACCTTTATTATAGATGTCATGTAATATTATTAATGTCATTAATTTCAGACGAACTTCTAAAATCCGAAGAACTAACCCATCAGGAAATGGTGGAAGATATAACAGTATCGACACTACCCATAAAGGGGAAACGGGGAAGACCCAGGAAGAACCCGGAGTCAGCTAAACCCGAGAGAAAGGCTAAAGTACCCAAGTTAGAAGACAAGCCGAGAAGCTCCAAAGCTACTAGAGGTAAGTCTTGATACTTGTTGTTGTTGTGAGATGTGTTGTGATTTTTTTTGGGAATTCTTGGTACATATGTTTTGGAATTGGATTTTTTATAAAAAAAAGCCTTAAGAAAGACTAAATATTTTTATATTTGAAACAAAATTAAAAAAAAAAATAGTATTCATTCCTATTTATAGAATATGGCAAAGTAAACGTAACACAGAGGTTTATTAGAAATTCTTTAAATGGCAAAATTTTACGTTTATATGAAGTAGAATTTAATAGTATACCAATATTTTCCAACTTATCCTTGTAAAGAAAAGAATATTTACATTAATTTCGATACAATACCCGCCATATAGTAAGTACTCACTTATAAAAGTATTGACTAACGTATTTTATACCGAAAACTATCAACACTTTTTCCGTGTCCCTAATAGTGTACTATAAACGTCTTGATACTTGCTGTTTTTGTACGTAATGATTGTATAGGTCTACAAATGTACAGATCACTTAATAAATGTATAGGTGTGAAAATGTACAGATCATTTAATAAATATCGAAATTAAGGTGTAGATTGTGGAATCATTTAACAGAAACTGAATTATAGAACTTAATAGTTGCTAAAAATTAAAATAAAGTAAAAAACTGTTTAGATTTAATATCGTTGATAATTAATCTTAATTTAATAATAGATTTAATCTCGGCGACAGACGAGCATATACAGTAGGTATATACTGTATATACGTAGGTATATACTGTCGCTCTGCGACATGTGCGACACATGACAACATCAGTCAAGAATGACAAACATTGGCACACCCTCAGGTGTGCAGCTTTGAAGATTTAGGAATGAATTTGTAGTAAGGGTTGGGAAAATAGGGAGGTATACGATGGGATGGGAATGGGCTCACTACCGAAACATGTACATACATTGGGGGAATAGGATAAAGTGGGAAATGTAGTACATTATTTTATGCTAGTTTTCTGTGAGTACTAATTTTAGAATACAAAATATCAAGTATCTAATGTTTTTAAAATTTTGCCATCCTTTTGCCTTTTTTCATTTTGACAAATAGAATCTAAATTGCTGTTTAATTTCTAATAATTTTGGAAAATAATTTCTATGATTCTAAAAAAATATCACAATACACTCCTAAATAATACAGATATTTTATTGTTAATTTTTCTGTTCAAAATTTGTGTATGAAAAATGATTTCTTGACATAAAGGTAAAAGTAAATATTACAGACGCTATGAGTAAATACGTGCAACTGTTGACAGTTCTCATACGTTTTGAAGTTAGGAAAAACAACAACGCCATCTAGTGACTTAGTTGATATATAACGGCTTGAGTCGGTCTTAAGTCGCTTTCTAACAGCTTAACTCGACTCTAGAGGCTTGAGTCAGTATCTAGCGGCTTGCGTCGGTAACTAGTAACTTGAGTCAGTATCTTGTGGCTTGAATCGTTCTCTAGAGATTTAAGTTGATTTCTAGCGGTTTGAGTCGGTTGGTACCTAGCACCTTGCATCGGTATTTGGAGACTTAGTCGGTTGAGGGTTAACTGAGAGTCTATTTATTTTATTTGTTTGGTTTAGGACCTTGCTCACCACATCCTAATAATTTATCAGAAGGATTTTATTATATTTATTTTTTTACTTCCTGATCTAACGGTTACTTTATTTCCTAATAAAGTAACTGTTAACAATCCTGTTTGTTGATACATAAATTATTTGCCAATTAAATCTAGCTGATACTGACTTTCTGAAACCTTCTGATAAAGTATCAGATGGTGCGAAAGGCCCTTGATTTTATTGATTACTTAAGTAATTGAAAAATTTGACACAAACAAGAATTATTATTTTATTTGGTTTTGGTTAATTTACAACTCCATCTGCGTGTGTCGCTACGGTCGCTTGCTGACAATTCTAAGCTACGGTTGCATGTACTCATGGACTGTCATACATATATTTGGTAAAAGCAACACCAAACCCTGATATATTATTTAAAAATGAAAATTTTGCAACAGAAAAGTTAACAAATCATTTGGGGAGACTTATGGTAATTTCAAAATCGTCATTTTTCTGTCTAATCCAGTCATCATTCTGTTTTTGTTCTATTTTCATTGGGCCTAAATAAGATAAGTGTAGAGCCACCTAAAAGTACATGTAATAAAATGATCTAAAAAAGTTGAAGTTTCTTAAATGCGATTGTTTTGTCTGGTAATATAACTTATCATATTGTCACTTGGATGTTTGGAGTTATCATATGTTACCTAAATCTACATCATTGTGTTAATGTTATTCCGTGGTTACGAGAAACAAAGTGATGATTTAAGAATTTTAAGATTCTAACGCAAGTATTTATTTTAATATGTACTTTATTGTACTCTTATGAGTTTTATAAACGAATCACCCTCACTTTGTTCAGTTGGCATAACGATTTCTTAGCAATTTAAGTTTAGCTTTCTAAGGGTGCATACGGACTACAATGTTTACCTGTAATGTAGCAAAACGTTACATTACTGTTTCGGCGTAATAAAGCCCTTATTTCGAAACGTAGACTAACAACGCAAGTTTGTGAATCTATGTAATCTGCGCGTGTGACGTCACCAGTGAACTGTAGTGATGGGAAAGTACTCGCCGATGAAACGAAACATCTGCCTTGAATCGGTTCAACACTTTTGACGAATTTTTACTATTGATTATTGCACAATTAGGCATTTTTGTGTTTTGTAAGGACTTGCTAGCGACAAGTCGGGACGGTAACGAGCGGCGTGAGAAGTAGGAGTCAAGCGCCAACTAAGGACAGCTTGCGTTATCTATCCCTCTTTCCAAATTTAATGTTACATAATTCCTTGGGTCGGTCTGACGAAGTGCTCGTTTCGAATGCTTTAAAACTATTACTTCACATGCGTCAAGATGACAGATACCGTTGATCCTACCGACGATCCCCACTGGTGGGGACGACGGGAATTGTAGACAAAATTCTACCGTGTCCCCACTGACATCGACATCAGTGTGTATTTTTTTAAATCTTTAAAAGGGAAAATACCTTCTCTTTAAAGATTTTTAAAAGGGGCCTCCCCCTTATTTTAAGGAAGCATGTTATTTTCCGTATGTTTTAGAAAATAAATGTTTAAATAAACGTAGTTTCATAAACACTATTCAACGATAAGTTTGTATGTAAATGTACGGTGACGTCACGCGCTGTCAACATCGCACACTGAAAGACTATAATTTCGTTATTTTTAAAGATATCGAAGAAAAAAAAAACATTATAGGTAAGAAATAAAAAATGGTGAACTTCTCTATTATACAAAGTGAGCGTTGGACACCAGCATCGCGAGGTTTCGCCTCAATGTACTGACTAGGAAAAGTTCCTCAAACACGATACGTTATGGTATGGGCTAAAAGTTACAAGTCAGTATGCACCTTAAAAGTAAAGGAACTTTCCAAAATAGGTTTAATACTATTTTGAGTTTATCTCACTATTTCAAGAAACAAAAAAATACTTCGTCTCTTTATTTATAACATACCAAAAATCATGCTTATCTCTTTAGGAAATTTCTACAATAAATTATAACTTGGCATAAGTTGATTTATTCTGTCATAATTTGCTAAAACACCGCTTAATTTTTCCTCCACGGTTATAACAACCGTTTGATTAATGATATTAAAAAAATATAGGCTCTTAAAAAATAATAATGGAGTTGCATTCAACTCCACACACACATGCAACCGCACACACAATTTCAAGATGCCCACTGCTTACATACTACGCAAATAACTTATTTTTTAAAATTTTATTCTTAATACTTTACATAAAGAATTCAAAACCTACTAGGAAAAAATAGTTTTAATGGGTATTTTTTTTTTATCTTTTTTTTATATACCCAGGATGAGACAAAAATTATTTACACTTTTCATTCTACAATTTATTTACACAAAAATAGCGGTTCAATATGTACATCATTTTTCAACATAGTCTCCTCCTTTGTTCCTTGGTCCACTTGGTCCAGCGGTCCACAAGCTTGCGTATTCCTTCCAAGAAGAAGGAAGTCGGAAGGGCAAGGGGTGAGCTGTAGGGAGGGTATTCCATCAACTCAAAACCCAATTTGTTGATGGTTTGAATGAATGTCAACACGTATGAGCTTGTATTCTGCAGTCATCTATCATGCACCCATCGGGTGGAAGCCTAGCCGTCGTAAATGATTTGATGGGCAGAACCATGACTGACGTTCAATTCCAAAATTCATTTCGTGTTAATCACATTGAAATCTCCTTGATGGTAACCCGTGGTGGAGGTTGACGGGCGTCCTGCTCCCTCTTCACGTGTCACACACCTCCGGCCACTTTTAAACTTCTCGATCCACGAAAAAACACTTAACGTGACAAGCCACTGTCCCCGTATTGTGATAAAAGTCTATGATGAATTTCAGCGTCTTTCACACCCTCCAACCAGAGAAATGTGATCATTACTCTCGTTGCTCCTCCTTGGTACAAACTGCTAGCGGAGCGGACATGTTTACCCTGTAACCGCCGGAAGGCAACTGACGCGATCGGGGTCAGATAGCGCACACACGACTGCAGCCGTACCAACTCTAAGCATGCATACGTAGAAAGCAGTATGACAACCTTAAAGATGTGTCATGTTGAAAGTGTAGATGATTTTTGACTCTTCCTCGTATATAGAAAGATGTCAGACGAGCATACAGTGGTAGTAAGGGGATACTGTCGTACGCGGACATCCCCAATACATGTCAACATCTGTCCAGAATAACAAACGTTGACACGCCCCGGATGCGTCGCTTACCTTTTCAGATTTAAGAGTGGAAATAAGGGTTGGGAAAATGGTCAAGGATAGGGTAGAATGAGAATAGGCTCTGATATGTCTCACTTATTACCGTCTCAACGATTGACATGCCCCTGAATGCTTCGACGATCTTTGAAGGTTTAGGATTGGAAATTGGAATTTGCCTTCTAATTCATTGCGTTACACTCCATTCGTCCTTGGGGGGATGATAAGATGAGAAATTGTCTCTTCGCTCGATGCGATAAGAAATCTCTGACATTTCTCTTACTTCCGAAATATTTACGTTAGTACATTTCGCAATAGTCTTTAGTGAGAGAGGGATAACTCGACCAATTGGATGCGTCCAGTCGGCTGTGAGATGCAGCATGTGCCTTCAAAAATACATAATATATTATATGTCATGTGACGTGTGACTCGTGACATAGTTTAATTTTGTTATATTAGGAAAGGAGATGTAATTAGTGGATCCCTACATTACCGGAACGGACACCTCTTCATGCGTCTAATACCCGGCTATATTGTGAATATATATATTGACGTTGTATGTCAATACCGTACTATCGTATGCCAATGTTATACTGTTGTATGTCAATGTTATATGTACGGTCGCACATCAATGTATACGGTTGTATGTCAATGCATACTGTCGCATGTCAATGTCACCCCGCCGTAAGCCATTGTTATACTATCATATGTCAATGTCACACTGTCGTATGTCAATGTTATACTATCATATGCCAATGTCATAATATCCAATATCAACGCATCATTACTTCGAATCAAATATTTCTATTTAGCTATTTATGTTTATCAGGAATTAATAATTTAGTAGCATTTTCTAACAGTGAAAGGTTCTCGCAGTTATGTAATATTTGATATAAAATGATCTATTAATGTAAATTCTTAACAATGTTATAAGTAAATTTAAATTTTGATAATTATTCAATTGCAATTTAACAAAAACTTAGGCTAGTGCATGGGCTATGTATTGTTGTTAGGCTTGGGGGCGTGCCAACGTTTGCCGTTATAGACTGATGTTGGCATGTATCATGCATATCCACAGTATCCACTTACCACCAGGTGGACGTCTGCTCGTGTGCCACCTTTGTATGAAAAAGAAAAAACTCAACATTCATTTAGTTAGAGCAAAGAAAATGAACTTTAGTCACCATAATAACTTGTTTGACAAAATTTATAAAATAAGACATCGTGAGATGATACTCTGCAATAGACTTGATGATTTGTAGACAAACAAGATAAGTGTGTCATCGCATAAGATAAGGCGGCACAGAGCGGGGATTGGCTGGAGAGCGAGCGGCAGGTGCGTTTGCCGACCCGCTAATTTTGTTTGTATATATATAGTCGAGAATGTTAAGCAATCTGTATAAGGGTGGTTTCAAAAAACTTGTTTATTATCTCGACGTTATCAGCACCGATGACATAATCATTGTGGAACTTAAACTTGCTATAATATAGGCACTTTAAGACTAGTAATCTGTTCTGGCTTTAACTGAGTATTAACATGAAGATACAACTCTTGAAAAGAACTTCTTAGCAGGACGTGAAGTCGTTTTATTGTTTGATTATTTATTTTATTGCTTTCCAACAATGACGTCTCTTAGAAACATAATGTTCTAAACATAACTTACCCTGTTCTAATCAAAATATTTGAAAACAGTTTTTGGTTTATTCTTATGCATTTACAAAATTCACCTCTACAATTTATTGAGTGTGTAACAAACGTAAGAATGTCATGAATAATGATAAGCTTTATGAAAAGACCTCATAAATTAACCTCTTTAATAACCTTAAATGTATTTTCTACAATCAGAACTTCATAAATATAAAAACATGAAGATTAACAACATTGGCTCAATTGGAATCATTTGAAAAAATATTATAACGTATAAAAGCGTAAATAAAAAAATAAAAATGCCGTCTGATAGTGTCATTTCAATTTTTTCAGAGGCCCAGAATAAGTCCTCTATGACGGCCACAAAGCGCAACAAACTCATGAAGAGAAACGCCATTACTGTTCTAGAAAATTCTTCCGTCATGCCTTTCAAATGGCACCGGCAAGAGTACCTCTGCTTCTACTGTCATAAGGCTTTCAAACAAACGGAATCTTTAAAAAATCACACGAGAAATGATCACAGAAAAAGCAATATAAAAGCTGCAGTTTCTTACCTAAGGTGCGATGAAAAGGTTAAAATCGACGTATCGAATATTACTTGTCGGATCTGTGATGCGACCATTGGTAGCTTGGACTCATTAATCGATCATATTAAGGCACATAACAAAATTTTCGATGATGAATATGGTTATGGGTTGATCCCGTACAGATTAGACAACGGTTTCCAATGCGCCATTTGTAACGAGCAATTCCAGTACTTTATAAAACTAAATCAGCATATGAACGAGCACTACAGCAGTTGCATCTGCGAGTTATGCGGAAAGTCATTCTTAAGCCAAAAGAGGCTTCAGTGCCACTCACTTAGTCACGGATCTGGATTCCGTTGCAACCTCTGCTTGGAAACCTTCGACTCACTCACGCAAAAGACCAATCATGAAGCGAAGGTCCACAATAAAGATAAGAAATTGAAGTGCATTTACTGCCAAGCCACCTTCCAGAATTATACTCAGAGGAAACGCCATCACAGCGCTGTTCATAACGTCGAAATGCTCGAATACAATTGTCCGGTTTGCGCCAAAACTTTCCAGATCATGAGCAAAATGGAGGTTCATTTGAAAGAAGTACACTTTAGAGAGAAGAACTACACTTGTACTATGTGCGACCAGAAGTTCTTTTCGAGGTCACACGTTCAGAAACACATGATTAAGCATTGTGGGGAGCGGGTGTATCATTGCGAGGTGTGTAAGAAGTCTTACGCCAGGAAGCAGACTTTGAAGGACCATATGCGTATCCATAATGACGATAAGAGGTTTATTTGCGCTGTTTGCAGTCAGAGTTTCGTGCAGAATAACAGTTTGCGGTTGCATATGAGGGTGCATCACCCCGATGCAGCCAGTACTTAGGATCGGTCGTTTGACTTGCACATATTTACGTTTCTATTCCCGGGATTATGTTCGCGTGTACTTCATGATCCGTGCGGGAAGTTGTAAGCTTCGGGATGGTGTGGGTGGATACTGTCACCCCCCCCCCCCCCCCCTCCCTCTCGCGATGATTGATTCTACATATTTTATAAACGTTATGTAAACGGGTTATTTATTTTCAATAGCCGATATTTCAGTCCAGTTACATGAAATGTGGTCATGTCGAGATAAATTGTGGTTACGTCGTGCACGTGGTTACGTCGCCTTGCCGTGACCACGGTTCACGTTGAAATATCGACTATACAAAATATAAAATATTTATAATAATAATCAAATTAAACGAATTTACATAACATTTATTATATTTAACCACGATAACAAAATGTATATCTTGTATAATATCTATTTATAATTAATTAATTTGTCCCACGCTTATAGGTGCATTTATTTATAATTAAGTATCTATTTCAACCTCTAGTTCTATTATTTAGTTATAAGTTCATGTACCATTTAATTAGATAGTTTTTTTAAAACTATTAAATCCGTTTTTCTATCTGTTGAACCACTGGAAGTGTTTTAGTTTCAATATATCTATTTGCAAAAATGTTGTTTTTCTTGTTATTATGGATATCTCTTAAGGGGCCCCCCTTAAGAGTACTGCTTATACTAGTGGTAACATGAAAGGTTTAGTTGATGTTTCCAGTTGCCATTGTAATACTGTATGTCACTACATATAGTGTTCGAAATGTTGTTTTTATTTGCATTGACTAAAATGATTTGCAACCTGAAAGTACACTATGCCGTCCTTACTACAACAACTCATATTAAAAACTGATAAGTACAAAAAGTACTTAACATATACAGCTTGAGCAGAATTCATAGTTCGAAGATTCGGGGTAGGTTGAGACGCACCTGTAATAGTTGTACAAAATTAAATCTGGATTAGAGCTATCATTGTTCTACACCGTTTATTTTCCATAGAGATCAGGAAGAAAAGAAGTAGCTCAAAATAGCATCAAGTAAATCATCGTGGTCACGTAGTGGTCACACTTTAATAGTGCCGTTCTGTAACCACACACGAGTGACAGAGATAGCAATAGCTCCCCACCACGTCTCCGGCTGTAATATTCACAAATTGATATCTGTTTTAACTATTCGGCGTTCTGCGTAAAAGAAATATTTGGACACGTCTATACATACCGTTGCTTTTAGAAAAGAAACTTTAAATGTACCCTACATAGTATTTAAATTAGAAAAAGTACATTATTGCACTTTTGATTTTTAGTTTATTTAGTTGTTACATGGATAAAGGGTACATTTACAGTAGAGAACATTTCTTTTCAGATGTTAAACCGCGGAAATACAAAGGCTCTGAAGTTGAACCGCGGAAATACAAAGGCTCTGAAGTTAAACCGCGGAAATACAAAGGATCTGAAGTTGAACCGCGGAAATCCAAAGGATCTGAAGTTAAACCGCAGAAATACAAAGGACCCGAAGTTAAACCGCGGAAATACAAAGGATCTGAATCATCATCGATGCGCAGGCGGAAAAACCTACAAATTATATTCAACAACACGACAATTATCCCTTTTAAATGGCGGGGAAAATATCTATGCTTTTACTGTAGTAAAGATATATCAGAGTACTCAGAGCTAAGGAAACATACAAAATCACACGGCAATTGCTCCACTAAAGACCATTCTTTAAAAGTCCTGAAAGGTGGACAGAACATGGAAATCAAAATTGACGTCTCAGATGTCACATGCGAAAACTGCAACGAAATGTTCCCGAACATTGACGAGGTCATCAATCATTTGCATGTAACTCATAAGCTGGAGTACGATCGAGGCGTAGACATGGCCATCGAGGAGTACCGACTTGCCGATCTCACTTGTTTACTTTGCAACGAGAAATTCACATATTTTGGATACTTAGTTTCACATGTAAATAGTAATCATCCGAAAAAATGTCTGATTTGCGACAAATGCAATCAGAAATTCAACAAGAAGAGAGATTTGTTCTCCCATATGAAAAACTATCATAGAGACGGCGGTTACCAATGCGATGTATGCCCTCAAATTTTCAACTCTCTAAATATTCTACGTAAGCATAGAAATAACAGACATTTGACTAGATGCAGTATTTGTCAGTTGAAACTGCCCTCGGCAGCGTTAAAACAAAAACATATTGAGCTTGAACACCCTGATGATGGATCGTTGCAGTGTAATAGTTGTTCCAAAGAGTTTCACACGAAACAAGGGCTCAAAATGCACGTCAGAAAATGCCAAGGAGACTTATTCGACATTGAAATTAAAAGAGAAAGCTACGATTTAGATTTGGACGAAAATTATGAGGAAGTCAAGCGGCCCAGCGTAAAACAAATCAGAGAAAACATAGTCATAGTCATCAATATGTCTACTGCTATACCTTTCAACTTCTATAAGAACAAATTCAACTGCTTCTATTGCTCAAAAGACTTCCCTGATTCTGATTCTATGCGAGAGCATACAGTTATAGAGCACCCCGTGTGTGATATCAAAGAAAAGTGCATCCGCAAGTGTCGGGAGTCAGTAGCGTGCGTCAAAATTGACATATCATCCCTCGCTTGCAAACTTTGCTTCGAGTCCATGACTGACTTGGATTCCTTACTCGACCATCTCATACTCAAACACGATGCCAGCTATGACAAATCTATAACCACCTGTCTCCAACCGTATAGGCTCATTAAAGATCACATGGCATGTCCAAATTGTCCTTCGGAAGTCTTCCGATTCTTCGGAACTTTGCTCAAGCATATGAACAAGAAGCATACGAACAACAACATCATTTGCGTGTACTGCGGTCAGACGTTTAGAAGAGACCAGAATTTGCGCGTCCATATTTGGAGGCACCATAGAGACGGCAGATTTAAATGCAACATTTGCGGGGCTGAATGTAACATACCTTCAAGGTTATACATGCATATGGCCAAAGCGCACGGTGTGAAGGCGGCGAAATGTCCGAAATGCGCGGAGACTTTCGCGACTCAGTACCTTCGCCAGAAACATCTGATAGAAGCTCACGATTCCGGACACAAGTGCAGTTACTGTGGGAAATTATTCACGAGGAACTCCTTTATGAGAGATCATATAAGAAGAACGCATTTGAAAGAGAAAAACGTAGAATGTCCCATATGCAACATGAAGTTCTTTAACAACATTCTTTTGAGACGTCATATGGTTAAACATAGCGGAGAAAAGAACTTTCACTGCGACGTGTGCGGCGAAAGATTCTTCTGGAGGAAAAGTCTCCGTACGCACATGGCTAGACATAGTAAATTGATAAATTCTATACAAATGTGAATGTTATAATTTATATATCAATAGGGAACGTAAGTTATAAACATCTCTCCACTCTCAAATGTACATTTAGGAATAACATTGTTGCGGGACCGTGAACCTTATCAATCTATTGAGGCATTTTGTTTTCAGGAATTGCTAGAAAATGCTTTTCAGAAGTCGTCATTAAAAGTATTGATCGAAATCTTTACGTTAGTCTGTTGTAGTTCGCGTTAAAAACAATCAAACATTTAATTTTTAATAATTATTTTTTTAACAGTAAATTATAACCGTTAGCATATTCTGCGTTTTTACATTTACTTATATGTACATTATCTAGGTAAAAGTTAAATCGCATAAGCCGTGTCGTGTCGTAATTGACGCCCACATTGACGCGTTCCAATGTTTCTTTTCAGAATCATTAGCAGACAAAACGAACGCGGAGAGCGCCGCTAAGCGCAGGCGGACCAACTTGGTGACACTCTTTAATAACACTACCGTAATGCCCTTTAAGGGTCACGGCGTATTCCTTTGCTATTATTGCGGTTCCAAACATTCCCAGTACACAGATTTTGCGAAACACACCAAATCTCACGGTCCGATCACGGCCAAGCACAGGTCACTGAAAGTGCTAAAATCAAAATATGTAGAAATAAAAGTAGACGTGTCTAATATCACTTGCGAATTATGCGAGGGCACTTTTTCCACATTGAACGATATTATTAAACATTTGGTAGGGAAACATGGCATGAGCTACGACAAAGAAGTGCCCGTGACCTTATCTCCATTCAGATTGGCAGATTTTAGATGCTTGAAGTGTAAAACCGCGTTCGAGAGTCTCTGTTCTCTGGTACGCCATATGAATAGAAGTCATCCAGACAAAATTCTGCCTTGCAAAGAGTGCGGCCAGACGTTCAATAGGCGCAAGGACCTGATGGAGCACTTCAGGGTTCGTCACCGCAACGGCGGATATAATTGCACGAAATGTAAACTCAGTTTTCAGAGTTTGACGCGGCTGCGGGAGCATTCCGCCACCGCGCACGCTACGTCTTGTGGAATATGCTCAAAAGAATTTCCCACAGAAAGGTTGAAGCAGAGACATATGATAGTTCACTCTGATGTTAGGACGCCATCGGAGGAAATAGAAATCGCTAGGCTCGAGAATACCACTGCTTTGCAGGAAAAGAGGCGGCTGGCGAGGCGAAACCGGGAGAATATAGCTTGTATTTTGAACATGACGAGCGCTATACCTTTTAAGTTTTTCAGAAACAAATTCGGTTGCATTTACTGTTCTAAAGAGTGTTCTGATCACGAGCAGTTACGAGAACACAATGTTCGGAAACATTCGTTTTTCGACGTGCGTAATAAGTGTCCGCCAGTTCTCAAAGGAGTCGACATTTACTTGAAACTTGACATAACAAACATGTCTTGCCGAATATGCCGTCAATCCTTTGAAGATTTGGAATCTATTGTAGACCATTTAATAACCAGTCACGATGCTAAATACAATAGAAATATAACGGGAATTATGCAAGGATTTAAATTGGAAAAGTACAACATGGTATGTCCGTTTTGTCAACATTCTTATGCGTATTTCAATCGGCTACTGACGCATATCAATCTTGAGCATATGCCTAAAAATAATCTGTGCGCTGAGTGCGGCGAGGCGTTCCCTAACAAAGTCTTGCTGGATTTGCATTTCAAACGTCACCATGAAATTAACGTGTTCAAATGTGAGGATTGTAGTCTGGAATTTAAAAGTAAGCTGCAGCTAAGGAGTCACAGGGCGAAAGTTCATGGAGTTAAAGAGGTTGTTTGTAAGAAATGCCCAGAAAAGTTTCCTTCGCAGTATGAAATGCAAAAGCATATGATTGAAGTCCATAATATAGGTCATAAATGTACCACTTGCAATAAGGTTTTCGTCAAAAATTCTTTCATGAGGAATCATATACGGCGTACTCATATAAAAGAGAGGAATGTGGAGTGCTCTGTGTGTGGAATGAAGTTCTTTGATAACATTATGTTGAGGATACACATGGTGAAGCATAGTGGACAGAAGAATTTCCACTGTGATTTGTGCGGCAAATGTTTTTATTGGAAGAAGAATCTTCAAGCGCATATGTCGTCTCATTATAAACATACAACTATGTGAAACCCTTAACTTCAGTTTATAAATGTATTTATTTATTAGTACATTAAAACTAAACATACAGATTATGTTAGGTTTATTATGTTTGTGTGAAAATACTATATCTGTTTGGTGTTTCTTTGTTTTTCTGTCATTTTTATATGTCGTTACAGAACATTAAAATTTGAACATTATTTATCTTTATTCATCATGAGCTTCAGTCGGTCCATCATGGCTGAAAAAATGTGGCTGGCATTAAATCTGATTACTCAGGATAGAGTTTAGCGGCTTCCATTGTCACCGTGGTGTTACATCACATAAGATTTTTTTCAAAATTCCTAGGATCTATCGACGTCAAACGTTTTATTGTAAAGAATATACCTAATATTAATAATGATATATCGTAGAATTTTGATTTACAATCTGGCATTCCTAACATAAATGTATAAATATAGTTTTAAATGGGTACATATAGAAGGCCAATTTATTTTCAGATGATACCCAACCGAAAAAGACGGACGATATAAGGACGCGGCATCGATATCTTCAGACGTTACTAAACAACGCGACTAATAAACCTGAAGATACAAAAAAACCCCTAAAATCCGCCACGTCTGGCGTTTTGAAAGTAGACCTCTCTGTTATAATTTGTAAACTATGCAACATACCTTTTGATAATTTAAATGAAGTGATTGATCATTTACTTGTTTCACATAATTTGAAGTGCAACAGAAATACACTTCGTGATGTAGATCAGTGTAGGTTAAGTGATCTGAGTTGTGTTCTGTGCAATAAAACGTTTGAAGACGTTTCTTTGTTAGTCAGTCATATTATTAAACATAAATCTAATAAAACTGAGTTTCTTATCCATACTAATAATTTAGATATTAATAATAGTATGAAAAAAGAAGCACACAGCGAAGATATAAATGACATTAAGGTCCAAATATATACGGAACATGAAAATGAGAGTACTTCCAAAGGTATACATGAAAGTGTTCAACTTGGAAAGAACAGTGACGATAAACAATTAATTAGTAATCAGAAAGAGATCAGGCAAAACGCGATGAGGGTCAGAGAAAACATAGCTATGTTACTAAATTTCTCAACAGCTGTACCCTTCAAATATTTCATGAACAGATTTAGATGCTTCTATTGCGAACTAGATGATACTAATTTTGAGCCCATTAGAAACCATACAACCCTCACGCATGGCCACTGCGATCCTACTGAAAAGTCCATGAAGGCAGTCCGAGGGAAAGATAATGTCATAAAGTTGGATATTATGAATCTTTCTTGCAAAATTTGCGGCATCAATCTTACCGATTTAAGCGTATTAATCGATCATTTAACGTCATTTCATAATAAGAAATGTGATCATTCGATTATAAATATTATGCAACCTTTTAAAATGGTCAAAACCAACATGCCGTGCCCATTGTGTTCAGTCGTATTTAGGTACTTCGGCAAACTTCTCAACCATTTGAACAAGTTCCATTCCAACAATAATATAGTCTGTGTTTATTGCGGTCAAACTTTTAGGAATCAACCGAACTATAGATCTCACATATCGCGTTACCACAGAGCCGAGTCTTGCAAGTGTCCAGAATGCCACTTAGAGTTTCCCAACGCGCCTAAACTGGCCATTCACAGAGCCAACACTCACGGCGTTAAGTCCATAAAGTGCTCTAAATGTAACGAGAAATTCATTTCGCAGTATCAACGACAACGACACTTGTTAGATGTCCACGGCTCTGGCCACAAGTGCTGTTATTGTGGTAAAATGTTTACACGGAACTCATTTATGGTAGACCACGTTAGAAGGTCCCATCTGAAAGAAAGGGACGTGGAATGTAGAGTCTGCAAAGAGAGATTTTTTAACACAACATTCTTGAAAATCCATATGGTGAAACATGACGGGCAGAGAAACTATCATTGTGATGTGTGTGGCAAAACCTTTTTGTGGAAGAAGAATTTGATAGGGCACATGATGTCGCATAGTAGGAACACTTGAAACAATAAAAGTCACACGATGAAATAACGACCAGTAAGTAGCCGATGCATATTAAAGGAACGATAGAAATAATAAAAGTCGTGTTGAATTATGAACAAGTGAATTGTATCCGCCATGATATACGATAATGATTTTTATTTATTCAGGAGTGCATAAATCGACCAAAATAAAATGATTTTTTTTATTCTGTTGAATCATCGTCATTTAGTGATGGGTAACTCCGAGGTTAATGAATCAAAAGAGTAGAATCCCTTTGTTGAGGACAGGACTGTCAAACCAACTGAGAATGTCGGAGACAGTGGACTGCCGCTCAACCTTATGGATCGCCGGGGGATGTGGACTGTATATAGGATGGGGGTTTCTTGTCTTGATAATGAAACGCCTTATTTTCTTGTCAGTAGAGCCGGGGTAGCGCAGAGGTACTTCTTCTTGTTCTCGGAGTGGTACCGCTGGTCGGAATGCCGAGAAGCCCAAAATGGTCCGTCTTTTATTCCACTTGGGCTTCCCCCACCATTTGTTTACGTGTGTACCCCTCCCGCTACCCGCGGGGGATCATTTATTCACATATTATGTTCTTATTGGATTTTACATCTTAAACCTAGTTAGAAACTATTGTAAACTAACCTAAGGTGGATCCAATAAGATCATGACGCTATAACGTTCGGTTTCGAGTGGACGGGGCGCGCGGTTTTTCGCGACATATTTACGTAACCCCGTCCCCCGCTTCAGGACTATAAATATTATATTCGGCCGCCAGGTGGCGGACCGTTTAGTTGTTCCCCGAACGCCATAGCGCCCACAACTTATCCCTAGCATGCCCTAACAGGGCATATCCTAACAGGGTAATAAAGGACACACTAGGGAATATTTTAATAGCAATTACACAATTACATAATAGACATTAGACATTATACAAAACATAAACAACTACATATATGAGATGCGAAACTATCTTAATACGAAACTACATATAAGTACCCTAGCCCTATTTACATCGTTATATTCCGTCGTTAACACCCTTAATTGTTCCATCGAATTGTTATTCATTCCGATTCCGACGCCAACTTTTTTTTTGCTTATGCAACAACCATTAGGGAAAGGGAATGAAACGCTCTCGGAAGGTGAATAAGTAGGTGAATCAAAAGAGTTAAGGAGTAACTAAGAGGAGTGGGATCCGCAAGCGGATTAAGTGAGTTAAAACACTCCGAGAAGTCTTGATTACCCACCACTAATCGTCATTCACTATCTACGATTTTTAACTGACCTCTTTATTTCTTTTTATAACTTTATCGTGTCAAATTTGTTCTACTAGCCAGTATAACAGATTGGGATGTTTTTGTCCAAATACATGGTTCTACCAATTGAACTATCAGTAGGATTGCTTAGAATAAACGCTTTTATTAAGACACACGAAGTGTTAATTAAGAATTTATTCGATGCCTGAACAAAGGAGTTACAGAAAAGCGTTTCTTTTCAGATGAAAACGGCCCAGGGTCTGGTAATAAGGAAAGGAGGAGGAATCTGGAAATTATATTCAACAATACCACGATGATACCTTTCAAATGGCGCGCAAAATATCTGTGTTTTTACTGCTGCGCTGATGTAGGGGATTATACGGGGTTAAAAAAACATACTAAAGCTCACGGTCCCTATTCAACTACGGATAAAGCTGTGAGACACGTTAAAGGCAAAGATGTTGAAATCAAAATAGATGTTTCGCATATCGCTTGTGAAATATGCTATGAACCATTCTTAAATTTCAACGAAATTGTCGACCATTTGATATATAAACACAATCTCCAATATAATAAAAATGTAGAACTAACATTAGCTACATATCGGCTAATTGACTTGAAATGCTTGTTCTGCGATGAGCAGTTCAATTACTTCAGTAAATTAATAGTTCACGTAAATAGCAAGCATCCGAATGATTGCCTTCAGTGTGATAATTGCAAACAAATGTTTAACAAGAAGAGAGACTTGGAGGCCCATGTGAGAATGTACCACAAGAAAGATGGCTATAATTGCCACGATTGCTCGTTGACTTTCACCTCTATAAACAGTTTAAAAACTCATAACGCGTCGACTCATCCTTCTATGTGTAATATTTGTTGCAAACTTTTCGAGACTGCCAGGAAAAAGGTGCGCCATATAGAAACCGAGCATGACGATAAAGAGCCGATGCAATGTGGTTTTTGTTCAAAAATTTTTAACAGAAAACATATCTTTATACAACACGCGTCGCAGTGTACTAGAAAAGTGTCTAAAGGTGGTGCAAACGACAGGACAGCTGTGAGTCAAATAAGGAACAATCTCGCTTGCATAATAAACATGTCTACCGCTTTACCCTTCAAACATTTCTTGAATAGATTCAGATGTTTCTATTGCCCGAAAGACTTCAATGAATGCCACGACTTAAAAAACCACACGGTGTCAGTGCATCCTCACTGCGATATTAAGGTAAAGAGCATGAAATTACGTAACAGGACAAGAAGTGAAGGCATAAAAATCGACATTTCTTCTTTGTCATGTAAAATTTGCTATGAAACTGCTGAAGATTTGGACACTATGGTTGACCATTTGATCAGGGAGCACAAAGCTCGCTATAACAAATTTGTCAAGCTCAAAGTACAACCTTATAAGTTGATAAAAGACAAGTTCCCGTGTCCACATTGCGGTGAAGTGTTTAGGTACTTCGGCATTTTACTGAAGCATGTGAGTAGCAGCCATACGGAGAACAAACACATTTGTGTGTACTGCGGGAAACCGTCCCGAACAGATGCAAATTTAAGGGCCCATATAACAAATTACCATAAAGATATTACCTACAAATGTCCTAACTGCAGTCTAGAGTTTGCTACAAATAGTACTCTCCAGTCGCATTCAGGTAAAGCCCATGGCACCAAAATATTTAAATGCACGGAGTGTCCCGAAAAATTCGTGTCACGGTACTCCAAATTGAAACATTTGATAACTACCCACGGTTCTGGACATAAGTGTCAGTACTGTGGGAAGTTGTTCACGAAAAATTCATTTATGGTAAACCACGTGAGGCGCACACATTTGAAAGAAAAAAACGTCGTATGCTCCGTGTGTCACGATCGGTTTTTCGACGCGCAACTTCTCAAAATGCACATGGTGAAACATATTGGCGAGAGAAATTTTCATTGTGATTTTTGCGGAAAGAAATTCCTCTGGAAGAAAAATTTGAGGGGTCATATGACTTCCCATTTAAGGGATGTTGCTTCTAAGTTGCCTCTCGTAGACTAATCTTGATACAGTATCAATGTTGATGGCGTTGTTATGTGAAATTAAAGTCAAGCTTATTGTACAATGCAACGAAAATCTAATCTGATACTAATATTGTGCCATTTTATTATATCAATCCCAAAATTCTTTACCTTATGACTGCAATGTTTTCGTTTTATCTTCATTGTATAGAAACTGCAGAATGTTGCCCTTGAAATATTATAACTATTTCTGTCTACGATAATGATTTCATGCATAATATAATAAATTATAATAAAATATACATGTACTATAATTTTATACATACTATAAATTTTAGTATACGACATACATATAACATACTTTCACAGGAATGTATTTTTGTTTAATGAACGATCACCGCCGAAAGGTATAAACTTGATACAGATAGTGTGGAATCAGATATGAAAAAGACTAAAATTACAGAGTTACCCAGCGGTACATTACAGCGAGAACATTTCTTTTCAGATGAGAATCCGGGCCCGAACGAAGGGTATACCGCTGAACGCAGGAGAAAAAACTTACAGGTTATATTCAACAATACCTCCATTATACCTTTTAAATGGCGAGGCCGATACCTCTGCTTCTATTGCGGTACAAATTACACGGAATACCTCGAGTTCAAAAAGCACACGAAATCTCATGGACTGTGCTCAGTCAATGACTACTCCTTGAAGGTGATCAAGGGAAACCATGTCGAAATAAAGATCGATGTCTCGGAGATCACCTGTGATATATGCGACGAATCTTTCGACACTTACAAGGAGATAATCGATCATTTAATCGGGAAGCACAATTTGGAGTACGACTACAGTATCGATACTCCGATCCAGGAGTACCGACTCGTCGATTACAAGTGCCTTTTGTGCGAAGAACAGTTTTCTTACTTCGGTTATTTGATTCAGCATGTTAACAACGCACATCCAGCTAATTGCTTCATATGTGATGATTGTGGCGTTACATTTAATAAAAAGCGGGATTTGGCAGTCCATATACGGAATTTTCATCGCCTAGGAGGATATCGCTGTGAAAAATGCTCTCTAAACTTCAGCTCTTGGTTTATACTTCGGAAACATGTAAACAACCACCATTTTCGAAAGTGCACTTTTTGCGGACTCAGTTTTTCTTCTAAAAGTCTTCTTCAAAAACATATGCAGTTTGACCATCCAGATGACGGCACTTTTAAATGTAGCCACTGTGCCAAAGTCTGTCATTCTTCACAGGGATTGAAACAGCACATGAGTAAATGTAAAGTTAGGTTAGTCGCCCGTCCAGTTGCCGACAGTCCTTTTATTGACGATTGCATAGAACCCAAGAAGAAACAAGACATACAACAAATAAGACTGAATATCCAAAGCGTTCTGAACATGTCTACCGCGATACCTTTCAAATTTTTCGCGAAGTTCACCTGCTTCTATTGTTGCAAAAAGTTCGTGGAGTTCGATGAATTGAAACAGCATACGATTTTGGAACATCCCGTTTGTGATATACAGGCTAAAGCAATGAGGAAGTGCAAGGGGGAAAGAATAGCCGTCAAAATTGATATAGCAGCTCTCGCTTGCAAAGTTTGCTGCGCTCCTATAGAAAGTTTCGATGTCTTAATCGATCATTTGATAACGAAACATATGGCAAACTACGACAAATCGATTACAGGCTGTCTCGAGCCGTATCGAATTATAAAGGACAGCATGCCCTGTCCGATATGTCCCGATCAGATGTTCCGATACTTCAACACACTTCTACGGCACATGAATGCCTTACACAATAACAATAATAAAATCTGTGATCACTGCGGGCGAAGCTTCAAGAACGTTTCAAATTTGAAAGTTCATATAGCTCATACGCACATGGGCTCTTCTGAATGCGACCTCTGCGGGGCGAAATTCAAAAACCAATGGTGTTTACTACGTCACAAAGCGAGGAATCACGATGTTAAAAGCTACAAATGCCCCAAATGTCCCGAAAAATTCCTAACCCAGTATCACAAACAAAAGCATTTAATAGAGGTCCACGATATCGGCCACAAATGTACTTATTGTAATAAGATGTTTACGAGAAACTCTTTCATGAAAGATCACATACGCAGATCACATCTGAAAGAAAAGAACGTGGCTTGCTCAGTGTGCAATGAGAGATTCTTCGATAACTACTTGTTGAGAATGCATATGGTGAAACACGACGGGGAGAGGAAATTCAGCTGTGATGTGTGCAATAAAGCGTTTTTGAGACGGAGTAATCTAGATTCTCACAGGAAATTGCACAAGAAGTACGGACATTTGCCAGTACAGATGTAGTGTAGGCTTAGCTATAATCATATACTATCAGTGGTACATTACAATAAACTATGGTTCTAGTAAGAACGGGATACTAATATTCATAGATGACTCACGCCACTCACGTTTGATAGTGCACGCACGCACGCACGCATGATATTACAATGTTGAATGTTGAAATCATTTCCAAGTTGGAAATATTACTGTAACACATTCACTTCATCATCCGCTACCGGCCATGGACTTCATCATGCACATTGTCTTGTCCAACGAGAGATGTATGGTTTGTATGGGTATCACACCACCTTCTACAGGTGATGTGATTCTTCCGGGTATGGTGGTAGCCGCTTATTACTCTAATAGTGGTAATAAACCATTATTATTACGACAGTGCTATTGTAAGCGGACCGACACGCCCGATCTCTACACGGTCCACCTCTTACCGTGGCTCTCGTGAAACGTGATAAAGCGATAACAAAGCCACAAGCACTGGGGAATTGAACCATTGAATTGAATTGATAACTATTTGTATGCAATAAAAAGTATTTATTATTATTTGTACAATCCGAAACAGTTTTGTAAAATATTATTCAAAAGTGTACACATCCCGACCGAAAGTAATACACATCGATTGTGACCTGCTAGCTTCGGTTTTGTAGAGCGCCCTCTGTCGTCAGTCAGCGACGACGTATCGGCATACGACAGAGTCGGCGCCCTACAAAACCGAGGTTAGCAGGTTACAGTCGATGTGTATTACTTTCGGCCGGGAAGTGTACGACCTTATCTCAATTTACAGACTTTAGTTTATGATAAATGAAAAAGATTCTTTTTTTTTTGTTAAGTGAAGTAAAAAATACGATTAAAATATTTTTAGTGTGTAGCAATTTGATGCCGTTTAATTTTTTTTTACGTCTTTACAATGTTATTGCACATTTTGAGAATTGTGCAATTATACGCCTAAACGTTTAAATTTGCCCTTGTTATCTCGTGCCAACTTTTCACGAGAAAACTATATTTTTATACACTCGTATTTTTTTTTTTTTTTTTTGTTGAAGACCGCTTATCATTCGGATATTTAATTCCAAACCCAAGGGATGCCTGAATATACAAAAAATGGAACAGATACTCGAAAGTTACGCCATAATGCATTTATAAACCATCGTATAAAGTTAATTCATCTTCTATAATTACGATTTACAGTACATTCGATAGTTTTACTCAAATGTAACCACTTGTGTGTTGTAAATATTTAACAACTGCCAGAAAATGATTATGTCGTTGTATACTAAAAAGGAATCTGCTCAAAATTGTCTATTAAAGTGTTATTATGGATCTGTGTTTTTCAAGACTGCTATGTTTGTCGGTTTCGTACGGCGCGTATATCCTAAGCTGCTCTCCTAATAATAAAAGGCATAGTAATCACATAATAAATAATAGTTATTCTTTTTAAATTAACTAAAACTGCAGTCTCTAGCTTTTGAATTAATGAGAATTGCAATTTTTCTCGAATGTCATCAAAACGCACCTGTGCCCTTCTATAAGAAGAAATATTTAGTTAGAAAACATGACCTATATTGCATTAGTGAGAAAAAGACTTGATTAACGCGATGTGACTCTTTAATTTTTATAAGAAGCTCTTTGTTTTTTTTGGTATTCTTCTCGCCGCTGCAACATTTGAAAGTTCACCTTTAGGCAATTTCATTACCCTGCGAATAAATGATGCATTGTGCATTGTAAATTTGTGACACGTGTAACAACAACGCAGTGAAATTTACAGTGTAATTTTTTTAAAACACTTTTTCCAAACTGACTGTGTAGCCTGCTTGTCTAGAAAGGTCAGTCAATTTCTCAGTTTATTATTATTATTTATTGTCTAAAGCCAGTCCCACACAAGTGTGCAAATGTTTTCGGAAATATTTGTAATCTCTTTGCAAAGAGCAGCGCAAATATTTGTGGATCAGTTTTCGTTCTATTATACATATAGAAACAAAATAATCGTTCATTGTGGATAGCGTCAAACAGCTAACCGACCCTTTGCAAGTGTATGGGTTTGCGCCCTTTGATGCATGCCAACACACTGATGACAAATTCGAAATATTTGTACAAGTATTTGTAAAGAAGATTAAATATTTGTACATATATTTGCAAAGTGCGTGTTTGTACATTATATATGTAAACATGTCTGGGACCGGGGTAAGAAATTGCTTGAAATCTTGTAACGGCTTGTATTTAAACGGGCAGCAACAAAGGACTGAATTAGCAGCAAATCATGATCAAGAAAAAAAAAACTATATTTAAATAATCGAAATAAATAATTTTAAATGATTAAAATTGTCACCATAAAGTCTCCGAGCTCCTGTCATCTATCTTTATAGTCACCAGATCCTAAATCTCTTTAAATTTGCTGCCAACGATTTGCTGCTCATCTAATTATTTCTCTTTTATCGGCAAAACTTTGCAATTGGGTGGATAATACTTAAATTCTGTTATTCAATAAACTTACACTTAGTGTAATAAGATTTAGATAGATAGATATATTATTTATTTAGATTTAGATTTTCGTGTTTTGTATACATTTTATGATGAAAACTATAGAATCGCCGCCGTTGCAACCGTTTCCGAAACATCGAGAAGAAATAAAGGATAAAAATGTTTATTTGACTTATTATAGTGCTTTTTTGAGAAAATACTGCATTTTTGAAAGGTGCGTTTCGTCAAAAGACTATTCACCAAAGGTGCGTTTCGTCAAAAGATTATTCGCCAAAGGTGCGTTTCTTCAAAAGACCTCGCCAAAGGTGCGTTTCGTCAAAAGACTTCTCCAAAGGTGCATTTCGTCAAAAGACTTCGCCAAAGGTGCGTTTCGTCGAAAGTTCTCGAAGAGAAATGAATCTCCTTTAAATGTAAATACTATAAGTAGGTATATAAACATAAATGCTTTATTTCTCGAGTTATTTCATGTTTTGGTTGTTCTTTAACAATACAACAATTTCATTTTGGCGAACAGCAAGGTCTGACTTAACTTTGATTAAAAACGTTTTGAAGAAACCCAGCTTTAACAAATAGAGTATTTTGTCAAAAGACACTATTTATTGGCCATCCACTCCGAAATCAAGTAGACAATTTGAATTAAGTTCATTCCCACCCACTTTGTTTACTGGACGATTGGGCCACGCGTTCCAATTGGCATAGTAATAAAACTATACGTTTCCTTGATTTCTATAGCATTTTTATATATGTTTATGTATACTCGTATATTAGCATACACTTGAAAATATTTATAAAAATATTTATTAAATATTATAATAAGAATTTAATTGTAACTTAAGTTAAGATTAAGAATTTAGTTGTAGCTTAAGCTAAGCCATGTGCGATATTATTGGAATATAACTACAAATACAAATTTAAAATTGTTTTTATTATATCCCATTCTTCTAAACATATTTTATAGAATCACGATTGTGGCTTCTTTACACAAGGAGGGTTTCTCCAAAAAGCGGTAAAAAGCTAGTATAAACAACTGTTATCATCATCTGATCTGTGTTATCTGTGGTATCATCGTGTGAACAGTTGTACGAGAATTGTATGTAGTTTGGTCGTATACAAGGATCGTGGGTATATAGAATATTTTCGCACGAACCGTTCGAGAAACACTCCTTGTGTAAATGAGCCACTATAAACATGAAATATGTAGGCCATAAATATAGTGCAAAGACGTAAATAATTTTGTGGGTAACATTTGAGTGTTGCATATTTATTGCAACAGACAGAAAGCATATTTATTATGAGAGGAGGGAAAGTGAATTATAATCCAACAGCCGCTGGCCGCGCTCGACTGGTCATGTTACCTCTCTCTTACAGAAGACTACCTTGAAATGTACTGCATTTCCCACTTCATCTTAATTCCCTAATGTACGTACGTGTTTCGGTAGTGAGTGACATGTGCCAGAGCCCATTTCCATCCTATCTCTCCCCATTTTCCCAATCCTCTCTCCAAATCCATTACTATATCTCCAAAGGTAGGCAGCGCATCCGGGGTCGTGCCAACGTTTGTCATTTTGGACTAATGTTGGCATGTATCGCGGATGTCTACGGGCGACAGTATCCACTTACCATCAGGTGGACTATATACACGTCCGCCGCCTTCGTCCATAAAAAAAATCACAATAATAAATATAAATAGTCCGAAATTGAACAATTTGTTCTTTTACACACATTCTTTCATGTTAGGAAAAGTATTAACCTTTTACCTTAACCATTAAAGTAGTAGTCTTAAAACATTTCGGTGAATACTAAAGCATATCTAAAGTATTCTCTAAAAAGTTCATTCGCTAAATCAAACAAAATCATTAATTGAAGAAAACAATCTTCGGAATAAGAGATATATGACATTCCATACTCTGCAACTGTAATTATCTTGTACATGCTCGCTTAAACTATTTAAACTGTAAACAAATTTGAACATCAAAATGTTACAATTGTTATGTTACGATTTATTATAGCCGATATTTCGGAGCAGTTACACGAGCCGCGGTCGCGACGAGACTGCGGAGGCGGGGGTGGGAGGGGGGGGGGGTGTTGTTGCTATTGACAGACCTGTCTACCCTCCCTCGTGTTCGTTTTTAATTCATCTGCCCACACTGAACTTATTTTTGTTGATTAAGTTCCTTGCACTCTATACTAACAATAAAACCACACGCACGCGAGTTCAAAAGGCATCTACTTCTCTGGATTTGCAAAGTTCAATCGCTGGGTCCCATGTACGTACCAACTTAAATCCATCCTCACGATTGATGTATGATAAGCACGATTGAACAAAATGTTAAACGGCATAATTTGACACATTTTTGCCAAAATTCATACTTCAATAAAAAATTGTGTATAACCAACCCATCCGGATGCAGAATCTTATATGTGTCCCACCTACTTTGTGTGTATCATCAATCCACAAAAGTGTGATGAGCAAGGGAGGATATCTCAAGAATAAACAACCCTCGTTTCTTTGCAGGTGCAAAATTGTCCACAGTGGAGGACAAATATAGAAAAACGGAGATGGTGCGAAAGTTGATGATAAAACGAAGAAATGTCGAGTATGTTTTGCAGTATAGCAATGTAACGCCGTTCATGTGGTACAAGGGCAAATACAGATGCTTTTACTGCACGGAGCCCATGAAAGATCCCGACTTGCTAAGAGAGCACACGGCTAAAGTTCACCAATTTGCCAACCTCGAGCTGGTAGTCTTTGACAGGACTAAAAAGAACAGAAATAGGGAAGCAGCAGTCAAAATTGACGTGACTGACATCGTTTGCAAGTTATGCAACCAGGCTATAGCGAATTTGGAACAGCTCATCCATCATCTGATAATAGCTCATGATGCAGAATATGACGTTAGTGTCCCGAACTGCCTGCTGCCTTTTAAACTTGATAGAGAGAACCCAACCTGCCCTACCTGCAATATGAGATTCGTCTTTTTTGAATACTTGCTTCGCCACGCGAATAAACACCATCTTTCTCATGACTATATTTGCGATGTCTGCGGTACCAGTTTCCAAGGGGAAAACCATTTGAAAATGCATAACAGATATTACCACAGAGAAGGTGGCTATACTTGCGACCATTGTGGCATCTCTCTGGCAACGTTATCCAAAAAGATTTTGCACGAAAAGAATGTGCATTTAGCCAATCTGGCGACTTGTCCCCACTGTCCGGAGACCTTCAAGAGTCCATATTTCAAGAAGCTGCACTTGGCCAATGTCCATGGGGTTGAGGAGTTGAAAATTAAATGCCCGTATTGTCCGAAGGTCTACCCTCAAGAGAGTATAATGTCTAGACACATGAGACGTGTACATTTACGAGAGAAGAATGTGGAATGCGAAATATGCGGAGACAAGTTCTTCGGGCCTTACGACGTGAAACTTCACATGATGAAGCACAATGGAGAAAAGAAATTCGTTTGCACAGTGTGCGGAAAGAAATTCTCCAAAAAGAGCAACTTGAATTCTCATTTAGTAATACACACGGAGAAGAAGAACTTCATTTGCGAATTCTGTAATAAAAGTTTTGCGTATCAGACTAATTTGAAGATGCACATCAGAAGTCGTCATTCCACGGAATATCTGATTGTGGAAGAAAATTTTGCAGATGGCGTGGGAGGAGTGGGCGAAATAGATGAGAGTGGAATAGTTCAAATGGAATTTATTAAGGATGACCTAGAAGGGGCTGAGATAACCGGACAGTATATTGTCCAGGGATAACGAATTGCTATGTGTATTTGATGATATCCATTAGATATGTTCACTCTCGTTGATGGCATTTTCATTTCTTGGTTTTCATACGCTGAATATTTTTAATTGTTTTTTTTATGAGGTCTTTATAAATACGACAATCATTTGTAATCTCCATACAAGGGACGCTCCTTCCTTTTCAATTTTTAGTTTTTTCTAGTTATAATCGAAGTTATAAGTTGATCAGGAAATTAGTGTCATAGACCTACAAGAAATTATAACCTCAAATTATAAATAAAATACGTTTTATGCTTCTTTAAAAGTTTACGTTAAAAGTCTTAATTCGTTATCTGAAGTGTCTGAGATAAACATGTATGAATATAAAATTAACCTGTATTACGAACACATGTTATACAAACACATATATAAAGTGACGTACTGACGGTATACTTATCGATATATGAAACGCTTCTCAAATTTACATGAAATTCTCTATATTTCTATAATTTTCAATAATAATATGAGTATATTACGAGGGGAGGTCCAAAAGTTCGTGGAATGAAAGAAAGGGTTTTAAATAAAATGAAACAATAAATCTATTTTTCCTTTTCAATATAATCACCCTTAAGCTGAATACATTTATTAGATCTAAGAATTAATTTTTCTAAACCATCGTAAAAATATTTTTTATCTTTTGCCTCAAAATGAGCCAAAATTGCCTCCTTTACCTCATTGTCGTCGGAAAATTTCCTTCCCCTTAAGTCTTTTTTTAAATTGGGGAACAAATAAAAATCACTTGGGGCCAGATCTGGACTGTAGGGTGGGTGGACTAGTGATTCGAAGCCATGCGTGTGCAGAGCAGCCATTGCAACTCTGCTCTTGTGAACCGGCGCGTTGTCTTGCAAGAGCAACACACCTTTGGTCAATTTTCCTCAACGTTTTTCCTTGATGGCCTCCTTTAATTTTTCTAGTATCGTTGCGTAGTATTCTCCGGTTATGGTCCTTCCCTTTTCCTTGTAATCAATCAGTATTATCCCCTCACAATCCCAAAAAACAGTAGCCATCAACTTTCCCGCCGACTCCGACACTTTGAATTTCTTTGGCGGTGGTTGCCCCCTTTTTGTGCCATTGCATGGACTCTTGTTTGGACTCAGGCTCAAAGTGATGAACCCATGTTTCATCTCCGGTAACAACCCGCTCCAAAATCTGTGCAGGTTCGTCTCCACACAACTCCAAAAATTGGTTTGACGCATCGACGCGTTGCCGTTTCTGAAGCGGCGTGGGCATTCTCGGTACCCATCTTGCACTGACTTTTGTCATACCCAGATGGTCATGTAGGATTCGCAAAATGGTAGTATCTGATACTCCAACTAATGCAGATAACTGTTTTTTCTTCAAACGGGTATCTTCCAGTACAATTTTTTCCACTTTTTCGATGATGTCTGATGTGGTGGCCTCAACTGGCCTTCCTGAGCGAGGGTCGTCTTCAATCGACTCCCGACCGTGTTTGAAAAGACCATGCCACTTGTAAATCATTGATTTACTAGGGCACTGTTCCCCATAAACGGTTTCCATTTCATTCAAAATGGTCTGAGCGTTCTTTCCTTGCTTGGTAAGGAATTTTATCACAGCACGGTGTTCAATTTTCTCCATAGTTTCAGTTTTCTTCCGGATTGACTTGTTTAGCAGGCGAGTGTTCGTAAACGAATGACGCAATAAGGCTGAAACTCAATTTATATCCTAATGATGAGTCCCCAATTAGTATGACACTAAGCGAGCGCACCTATCCCCACTCCATCCCCTCCATTCCACGAACTTTTGGACCTCCCCTCGTACATTTTGGCTGACAAAATAGAATGAAAATGTTCCATGATTTCTCTAACTAAATTAGTAAAATTTATTTATTATTATTATCTTATATATGATCGAATACAGTTCTTTGACTATAATACTATTATTATTATCTACTATAATACTATACAATACTCTATAGTGTCTTGTAATACAATTTTGTTTTGAGGAAAAATACAATATTCTGTTCACTGATTTCAAAGGCCTTTCTTTTTTACCAAATGGTTTATGTCTAAAAATATAATGTCATAGCCAAAGTTTTTTAAAGTAAAGAATTTAAAATCCCATAGACAACACATAGCGATCTCATAACCAACGTATCTTTAAACTCTGTTGCTTCCGTCAAAATGCAATAACACCGTAAAAAACAGAATACTCTCTTTCCAGGAATAAAGATCAAGGAAGAGGTTCAAGTGAATTACCTCGATCGCCTTTGCAGAATCAGACGGAACATACAGAGCATCCTACAATACGGAAACGTGATACCTTTCAATTGGAACACGAGAGGCTTCAGATGCTTCTACTGCAGAAAACAGATGAGCAACTGCGATGCTCTGAAAGAACATACGACTTTCAAGCACCCGAACATTGATCTGGAGATTTTCATTCCTCAACGGATCATATCCAAAGATGTGCCAATAAAAATTGATGTCGCTGACATCGCTTGCAAAGTTTGCTCGGAAAACATGAATAACATAGACGAACTCATCTCACATATAAGCTCTGTACACGAAGAGGATTATGATTATTCGGCTGGTGTCTGCGTATTCCCGTTCGTTTTGAATAAAGACATATTGCAGTGCGTTTTATGCGAAAACAAGTATGATAACTTCACTAGCATGATGGCTCATATGTACAAAAAGCACATCACACATTCCTACATATGTCAAACGTGCGGTCTCTCTTTCATAGACAAAATTAGACTCCAAAGACACATCAACAACAGTCACGTGGGTCACCGCTGCAAATTCTGCGGGAAACTGTTCGGTGCGTTCCACAAACTGGATCGTCACAAACAAATCATCCACGGTCACGTCAAACTTCACGAGTGTAGCTTGTGCAGCGAAACCTTCGAAAATAACTACCAGGTCAAAGTGCATATGGGGAAAGTGCATAATGTTGAGAAATACAGGATAAAATGCGAGCACTGTCCCAAGATATGCACGACCAAAGGTGCGATGTTGCTTCACGTTCAATCCTTGCATTCTGATGTTAGATTCGAATGTGATCTTTGCGATTACAAGACTGGCATCAAGTGGATGATAAAATTGCACAAGCGCAAGCATTTCGGAGAAAAGAACTATGCTTGCAGCATATGCGGTAGACGATTTGGCAGGTCCAGTAATTTACGGGCTCATATGAAAGTCCATACGGGAAATTTTGGACGAGTTTGCAGACGGTGTAGACAAGGTTTTGTTGATTTGGAGTCACTGAATAGCCACGAGAAGGAAGTGCATTATTATGAGCAATTAGTCTAAAGCGTTTCATTTGTTAAAACATACTTTATTATTCTCTTGTCTCATTGTTTTTATTAACTGTTTTCTAGTGTTTTTAATGTAGCAAGTGTATGAATTGTATGAATATTTATGTGGTTAATTTGGGGTTTTCCCATTGAGTCGATCGATTGTTCGACCAATCTGACCACTGGAAAGTTTTAATCCCTTTTGTCTGACTGACACTCTGTTCATGTATTTCACTCTGTACACTTATATTGAGAAATTCTAAATACACTCGTGCAGTTTATAATGCATGAATAAATAACACAAAATAAAATAATTACCTTCACGATTGTATGAATCCGAGTTCGAATTTAGTTTTCTTTTATATCCATGTTAACTTCACGATTGTATGAATCCGAGTTTGAATTTAGTTTTCTTTTATATCCTTGTTAACTTCACGATTGTATGAATCCGAGTTTGAATTTAGTTTTCTTTTATATCCTTGTTAACTTCACGATTGTATGAATCCGAGTTTGAATTTAGTTTTCTTTTATATCCTTGTTAACTTCACGATTGTATGAATCCGAGTTTGAATTTAGTTTTCTTTTATATCCTTGTTAACTTCACGATTGTATGAATCCGAGTTTGAATTTAGTTTTCTTTTATATCCTTGTTAACTTCACGTTTGTATGAATCAGAGTTCTAATTTAGTTTTCTTTTATATCCTTGTTAACTTCACGATTGTATGAATCCGAGTTCTAATTTAGTTTTCTTTTATATCCTTGTTAACTTCACGATTGTATGAATCCGAGTTCTAATTTAGTTTTCTTTTATATCCACGTTAACTTCACGATTGTATGAATCAGAGTTCTAATTTAGTTTTTTTTTATATCCTTGTTAACTTCACGTTTGTATGAATCCGAGTTCGAATTTAGTCTTCTTTATATTCATGTTAATTCAGACAAAGGCCAATAAAATAATTTATCAAAAAATGTAACCGGAATATCTCTTTTCATAATACTATTTTTTATGGTGTCTACACGGCGACACGTGTTCCCCTTCGTTAGAGTGGCATGACGAACGGTATTAAACCTCCCACTGGTCAGACGGGTCGCACAATCGATCGGCCCAACGGGAATAACCCGTTAATTTAAGCTTTAGAAAAAATTGTATATGTTAATTGTACGAATACTCTAACAGAACATTATTACATTCTCTTTATTCTAAAAATATCTCTGTTTTATTTTTCTTACTACGAGTAGCTTAAAATCTTATAGTACTGAT
The DNA here is from genome assembly GCA_914767545.1 of Sesia apiformis. NCBI lineage: Eukaryota > Metazoa > Arthropoda > Insecta > Lepidoptera > Sesiidae > Sesia > Sesia apiformis. Next base: position 2,970,933 of record OU611975.1, read on the forward strand.
TGGGGATTATTATATAGAACTAGAATTTATTACACGTACAATTTTAATCGTTAAAATCGTTGATTGGACTCTATAGTAATTAGAATTTAACGTCTGTAAACTATTCGTTCCTGTAATTATAATCAATTTCACTGTTAAACAAACTCACTCATCCATAATGAATTGATTTATTATTTTTAAATAAAAATAAAAATTGTCGAATTAATTAAATAAAAATTAAAGTACTAATTAATTCATCAATTGACTATTTTACTAATTGATTAATTGATAAATTAATTATTGAAAAAGAATATTTGAAATTTTGCCAATTATATTGTTCAGGATTTTTTACTGTCTGTTCCGTTTTTTTTTTCTCAAAGAACACTGATTAAAATATGCAAACTCTGGTCGCCTCTAGCTTAGAATTGCTATTGCACAAAGTACAGACAATGTTTTCCTTGCAGGGGAGACTAGAGGCGGCCAGAAGGCTCCGAGAAACACTAAAACTGGAGCTTGTCACGAAGAAATCTCTGATGAAGAGACCAAAGCAGTGTTTAACAAATGTAAAGTAACCAATAAGCTGTCGGCTAAAGACAAGAGGCAAATTATGAGAAATAATGTAGTGGAAGTGCTAAAGAAATCCACAGTGATGCCTTTCCGATGGCTCAAGAGCTCTTACAGATGCTTTTACTGCTATGACATCTTTCAAGAAGCTTCAGATCTAAAAAATCATCAAGTGACACATCTCACTGATGAAGTCAAAGAGCAAGCCATGACCAATTATTGGGAACCCGCTGTCTATGTAGATATATCCAATCTTTCTTGCAAACTGTGCCCTGAAAATATCAGCGACTTGTACGGTCTAATTGATCATTTGGTGGACAAACATGGCGTTGTTTATAATAAAGATGTAGGCATTTGTATGGTAGCTTTCAAACTTGACAATTTCAATGTTAATTGTCTTGCTTGCGGCGCGAGTTTTTATACTTTTGGCCCTCTACTCCATCATACTAATAAAGATCACAAAGGTACATCGGCGATCCTATGCGATGTATGTGGCCAGCACTTCAAAGACGGAACATTATTGAGGCTGCATATAAAAACAGTGCACGAAAACACTGGCCTCCTTTGTCCAGAGTGCGGTGACAAATTCGAAACTCGCTCAAAATTAAATACCCACAAAAAGAACCAACACGATTTGGACAAAAAATACAAGTGTCTGGTCTGTTCACTGACCTTTCAAAGTCATTATAAAAGGTCGCGACACATGGCGTCCGAGCATAAAAATAGGCAAGAAATCAAATGCTTGCACTGTCCCAAGACCTTCGTTTTCCGGAGTATGATGATGACACATTTGAGAGACACTCACTTGAAAGTTCGAAATCACGTGTGCGGGGTATGTGGATGGAAGGCGTTTAACAGCAATAGACTGAAGAATCACATGTACAAACATAGTGGAGAGAAGAATTTTAAATGTGACGCGTGCGAGAAAGCATTTACGACTAAGAAAATTATGAGAGCGCATTTCGCTCGGATGCACAAGGCTGCGCCACAACACGTGATGCAGTATGAAAACACTTATGTTGGTCATTAGATTTTATATGTTATTATTAAAAATCTGCCCGGGCTTCTTCAGCAGTAGAAAACTAATGAATCTGCTGTGAAATCTGCTAATCATATGAACCGCGACGTTTATTACATCATGAACTCTGACAGCTGACAGATGAAAGAACCACAGTGATGAGACTCTGTTAATCAATAGCCCAGTTAATCGATTTTTTTTAATTATTGATTATAACTCAACCAACTCAACTCAACAAACTTGAGCGCCTCCAAAATCTTTGCATTTGTAAAACATCGTGACACCTGCAACACAAGGGGTATGCGAATTGGCTGCCGACGGAGCCGACTCCTGAAGAGCCATATGTTGTATTAACGGAAAAACCTTAGCTGGCAGTTCATTGCACAACTTTTGGGTTCGCTTTTGGGTTAATGTGTCTTTAAGTTTATGCTGCGTGGATTAAGTACCCGTGAAAGATTTTTAATACCTTTAAAATCATCGGATTGATTTCACATATGTATTTATTGATAGTCTCCTGGGGTGTCTGTCAAATTTTGTCCCTTCTTGTTACATTCAGAAATACTAAATTCCTTTTAGGATTATACTGAATCCTTATATTTTAGGCAGCAATTGGCAACAGCTGAGCTTCACACTCCACTCTCTTTTCTTGTATGGTTGACATGGCAAGTTGTCCGCCCTTGATTCTCGAATCCAATTGACCTTTGATGGAGTCGTTAAAGCATCCATATATATTTCATAGTATTTATTTTCATTTTGCATCATTTAATCTAATTTAATACTCTTATTTGAATTAGGCTCATATTTAAGCGGACAGCAAAATATACCTATATATGGGCAGCAAATTATGATCAACAATACAAACTTTTTTTTTTCGGAATAGCTAAATTGACGTGACATGTGTAAGTTAGCGCGAGCGCAAAAGGCGGTCAGCCAGGAGCAAAATGTGTAGCAAGGAGCCTAAGGGCTCCCCCGGCCGGTAAACCAGCGGTAGGAACGGACCTCGGCCTAGGGCGTTGCTTTGGGAGCGTACCGCGGGATCCCGAGGCGTTGAGAAGCGCCCAGCCACGTGCCGATACCTGGTAAAACTGTTGACTGAAGGCCGGTGTGAGTTCACGGTGTAGCGAGGGGGAATTCTGCGTCTCCGCCGGCGGAGACGGTGTATATGTGTAGTGTAAGAGCCGCATTGGCAGCAGTAATTGGGTCGTCGGGTTCGTCTATGACGTGCCGAGGATGACGACGACGGTTGCGAGGGGGGAGGGGAGGGGCGAACACAACAAACATTTTTCAAGTAACTGAAATAAACAATTTCAAACTACTAAGAATACAATTCGTACGCGCCCTTATTGCCACGAGAAAACTCAAATCTTTAAATTTGCTGCCACTTTCAGTATTTCTGCAGGACATTTAATTATTTATAAACTTTAGTAAGATTTATTACTGAGAAATAGTCTTATTACAGAATTGAAGCTGACAACGTTTTTACTTACCATACCTATTACAGCAATTACATTATTTAGACATCAGAACTGTCCACAGGTAGAAATTCGACAGCCAACGAGAATACTTCGCTAAACAGCGGTAAGTAAAAGCGCTGGCAGTCTTTAGTCTATTTACTGGATCGTAGATTGTTTGTCTTAAAATAAATACGTAACTCTAAAACATATGTTTTTTATTAATTAACATTGTATTGACCTGAACGAAATCATTAAAAATAATCAGTTTTTTATCTCTGTTTAGAGAAGATTTAAGGAAAAAAACATTGTGAAAGGCCAAAAGAAGTGACTCTGTAAACGATTTAAACACTGCAGATAATTATCATGTTATTTAAGTTAGTTTTTTTAGTTTTGTACGAAAGTTAATAATAATAACGCCACACTCAATGGCCCACACTAGGATTCCTTTTGTCGTGGGTCCAGAGACACATACAAAGACAAACACACCCACACCCGAACATACATTTTGTCTTTTTTATTTTATTTTCTATTAAACAAGGGATCGAACCCGGGGCCTTTTGCACAGCAAGCAGGGTCACTGCCAACTGCGCCAATCGGTCGTTTTAGATGCGCTTGCCATTGCGGCCAGCTCTCAACAAAGCTAAAAAAACATGTACACATCCCGGCCGAAAGTAATACACATCGACTATGATCGGCTAGCTTTATTAAGTAAGAAAAAATTAAAAACGGAAGTCGTAAAAAAAGCATTATAATATCTCCTAAAATCCATTTTCCCATAAATATTTTAAAGCTCCTCTTAAATATATACACACACGCGTCCACACGCACGAACGCGTGTGCACCCGGACACACGAATGCAAACACAAATCAACATGTATTATTAATAAGAAAATCACCTATTCGTAATAACTGCGAAGTGTGTGATCATAAAGTCTTTCATAAAGACCAATTGAAAAGATACACGCGCGGTCACGAACAGAACACGCCGCTTGTATGTCAAATTGCAACAAAAGTTTTAAAACCGCATTCACTCTAAAAGTTTACAGGAGCATACATTTAAAGATAATAAGACTTAAGAGATATTTTTATAAAGAATGTGGCGGTGGGTTCTTAAGCCGTAGTAGTTGGAAACAGCACTGTAGGGTCATTCATTCTATAGAGAACGCTTCGTGGAATACCGAGTATGTAAACTCGGTTTATTAAAAACGGTAAAAATGTGTAAGGTAAACGATGTGGCCAACTGCCGCCGGACTGCACGAAATCGATTTATTTCACAGAGAGAAAGTGGCAGAGAAATATACAGTCCACTTGACGTTAAGTGTACATTGATTGTCGCTGTGACGATGCGGCATTCAAAAATGACACATCATGATGATCATGATGATCATGATCATTGTACCTACCATGTACCAAGAAAATGATATCGTGCGTGTCGTAGATTGTTTGAATATTTTTTGTCTTATATGTTGTGCATCGTTTATAGGTTTTATAAGGTACGATGGGTCTGCCATGTCTGGGTCTTTACATTCACTATTTTTCGAAGCCGATGGCAAACCGAAGTTTATTTCTATAAATTATTTTATAGGTTATTATTTAATGCGTCCGACCGGCTCCCAAGCGAGAGCCGAAGAGTAAGAATCGTGTAGTGTTGCCACTAACAAATGTCAACGCCACCTTTTTTTTTTATATTTTGACTACCCAAAAAGAGGTCAATTCCGAACAACATGATTATAACTTTTGATTTGTATACATATTTTTAATTAGCTGACGTGTTTCACGTTATTTTAATGACATGTTATATATGTAGGTACAATTCCTCAGGACAATTTTGTAAAGTTCATAGAATTGCTAGAAATAAGGCTCCGTGAGTATTTCGATCTTAATACGCAAATTATTATTAATATAATACAGGTTTGAACATTTGATGCGAATGTTTCACAATAGACTATTTAAGGCAACTTCATATTAGATAATGATTTTTTTTATAACATTAAAATAAAGACCTAGGTGATACATATTTGAAAAATCAAAATATTTAAGAAAATAATGTTTACAGTTAAGTAATTTTGGATTGACTTATAAAATATTAAATCGTATTGACTAACTAGTAAATATTACATTGGATTGACTGATAAAACCCAGAAATCATAAATGTTTTAAATAAAATATTTTTATCTTTTCGTGTCAGCCGTACCAAAGTAGGTATAAATATTACTCTGTACAAATTATTCACTTCGGACTCGTGGTCACACAATTTTGTCACATCGGTGTGACCACGAACAATAGGTGTTATGCTGTAGTCACATCGGTGTGGCAAATTGATGTGAACACGAGTCCGCAGTGGGTGATTCTATGCAAGGAAAACCTGTATGTTAGCCTCCTGACACATTTTTTTAATAACGGTCAAACACGTATTTATTTATTTGTATTGTAGAACATTTACACTAAGTTTCAAGTTAATAGGACCATCAAATAATTTTTGTCCATATAACATTTGACATTCCGTTTTACACCATAAGTGGTTGAATTTTGAGAAATCCCGGCTTAGTGAGCCTTTAAAAAAGCAAGCTATTGTTCAAATTTCATGTTTCTAGCTTCAGCGGTCTCGGCTCGCCGCTGATGAGGCAGTCAGCCAGGATATTTCTTTTTGTATAGATGAGTTACCAATAACTATTCCTACTCCTTCAATGAGGTACATTTCAAGTGATTCTTATAATATTATACAAACGTATTTCCAGGTAATTCCTCCAAATACGGGTTTTGGACAACGAAAACTACTGGGCAGCTAAAGAAGGAGAATAATCCTGTCAACGAGGATGATAGAAGTAAGATGACGACCTTAGAGACGAAGAGACCGAAGCAGCGCAAAATAGTGAAGGCGCGAAAAAAACACGAGATTCACAGACACGTAGTTTTCATTCTCGAAAATTCCACAGCATTGCCTTTTAAATGGTTTGGAAGTACTTACCAGTGCTTCTACTGCGGATGTACTTTCTCCGATTCAGATTTATTTAAAGAGCATACAATTGACGAGCACGATACCCAGAATTTGAAGAAAATAATCAGAACGCTCATAAGGGACGACGCTAGGGCCCTCAAACTGGACATCACGGACCTCTATTGCAAATTGTGTCCGAAACCTGTCAAAGATCTGAATGACTTCCTGCGCCATTCGTCCGATGTTCATAATTTCAAAGTGAATGAAGCGGCTATAAAAGGCTTGTACACCTTTAAATTATCAGAAAATGGCATGTCCTGTTTGGAGTGCGGCCAAAGATTCAAGTTCTTCAGGACCTTATTGACTCACATGCATAAATGTCACAGCATAGTTGATCCTTTCCTCTGCGAAATATGTGGGCAGCCGTTCAGCTTCAAACGCGATATAGAGGTCCATATAAGAAATGTGCATTCGTGTAAGGAAGATTTGAAAACCCCGAAAGAAGAGCCAGATGAGTTGGCTCAAAGTCCAAATATCAGGTGTCCATTATGTCCTGAACTTTTATCGAGTAAATACAAAAAAAAGCAGCATCTGGCTTTTGTTCACGATTTGAAAAGCGTGCAGTTCACTTGCGACGAGTGCCAAAAAGTTTTCACCTTCAAAAGTAAGCTGGAACAGCACAAGTTGAAAGTGCATGTTAAACAACGGAATATATCCTGCGAAGTATGTGGCTTTAAAGTATTCAATAACGACTATTTGAAAATGCACATGGTCCGCCATGATGGCTCGAGGCCGTTTGAATGTGAATTTTGCAAAAAATCCTTTCAGAGAAAGAGGGGTTTGGAATATCACAGGCGAATACATTTAAACGACAAGAGATATGTGTGTAAGGACTGCGGCAATGCGTTCGTCCAGCACAGTAGCTGGAAACTGCATTGCAGGGTCCACCATGCTATAGAAAATGCTTCGTGGAACGCTGAGTATATTGGCGAACCGAACACTCTGTAAACGACAATTTCTAACGCTCGAAAAATATTTAGATATTTAAGATGTGAACAATTTAGAAATAAAACATGATGATATTTTCCCCTTAAGATCATAACGTTGACTTCTCAAAATGTCTATTTCCAAAACGTTGTTTTTTTTTATAGATAAAAGGCGGCAGACGAGCATACAGTCCACTTGATGGTAAGTGGCTACAGTCGTCCATGGACATCCGCGGTACATGCCAACATCAGCCCAGAATGCCAAACGTAGGCACACTCCCGGATACGCTGCCTACATTAAGGAATGGATTGGTAAAATGGGGGGGGGGGGGGGTAGGATGGGATGGTAATGGGCTCTGGCATATCTCGCTCACTGCCGAAACACGTACGTACATTGGGGAAATACGATAAAGTAGGAAATGCACTACATTTCAAGGTAGTGTTCTGTGAGAGAGGGGTAACGTGGCCAGTCGAGTGCGCCCAGCGGCTGTGGGAATGCAGCATGCACTCTCCCCCCTACGTCCAGAATGTTGAATTTTAATTTCTCAAAATGTTGAATTCTCCCAAAATTATCCTCCTGCCTAAAACAAAAATGGCATTTAGCTAATTTGGACACAAATCAACTAAAATCAATTACTATGACCAAGAACCTATGTAGTTCGAATTTAATGAAGTTGTTTTTTTTTGTTCCACAAGACTAATATTGATGTAGGTATATTAAACAAAATATAAACTGAGTGACCGCAGTCCGAGAAATCGACATAAAATCAGCATTCAACATTTTAAGAAGTCGACGTTATGTTACTAAAGGAAATTATTTTTACGGTAGCAAAGTAACAACGGATATATACAAAAAATGTCATGTTACAATTTACAAGAAAACAGTGTGAAAGGAAACCTTGTTATTTTGTTTTATTTAACACAGAATTAGACTAATTGTCTTAATGTTATGTTATAATTTATGTATTATATACAAATATGTAATAAGATAACCTTTTATTTTTTTTCCTATTTTCACCCTTTAGTAGTAACTTGTTACGCTGCATATTAATTTAGTGGTAACTTGTTACGCTGCATATTAATTTAGTGGTAACTTGTTACGCTGCATATTAATTTAGTGGTAACTTGTTACGCTGCATATTAATTCAGTGGTAACTTGTTACGCTGCATATTAATTTAGTGGTAACTTGTTACGCTGCATATTAATTTAGTGGTAACTTGTTACGCTGCATATTAATTTAGTGGTAACTTGTTACGCTGCATATTAATTTAGTAGTAACTTGTAACGCTGCATATTAATTTAAATTATTTATTCAATTTTAATCAAGTCTTATAATGCGTTTCATTTGCGAGACTAGCTGACCATGCATACGCCGTTAAGATTTAAAAATACGTGTAAAGCGCGTGCCACGAGCATGAAGTATTTCGGTCATTGACATGAGGTCGGCCAAGACTGGACGTAAGAGATATTTGTATGAAATCGTCGATTACCGACCACTTTAGTAGATCCCTCATATTAAGGTACAATAATTTATGGTTTTTCGTCCGGTCTTGGCTGATCTCACGTCAGTGACCGAAATTCTTCTTGCTTGTGGCGCGCGCTTTATTTTAATAAATAATGGTATTTATCTTACAAAACTTATATACTCAACCTATAGAACACACAATTATTAGTATGCAATGCAACCAGCCCTTTCAGTGTGCACTGCTGGAGGCCCCTCTTCATATCGTCTCGTGCATGTGGAATGTAAGACTTGGCACGGGTTGGCGAGTCCACTGTTTTAGAGATGGTGCAGTTCCCCAGGGCTTGCGGTAGCCGCTTCGTCATCCCTTAGTCGGCTTTTACGACACTCATATAATTGCGAAACCGAACGCCGAGCTGCGTCTCCCGAGGTTGCAGGTCAAGCTCAATCCAACCACAGCAGCCGCACTCACTCTCACCGTGTTTCGCGAGGCCAAAGGTCGTGCCGCGTCACACGAGGCCGCTCGTTTATGAACATTTTCTATGTTTTCCACCCACGCCTCACTTTTACATTAATAAATTAAAACCAACAACTCAATGAGGTCATTAGATAGCAAAAATGTCAAAAATTTACAAAAGGTAACGAAGAATACGAAAAAGTGACAAAATAGTGACAAAAAATTATAAAAATGCCGAAAAATTACAAAATGACAATAAAAATGTCAAAGAGGACAAAAAATGAATGGTATGGGGTTGTGTTACTGTGTAGCCTCACACCAATTATGAGTACATTTCAGTATTTTATTATTATATGTAGTTGTATTTATTGTAATGTTCGGGTGGTCAGGGGGTGGTTTTAGGAATGAGTACAGCGGAGTTACGAAGTAAGAGTTAGCTTTATTTACTTACGTTACAATGTGGCTTGACACTAGCACTATTTCTACTTAATGATACAATAGCAATAATACGGAACGAACTATGAGGATCGAGGACTTGACGTGTTTTACTATGGTGGCTGCGAGAGGACTGCCTGTGCCGGCTCGGCTCTACTAATATCTTAACTAGCTTAAACAATGAGAAGCGCTGGAGTACACGTGCATGCCATTTATCTGGGATGCGATTTCTATTCCTTTGTCGGTTCATTTCAAAGGGATCGCCCTTTCTTTTCCTTATCAAATCGAACGTCCCTTAAACTAACTTACAAATAAAAAGCAATAGCATCTGTACAGAACGAAGGAACAAAGACAAACAGATTGTAAAATCTTAGGAACATTACATTATTTTGTAATACCTGTCCATTTCTACTTTGCTGCCGTCGATTTGTGACCTTTTCTGAGTATAGGGGACACCTCACCATTGTGGACTTTAATCTAAGATTTCTTAAAATTACGTTGTTTCTTAAAATACTGTTTTAAGAGAAACGTGCTCTGACATGTGATTTTGATAAAATATGTTATTTTTTAATGTTTCACTAAAGGCTCAACATCTGGTAAATTAGAGCCGATAATGAAATGGACCCATTTTATCTGACAATTGTCAGTTGTAGATTAATTTTCTGGTTCTAATCCGTTTCAGAATATTAGGTTATGAGCGCTTAATTTTTTTTAAAAAGCTTTTATTTAAGCAAGCAGTGAAAAATACCCGTAATTTTAAATTGCTAAGAATGTCATCACCAAACCGAACAGAGTCCTATATCTCTACTGTCACCAGGGAACTTAACCCAACTTTAAATTTGCTGCCACTTTCAGTATTTTTTATCTAGCAAAAATTTTGCTAGATCTGGCCTTTGGCGTTAGTAGCGAGTTCATGGAAACCTTGTATTCTCGAAAAAAAATTGTCAAACATTTTTTGTCAATTTTTTCTTAAATTTCTTCATTGACAACTTACTAATAAGTTTATAATAAACAATCCGACGAATTCGAGTTTTTTTTTTATTTCAGATTTTAAAAACTTTCATTTATTTGTAATCAGACAAATGTAAATAAATATGTTAGGCACTAACAATAAATGTTAACCATTCAATTTAATAAGTAGTTGATATATTGAGATCAATTGGTGACGACAGCTCGGACAGCTACCGATAGTGATGTTACATGGCTTGAAACAGTTTAAGATTCTCGAACTTGTCGAAACATAGCAATTAAATAACTTTGAACGGTTTAAATCGCGTATATTTAACATTATTTATATCCCGACGTTTCGAACACTTTGCAGTGGACGTGGTCACGGGGTGACTAATTGATTTTATTTGTCACTTGAGTTATTAAGAAATTATTTGAACTACCTTCTTAAAATTTTTTTTTAATCATAACATTCCCTATGCACGCAGTATTCGCTCACGGTGTTCAGAGGTCTTGCAGTATTGCGTTGGCCTTGGGATTTAATTAATTTAATGACTGGATCCCAAGCCGGTGGTACTTGCCAACCATCTTCTCTATTGAAATTTGGGTGTTTCTTGATTTCAATAGCCTCGCGTAACATTCTTGACATGAACCGGGTCTCTCTAGTGAGGATTTGTGGATTATCGAATCGAATGTAATGGTTGGGATTGTCTGTATTGGGTTGGGATATTTATCTGTATTTATCTGTATGGGTTTCCTGTACACAGTATGACCAAGAGAGTTGTCAGGATTTCTGATGACTAGAATGTCAAGGAAAGCTAAGTTTGTCAAGGAAGTTTGTCGAAACATGTCGACAAACAATTTCCATCCCTAGTAAGTCCCTTCCAAACTGACGGTACCGTATTTATGCACTAAAAACATGGCGACAGTAATTGCGAAACTTCATTAGCATTCAAATGTCATATGGGTCGTCACTAGTTGGCCTTAGTATAGTCTAACATTGAGACTTGTATGACCGTTAAAACGCCGCGCTGGCCAAGGGGGTTGGCGAGTCCACTCTTTCAGAGCTGGTGCGGCCCCACCACACGACGCACATCCCTCACGCACAAGATAATTTGCCTTAGGAGACCCATGTCCAACACCGCATACCGGAAAGAGATGGCTGCAGAATGTTAAATATTAAAACTAAGGTGCGACAATTCAACTCTGCTATCCATCCGATAATCCATCCCTATATCCATCTATCTTGTATCATATAAAGCTGCTAAAAGATCTAAAGATGTAGCTACATCTTTGGAACTTTTTTCTTTTCCTATATATACCTATGACAGTAGCACATTGTGCCGGTGTCGGAGGTTTCTTCGTAATTAACAATATTTAAATCAAGATAATTAATTCACAACACTATCTCCAGTCCCGGGGAAATAAGTTAGGAATCTCAGTATAAGTGATAGTAGGTTAACTGATAACAGAAGAGTTGGACTCCTTCCAACACACGAGAATTGCAGTTGTATGCTTTTATTTGATTATCACAAATTTTACGCACCTTGAAGTCCAATAAACTATAACTATTAAATTACAAATCCCCAGAATACACATTTTTTTATAATAATCAAATAAAATCTCGACATTTACTTGTCGAGTTCGCGCCAAAAAGTCGACTTAGAAATTAATCTGTTAAAGTCAAAATTGATCTTTAATTTTTGTCTTCTATGTATTGAGTAGCAATAAGGCACATTTTCTGAGTTAGTATAAGATGGTCAGGAACGCAAGTGGCCTATAAAATAGCTATTGGTCTACAAATTTCAAATGCGATTTGCGTTGATACTTTATTTAGCTGCATCCCACCTCCACGGATCCTATGAGAAGGTTGGTGCAGCGGTACAGAGGCGTGGGACTTAAATACAGGGATATCGGCCCCGAATATATTTTTACTGCATTTTAGGACCTCTCAAAAAGGCCAACCATTATCTCACACATCGCATTAGCCTAGCAATCCAGCGAGCATGATACCTTGCCACAGGGACCATATTTGTACAACTTGCTTAATATATGGACATATTGAGTTAAAATATAGACATATTGCGTTAATATATAGACATAATGAGCATGATGTAGAACAAATGACTTAGGTGGCAACTGGCTGCTTAAAAACTGGGCCGCGGGTGAGTTCACCACTTTTTGACTACTTTCTCCCCCTATCGGTGTTGTAACTAGTCAACTGGCCAACTTTTTTAATTGCTTCCAGTCCAGCTGACCGCCAGCAATTTCAAAGGTGTTAAACTCACCCGTGGCCCAGTTTTTAAACGGCCAGTTGCTATCTAAGCCCAACAAATAATAGTTTGTTTTTATACCGTCTACAATTTAAATGAATACATATTTATAACATTAGACGTTTTGATCTTTAGATCAGTTGCTACCATAGACCACCTCATTAGTTTCTGACCACCTCATACTAACTCCATTTTCTTAATTTATTACATGTCTAATAAATTTTATATTACATAATTCTTACAATAATGTACGATTTTTATTTTCCAGGTAATTACTCCAAACTCGGATTTCGCAAAACAAGCATCGCTCATCAGCAAGAGAAAGAAGAAACTTCAGACTCGGATGAAGATGAAGAAATGATAAAGACAGAAGAAAGGGAAAGAATGAAGCAACTCAAAATTCTAGAGGGTCGAAAAAAACATGAGCTGAACAGACTCGTCACTTATATACTCGAAAATTCTACAGCATTGCCTTTTAAATGGTTCGGGGGTAACTACATGTGTTTCTTCTGCGGATGCACCTTCTCCGATTCCAATAAACTTAAAGAGCATACGAGAGAGGAGCACGATGATCCAAGTTGGAAGAAATTACTCAGGATGCTCATAGGGAACAGCGTCAAGGGCGTCAAATTGGACATCACCGATCTCTTTTGCAAGTTGTGCCGGAAACCTGAAACAAGTCTGAACGACTTCCTACGTCACTCTTCACATGCTCACGATTTTAAAGTCTACGAAGAAGCTAGAGAATGTCTACTGACTTTTAAATTGTCAGAAAATGGCATGTCGTGTTTAGAATGCGGTCAGAGTTACAGGTTTTTCGGCACTCTATTGAGCCATATGCATAAGTTTCACAGCAGCGGCAAGCCGTATCTGTGCGAAATTTGCGGCCAACGGTTCAGCATGAAATGTAACATAGAAATCCACATAAGAAACGTACATTTATGCAAAGAAGATACAAAAAATTCGTATACAAAGTTAACTAAGTGGGTACGTAGGCCTAATCTAAAGTGTCCGAAATGTCCTGAAATTTTAACCAGCACATACTTGAAAAAGAAGCATCTGGCTTTCGTTCACGACGTGAAGAGTGCGCAGTTTACTTGTGAGGAGTGCCACAAAATTTTTACCCTAAAGAATAAGCTTGAACAACACAAACTGAGAGTGCATAAGAAACAACGGAATATGTCCTGCGAGGTGTGCGGTTTCAAAGTCTTTAATAACGATCATTTGAAGAGACACATGGTCAGTCACGACGACTCAAGGCCGTATGAATGTGAATTTTGCAAAAAATCTTTTCAGAGGAAGAAGACTTTAGAATATCACAGGCGAATACATTTAAACGACAAGAGATATGTTTGCAAAGAGTGTGGCAGTGCGTTCGTCCAGCATACTAGTTGGAAACTGCATTGTAGAGTACATCATTCTATAGAAAACGCTTCGTGGAATCCTGATTATATTGGCGAGCCAAAAGCTTCGTAAATTTTGTGGCACTGACTATAATGTTGAGGCTCGCACGGACTGCTTCCATGCAATTATGCGCAAAAGAATTACTGTCCCCCTGATGCGCCGCATGCGGGGCAGCACCAACGGGATTCTGAACCCTTTAGACTTGAACACTTGGAGCGGATTTGACTGTCTTATGAGGTATTGAGTTGGAGTACATTTACGCTAATTCAATGTCTCACTATGAATCTATTAATTACGTTATTGTTGGGGCGAACGCCGATCGATGTCACCGCAAGGCCAATGTTGCAGGCCGCACGCTGCCGTCCAACGGGGGAGTGTAGGGGTGAATTACGGAAATAAAAATGCTGCTCTAATTCACATTAAACCACAGGGGTGCGGAGGAGGCGGCGGTTGGCAGCGAGCTTACTTTGCTTTACTTGGTAGGTTGTTATCTGAGTGATGGAGGCGAACTGGCTGACTGGCTTGCTGGTGATTGGAGTCCTGCCTTTTTATAGTAAGCTTGCTGCCCAAGCGATCCCCCCGTTCCCTGGGGAAGTTTATTGTGCTATTCGCTTCCTGACTTTGTACATAATTTCTAGGTTATAAGCCATATATGCCTGGGTTGGTCCTCCTCTTATACCGAGGACAAGGCTATTTTCGATGGCGAAGTGCCGGGATTCATAGCCCTTTAATTGATTCTAATTTATTTTCCCTTCCTCCCTCTTTGAGTAGCAAGGGGTATGGGAGGACTGAGGGTGTATGGCTGCCTAGTGGCGCCGATACCGGAACTTCGCCATCTAGCCCGCAACTTTATATGTTTTTAAAACTTATACTAAATGAAACACGCTGCGGGCGGTAGGCTTTATTTGTGGATCTTACCCTAGCGGTTTGACCTATAACCTAGGTATCCTAACACATTTGGAGAGCGAAGGCAAGACACATATAAACATAAATTAGTAAAACATTATAAGGCATAAACATATAAGAAAATAGGCAATAGTATAATATTTTACAGTAACATTTTACATAATAACAACATCTTACATGATAACAGTGTATAATAACGATATGCACGTACTAACACCTCATGATCTCGGAGGAAAGGTGCATGAATTTGCCCTTTACGCCTCTATTGGCGTATCTCTAAGAATTCCGTTGTTCGCGCCCCACTAGCTGCGCAACCCTCCTCCCTTTTTCCTCCGAGATGTGTGATGTCAGCACGTACAAACTACGCGCACTGATTCTATATACATGTTTTCACGGGCACTGCACTTTCGCTACGCACTTATTATTCTGTCGTGCACAGAATAATAAGAATAATAAGTTATTAACTAACTGTACCCGGCCACGCGTTTCTGTGGCTGCCCAACAGATGGCGCTTACCCTGTTTTTGGGTAAAAGTATGTTTTTACCCTGTGATAGGTATATAAAAACACGCGCGTATTCGAATGCAACGTTGTGTAAAAATTTCACAGCAATTGGTGAAGAACTTTCGGATATTTAAGATTTTGAACAAACGAAGGTTTACACTTTTATTTATATAGATTGTTCAACAACTGTATGGACATTATTGGCTTTAAAAATAAAATAAATCACAACAATAATAATAATTCCATAAAGTATCTGACTGTATTCTGTAATCGAGTCCGATAAGTTTGTCCGTTAAACGAATGCCGTGGTTACTCTGACAGTATTATAGTAAAAATTTGGTTTTAAAAAGAACTGTCCCGAGGCGGTAGTTTTATTTCAGTGATAGTTATTTTATTAAATTTGTAGATTAATGTATGTATTATATGAGTCTTTAATGCCTTGGAAACTAAATAAATAGTTAAATAAAAAAAAAAGGTTTCAAACCTTAGCAGATGTTTTTATTCGCGATATCCAACAACCTTATCCCAATTTCAGTATAAATGTTTATTGATAATAACCTCCGTATTCAGTGGTACTGCCACTATAGTGGTAATAAACTCCGTATTCGGTTGTACTGCCACTATAGTGGTAATAAACTCCGTATTCGGTTGTACTGCCACTATAGTGGTAATAAACTCCGTATTCAGTGGTACTGCTACTATAGTGGTAATAAACTCCGTATTCGGTTATACTGCCACTATAGTGGTAATAAACTCCGTATTCGGTTGTACTGCCACTATAGTGGTAATAAACTCCGTATTCGGTTGTACTGCCACTATAGTGGTAATAAACTCCGTATTCGGTTGTACTGCCACTATAGTGGTAATAAACTCCGTATTCGGTCATACTGCCACTATAGTGGTAATAAACTCCGTATTCGGTGGTACTGCCACTATAGTGGTAATAAACTCCGTATTCGGTCGTACTGCCACTATAGTGGTAATAAACTCCGTATTCGGTGGTACTGCCACTATAGTGGTAATAAACTCCGTATTCGGTTGTACTGCCACTATAGTGGTAATAAACTCCGTATTCGGTTGTACTGCCACTATAGTGGTAATAAACTCCGTATTCGGTGGTACTGCCACTATAGTGGTAATAAACTCCGTATTCGGTTGTACTGCCACTATAGTGGTAATAAACTCCGTATTCGGTTGTACTGCCACTATAGTGGTAATAAACTCCGTATTCGGTTGTACTGCCACTATAGTGGTAATAAACTCCGTATTCGGTGGTACTGCCACTATAGTGGTAATAAACTCCGTATTCGGTGGTACTGCCACTATAGTGGTAATAAACTCCGTATTCGGTTGTACTGCCACTATAGTGGTAATAAACTCCGTATTCAGTGGTACTGCTACTATAGTGGTAATAAACTCCGTATTCGGTTATACTGCCACTATAGTGGTAATAAACTCCGTATTCGGTTGTACTGCCACTATAGTGGTAATAAACTCCGTATTCGGTTATACTGCCACTATAGTGGTAATAAACTCCGTATTCGGTGGTACTGCCACTATAGTGGTAATAAACTCCGTATTCGGTTGTACTGCCACTATAGTGGTAATAAACTCCGTATTCGGTTGTACTGCCACTATAGTGGTAATAAACTCCGTATTCGGTTGTACTGCCACTATAGTGGTAATAAACTCCGTATTCGGTTGTACTGCCACTATAGTGGTAATAAACTCCGTATTCGGTGGTACTGCCACTATAGTGGTAATAAAGTCCGTATTCGGTGGTACTGCCACTATAGTGGTAATAAACTCCGTATTCGATTGTACTGCCACTATAGTGGTAATAAACTCCGTATTCAGTGGTACTGCTACTATAGTGGTAATAAACTCCGTATTCGGTTATACTGCCACTATAGTGGTAATAAACTCCGTATTCGGTTGTACTGCCACTATAGTGGTAATAAACTCCGTATTCGGTTATACTGCCACTATAGTGGTAATAAACTCCGTATTCGGTGGTACTGCCACTATAGTGGTAATAAACTCCGTATTCGGTTGTACTGCCACTATAGTGGTAATAAACTCCGTATTCAGTGGTACTGCTACTATAGTGGTAATAAACTCCGTATTCGGTGGTACTGCCACTATAGTGGTAATAAACTCCGTATTCGGTTGTACTGCCACTATAGTGGTAATAAACTCCGTATTCAGTGGTACTGCTACTATAGTGGTAATAAACTCCGTATTCAGTGGTACTGCCACTATAGTGGTAATAAACTCCGTATTCGGTTGTACTGCCACTATAGTGGTAATAAACTCCGTATTCGGTTGTACTGCCACTATAGTGGTAATAAACTCCGTATTCAGTGGTACTGCTACTATAGTGGTAATAAACTCCGTATTCAGTGGTACTGCCACTATAGTGGTAATAAACTCCGTATTCGGTTGTACTGCCACTATAGTGGTAATAAACTCCGTATTCAGTGGTACTGCTACTATAGTGGTAATAAACTCCGTATTCAGTGGTACTGCCACTATAGTGGTAATAAACTCCGTATTCGGTTGTACTGCCACTATAGTGGTAATAAACTCCGTATTCGGTTGTACTGCCACTATAGTGGTAATAAACTCCGTATTCAGTGGTACTGCTACTATAGTGGTAATAAACTCCGTATTCAGTGGTACTGCCACTATAGTGGTAATAAACTCCGTATTCGGTTGTACTGCCACTATAGTGGTAATAAACTCCGTATTCAGTGGTACTGCTACTATAGTGGTAATAAACTCCGTATTCAGTGGTACTGCCACTATAGTGGTAATAAACTCCGTATTCGGTGGTACTGCCACTATAGTGGTAATAAACTCCGTATTCAGTGGTACTGCTACTATAGTGGTAATAAACTCCGTATTCAGTGGTACTGCTACTATAGTGGTAATAAACTCCGTATTCGGTTATACTGCCACTATAGTGGTAATAAACTCCGTATTCGGTTGTACTGCCACTATAGTGGTAATAAACTCCGTATTCGGTTGTACTGCCACTATAGTGGTAATAAACTCCGTATTCAGTGGTACTGCTACTATAGTGGTAATAAACTCCGTATTCAGTGGTACTGCCACTCTAGTGGTAATAAACTCCGTATTCAGTGGTACTGCCACTATAGTGGTAATAAACTCCGTATTCAGTGGTACTGCCACTAAGTATTACATTTGAGGTTTTCGCGTTTTTCATACATATTTATATTAGTTCACACATATGTATGTTTCAATTAATGTATATACAGACATTATTTCCTTATTGCACTATCTACCTCTATTTCGTCTCCTGACTTCTCGTCACCACCCAAAGGTTGGCTGCAAGAAATCGCTTTAGCGATAAGGCCGCCGGTTGCACTTCTAATAACTTGTAATTTGCATTACTCTGTATGGTTTTGGTGGACAATAAAGTGTATCTATATCTATTTAAACGGGTCTTAACGCATATTGTTTTGTTTCATCGGCGGTTGATTTTCCATCACTACAATTTACTAGGATGCGACACGCGCGGTTTCCATATATATAATTCCATAAACTTGCGTTGTTTATGTCTATGGTTGGGACACTCCCCCTATAAGTAATAATCGTTTATACTGTGTATATATAGTAAATACCTGTTCCTCTAATTTATATAATAATTTTCGAAATAAAAGAATCGTTTTAATTTCTGTCTTTTTATTTAACACGTAGAAAATCATAAGTTACATTATCTATAGTTACAAATTTATTCACATTTTTCTAAAGCTGTGTACCTATACATCGTGCATCGTGATATTCATAAAACCCCATCCCGCCTATCCCATTCAACACGGGAGACGGGAGAGGATAGACCTTGCATCTTGTATTGCAGCAATTATGTAGGCAGCTTGGTGTTCTTATAAATAACTACTATCTTCCTTTGAAATTGCTAGTTTTTGTTGGCCGGAATATGCCACGATTCATGTAAGTTATACAAACAATTGGGGCTGTAATGAATAATTTCGCTTGTGGTAAGTGGATACTGTCGTCCGTGAACATACGCGATACATGTCAACATCAGTCCAGAATGACAAATGTTAACGCGCGCCCAGATGCGGTGCCTATTTTTGGTGATGTAGGAATGGATTTGGAGAAAGGGAATGGGTTCTGGCATCAGGGCTTCGCACTGGGTTCGCATTCGGTTTCGTTCGCTAATGCCATTTCCGCAGTTTCAACGGATGTTCGCGCTAACATTACATTCGCCAGTAGGTATTTGTTAAGTTTTCAGCAAATAGTGAATCTATGTTTAGGTAAACATAGATTCACTAACATTTATTGTTCTAATTAATATATATATTAATTTACAAGATTTTACATTGGAAGTATTGAAGGGGAAAGTAAAATTAGGATTATTAATATTTTTTCTTCCTGTTAGGTATTTTTTACGATATGGGTAACATTTTTACGCGAGTCAAGTGGTCTAGCTACTGTACTGGTAACCCATTTATAGCATTGGATAATGAGAACTTTTGCACCCGGATCAGATTAAGGGGCACTTGACGAGCTGCTCGAGGCCCAGCGGTCTAAAGGGGCCTATTGCGAGAAACATCATAGTGGAGCATAAAATGTTGAAAACGATTGACCTAAGGAAGGCAAACAAACAGTTTAATAGCACGAGTTCAACTCCGAACTCATGTAGGGAATACAAACCAGCGCCTATCAGCAACTCCAGTGTTAGAGGATGCAGATATATTTGATATATAACGCTGTATAACAACGGTTCTCAAACTTTTTGGCGACGGAACCCTTTTGAACCATTAAATATTTTACGGAGCCCTAAAATAAGCAAAACTTGGTTTTATTGTTATTTAATGAAAATCACACGAAAATAGGTACATTACGTAGATTGATGAAATTGTTTCCATTTAATGGGAGGTATGAAGTTGTTTTTTAGTTTTGACTGTTTAATGTCCAACTGTCAGGCTTGATAGAAGAGAGTTGAAGACGCATGACAGGCTCAGCATCCAGTCTATTGCGGTATTTCGGCGGAGGGAACCCTCATAGAGGCCTTGCGAAGCCCCAGGGCTCCGCGGAGCACACTTTGAGTATGGCTGTTGTATAAAATCCCAAAATTGACACAGAAATTTGAAAAAATACCTTAAATAGGAGAAAATTTTGTTGGCAGAAAAAATAAACAGTCTCCCATCGAAACTAGGAAGTAACAATAAAATATACATTATCAAAACTGTCTTTTATTGACTAGATCACCTTATAAGTAACGGAATACACAGTTTATGTAATTATTGTACAGTAGATGATATAAATCGAGCCATACTTTATATGGGTTGAAAGATTTCAAAGAAGCTTCATCTCATCAGTAAAATTACAATTTGGGTGACACTTAATAAGGAATATAATTAAGTGCAGCAAAAACACTATAAATGACAGCAAATTTAAATATGGGTTAAATTTAGGTTCGCTGTTGACAACAAAGGTATTGTCGAGTCCCTCGACTTTGTGTTGACATTCTTAGTGATTAGTAATTACTACTCCACCAACGCAACTGTGTAATACACATCCCGGCCGAAAGTACACATCGGCTGTGATCGACTAGCTTCGGTTTTGTAGAGCGTCGTATCTGTCGTGTGACTCAGTCGTCTTGCTCAGAGAAATATTCACAAATAACCTCATTTCAAGTGAGACTCGATATACTTAATCAACGATTGAATAATGAAATAATTCTCTAGATTTAGTACTTAAGCGTAAGTATAAACGCATTTTGTACACGTTGAAATTTTAATGATTTTAGAGCCGCGATCCCTTTATTGTTAAGCATTATTACCAATACAAAATGTCAAATTAAAAATATGAGCGTAGAAAGTGTACCGAATTTAAAAATTATAAATACGAGGGCAGTAACAAGAACTCGTAGTAACGCGCACGCAGCCACACGTCGTCGCGAGTTTGCTCCCCCCGCGACCCGGACGACGCCCCGCGCACTCGGTTACTCTAGCTAAAGGAGTGCATTCACCTCCGACTAGTGAGCTACTAAGAGTTTTAGCTCACAAAAAAATTGGCATATATTTATGGAACTTCATTTTCACTTTGTATCTCTTTCTTGACCTTACGTAGGTACTCATATTATTTTCATAATAGTGTAACTATACCTCATTCCGATCCAATTTGTTCAAAATATAAAAAAAACCATGGCGGCCTGCTGTTATCTACCATATATATCCATAATTTGATTCTTTGAAATTGCAAATTAGTCCCTGATTTAGTTATATTTTCGGCAAATTGAATTAGGTTTTATATTACGGCTCTAAAACCATAAAAAAATTAATGAGTAAATACTAAGTCTTTTACGTATTGTAAAAAATAATTTAAATATAATACAACTGTATCTGACCATTAACTTAAAAACCGATTCATACAGTTTTCTAATTTGAATTTAGTTTTGAATATCAAAAAAGGCCGATGCTGGGCGCCAGTCGAAAGGGTTACGCTGTTTTCCGAATATTTAAAAAAAATAAATGTTTTAGCTTTATTGGCCCCATGCAAAGACAATTTATGTGTAAAAGAAATTTCTTTGTGGGGATTTTTCGGAATGTTAGACCGACATAATTTTGGTAGCACTGAACCAATTTAGCTCAATTTTGAACTTATAATGTTATTATCAGAGATCGAAATTAGGTAGTGTGATTTATGTACTTGCAACGAAATGTTGATATTAACATGGACATTTCTGGGATTTTCTGAATAATAATCCCGGGAACAGTAATTTATTGCCAACAGTATAGTTATTGACTATCTTAAGGTGGCGTGATGGCTTTTAAGGTTGTTGTCGGTATCTCAGAGATAAGATACATGAAAGAAAATTATTCAATAGTACTAAATATATTAATGATTTACACACGTGTTACGCGCGCTCACATTAGGAAAACCGCTGACGCCTCAATACCTACCGCGTGTTACCAACTGGACTTGGAAACGGGGACATTGCTGACGGTGCGCCACGTGTAGCTGTGGAAAGACTTCATCGCACCGAAGCATGGAAAATTACGGGCACTCATAATCCAACCTCGATTAGGGTCGCACGTTAGCTTGTAGTTAGAATTAATATTAATTGTAATATCTTTGTATTACTTAATTAAAATTTAGTATTAGTAAAGTGGTTTTTTTTCGCTCCTCCGACGGCGGTCTACATAATTCACGTTAGCATTCAGTTTCAGTTTTTATATTTACAAACATTAACCTACAATTCTATCTAATCTAAATATCGGATTTTTAATACGCTTTAAACTGAAATCCCGAGATTTGAGGAATATCCACATTATTCTTTTGCTCTATGATATCATTGCAAGTGCATAAATCACACTACCTTATGTAAACACATCACATTATGTCACGTAACATTGTAATTTTATAATAAGTGACGTTATTATCAATGACAAACCATTGCACGCGCGTGGGGTAACTTACAGAGGAGCCGTACCATTGTAATTGTAAAATCTCTTCACCTGTAATTATCACAATAAATGATTAAACGATCAACCAAAATATAGATTTAAACGATATTGTTAAATGTTTAGTGTAATTTAAATTCATCAATATTGTTTAAAAGTAAAATTCCCTGTTTTAAAATAAAAAAAAAAAACAGGAATGAGAGCCACAGAACTATTTTATTTAAAATCATAGGAAAAATAACGAAATTTCCCGTACCACTGGCGACATCTAGCGTTGCGAAAGACTTGAGTCCTCGAAACCTAGGGCATTTCTCATCATCTCCTGATAAAGTAGCTGTTGACAATCTGATAGATAAATTATCTGCCAATTAAATCTAGCTGATACTGACAAAGGCCCCGAGTCTTGTATTAAATTCTGTAATTTCTAGAAACGCACTCATGGCTCGGTCGTTATAAGGAAGAATTGTGCTCGAGTCTAAGACTCAAGAGTCCAATTCAAGCTTTGGGTCACTCGTCGATTACTTAATATGGTTTATATAACGCCCTTGTTAAGCCTCACCTGGAATATTTAGTAGAAGTCTGGGTATATGCAACACACACCAACCTTAAAAACATTCAAATCGGACAGAATGAACTCATAAAAATCTTATTCAATTTTCACTACCTATCTTCCGCCTCATTAACTATACAAGAAAAACATAATTCTTCAATATTGAAAACCTACATCTAATACACATGTACATACAACATATGCATACTCATACGAAAAATATTAATAAAAGGAATAACAATTTAATAAACGAACACTCAAAATACAATCAAGGCTTATATATCTATATACAATTAGCTTATATATCTGTTATAAGCTAAAACAACGCACTTTTAGGACTGATTATGGTAAAAGAAACAACTTATGGGAAAGTGCGTTATACAACAATTTGCTTAACATTAAAGATTAAAGTCACTAAACATTTTCATGAAACCGTTTACGGGACTATATTTATAAAAATACAACTACCCACATTGTTCTAGTAAGCGAATATAAATTATTATAGTGTCTGTTTTGTACACCGGAGTATAGGTAACTTATGTTAGTCATACGTTTTCTCTTTAGTTCACTTAAATTGGTTGTTAATTTGGTGTTATTTGAGAAATAAATTTCTTTAAACCTAATAATAGAGTCGAGTCTTCAAAATTAGGACTAGTCTTTCGTGACACTAGCGCCATCTGGTTTTATTATTAATTTTTTTAATTTAATATTGTAATACGACGCGATGCGTTGGTGTGCTTAAATAAATAAATAAATAAATATTTTCCGTTCTTTGTACAAAAATATTCTCGCGTTCAATCACTTGAGCGTTTTATCGCAAACAAGCGCGTAGTTAAAACTCTTAATTTCACATCTCAACCGTCGACACAAATTAGGTAACCCACTCCTAACAATTTCTAGAAGCTTCTAGAAGGCCTTTTTGCTTCTCTGCGGCAGTATAGAATCCTTCGCGTAGCTGAAGAATGACAGTAGACTGTACCGTTTGGACTTACGTGAGAGGTAGTCTGTAAGTACGTTGTTATCACCTGTTAACAATAAAAATAAAATTTTAATTACTACTATTCTTCCTTAGAAAAGAGGCACTTTTATGACATTCAAGAAACATGGAAAATTTTCATTAATTTAAAATGAAACTAGAAACTTGGAGTTTTGGATTAAAGAAAAAAACGTTGTTAATTCTCTTTGTTTGTTTTTAATTTCGAAATAAATTGTTACTTAAACTCTCATTAAAAATCGATTGGTAATTGATTCGCTTAAGAATAAGTGACTCTGATATAAAAAAAGCTTCTACAAAAACAGTGTGAAATATTTTAATATGTCAATCAACACTAAAACTATGATATCAAATTAAAATTTCACATGTATTACATATTTTGTTTTATTAGACTAATAATAAATGATTTGTGATTAATTTACTCGTCTGTGCATAACGCTATCCTCACTCGCTCGCCCTTTGAACGCGCCGCTTCTGTTAGGGAGTGCACGTAAGAAGGTATTAACTATGCAACGTGCTATGGATATATCAGCAAATTAATCACCAATGATTACTTTTTAATATAATAAAAATATTATGAAGTACATGTTAATTATTGGTTAGAAATAATAGTGTCAGAAGGCGATTATGGGGCAACAAAGCCGCCACCACAAGTGCTCAGGAATTACACCAAATTTAAAAGTGCTCCTCGGCAAGCCGCTTGGTAAGGGTGACGTTTTGAAGCCATACACCTCTCGTACACGGAACAATGTGCATTAGCAGGCCCGCGTCCAGCAATGGACGATGGAGGGGCTGGTTACGGTATTGCATGAGATCGCTTGAGTGTTCACACGAGCGCAAGGACGTGTCAAATAAATGGTATCACTTCTTATTTTAAAATGTGTCAGCAACACTTAATTTGAGGACTGTCTTAGTATGATGGCGCCACTGAGCCGCAAGTGCTAACAACTATTATTTCCATACGCGGGTGGATGTACGCACATTTTCGTATACGAGATATACCCACGCATCATATAAAAGCACCTTTTCGTGTCAAGTGGAGGCAGTCTATCTTTGTACGTTTGCAAACGTTGTACGTTGTGTAGATTTGCTCATATATTAACTAAATTCACCTACTGATATGTGATAAAGTGCCTATCGACTCAATAGTCGTTCTAATCCGAGAAGTGATAAAGAGCCTATTGACTCTATAGTTGTTCTAATCCGAGAAGTGATAAAGAGTCTATTGACTCTATAGTTGTTCTAATCCGAGAAGTGATAAAGAGCCTATTGACTCGATAATTGTTCTAATCCGAGGAGTGATAAAGAGCCTATTGACTCGATAGTTGTTCTAATCCGAGAAGTGATAAAGAGCCTATTGACTCGATAGTTGTTCTAATCCGAGAAGTGATAAAGAGCCTATTGACTGAATAGTCGTTCTAAGTCGATAACACATGCCAATGCGTAAAACGGTACATCGACAATGATACCAGAACCAGAGAGAATTGAACCACTGTTGTTCATGTTATCGAAGGCCTCATTTACGAACAGATGTAAACTGTAAAATTAATATGCTATCTGGTCTATCAATTTAATGACTATATAAATAAATAAACCACTTACTTAATAAAGGTTGCTTCTCACCAGTAGTGGGAAGCACATAATCATTTGCAGACAAAGACACGAGTAACGCGAATGGAACTATCCACAGACATATCGTGAAGTATGCCAATATCTGGAAAGAAATAGGTTAGTTGACATAGGAAAATATATAGGTTAGTAGCTGGATATCTGGAGAAGTCATGTAAAAATTGTGTCACTAACTCGGCGGTGAGGGAAGACATCGTGAACAAGCTCCAGAAATTAAAAAAAAAATCTCGAGTATATGGATCCACCAATCCGCACTGGAACCGCATAGTGATTTATTAGGGAAGGCATGTGCCCTGCTGTGGGACGTTATAGACTGATATAAGCACCGTTGACCCCACTGACACGAGTGGAGTGGGACAACGTAACAAGTTTTGAGTTTGAATTTCCCCTGTTCCCAATGTATTTGTTATGAAATATCCTAAGGCTATATATAATAATTAAAAAATATTTATACTAGTTTTAATGTTAGTAAATACTGGATACTCCAAATTTGTTTTTTTACTCCGGTCTCACTTAGGGTACGAGTATTTCGTAACTACCATAACCAGAGACAACTAAAATTCAAACACAAAACTACCAAACTGAAGAAATTTAAAGGACGATGGTTAATGGTATCCCAAAAATCAAGATTACACGGCAAAATAGATAAGATTGCAGGCAACTGCTCTTGCTCCCTTTCTACAACAATACACGCACACATAGATACCAGGTTAATTGACTCACTGAATGTACAAGAAACCTTTACTGACAGCTCCCATAGTTTCCGTAGCTCAATTGGTTGAGTGTTCTAGTCTGTGAATAATCTATTGCATGCATACATCTATTTTGCCGATTATACCAACACACTTGAGTAATCTCAAATGAAAGATTTTATTTCATAGATCTTGTTACGTTAAGGTAATTAATGCCAAAACCGTGGGATAACCATCAAGAACCATCACAGGTACCAATCATCAATATGGGAAAAGAGTACATGACACATCAAAAATGTTCTTATCAGAGACACTTGGTTGGCATCATCGAGGGGGGGGGGGAGGGGGGGGGGGGGGGGGGGTGAAGCAGATGAGGGGTTCATTAAAAAGTTAAATTTGAAACTTAAGTACTACACAATGTTCCATTTTCAAATCACATGTGAATTATAGACACAATTAAAACTAATGTGCCTATCGTAGAGTGCTTGTAGAACATATCTAGTATGTATTCTCAAATCCATGGTACCAACAGATCATTCCTCGGGTGAGCATGTCTAAATCAACTTCCACTTATAAAGAAGAAATGTTTACTTTTAGTTTGTTTGTGTGAAGGAGTTAACATAGCTATCCAGCTATGGTTTTACTAACATAGGCTATAATATAATGTCCCGGGAGAGTCAATAATTTCCACAGGAATTCTGCGGACAGCGCTGCGACAGTTCAGCTAGTTCATTTATAAAAGATACACATTAAAAAATTCGCGATCCGATATACGCATTGTGTCGAAGGTGAATGAGAGATTGACGAGTGGCGAATTAAATATTTTCGACGTAAACTATCAAGATAAGTTATTGAAACATTATTATCATGATAGTTATCAAAATGTAATAACATATTATGACAATTATCGTTGTGAACCCTGATGACAATTATCGTTGTGAACCCTGGTCACAACGGACAGGACATTACAAGAGATAACTAGAACTGAATTGTGTTGTACACATTTTATAAAATCTATGAATAGTTTAATAGTATTTTTTTTTATGGTAGAAACAGCAGTGAAAGGACAATATGAGAAATACTAACCTCTGAGAAACTGTAATACACATGACCAAAAAATTTTAATGCCACATAATGATGTACGACCAATATTAGCATGGAACAGATGAAGGTGATGCTTGTCACCCGCACTGCAGGGAAGTCTTTCAGTAAAATCCCATGTAGACATTGCTGGATTAATCCCAGGATGTGTAGGTGAAGTGGTAAGTCTTCAAACAGGATTAAGCCTATGTGGATAGCTGTGATTATCTGAAACATTAACAATCTTAATAATAATAACAGAAACTGTCTTATTACAAGTACACACTGGAGCCAGTGCTCGAAAACGACCACGCAAAGATTCACTAGGACCAGCCCGTCATCACGAACAGACTAGTCTAGTGAATAAGCCTGATATCATTTTGACAGATAGTCTTGGATGTTTTTAGTGGACATCACTATGGTTTTTTTTTTATCAAAATTATTTTAAGGCTTTGTATTGCATTAATATTTTCCAAATTTTAAACCAGTTTCCTGACATTGAATATGTTTTAATCTTGCTCCAGAAATTTCAGCACTCACATGTTTTTTATAAATTTCATAACACCCCTCATGTCTTATGCCAATAGGAACCTTACTTATATCTTTTTCAAGTCGACCGAAAACAAGGTTAGCAGGCAAGGTTAGCAAGCAAAAAACTATGGCTATGCACTGGAAAATACAGTTTGATTTCCACATTTTCTCGTGAGTTTGCATAAAGCCAATGCATTAGGGTGTGAAGAACATGACTATCTTACTTCTGTTCTGATTTCATTCTGTTAGAAACTGATAAATGAAATTAACACTTTTTCATATGTGTGGATTTAAGTTAGTTTGTTGAGTCAAAGTCAATGTTGAGTCAAGTCGTGAGTCAATGTGAAGTGGTATTGGAATTAAGTCGGTTTATATGCATCTATACATTTAATAATTTCTCTGCATAATGGTACATGGAAATAACAGGGTTTGTCGTAAACTAGTGACTTTGATGTCATATTATTTTTTTTATAGACTATTGGGCGGACGAGCAAGCGGTGCCACGTGATGGTAAGTGTTACCGCCGCCCATGGACACCTGCAAGACCAGGAGGTATGCGGGTGCGCCGCCGACCTTGCAAAATCCTATTCACAGCTCTCTTGAAGAACCCCATATCATAGCATAATGGAAAGACCTCTTGAGGCAATTCATTCCACAGCCTAAAGAATAAGCAGTTTTGTAAATGTTTTACACGGAGATGCAAAGAAATGTTACAAATCGATTGGTGAAATAAAATTAGTATTTTATCAAAGTGGAAACAAGCCCTTTTGTGATGACACTCTTCAATTTATGGTATAACTATTAATTTTAATAACTACTGACTTTTAAGATTCTACTTTTAATTGAAATGTCTGCCTTTATATTTATGGTCTTTGAATTGGACTTTGAAAAAAATGAATAATTACATGATAAATGATTCAAACCGACTTGTGACTCATAAGATAAAAATAAAAATATAGAAATATAAATATTCATATTTAGAAATATTCTATATATTTATAAATATTCATATAGAAATATTTATTTCAAAGAAATATAAATATAGTAAAAGTAAAATTTTCATTTGTATTCTTTCTACAATTTTCAATTCCTTGCAAAGATTCCAACTCATACCTGGGCCACATTGGGGGCTAGGGTGGGACACAGCCCCGGGCCCCACATTCGGAGTTAGTATGAAAAATGAGATTTTTAATTTTAAACTATAGTTTTGATCCCTGAAAAAGATTTAGTCTCATTATTTGTCAGTCATTAGTTATTAGTCCCGGGCCTCATAAGATTTTAATTCGCTAGTGGGTCCAGAGCCCCAAAATCTTCAAAGTTGGGCCTGTTCCGTACCTTATAGTAAAATCTATCTTTTCGATTGCCGACTGCCATCGGCGCATTTTAATATATTATTAAAAACGACCTCTTGATGAAAACGATACAAACTAATAATAGCACATTAAAAACAAAAGGTACTCACGACAACTGTCCAAGAAATTACATATTTGGCCGTTACTGTGTACTCTTCTACTAACTCAGCCAAGTAGTAGAGGCCAGATGCTGTAAATAGTTCAAAAATACACGTAAACAATACATTTGTAACTGATATAAAAACTATACATAAAATCAGTATACCAAATGTTTATATAAGAATTCCGTATATTGCTATCATTATCATATTAAGTAGTATTATAGAGAAGTCTTTATTATACAAAAATTCAATTTTAATGCAACGTAATACATCTTTTTCAAGGTAAAGATTTTAAAAGTTATTTATCTGTATTACAACCAATTTTATTTACCTATAGCCAATGTTACGAACACAGCTTGAACAACAAACGATAAAATACTTAATAAATATAAGAATAACATTTTTCAAGCTGTTTCTGTATTTGTTTTGATAATTTAGCGATTTATTTTTGAGGTTATACGCGTTGTGAAGTCCAATGTCAATGACATATGTCAACATGATTAGATGCGTTCAAATTTTCAAGTCCAATTTAGCGATCTGTCTTCGACTGTGTGCTAATATGTGTGTCCCGCATAGATGGCCTTGTGGCAAAGATGTCGACCGACTGCGTCACTACGGGCTCTCGTGCCTCTCCTGTTTCTCACGTCACTCCAGCTTAAATGACATCATACGTCGGTTTCTTGCTTCCGTTAACGTACCGGCTATTCTAGAGCCGAACGGTAACGTGCGTAACTATGTTAGGAGACCGCATAAGATGTCCCTGATTCCGTGAAGTATAGTATGGGACGCAACTTGTGTGGACACGCCATCTCCCATCCTTCCCATCTCCAGGGGACCGTGGAAAAAGCTGGTGCTGCCGCAGAAGTGGCTGAAAAGCGCAAGGCCCATAAATATAAGGATATCGACCCCAACTACATTTTTACTCCCTTTTAGTCGTGGGTATTCAGAACTCCTCGGAGTGTTTTGGCTTACTTAATCGGGCTCCGCTCAAGAATCCGACTCCTCTTAACGATTCTTTGACTCCTTTGATTCACCTACTTAAATTTTATAAGAACCAGAGAGCGATCATTCGCTTTGCATCATGTTCGTTCATGAAACTCAGCAATCCAAAAGTGAAAGGAATAAATAACTCCTCGGAGTCGATAACAGTTATTATTCCGGAATTAAAAGAGTTTCGGCCTCGCTCGCGGTTTCCGATCTTTTGATTCGTTGAATCTGGAGTTACCCATCGCTACTCCCTTTGTTGTCCAAACCCTAGGCCTGTGGCGCGCCACTGCGCATAATCTTTTTTGTTCGGGACAACCGATGCGACAATAGTTTTAAGTCTTTGTTTGTATAGAGTCCATAATTTTATTATTTAAGTTTTCTTGTAGTATTGATTTAATAGTTAACATTGTTATTGTTTGATTGATTATTAGGCAAATTACATTTTTTAGTTAATATTATAATTATAAGCCG
Organism: Sesia apiformis; assembly: GCA_914767545.1. NCBI lineage: Eukaryota > Metazoa > Arthropoda > Insecta > Lepidoptera > Sesiidae > Sesia > Sesia apiformis. The sequence continues at coordinate 3,002,105 of OU611975.1, forward strand.
TAAAGTACAAATTGTTTAGTAAATAAAAGATTAAAATTTTGTAGTTTTGCTCGACCAATCAGAAAGCCGGAATTAACAGAGAAATGTAGTCGCTGTCATTGAACGACAGAATTAAAAAAAGCTCAAACAAATGTCCGTAGATTCAGTCTCCCCCTCATAGTCGGGAGAAGTAAAATGTCGCTTAGAAATAAGTTGACATTATACAAAACTCTCGTCCGTCCCATTATGACCTATGCTAGCGTTGTGTTCGCACACGTAGCTCCCTCCATCATTACAATCCTCCAAAAACTCCAAAATAGATTCATGCGCAAGGCCGTGGCTGCACCATGGTACTTGCGTAACGTTGACCTGCACAAGGACTTTGAACTTCCCTCCATCGTCAAATACATAAAAGACACCGCCCGACGCTACTATGACGCTATCCCACACCATCCCAACCCCCTGATTGTCTCTTCCCTCACCTACATACCGGACAGGAGTGCCCCTCCGCGCCATCGTCGCCCGCGGCACATCCTGTACGATCCCGACGACCCGATCACCGCTGCCAATGCGGTTCTCACACTGCACTCAAACGCAACACACAGACACCGTCCCCGCCGGCGGAGACGTGGACGTCCCCCTCGTCACACCGTTAACACACACCGGCCCTCAGCCAACACTTTTACCAGGTATCGGCACGTGCCTGGGCGCTTCTCGCCGACTCGCGATCCCGCGGTATCCCCCCAATGCAACGCCCTAAGCTGAAGTCCGTTCCTTCCGCCGGTTTACCGGCAGGGGAGCCCTTAGGCTCGTTGCAACACACACTTTTTCCTGGCTGAGCGCCTTCTGCGCTCGCCCCACATCAACATACGACCGGTGACTCTTGAAAGGCCACCAGGGCCACAAGAACTTAGACCTACACGATGTCTTTTTTTTTTTTATATAGTTTAGTGGGCGGACGAGCAAGCGGTCCCACGTGATGGTAAGTGTTACCGCCGCCCATGGGCACCTGCAACACCAGGGGGTATGCGGGCGCGCCGCCGACCTTGCATAATCCTGCAATCAAGGTTTTTTAGCCGGTAGGAGTCCGGCACTACCTGGTACCACCTAGACTAGCCTAGCTAGACTAGATGGTACCAGGTGACCATGCAGGGTTTTCCTTGATTGTATTTCCTAACATAAAAAAAAAATAGTAGATTCATTCCGAGTTGTACAGTTGATCAATAAACAAGAAAATAGAAGAAATGTTTGTATTGGCATCCCGAAGAAAAAACCAGTGTATACAGCAAGCAACAACCGAGTTATGCACCCTACACTTACGCATAACATCCGCGTCAGCAGAATCTGATTGCAACATTGTATAAAGGACATACGTGTCAAGAGTAATCTAATGCAACGTTGCAATAGGATGTTTATTGTTTAGTCTAAGTCGCCCACCTGCGAGTGGACCTTATACCACAAGAAACCATTGTAGAACACCGGTGTGAAGACGTGTCGTCTTTTTAAAAAGTCAATCCTTCGACTCTCAAACTTGACTACCGTACCGGCAACCACATCGTTACATACAGTCCACTGATAGGAAGCCGGTGCGGTACACTTTTTATAGATAGCGAAGCGCCTGGTCGACACCACCGGTGAACCCAGGGCCGGGAATTACCTCGCTCAGCACAAGCTTAGCAATTCAACGGGGTAATGCCGCCAGCATATTGGGTACTTTGCTACAAGGTCCCAAACTATATAATATAATAAATATATACAATATTTAAATATTAGTTTAGTTATCGCATTAGAATTTAAGTATTATTTTATGTTTTATTACAATGGTTATAATTAATTGTGCCGAATAAAATAATATTTTTAGTTATTACAACGTTGCATTCACAAATTCACAAATTTTATGAGGGGGAGAGCACGCTGCAATTTAACAGCCGCTGGGTGTGCCGACTGGCCACGTTACCCCTCTCGCACAGAAGACTACCTTGAAATGTACTGCATTTCCCATTTTATCTTATTTCCCCAATGTACGTACGTGTTTCGGTAGTGAGTGAGATGTGCTAGAGCCCATTCCCATCCTATCCCTACCCATTTTCCCATCCCTTTCTCCAAATCCATTCCTATGTCTCCAAAGGTAGGCAGCGCATCCGGGGGCGTGCCAATGTTTGTCACTTTGAACTAATGTTGGTATGTTTCGCAGATGTCTATGGGCGGCAGTATCTACTTACCATCATGTGGGCTGTATGCTCGTCTGTTGAATTCATCCTTAAAAAAAATAGAAATTATTATAATTTTAGTGTTGGGGTTAGTAGCAAGACGAATACGAGATTACAAAGAGATTTTATGAAATAAAATATATTGTTATAGATGAAGCACAATTTGGCAAATAAAACGTGGTAAGAAAAAGGACAGCAAATAAAAAAATAGGCTGTTCACAATCATTTTAATCACAATAAAGAATTCGCTTACTTTTTATTTTCTGTTTATTACTGCAATCAACCTCCAAAAAGCCATCAAACGACTAGGTGACCACGACGAGATGGCAAGTTGCTTTTTGTGGAACTATCAATTCCACTTTTGCACTTTTGCATCATAGATAAAGGAACGATATGAGATGTTTCGATTCAAGAGGGAAAGGGGTGAATCACCCTTTCAACCCTTTTATTCTCTTTTTTTATGTGAGATTTATGCTTTAAAATGAGTAGGTAGGTACCTAAAGTAGGTAGGTTTTTTGGGTTACTAAACTCGAATTCTATGACAAAATTAAACTGCACCAAAAGTGGGTAATCTGCGTAATATCCCGCAATCGAGGTGTGTTTAGTGCATTTATCGAGCATAAAGAGGGTTCAGCTCAATTTTGACACCGGATTCGAGTTCAGCAACCCAAAAAACTTAGTGAAACTCATTTTCAAGGCGAGATATCGCAAATAAAAAAATAATAACAGCTGGTATGTTTGAGGGGGTGATTTACCCCTTCCTCCACTTGAATTTAAAAACTTCCTTCCTTCCTTTCCTTCATCTATGATGCATTTCTACAAAAAACAAGTTGCTACCTCGAAGTGGACATCTACTTAGTAATTTTTTGACGGCTTTTTGGGGGTTCATGGCAGTGCTAGTCTTAAAAGTTCATTATCGTTCACTAATCGTTACAACACTAGTTTAACTGTTCTGTCCTCTATTTAACTACCTCTTTAGGCATTTTACTGAACGACTTCTAACTTACTTCTACCGAACTGGACATTGACGAGTTTTTGATTGTTAATTAGAAAAAAAAATTTGACACTGCTATAAGAATAGACAAGATACCTAAGATATTCTTGATTAATTAGATTCACGTTCCCGCGCGATTTTTGATTTCGCGCGTAAACTCCAAGTTAGATGTTATTTCTGTATAATAAAGCATAGAAAAAAAAAGAATAGAAAATGATGGTGAGGTCACATTCGTCACCGCTTTATGTAAAGCGTGGGGTAAAGGGGTTAACTGTTGGCACCACGCGCGCTTTCCCACGAATTGTCATTACGTGTTGTTATTGGTGGACTCCTTTGTTTCTGTACGATAAAACTAAAAGAAAAGTCCCAGTCTGAGATTTCGCTGTTCCATAAGTTTAGAAGAAAGTGTCTGTGATAAAATAATGTGACTCCTGACTTACTTTTACAGAACCGGACATTGACAGAATACGTTTTTTAGATTTGACAATTGTTGCGAAGAAAACTTGACACTGGCAGAATGTGCTAATTGCACCATTGACATATATAAAAAGAAAAAGAAGTGATTATTATGAAGTGTTTAGCGCTCTAATCATCAACGTATGAGACAAAAGGTAAACAATAGTTGAATAGAAGTCACTTCGTTTTATGTAAATTAGAATCTACAGTGTTTAGTTTTCGTTTAGTTTCTAACAAGGGGTCATCCATAAATTACGTCACACTTAAAGGGGGAGGGAGGGGGTCAACAAAGTGTGACATCGTGTGACAAGGGGGGAACGAGTCATAAGCTTCGTGACGTCACATGTATAAATCTAAAGTATTAAAACTCTAAACTTCAACTCTAACGAAAAACTAAAATATTATAATTTTGAAGTGCTGTTTTAATTTAATAATTATGTGTGACGTCACACCAGGGGCGGGGGGGGCCACACAAATGTGACCACCTGTGACAAGGACGGGGGGCGGGGGACTCCAAAAATCATGAAATTCGTGTGACATAATTTATGGATGGCCCCCTAACATATAGGCTAAAATATAACATGCAAGCTTGAACCCCAGGAAAATGCTGGTGATAGGAATCAAGTTTTAAAACTACAGTGGGCCTCCGTATCCGTGGGGGTTTGGTTCCGCCGTCTTCCGTGGATAGCTGAAACCGCGGATAGTAGCGTTACAGCTTACAGCTGCAAAAGTTACAGCTACAGTGCGTGATAAAGTATAGTTAAAGATAGAAAAGACAAAAAGGACAACTTCCAATTACAATGTTTTTCAAAAAAGTCGATAATACTATATATGATCCGTATATAGAGCCGTCCAGATCATCTGCTTCCGAGCCCAGCAAATAATTGACTTATGTAATTATTAATTAATTAGTTAAATTTTATTTATGTCACAGCGTAAGTCTATAAATACTTAATAATGTAAAATAAATATTAATAAAGCGCATTTTTCTTATGTTTTGTTTAGTATTAATTTTGTTTTATGTGTACATTTATACTCCAAAATATGGTGTTCGCTACTATCCGCGGTTTCAGCTATTCAGTACACGGAGGCCGTGTAGTTTATAATTTATAACCTGTGTAAAATATAAATGAGCGAAGAGTAAATAAATTCTTCAGGGAAGGGGGTATCGCAAGGCAACTAGCTTCTATAAATAGGGAAAGCTCCAGATTGCCCGTCACCAGTTCGACTTGTACAATCGCCCAATTAGCACGTAGGCACTCTCGACAATTGTAACAAAAGCAATTAGTAGGCAAATCTCTGCCCAGTGTGATTTCGTTGCTGCTGTCTGCCGCTCTCCCTGTACCACTGCAGTTTCCTTTGTACTGCAGCAGTAAAGCGGTGTTTTATTCCCGAATTTTCTCCCCTACAATCCCCGTTGACCCTCACCGTCAACACCTACCATTGCTATTGACATTTTAATTTTTCACGTAATTCATTTTATTTCCTCCTATCGACTAGCTTCCCTAGTAACGCTTTCCATGATTTTTTTACTCGGTGAAGCATAGAAACGCTAATAAAAGATAGCAGTGCTGTGATCGAAGTTGTCCAGTTATACTTCGATTCAATAGTTATTAGGTGGCAATTTGAAGTAGAAAGGTTTTCAAAAGCGAAGGAAATCTGTAGAGTAGGTAGGTATATCGTTTTTCAGGGTTTGAATTATTTTTATTTTATTTTAGTCCTATCCAAGACCAAAGAGATCTCCATATTTGAATGGAGACGTCTATCATTTTTTTTTCTTACATAATAAAAGTTTGAATATTACAAATTTGTTTACGATATCTTTAAAAATGGCGAAGTTATAGAATTCCAATGTCGGATGTTAACCTAGTGTGTGACATCAAAATAGCTGAATCGTCCATTTAAAAATTGTCAAATAAGGCTTTGTAAGGATTGTAGATATTAGGACATCATCGCGAGTAGGGCGTTTGAGTCTTTGAATAGCTATATATCTGGGTCATTTTTCGACGGATTTCAACAAATTTTTCACTATACGTAATGTAGAAGGTTATACTCTTGTGGCGTGGGGAATGAGGGATCACGCCATTTTCAAATTTACCCACAAGACTTACTGGTTAGTAGTGCAGAAGGGAAAGGAAATTCCCCACGACACGACTAGTAACACGGCTTGGTAGTGTCGTGGGGAATGAAGGATATTTTAACACAGATATATATTTTTATTTAAATATGAAAAATACGCTTGTTCATAACCTGATGATTATTCTATTGTTATCTTATTCTATTGTTCCATCCATTGTTTCCTTGTTATATACTTACATAGATGCATTTTGAAAGACCTGTACTAAGGCTGTAACATTTACAACAGGATTCTGTCGAAGAGGAACGAGTTCTGTCGAGTTTAACAGGTAGAACATATCCTCTGTTGTTGCAGTTGTCCACGGGAGGCGGTGACCACTTACCATTATGTGGCCCACCCGCTTAGCTGCCATCTATTCTATAAATATATATATATCTATACACAGGGTGTAACGGAACCTTTCCCTAAGAACTCCAGGCGACCCATTTGTAACTGGCTGAATCCTATGCCACACGCACAGATCAGGGAGTCTTCTCTGATTTTACAACGCCAAGGTATCGAGCTCGTTCGAAGTTCGAATGAACGAAGTGCTATAACTCTACCCTGACTTTCCATCGGCCGGAGCTCTATAGGTACATTGGCTATCTTCGAGTATCTAAATGGTATCACGTTTGTTATCGTGATTATGGCGTTTAATACCGAAATCTCTTTCGATCGTTGTTACCTGCTACTGGAGCAGAGTTTCAACGCAAATGGACTTGGTTCGGGTCGATATATCCGATATGGTAGGGTTCGGATGAACTTCGTTTTTTGTGATATCGTAAAGTCGTTTTTTTTATTGAGTCAAGGACATGACATGTAGAACTGTCAATAAAGTGTCATCTCCGTACAAATTTCACTCTGACAGTTCTACATGTCATATCCCTGACTCGAATAAAAAAACGACTTTAGTACCTAGACCCCAGATTGATCTGTGGTCATACGTAACTTTCTTGGATACGTGATCGCAGTGGGCTGCTAACTAAACCTTTTGTGCGTATCCTCTAAAGGTCCAAATAATGTTAAACATTTCGAAGTCCACTGCCACCTCTGTTCAAGGTTACTTGATCGTTCATAACGCGTTCCGTCGCCGTCACTGTACGCGCCAATTATAACGGTTGCCGCCATGTTTGTTCGAATAGGTTATTTACTGTAGTAAGTACCTACTACTAGATACAATATAGAACTAAAATTTTTTAAATATTTTTAGAACAAGTAATAATCCTGCAGCATCCACATAGGCTATCTTGCCCGAATGAGAAGACTACACGTGAAGACATCAAACTTTTCATCCACGAGTAGGGTTACTAGATTCGAAAATGAGTTTTCCTGGCAAAATCCCTGACTTTTAAATAAATTTCCTGACATTTTGTGTCAATGTTATATTTATGGTAGGTACCTACCTGTAGGAACCTTGCCTACACTGCAATTAATTTAATTAGGCAAGCAAACCCGCCGGCCGATGCTAAATTTGCTTAAGGAATGTACGCGCGGCCGCTTGTACAAAGGCGCTTGCGCAGAGCGGAGCGAGCGGGCGCCGCACAGTCACTACCGATATCCGACGGCGAATGCATGCGCAATTTTTAGTTTCTGTTGATTATAAATTTCTATTCAATCTTGTTCTAGTCAATTTCTAATAATTCGTTATCATATCAGTGACATCCTATGTATGAAATTCATGCTCTTTCTTCTAAAATCTAAATCGCTATTGTAAATCTTGACATACCTACGTGAATAAAGTGTGTCAAATAAAGTGTGGACTTTTACTAACCAAGAACCCTAAATAGACACTTTATACCCACCCGGAGGCAGCAAAAATATTTAATTTTAAAAATTCGCGGGTGAGCTTGACGCATGCGCCTACCCGCCTATGTAGCATGAAGCCTACGTGTGCGTGCCCGTTAAACAATGGGAAATGATTTTAAAATCCGTAAGCTTTGAGAGACTGGCAGAACTGAACAAAATTTGCTGTTTTGTATTTGCAATTCAAGCAAAATGGGAACGTAGAGCGAGTGTTCTCATTAATGGATGCGCAGTGGACAAAGGAGAGAAATAGACTGTCCATAGGTTCTGTTAAGGCTTTACTGTTGACACAGTTCAATCTGAAGAACACGTCAAGTGAAAAGTTTCATTCATAAAATTGTTATGAAAGACGAGCAGTTGCTGAAAGCAATATCCAGCAATACAAAGTAGGAGCCAGATCAGATTGAATGAAACTTAATTTAGTTGTTGAGATTTGATTCTCTTATTATTATTTTTTTGTGAACAAACTGCTCAATAAATATTTTAATTTTTATTTCTTATATTTTTCTCTTTCTATGTAAAAATTCCTGACAATTTCAAATTTTCCCCGTTTCCCTGACAGAGGGCTAAAATTCTGGACATGTCAGGAAAATTCCTGTCATCTGGTAACCCTATACACGAGGGGATTCAAGGTCAAATTTGGAACGCACTGTAGAAGGTGAAGCTGTAACAGCTGGAGTCCAACTATAGGTTATTAACTTTAAGACTTTTTAAGTTCTTCTGGGTTGCTGCAGTGCATCAGAAGCTGTTCCCGAATTCAGATTTTTGGTTTGAGGAGGTACTGTTAGGATGCTTTAGGGAAACGATTATAAAATCCCAAATAGTGATAGGTATTTATAATATGTATCTATTAAGTTGATTACTATGGGGCAGAAGGGTTCTCGAGTGGAGACCACGTACCGGCAGACGAAGCCGAGGACGTCCATCTGCTAGATGGACAGACGACCTCATAAAGGTGGCGGGCTCCCGCTGGATGCAGGTCGCTGCCGATAGGTCTAAATGGCGGACAATGGGGGAGGCCTATGTCTAGCAGTGGACGTCCAAGGGCTGAAATGATGATGATGATGATGAAGTTAATTACGGTACCTATAGCAACAAGTCAACTTACATCCATTCCTTTTTAAACGCTAGAAATACCCGCTAGAATAGAATTGTTTTGGGTACTTTAGCGTGTTGCTTACTGTACGTATATATAAATAATGTACTGTATAGGCATTAGTTGCCTGCGACAAAAATACATTGGTAAATAAAATAATATTATAATCTAACGATCAATTCGGAACTGGATAGATGTTGCAGGCAGTTTTTACGTTTTTCTTGTACAAATTTACCTAATTAAACTGTTAATTCATCGGAATGCTTTAAGGAGTATTCGTCTTTTAGATTTTGTTCAATTGTTCAGTTTTTACGACTACTAAAATTTGATCTTCATTGTTTCTTAATTGTAAAGATTGAACCATTATAAACAATTAAATTAGTAGGTACCTACTAATTGAATTTTGTATGAATCCACATTATAGGTACCTAATGATTAAATCATAATCCCAAAGCTAATCAAGTTACTAACTGCTATGAAAAAAGCAAACAAAAATATTTGTATAAAAAATTACCAAAGTCAACACGATAAAGAACCCTCATCCATTGAGGCACGTAAACGTTAATGACTCTTCGTTAATAATTCACCATACACCGTTACACTCTATGTCATAAGGCCAGCAACGTTATACGGAAAATTCAGGGGCGTGGCTCCTTCCACAGACCAATGGGAAACGTGGAAATTACCTAATAATTACAGCATCAGCCAATCGCGACTCGTGAAAAGTTATTACAAGTGACGCAGTAGTTTTCACTGTGTCGTAATTTTGTAGTTAGTTAGTGGGAGGTATCGTTGATTTACACTTGGATTTTGAAAATATTTTTGCTAAGATCTGTGAATAAAAGTGAATATAATTAATATTGTAACAGTATTTCTTGTTGAGTTGTTAAATAAAATAAAATTAAGTTTAATTTTTTTTTTTTGTTAGAAAATCGAAGCAATTAACAGTAGAAACTGCCAGTTACTTTTAACTAACAATGATTTTTTTTACCGCCAATTATTACCGCAAAATGAGGATTATCTACAAGAGTCACGGAAGTCACGGATTAGCACAGTGCGATTAACAAAACTTCTTATCCACATTGACAATATTATACAGAATGCTTGGGACAAAACAAAAAATATTCCCAAATCACTAATTGAAAACCTCAGAAACTACAATATACTGCTGGATTCTTTAAGTCATCGGTCCACCCAGACAATAGAGCGCCCCACGCTAAGTGACCCGGTACGTGTCCTCCATTCAAGGTCTCGTCTCCCTATCGGTCCTGAAGCAGATATGGCCTGCCCAGTGCCACTTCATCTCCCTGATTCTTTGAGCTATAACGGTAACTTTAGTTCACATCATAGAGATTCCTAGCATAGTTTTTGCTAGCGCTCGCTAAATATAATTTGACCTTTTGAAACTGATCCGCACATATCACAATAAACAATAATAAAAGCGGAATTAAAAAATTGTAATTATATAATATTTTTGTCCTTTTTATTAAGTGATAATTGTTATTTAATAACGCTGCAATGAATTAAGTAACTGTTCGCTACCAAATTTGTTCATGGGACTGATTAATACATGTATTTAGTAATCCAATCCAGTCAACTAGATTATCTAGATTATTCTAGATAACTAGATTATTGCTTTTAAAGATTTCAATAAAAACTAAGTGAACACTAATTAAAGCTGCATCCGCGTTCTATTTTTTTTTATCTGGTGGTTGGCTGGTAGAAAACATTGCCATAGTTTAAATAATTAAAAATATACTTATTTAATTAATTCAATAATAAATACTCTACAGTTTCGACACTCTGTAGGTATAGGCATTTTTGTGTAGGTCTTCGCGGACACAATTACCTAACTAAGACCGAACGCGCTTATTTTTAACAATAATTCGAAATCAGTAGGAAGTAATTAATGTGATTAAATTAGTTCACCTAAAAAGACCTAGTTAAGACCTTCTTCATTAGAATCTTTTCAACTTACAAAAAATTAAATTGACACGAACTTTGCTCTTAAGACGAAAACGAAAGCAGTCCTTAAGATTCGTCGCGAGCATTATGTATACCTCAGCGTTGCTAATCAATCATTCGATGAAACTCCAGATTTTCTGCAACCCCTCCAGATTTTCTGAAAATTAGATAGTATTTAAAATGTCGTGGAAGTGAACATAAGTGCCCTTAAAAGGATTTGAAAAGAAAAGAGGATGGATCACAACGTTCCGTTTTACGACTTGGATCCCGTGACGTGTACAGCACAACACAGTGGAGCGTTGGCTGCCCTGAGGCTGTTACGCAGCTACAATCACTTCTTGGTGCCACCAGGTGAGTTTTAATCATTATATATATAGGTACCACTAGCGACCCGCCCACGCTTCGCTTCGGTTTAAGTTTTTTTTTTTTTAATTTTTTTTATATAATATCAAAATAAAATATAGCCTATATTAGACACGGATAACGTAGCTTCCTATTTGTGAAAGAATTTTTGAAATCGGTTCAGTAGTTCCAGAGATTACCCCCCCAATATACCCACAAACAAACACACAATTTTACCTCTTTATTATATTAGTATAGATATAATGCCGTTAACATATTTCTTTCTGCTTCTGAATGGAGATCTCTTCCAAGGCTCGCCAACATACATGATTCTCGGCCCTTGTCTTCCGCCTCTATAGGCAAAGGACATCATTCAGTTTGGACCAAAAACTGAAATTGTAGACAAAAGTAATTCTATATTGTGTATTCTGTTAGAACTCACAAACTTAGCATTTATTACAATGACATCAACAATGGATTTATAGCTATGTAGTTATGGAGCTATGCAATCCATAGCTATGAAGTAATCAGTTATCTGTGTTGTTATTTGAGTTCTCTCTCTTCGAATAGGTTCGAATTTAATAAACCATCGAATTATAATAAGACCTTTCTATGATTCAATTTAAACATCATTTAAAACGATCGCTTATTATAATCTGTATGAGTTTTTTTTTGTAACAGTCAAAATTAGAATGTAATCATTTATTAATTAAAAAATTGGAAAGCTAATATATGTTAGATACCTATAAGTTTATTTTACTATAGGTATATTGTATCATACAATATAGGTATCGACCTGGGCGGTGGCGCGACTTTTAAAAGTCAACTTATTTAATCGTAACTTGTAACATGACTCAAATATGAGTTCTGAATGAAAATTTTGAAATATGTACTTACATATATATTTTACTTCATCTACAATTTCATAAATACAACAGTACTTAGGCATAGGCAATAATTAACCAGGTCCGGGGGGGGGGGGGGGGGCGCAGCTGCCGCTCCCTGCCCCCCCCCCCCCTGGGTACGCCCATGATTGTATGCCTAGGCGATCATTGATCGGGGTATAGGTACTGTTTCTCTTCTAACCATAGCTAATAAGACCTGCCACGAACATTAAACACTCCAACAATAAATACAATACTTATTCTTCCCTGTTGAGAAGAAGAAAACTCTCATCCTACTCATTGGGAGTTTCCTTTATGGTGAAAAACTTATTTCATGGGTGAAACGTGGACGACGAAAGTGGCGAAACCGAAAATTCGGTCGGCCACTAACTGCAATGTCAATGTTGCACATTGTTGGTTATTGATAATGGTTAGCACAGCTAGCGCAGGGTTCACTGTTTATTTAATATAAACTAAGAAGACATAGTAGACAAAATATATTAGATATTTATTACAAGGCTAAAACATGTTTCTCGTAGTAAGAGAACAAACGACGGTCAGTGAATAATAATAACGTGTAGCCTAGTGATGTGACACAACAACAGTGATGTACCCATCACCAGTCTTATGCGAGGGATTGAGAAATACTCATTTCCAACACACATCAACTGTGAGTTGCCGGCGGCGGCTGATATTGCAAACAGACTTCGCGAAAGCTTTCAGTTACATCCGTGATAGAATTAGTTATTTTCAGAAAAAAATATGTAACATTATATACCCCGGGGGTGTCATCGAAAATTTTGAAGAAACTAGAATTCGTGATCAAAAAGCCCGAACAAGCCGGACGCACTGAACGAGTAAGAAGATAAACCAGTCTTTTGTTGATAATCTGACCTGTCACCCGTCGTCGTGTGTAATGAAATGAAATTGTTTCTTTTGTAATTTCGATAAACTACCGCTACGGTAGTTAATAATGCGTTAGTTTCTTTGGACATATAATGCGATCACATATGCATGAGTTGGAGAAGCAGTTGATCGTGGGACAGATGCAGGGGAAGCGCTCCAGGGGCCGAATTCCAACACGATGGTGTAAAAGTATTGTAGAGGCAACAGGAGAAACTCTACAACGATCTATTGAACTGGCGCGGGACAGAAGCAAGTGGAGACAAATCACATATGGTCACGATCCTCATTAGTGAGGGAACGATAAAAAGAAGAAGAAGAAGAACCGCTACGGTGTTAGTCTTGGGGTATGGTCGCACGTCACCCGCGCCGCACCGTACGCGCCCGATCGTAATGAGCGCTACAAACTTTTTCGATAGAACAATAAAACTTTACCAATGTTTATAGGAAGAGGGCGGGAAACGACCTTACACTCCATCTGGTAGTAAGCGGATACTGTCGCTCATGGACATCAGCAAATGACTTGACAGCAAAGCTCATGACAACAACGTTGTCACTCCCTCGGATGCGCTGCCTATCTTTGGAGATGTAGGAATGGATTTGGAGAAAGGTTTGGGAACAAGTTTGTAAGAACATTTGATTTATTCTCGAAAATAATTTTATTTTAATCTACATACATATTTTAAAGTGTATCGATATAGGAATGGGCTAGAAGGCACAGCATACATTCTTATCAAATAAACCTTGTTGATCACTTCTGCGGGGCGCGGGGGGTGAAGGAGATGAGGATTTCATTAAAAAGTCAAATTTTAAATTTAAGTAAGTAGTAGGGGAGAGGCGTACAAAATGACATACTAGTTATTAAATCAGTCATAAAATCTTTATTTATTCATACTTTTCAACACTTAATGTATCTTTATATTCTTTGATTCATTACTTAGTCGGAATAAAGAGATCAATCATTTAAAAACAATAATAATATAATTATTGCTAATATCTAAAAAACTTGAATAAAAACCGTTTTGTCCGCCCTGGGCGGGTAAAATGACATAGGTGGTATGTACAAAATGGCATACCAAATTTGTAATGAAAATCCGTCCATTATATGCAGAGTTCACATGTGAAAGACTTCGTCTTCTTCGGAACATCTGCGCACGATGCATGAGCCCATCTTTTACATATCAAGCACTGTAACCAAACCTCCTTCGGCTTAGACCTTGAGTAGAGGTCGTTGCAATAAATGCAAGGACAACCATTTATAAAATACAGCTGTGGTCATCCAACCTGATTCTTGTGCAATTCCCAAACTACCGGTTGGAGCTTGGTCTATTAACTCCTGTTTCATTATTTTTCTAGGAAAAATTAGGCACGGTGGGATGAAATGACCATTTGCACTCATGCAGCAAACAACAGTCACATGAGACCCCTTTTCAGCACTAGTTAAAGCCCCAGCCTGCTTACGTCCAGTGGTAGCAAACACCTTTTGTGGTCTTTGAACAGTCGATAAAGCTGATTCGTCGACGTTATATAGTCTATGCGGAGAAATGTTATTGCTCTGAATAATTTCTTGGTAAGTGTTGAAAATAGGGCTACTTGCGGCTTGTTGAAGGCTTGGGCTCTCGCAGCTGAAGTTGCTTCGGGTTTCCTCAAAGATATGTCTGGGTTTCTTCGACGAAATCCAGCCAGCCACTCTTTACCAGCGGTTTTCTTTTCATTGTTAAAATTATGAGCAATATTATTCGCTTCTGCAAACTGATAGGCCAATTCAAGAACTTCCTTCCGTGTGAAACCAAACAATCTGGTTTCCAGCAACTTTATATGTGCAACCAGCTCTCTTTCCATCTCATGAGTGAACACAGTCTCGTACCTTCCCATACCTAAAAGAATAAGGTAAGTAATTAAATTCAATCTTATCATGTTAACCAACTGCGGAAGCTAAAAAAAACTGATTTGTTAGCTACTCGTAGGTACCTTTTGTAGTTGGAGCTAAGACTTTATTTTTGTGCAGTGCATGTCTTCTAAGAGTTGATTGTGGTACGCTAAACACCTTAGAAGCTAAAAGCCAACCCACTTCATTTTTATTCACAGCGTCAATTGCCTTTTCCATAGAGGATTTATCCCAACCCTGTCGGTTTGTTTTTCTAGAATAGTTGCGAGGCATGATTTTCGATTATCTGAAAGAAGAAAAAAAAGATGGGTCAAACGACATACTATGCTATTTTACCCGAACAAGTGGTATGCCATTTTGTCCACTTTATAACCTTAAATATAAGAAATTAGTAACTTTAATTTCGCGAAGAATTTTGAGATTTCAACACATAATAGGAGTTATTTACAAATAAAACAATAAAATTAAGCCACTAAAAACTAATAAATGTAAGACAATACTAACTTTTTCGAAGAAACAAAATCCATCCAAACAAAACTCGTAAATGCAAAATTCACACAAACACGTGGCCGCTTCACATGCTCAACCGAACGCGACTGGCGCCACCACAGGATATAAGATGTTACTAAACGGTCCTCTACGGGTCATTATGAGAACTAATTTGTCTGTGGTTTTAGAAAAAAGCAAGTATGTCATTTTACCCACCTATTTCATTTTGTACGCCTCTCCCCTACTACGTAGTAAGAAAGTTCCATTTTCAAAACATATGAATTAAAGAATTCGATAGAATTCCTAAGTGAACATAGGACACCATTAGAGTGTAACGTGCCTGTCCTATAGTGCTTCTATAACATATCTAGTACCGTATGTTTATTTTTTATAGAATAGATGGCAGACGAGCGGGCGGGCCACATGATGGTAAGTGATCACCGCCGCCCATGGACACCTGCAACACCGGGGGCTTGCGGGTGTGCTGCCGACATTGAAGAGTCCCATATCGTAGCGTGACGGAATTACCTCAGCTGGCAGTTCATTCCACAACTTTCGGGTTCGCGGTATAAAGTGTCTTTTCGACCGCATTGTACGCAGCGACTCTTGAGTCAAGGAAGGTGCGAAGGAACCGCACGACGATGACGAGCGGTGCGATGGTAAAAACCCGAAGTTGCCATCAAATTGAACGTTCCCCATTATAAAGGCGGTAGAAAACGCTGAGAGACACAACATTTCTACGACCGCTCAGCGATTTTAACTACCTGTGAGAGTGGGATCGTCGACAATTTGGATGTATTTTCAAATCGATGTTTCAGTGACACGTTGTAATGAAAAAAATCAGGGTGGGTTATTTTAAACTTTCAATTCCTTCAATGTCCCATTGATCAATAGCGTCCCGATCGTAGCGCGACCTGTTATTACGAAAACACACAACACGTGCGGTTTCTCAGGATAGCTATTAACACACTAGCTTTTTAACCGCAGCTCGAGTCATTATCGTTGTGGAGTAATTTTAGACTAAATCAAAACCTGCTTATAAGATTTTTGTTTTTATAAAAAAATCCTTCTCCTGTCATCCTGAATTTGCGTTTTAGATCGCGAATATATCGTCTCTTATGTTAACAAAGCGTTTCCATCCATCCATCTTGCACCTTCGAAACCTGCTACGCGAATCATGACGAATGAAGGAAAGAAATATCTATTCTCACTGTAGATACAAATTAAACAAAATCTTTATCTGTTTTTATTTGTAAAGGAACGTACCTATATTATTATTTTACTAGCTGTTGCCCGCGACTTCGTCCGCGCGGACTTTAGTTTATAAACACCGTCTTTATTAGACGTGATTCTTTAAATTGATATAACTGTTTTATTTATGAACTGTTTGAAATAAAACAAACACTAAATTTTAAGTAAAGTTTACTACAATACATTAGTGAAAACCGCACCCAAATCGGTTAAGCCGTTTCTAAGATTAGCGCACACAAACGCACAGACAAACAGACACACAGACAAAAATTCTAACAATCATTGTTTTGGGTTCTATTGCGTTGATAAAGGCCCCCAATAATAGTTTTTCTCATATATCTTCCATGTACAGACAGCGATCAGTTACATTTTTATTATATGTATATAGATATAGATTGTTTTAGCTACTAAGCTGTGATTAATATATACGTATTTGTAAATTATAATTGACGGCCGTGTGGTGCCGGTGCCGGTGCCAGCCGGCTTTTGAATAACACCACTCCATTCCGCCTTACCACCAAGCCGCTACTATAAGCTCTAAGGAACTGCATCACCTCTAAAGGAGTTGACTCGCCAACCCGCTTGGCTGGCTATACATCCCCAATGCACATTATCTTATGCGTCAGGGCCGTATGGCCTAAAAACGGCGCGCCGGCAGGGCGGTTCAGCGAGCTCACTCTTTTAGAGGTTGTGTAGTTCCTCAGGGCTCGTGGTAGCCGCTTTGTTAACCCTTCGTCGCCTTTTACGATATCCACGGGAAGAGATGAGGTCTTGCTCGCTGTTCTTTTTATGGAAGAACGCATCAGACGAGCATACAGTCCACCCGATGTTAAGTGGATACTATCGCCTCCATCGACATCCGCGATGCATGCCAACATTACAAAGTTGGTACGCCCCCGGATACGCTGTCCACATTTGGAGATATAGGAATGGATTTGAAGAACGGGTTGGGAAGATTTATTCTGTGGTTTGTCACTGTTTGTACCACCAGTGGCACAGATAGGGAAAAAAACCGTCTTGCGCCACTGTCAATTTTAAAGGTGCGTCAAAGAAGCCTGGTTGGCAGCTTCTAGGGGGTGAAGCACATGAGGAGAGGTTCATTGAAAAGTCAAATTTGAAACTTGAACATAGACTGAATATAGAACGCTATCAGGGCCGTCTTAAGTCTATTCTGCGCCGGGGTGCGGGAGTGTATCCTAAGACAGTCAAACATCCTATTGTGTATCCTATGACAGTCAAATATCCTATTGTGTATCCTATGACAGTCAAATATCCTATTGTGTATCCTATGACAGTCAAATATCCTATTGTGTAATTGTTTACTATAGCGTTATATTTTTTCATTACCTTTAAAAGGTGAGCGCCCGGGGTGCACCGCACCCCTTGCACCCCCTGGTAAAGACGGCCCTGCGCTATTAGACTGTAACATGAGTGCCATAGAGTATTGTCTATTTCTACGGTTTTATCTCTAAAATAAACGAATATACTTATAAATTTCTCACCCCATCAATCGCTAATGGGGCAGAGTACACTGCAGGTGCACGGTACACCGTACATATAATTGCACTCAATTTAGCTAACACCAACCCCATCGCCACGCGATACGGAGGGGATGGATTTTATTTGATTTCCATATTCTGACAAGTCGTTGAGTTTAGGCAAATAAAAAAGTGATTGAGTAACATGCAGCCTATGGAGAGAGTACACACAAGATCCAATATAACAACGTGTTCCCTGTGTTGGTGAGGCTGTCCTGCTTCTGTTCCTAATCAGGCATATTTGCAGGAGCGCATGTCTACTGTTTCTACTCCACCATGCGCCGGGTGCGAGCCAGCATCTGGACTGTGATAGGGAACAGGTTAGACTGTCCTTCTATACTTCACTGCTGCGCTTCACACGTCCCCAGCAGTCCCATCACAATAAATCATAAAATATAATAATTATATAAGTGGTATAACTAGGGTTGCCATCCGTCCGGGTTTCCCCGGATTTGTCCTAGTTTAGAGGGCATCCGGGGAGCGTCCGGGCGGGGCTTCATTTGTAGTCCGGGTTTAAAAATTTAAAGTCTTGGGCCGCCCGCGACACACGCACTGTGCCCGCACGCCGCGATCAACCGACGAACCGACTCGCTAAATTCATAACATTTTTTTCATAACAGAGTATATCAATAATTTGTGTTTTATTTTAAGAATAAAAAAATTCTAACTGATTATTAAAACAATTTGTAACAAACTGTAATAAGATTCTGTTTTGTTAGGTACATTTAAAACGATGATAAAAGATGACTAAATTTAATTAGGTCTGAAAATAAATAAAAAGGTGATTTATGACATTTTCAACTGTTTTTTATTACACTGACTATGTTTAAAAAACCTGTTGACATGTCCGGGTTCTTGGCTCTAAAATCCGGGGTTTTCACGCGTCTTGTCCTGGTTGCCAAATTTTAGAGATGGCAACCCTAGGTATAACTAACATTTAAAATAAGTTTTACTAACAGTATATGAAACTCCATTTTATATCTAAAAACGCGTCAACACGAACTCTTGCTGATCATCGAGTCCAGAAAAGTTGCTGGTATCTGGGTCACGTGCTGAGGTATGAAAGATATGAACTCTTGCAACTGATTATGATGGGCAAGATCGTCGGAATGAGACCAGGATAAAGTCATGGCTGCGTAACGTACGGCAATGGTCTGACATCGCGAGTGCCGCCGAAGCCAAATTTCTATAGTTGGGGAGATAGCTCAAGAAGGACAATTTGACAAGTGATTTTAACCCATGCTATCGCAAAATATACTTACCTACTTAACTTACGTCATTTCTTTTGATCATAATTAAAGCTTTTGTACCCCTAATCTACTACTCTTGGTCACCGAATATGATTCATGTTCTTCAGGATGTCAGGCAGTCCTCAGAACGGCACGCTTGCCAAGCGGGTAGGTGAGTCCAACCTTTGAGAGGTGGTCAGTTCCTCAAGGCTTGTTCCTCAATAACTTACTTAGTAATTAGTAAGTTACGTATAATAATTAATTATTATTATTTATGTAGGTATTAGGCTAGCTGCTTTCGCTGATGAGCCTACATAAATACTCTTGTGTTACGTTCTTTCTGTCTAAAGAGTTTTTGAATTTATTCACTCCTCTAACTGTCTTGTGTGGTAGATTACTCCATGAGTTGACGACTCTATTTGTCAGGAAGTACTTGGAGGGATTGGAGGTGGCGATAGTTCTCATTAGCCAGCAGCCCCCTGCAGGTCAGGTGCGGGACATCATACTGGTTGTTGAGAATCTTGTAAGTTGTAATCTCATATGAAGAATTATAACACTAAATACGATTTTTCAAAAGCTATGTTTATATCGCCCTTAAATTCGTGTATATTATTCGCTCGGTCATCAAGAAGCGATTTGTTATGTCTGTACAAATAATGATTACACCTGCGGCCGTGCGAAGTGGCCCACCTGTTTAATTGTCCAATATTCACGCCCTGTGACCTGCCCTCAGATCATGCCCTTATGTGTTGTTATATGAACAAACATGTCAAAAACAAATGTTATAACTGTTGTTGATTCATGATTGTAAGTTAAATGACATGAATAAAACGATTTTCTTTTAGCCTTTCAGATATATTTGCCAAATACTAATTATAAAAAAATATTTTTTTTGTATTCACAAAGTACCTGTGTGTGAATCACCTGTTACAAGTCTTCTTTTAACTGGCTTTAAGGTTTTACTATCTTTTTTGCAATTCTCCTGTTTATTTTTGCTTACTTTTATAATATAAATAGATATATGTTAAACATAAAAATACATTATATGTTAAATATAAAAACGCATTTTATAAATATATTTTAAACACAAAAACTCATTTTATAAATATATGTTAAACATTCAAACATATTGTGTATATACACATAGTATTAACATATTATGTTAAACATAAAAGCACAAAAGAACGCTATCGTTTTTGTCACAAAAAAAATATGAATGAATAAATAACTCTACACTCATTGATCCACACTAGGATTCCCTGTGTCGTGGGTCCAGAAACACAAACAAAGACGAACTCAAACACATGCAACACTCAGACCCGGATAAACACCTGTCTTTAAACAAATGTTTATCCGACCGGCAATTGAAGCCGGCACCTATTATTACGTATTTTATGAATATCTTTCTGCGAAAGACTCGAATCGATTTTATATTTTCTTTTTAGGGTTTTTGCTAAATTTTTCATAAATATTTGCTAAACAAATAATATTTTTTCCTTAAAAATACATAACATTATAAATTATAAGTCAGTTAACTCAGATCCGTCAGCAGAATCCACAGTTCAGTCTTCTGAAATAAATCTGAGACAGCCTATATGCAATACAATGCAACATTGAATCAAATTTTGCAATGCAAAGATTGATTTCATACTTCTCAAAAAAAAAAATAAGTACCGTACATAAGTTGTAGGGCTTTATAAGTCTTATATTCAAAAACATATTATTTATACTTACCTACCCGCCTACCAAATGCCTACCAAAATTTGTTTTTTTTTTAATTATTTGAACTGTTTATACCGTAGTAATTTTGAAACTAGAGTCTATCTAATGAAACGTGTCAATTGGTATTTAAAAAAAAAAATAGTATGGCAAAATTAGAACTGTCGCTTTGAGAGATCCTTTCTGACTTGGATAGTTTTGATATTAGTGCTGAAATAAAATAAACGAATTTTATATAGTAAAAACACACTACGGAGTTTACATAATGAATTAAAGGAAGCCATTGATTTCAGAGGTTGTGTTGAAACTTTAAGAAAAAATTTACTCAAAAACGGGTTTGAATTTAAAAATAATCAAAATTAAAATGTCTATACTTGTAGAAAATTATGAGATATCTGCTTGGAGACGTAAATATCTACGAACGATCAATGAAAAACGACACGAAGGAAAACAAATAATGCACCAAAACTACAATTGATTTATTTATTTTGTTTCCTCTAAAAATATGAATTAAACAAACCAATATTCACTAAGCGAACACACAGACAGATAGAAATAGCGAGGTATGTTAAAAAAAGCTAAATAATGAAAGTATCAAATTGATATTTCAGAGTATTTTCAGTGTTTACAGCTAGAAGATTTTTAAATTTGCCGCCGTTTTGAATTGACATATTTCATTAGACAGACTCTAATGAACCGATTTGGCTCATTTATCCATTTAATCGAGATACACCAAACCATTTTTGTGTTAAATTTTATATCAATTCGTTGTAGAAAGTGTTTTTTTTTTCGAAATTATAAAGTCCCGATAGGTTTTTCTTTTGGAAAACTCCATAAATAATCAATGGAAACAAACAATCCTACACCCGACAAAAATATTTCTATAAAAAATTGTTAATCCTCGTGAGTGGCGTGGGGGATGAAATTACGTGATATGTAAAAGCCGCAAAGCCTGGTTTTATAGATTTTTTTTTCGAGAGTTTATTGAATAAGCAGCAAAAAAAATATCAACAATTTTGAACATCAACTTTGAAAACATCAATTTTGTTAACTGTAACTGTAAAATCTCCTTAAAATATCAAAATTAATAAAAAAAATATTTAAATAAATAAAAACACCCAACGAACAAACAACTGGCGCCCTAAACAATTAGCTGGTTTGCCCAACCGTTTAGAAGGTCGTGTCGTGGTCGTCCCGCACGCGTCGCCGATCACGACGCTTTCAATTCGTAATTATGTATGGGGGAGAATGCACCTGTTTTCTTTGATTAGCCTTAATATTTGTTATTTAATTTTAAACTAATTTATTGTGCTTAGTGTAAACACCTCTAATAGAATCCAAGTTAATTATTCATACCTTCTATATACTACCAGCCTGTGTTTTTCCATTGCTGGATATATGCCTCTCCCAAGGACCGCCAGCACATACGGTCTTGTACTCTTATCGTCGAGTCACTACCGGCGACTTTCTTCAGGCCTTCCGTCCTTCGGCAAGCATGACCATTGCCACTTCAGCAGGCTTATTCTATGAGCTATGTCGGTGACTAATTCTTTGGCGAATCTCTTTGTTTCTGGATCTTATCTCCCCAAAGAAACTCCGAGCATAGCTCTCTTGGTATCTCGCTGAGCGTCTTGGAACTTATGGGTCAGGCTCACCGTCAGAGATCATGTCGCGACGTGTCAAATATAAAATTGTGCGTGTATTTAAGTTTGTGGGTAAAATTTTGTTTCTTGCTTTACAGATGTCCATAATGTAGTGGGACCGCTACTGGCAGGGATACCCTCGCAACCACCGCCGTGTCTCCCGCCTTACTGTCAGCACGTACCCACCAGGAATCTACCACGTATGTTTATACCATTACATCAACCTGAATCATTCTTTCCACTGCTAAATATAGCTTCTTGGTGGCGTTGTTTCCTCTTTTTCATGTAGTTGATTTGCTTTATCGTACACATATTTGTGCTGTGTGGTGTGGCCGATTATAGTGTACAAGCGCCAAGGAACTACATCATCTATGAAAGACTGGACTCGCCGCTTGGCCTTTATGCAATAGACAATGTGCACGAGAAGGCCTAAGTCCTGCAGTGGATACTGAAAGGACTGATTGCATTGCATACATATAATTTATTTGCTTGGAGAGCGAGAGTGCACGTTGCAATTCCACGGCTTCTGAGCGCACTCGAATGGCGAGGTCACCCTTCTTTCACAGAAGACTATAATAAAGTGTATTGCATTTCCCACTTTATCCTTTATGTGTGCGCGCCGAATGAAAACCATTAATGAATGCATCCGGGTAAGATACTCGGGAAAGAAGGGTCCGGTAGGACCTGGAACGAAGGACAAACGAAATGAAAATGATTATAGTGAATGTCGAAACTTACCCGGGAGACTCCAGGCGCAGCACATTCGGGACTTTACTATGGACGCAATCCGAATAGTATTGTTTTTGATAAATGATTTGCACTGAGGTTTATATGCTGTCGATGGCAACCGACCGATGTTTCGCTGCGTAGCGTCCGTAGGCTGATCTCACTCTTAAGCCACATATACATAAGCTGTTTTAGAGGATTATCACGGACCGTCTTACCCGATGGTTAACTGAGTTCCAGCCTCAGGAACAAGCTGGATTTCGAAGAGCCTACAGTACCGTAGACCACATTCACCACCTTGCGACAAATTATACAAAAGGCTGACAAGTATAATCGGCCACTTTGTCTCGCATTTGTGGACTACGAATAAGCATTTGACTCAATAGAAATCTCATCTGTTCTGGAATCCTTGCAGCGATGCTGTTGCATAAATTATAATCTGTGCTCTAGAATGATTGTCTATGGTTGTGATTAAGTAGTCTATGGGTTCTCCTAATAAAGATCGTCTCCCGTGCAATGTAACACCGAGTTTTATTTAAACAATTAACCCAGCAGCCCTGCACATATCTAGCAAATATGTGACAGATGCCAAGTCGATTGGCGATATATTCAGGTGTTGAGATGCATTTCAGACCGTTTTTGACCGTGACATTACAGCAAACTGCCAAAAAATAGATTTTTGTTTCAATTACCCTCATTTATCTTCAAGTACTCAGTCCCCCCTGTGATGGGGAGGTGCGGCGGCGGGGAGAGAAGCGGCCTATCCCCGCTGAGATGAAAGATGAGAAGTACTTCGAGCGCCGTCGTCGCAATAACCAGGCTGCTAAGAAGTCCAGAGACGCCAGACGTGTGAGGGAAGATCAGGTATGAGCTCTTATCTTCTTGTCTAGGTTTTACTTGGTTCTTTTTAGAAGACCTACTTTTGCATAGCCACACTACGTTGTATTTCTCCAAATGTAGACAGTACATCCGGGGGCGCGCCAGCGTTTGTCATTCTGTACTCATGTTGGCATATATCGAGGATGTCGTAGGTAGACACTGCAATAGGTGTAATATCAAGTAGCAGAACATTTATAAAAGCTTTATACGCCCTTGGACTTAGAAGTCAGTAGTTACAAAAGTACTGTGCTGTTAGGTGAGGGTTGTAGCATGCATTGTCTCCCTCCAACAGAACGACACTACAAGTGTACAGTGTTCTGGGTCAGTGGTGTTGTTGGTAACAAACGGTTCTTAGGGCTTTCGTAGCAATTCTAATTCCACCAGAAACTTGATTGCAGATAGCCTGGCGCGCGTGCCTCCTGGAGCAAGAGAACGCGTCACTCCGAGCGCACGTGGCGGCGTTACGGCAGGAAACATTGGCTTTGAGGGGGTTGCTAGCTACGAGGGATGATGCTCAACCGCCAGCGCCCTCCTCCACTACGACTGATTAGGGTTGATGCAATCTGTCTTAACAGATTGTTATTTATACAGGGTTAAATAAAACATACCTGCACCCCCTTATACATTGAATTTCTATAATTAAAACTAATTTTTGTTCTATGATTTTTTTGTGAAGTTGATATTATCCAAAAAATAAGATTTAGTTTAAATGAAATCTCTGACTTTGTTACTCTGTGCTAGTCGCTATATAAATACTGCTATGAATGACAACGCCGCGTACTGCATTCATAAACAGCTGCTAATCGAACCGCTACTGTAGACATCTTGTACCATAGAATATATACGGCCTCCGCGAGTAAATCACGTGGGGGCTTCGGGCTGTAATCCACCACGCGAGCCTGGTTCGGATTAAAGTAGAGTCAATTTAATAGGCCACTTTTGACAAGGGTCAAACTGGTTGTCATAGTGAGGTAATCTAACAGAAATTATCGATTAAAGACAAAAATCGATTTATAAGTGGACATAATGGTGAACCGATTTTAGTGTTCATAAAAAAATAATTCACCAGTAATATTTTTAGAGTATACACAGCAGTTGAAACCTTCTACACATTCCACATGACCTCAAAGTTAAGTGTAATTATGGGAAATATAATGAAACCAGTTTATATATGTAATCAATTATTATTTATTAGTTGGAACTATCAGATTCGTTGAAACTGCTATCGTTGCTATTATTATCAATTCTTAAATCACATTAAAAATCTTCCATTATATTTTTTTTGCTTTTTCTACTACTTTCTTCCAATCATCTTTGGAAACATTTGTACACACAGTTTTTATTAAAAATGATATTCCACCAGAAAATAAGCCTGCTTTTTTTAATGAACATAAATGTGTTTTTCTAGATGGATACTCGTTTCACAATAATAAATAACCATAAATGTGGTTGTGAATTGCGTCGGCATTAAAACTATCGACATAGACAACTGGCATAATTCTTTTCCTTTTCTTCCTTTTCCTTTTTAATTTCAGATATAGTTTTAATATATTAAATGAGGTATAGATATATTAATTTAATTACATATATCTTTTTAATGTATTTACTAATTCATAATTGTATTTATTTAAATTATGTCAATTATTTAATAATTTTATTGTTCTCTTAATTTGTTTATTTATCGTAACGGTAATTTTCTTCGATATTCCTTTCTCTCTACAAGTTACTTCGATTATAAAGATCACATCCCTATTATTAAAAAAGAAAAATGTATACAGGCGTAACCTTGTAGTGGGGTTCGAATTTCTTGAAATATAAATTGATAATGATGTTTAGCAACCAAATTAACCTTCGAACTTATTAAATTTGATATAAAAAGACAAGTTCATATTTTTTTATTAAAAATATTACATATTTTTAGTGTTCAGTAATGCATTTATAAACTTAAATTGATTTATGGGACCGATGCAAAGTTATATCGTCACAAAGTCAATGAAATGTCAAAAGTGGCCTATTAAATTGACTCTACCGTAGTGGTTTACATACATCAGATTTCTTTTAATTTCTGAATCATGCAAAAACCTACATGATCTGAGGAAATCTTCACGATGTTTTCCCTCACCGTTGAGCTAGTGTTAATTTTTAAATAATCTTAAGTAGAATATCAATGGTACAGGCTGAGGATTTGAACACGAATGTACATCGAGTGTAGATAGCCCTAGGCCCTAGGCTATAATCGCTCTAGACATCATGTATGTAAATGGGTGCGAGTGGGTGAGTGGATTAGTGAAGTAAAGTGTTGAATTTTAATATTTAAGTTGCAAAAAAAAACGTTTTTAGTTGTCACGAAAGAAATTCAATGTTAAGATGATGTATATATTTTATTTAACTCTTTATAGCGGGACTTTTAACTTTTCAACCTCGTAAGAAGTAATAAATATGGAAAAAGTACCCTAAATTCGTACACCACATTAGCGCGTGCCTTGATTTTGTTCAGGACTTTAATTATGTAAGAACGCTACGGAAGATCTCAATTATTATAAATATTTATCTAAGTTATTTAGATTCTAAATTTTAGAATAAGATATATGTAAATTTTAAGATATAGGTACACGGTGTAACCTATGAATTTCTGAACGCAGAAACTATGAATTCTGCCTCATGCATGATTCTGAGTCGACTTACTAATTATACGAATCTTTGTTTTTTTTTTGTTTGTAAATTACTCTTCCTTTTTGCGCTTGTTACCAACGACACCACTGAACCGCAACGATGCACACTTGTATGGCTCATTTACACAAGGAGAGTTTCTCGTACGCGAATTTCTCGAACATCGGTCAAAAGCTAATATAAACAACTGTTATATCACCATCTAATCACTCTTATCCCTCTTATCATCGAGTTTTAATCATCACGTGAACAGTTGTAGAACGCTCCTTGTGTAAACGAGCCAGTAGTGTCGTTCTGTTGGACAGGGAGAGTGCACGCTGCAATCCCACAATGCTGGTATTAATTACGTTACCCCTCTCTCACAGAAGACTATCGTAAAGTGCCGACTATCATAAATTCTCAATGCCATAAAAAAAAACAACGACACCACTAACTACCATTCCATTGCAACGCCATTCCATTGGAATGGCGTTGTCGCTCGATTCTGTTGTCGTCGGTAACAAACCCTTTTTCCTAATTTGACATTTTTGTATTAAACTTTTTATACATATTCTCTGTATACAAAGCATAAACATTTACCTATACGTAACATTTTAAATGTCAATTAACTTCGAATCCTAAGCAGAAATGGTTTCCGGCTTTTTAGGCTTGTATTTAACCAAGCAACAAATCATGACCAACAAAATAATATAATGCGAAATATTTTAATATGTCTACAGAAAATTAACATGTATTTCATGTTTTATTTTTATTATATTAAAAATAAGTAATTGGTGTTGAATTTACTCGTCGGTGCATAACACTATCCACATTCGCTTGCTTCCGTTAGTAAGTAGGTATTACTCACGTAACGCGTTATGTACGTACGAGTAAATTAATCACCAATTACTTATATAATTATTATGTAATAAAAAAATTATGAAATACATGTTATTTTTAGTTAGACAGTTATAGTTTTAGTGTATTGATTGACATATTAAAATATTTCACACTAATTTTGCAGGACCTCATATATATAAATAATAATAATAAATAGTATATTACGGCTTGTATTTATACGAATAGCCAAAAAAGTATATACGAAATGGGCAACAAATTATTTTTGACAAACTGAAATAAATAATTTTCAATTACCAAAAACACAGAGTCCCGCTTTGAGGGATTCCAATTTCTTTATAGTCACTAGAGAGCCTAAAGGTAACCCACCTATAAAGAATGATGCGTCATTTTGGCCGATATATAGAATAAAAATCAGACGAGTGTTAAATGAACGCTTTTAATATACGCAACATTTTTTATTATGGCAACAAGAGCCTAAAGTACCGGGGAAATGAGATATATGTCTTACAAGTATCTCAGAAATGTATAAGGGAGAGACGATGTAACCGCCGGCGGAAGCAGTCGGCCGAGGCACAGGGCCCTAGGGGGTGCATCTTGTGGAGAGTGGACTTTTCTATCCGGAGTGTCTAATTTGGTCTGAGACCATCTGAGCACGCTAAAGGTGTACATGAGTGCGGGGACCCAGCCGTTATAGGCTCGGGATCTTATTGGGGCCTGATTTTACTTTTAATTTGCAAAGCACCATTTTTATAGAACCCCATTAATCTGGGAATAATAGTTAATAAGTTGACATACTTTACAGTTGTATTGGTGGTCCGGTCTGGTTTCATACAAAGGTGCCCTTCATCGTCTGCTGTCACTTTCGGTAATTCCGCTGCTTATTTTATTATTTCTCTTTGGAAATTGTTTGGTTAAACCAGTACATTAGAATGTATCTCTAGTTTTCGATCCGTCCTTAACTATAGTTACTGTCTAGTCAGTACCTCAATAAAATTATATAAGTGGGTAAGAATAAATAAGAAATAAATATTTCAATTTGTTCAGTAAAGAATTGCTTTTTATTTTAACGTTAAAGTACATTTTTGAATTACCAATGGCACACGTAAACACTAAGAACCTCGTATGCCCTACTAAGAAGAAAAGTCGGTCTTTTTGGCGGAAACTCGGAGAGTAAAGCTGAGTTTTTCTTTGATTATTGTGAAAATTGTGTATTATGCGTTTTGTGGTTCAATAGTGATAGTTTATTAAAATTCCAAGTGTTTTTCGTGTGTGGTGTTTGTGATAATCAAATAAAAGCGTGCGTTCTTCGTTGCTTCCAAGGAGTCCCCTTCAATCCTCAGTAACCCTACTGTCGCTTTACTGAGCGAGCCTGACTTACTTCGACGGGACGGGACATTAACAGGATATGTTTTAGATTTTGAAATTGTTTATTACGAAGAAAACTTGACACTGGCAGAATGTGCTAAATGCACCATTTCCATATATGAAGAAAAAGAAAACTTTGGAAGCGGTAAGTCAGACCCTCAGGAAACTCGAAATGAATGAATCAATCTCGTAAGTACTACTTTAACTCTTCACTCGAAGTAGATTGTGACGATTTTGGACTCTCCGATCGTGGACTGCTCTTAACTTGAACAAACCAATCTGAATTATGCCATTCGTAGGAACTGGACTCGGGCTGCGAACTCTCTGGGACAGGTTGAGATTTCTTCACTTTCTGGAGTAAATTAATTACGCCAGCTTGGAATTGTAGGGTCTGGTCATCTGTGAATGATATCATTGATGGCAGAAGGCTTTTGAAGAACGAAATGTGGCGGTCTACATTATCTGTACTTCTGTCAGTCTTTGCCACTTTTACTAGCGAGTCATTACTTTGTCTAAATCTATGGCCTACATTATCTATATTTTTAATTTTTCTCTTCCGTTTATTTCTCATTAATTCTGCAATCGTAATTTTCGCTTCGTTCTTCTGGTTTTCGTCTGCCATATCGCTTTCGTCTGAGCTGTGGTCATGGAAAATCTTTTCGCCGGGGTGTAAGTTAATGATTTTTCTCAAGAAGCTCATTTGGTCTTGGTAGATGTAAGGCCTCACGGTTTTTGAGTGGCCGGCGCGTTGGTACTGCACTTGTTTTTTGATGGCCCTCATACAAGTGTCTCTGATGTGTGTCCATCTTCTTATGACTAATTTAGCTGAAAAATAAATTAAGCATTTACGTCTGTTCATATAATAAAATCGTTATAAAGTTCTGTCTGTACATGGTATATTTTAAAAACAAAGTGATTGCAAAATAAAGTGATAAATTACAAATGATATAGGACGCAAAACATTTGTTTTTGTAAACTTTGTTTGAATGCACATCACGCAAGAACTACTGAACAAATTTTAATGAAAGTATATGTAACGTAACATAGTTATATGTGACTCATATGTCAGGTTAAACTATATATTTTATGAATGAAAAATTGGTTAATTTATTTCAAACAAAAATAAAACTAAGATAAATAAAACTACGTGTAATAAATTCCGGTTTATTGGCTAATGGAACATTTACACAAGCCACAATAGAAGCCAGTTAGGTGAAAGTTGAAGCATTTACCACCAGGAGAGTTTCTCGAACATCGGTCAAAAGCTAATATAAACAACTGTTATCGTCATCTGATCACTGTTATCATCGAGTTTTTATCCTCATGTGAACAGTTGTAGAGGAGAATTGTATGTAGTTTGGTCGCGTACGACAATCGCATACAATATTCTCGTCTGAACCGTTCGAGAAACTCTCCTTGTGTAAACGAGCCTTAATAATTTTCACAAGACAACACTTTTATTGACATTCGGCTTCGAATATTTAAATATAGCTTGTGTATGATTTTTATTTCATTGTCACATATATTACGGACAAAAAATATTTTGGAAGTTTAATAAACTATGACTATTAAGCCACAAAACGTATTAGGTAGGTATACACAATTTTCATAATTAAACAAAAATTAACTTTACATCTCGAGTTCCCGCGAAAAGGTCCCAATAAAAATGAAATTTAAGCATAAAAAGCTAAAAACTTACTCAATTGATGTTTTTGCTTCTCCTCTACATCTTCAAAACGATCAAACAACGTGTTACATATTTCTTTCCATGCAACTTTCTTCTCATTCATATCTTTGTATGTCTCCAACGTATTGTCCCATATCACTGGATGTTCTTTTACTAAACTGATCAAATATTCTGAACTTAATTCAGATTTGATTAATTTATCCATGTTATTAGTCGCTGACATTTGTTGCAATTGAAAACAAACCGAATACGACAGGTTACGGTTACAAACCGTATTGTGTAGAAACGTCTCTTCACTATTATGTCAGAGAAAAAGTATACCAAATGTCATCGATATTCGAGTTTGTTATTGTTATCCCCTGTACGAAAATTCGTTTCTGATTCCAATACAACGATGATTACAAAACAAAATCAATTACACTTTATATTCTCACAAACTTATAAAATAATGTAAAAATAAATTGAGAGATAAACGTACTTATTAAACGTACGTCACATTTCAGTTCGGTTGCTATCACGAAACTAGGGCTTGGCTTGCTAACGTAAGTTAGTTTTCCCTCTAGAATGAGACAAAACGTTGTAATTACTAAGTGTTAGATAAGGATGACATTCAAATATTCGTCGATGCCGTATACGATGTGCGAATGAGATAGTGGTGTTTACAGTCGTGCCCGTATGACCCGCATGCGAGTTCAAAATCGCTTAGTGTCCCTGTCTGTATGATTGAGATAGATAACTTATCAAATTAGTACTATCTAAAAAAGTCGGACATATTACAATGTGTAAATATTTTTCACATTTTTATCAAGTTACTGGCTCAAGATCTTTAGAATCTTAGAATCTTTCTAGAAATAATTATTTTTATCTTTTTTATTCAATAAACGGCTGTAAATTCATAGAATTCTGTGCTTTTTTCAAATCAATTTTGATAGTTTTTATATTTAATAGATTCGTCTAATTATTATTTAATTTTACATTAATTATTAATTTTACAAATCTATAATTCAATAGATATGTACAATGTAAAACTACTCTCGCCATCTAGCGATTCTGCCGGGATTTTTTTGCCAGCGATGTTTCATAAATGTAACACTAGATGCCGATTAGTCTGTTTTCAAATTTGTAAAACAAAATAATTACTTTTTATAGCTTTTAGTATGTATCTACAGGTAAATAAATATTTTTAGGAATTCCAATCTTTTTTATTAGATTAATTGTTTTGTATAAAGGGAATATAGAATACCAGGGAATAAAGAATCAGTTTGATACCGGTGTTTAATCACACACGTCACATGTAAGATTGTTTCTTAATGGTCAGACTTATCAAATCTTTATAGATTCACCAATCAGAATTAAGCATATTGAACAATCTGCTGATGGGAACCAAAGAGAACAAACTAATCGTGTCATGAAACGAGAACTTTCCTAACGCTTTTTTTTTGCGTGGCAAGAATTTTCTAGTCCCGAGGAATGTGCGACGAATAGTTGTAGAAAAAGAAAAATTGTTCTTTCATCAAGTTGCGTCATTCACATGTTGTCTCTAGAGGAGTAAAAACCCGAAAATAAATTAAAATAGTTGTTATTATATCGTAAAAATGTTGAGTGCGACGCGGGTGATCAGTCGAAAGGCTCTCGAATACTCCACCATTGGATCAGATATCTACACCCAGAGGAGTTTCTCTACAATTCTCAAAAGTGTAAGTGACCATTTTATTTTCGAAAACGAAAGAAAGTCGCTTGTCAGATAGGTCTAAAATGTCGATAACTTAAGTTTAATTAATTGCTCTGTTACATTATGCAATTTCTTTTTCAATAATTGCCTTTAAAACGCCGGTGCAGGGTGCACATGTGCCCGTAAAAAGTAATATATTTCTCGTTATTCGTCATATTTTTGCAAATTCCAGACTGCAGCACCAACAGTTCCAATTTATCAGCGACATGGCCTGCAATACAGGAACAAGTAAGTATTAAACATTTTTTATTTCACCATAACCTAACTTTTTTACACCTGTCTTGACCTTTTGGTTCAGGTGGAAAATTTTAATTACAGTTAAGTTATAAAATATCTCAAACATCATAGCCATCTAAAAGTTCTTCCCAGTTTTGTATATGAATAACTGACAATTGGTATATACTATATAGCAAAGGCTAGTTGATCATTTGAACCATTATAGAGGAATACATAAAGCATTGTCCGTCGTAGCGTGCCCGAAGTTGTGGCTAAGCTACTGCTTTTCCTGCTTGTCATTGTTACGAAACATAAAAATGCCTAATTCCACCATAATCAATTGTAAAAATTCATCAAAACATGACTTAGTTATAAAAGAGAGATTTTTCTTTTCATTGGTGAGTAGTTTCCCATCACTAAAATTTGCTTATGATTTAGTTGTAGGTATGAAATACAAAATAAGTGACACACTTGGTTCCATACAATTTCATGAACTTGAGTTGTATGTTTGAACAAATACAAACACTAGGTATTGGTCATGCAACACTGAGTGAATTAAATGTATACCTTCACCACACTGACTCAATTTTTGATATTGTTATTTCCTTACCACCCAAAGGTTGCCTGTAGCAGATTGCGCTTTGGTGATAAGGCCACCTATTGTACTTTTTCGTATTACTTAAATTGTCTTTTTGCAACATGTATTGGTGTACAATAAAGAGTTTATCTATCTATCTATCTAGCAATAACGTTTCAAATCTTAACATTTCACAAACTAATAATTCACTAAGGGGACAATAAAGCTGTAAAAAAAATATATTACTTGAAACACTTGATTAATGTATTTAGGCATTATCTTGAACCTAAGTCCCTAAAATTGCATGTTATTAGAAATTCTATAATTGCTAAATATCTGAGCCATTTTCCACATGCACCCTTGAGCGGTTTCCATGCTCATGCATGGTAGACCTTTGCGGTTGTGCTACAGTAATGATCGGTCTCATTGTAGCAAGTTTATTACTTGTTACTGGATAGTTCGATCTACATTTATCCCATATTAACCTCCAATGCACCAGTGTCACATTCTATATGTTATATTGACAAAATGTTAGCAAGGCATAGTGACATCGATGTTTTTGTCTCAAGTGACCGGGTTGTGAGCAGGTATGCTGTAGAATTCTTAGAGAAATCATTGTAAAGAATGTAGGCATTAGTTTTTATTAGAGCTGAGGTCAACATTTATCTTCAAAAATGATCAACAC
This sequence comes from Sesia apiformis, assembly GCA_914767545.1. Taxonomy (NCBI): domain Eukaryota; kingdom Metazoa; phylum Arthropoda; class Insecta; order Lepidoptera; family Sesiidae; genus Sesia; species Sesia apiformis. The sequence goes on from OU611975.1 coordinate 3,035,987, forward strand.
TTAAGGCTGTTGATGGAAAATGCGTATCAGCTAATAACTCCTTTACAGGTTGATTTAGTTAATACCATCAATGCATAGACTCTGTTGCTAACACTGTTGGTACAATAAACCTGCTTTTCTCCACAGCAGCTTGAGGGGTTGAGGTTTTCCTTTGTTACATTGTGTTTACATTATAGTTAAGATTAGGTATGTGCCTTGTTTCAAAATTTGAGTATCTTTATATTATATTATTACAAGTAATGTAAATAATAATGGACTGTTACCTCTATATTTAAATTGATCTAAAAGTATTTGGTTTAATATTTTTCAAACTATGCTATTTTTTGCTTTCATTACTTTTAGAGTAAGCTGTATTTACTATTTAGTTTCATTTAAGGCAAATTTATCGTAAATATTAATTATAAATTAGCATAGTACAGACTAGAGAACATGTTACTCATTCAACAGCTCACTCATTTTTTGTCAGCAGATCACAGTCAATACCGGTTACTTTTTTATATATAATAGCTTTGTTCGCGGTAAGGATTCAGAACTAATTCGGAACTAGTACTGAACTAATTTGGAATCGTAGTAGAGCGCATGCTCGGTTATAAACCGATTCGTGATTTTTATTTCCGCGAACGATTTCGGAACCAAACTGCGTACGATCTACTGTCATCGGCAGTGTTACCAACTCTCAAAAATATTTATCCCTAAAGCTTAAGTCAAAAACCCCCAAAATCGCCCCAATTACTTTGAAATCCCCCAAAAAAAATATATAATAAAAGAAAAAATATAAATTACAAAAATGCAATGAAATTTCTTTAAGTTTTAAATCTGGATCTGTTTCCCAACTCTACGTGTACTTCTGACTGTACATTTTTTTATTTTTAGTTTCTTTAGGCATCATTAACAAATTGCTTGTCGGCACAGCAGTACAACAACAAAATCGAATTAAACAAGTAAACAATAATCAACGTACATATGTATTTCCAGTAAGCATAGGCACAATAACCACCAGTCACCACAGAGTAGTTGTAATATATTTGTACTAGATGTCGTTAAGTCGCTAGGTCAACAAATAAATATGATTAGCTATTATAGTTTGGATTGTCCCAGGGCCTATACTTTCACATAATATATGAAAAATATATATTCAAAAAAATATATGAAGAGTCATAAAATCCCTAAAAATACCACCCCTAAAAATATAAAACCCCTAAAAAAAACCATCCCACTTATTTACCCCCTAAATTTGGGGGGAAAACCCCTAAGTTGGCAAGTATTTAAGTGGACCCACCAAAACACATTACTGCGCATGTCTGGAACTACGATTCTTGCCAAAGTTATAGAACTGATAGAACTGATTCTGAACCGATCCTGAACCGAGTTCGACGGTTCCGCGAACACAGAACTGTAACTAGAAATTCTGAATTGTGTGTTCCGCGAACGGCATTATTTGAACTGCGCATGCGTATAGTTCCGAATCAGTTCTGAATCCTTACCGCGAACGAAGCTAATGTTCTTTTATAGCAATAGTTTTAACATTGAGAACAGTTGAAGAATGCATCAGCTGTGGTCAACATCTACTGGTGTTAATGTTTATCAAGATTGGCCATAGCACCCACCTATAGTTTTTATAAACTGTAATATACTTTCTGTTATATTAATAAGTAAGTAAATTTAGATCTTCACATTAGGCTATTAATTTGCAGCTAACCATTTGCTATTGCTAACCAAGTTCGAATTTATTCAGATAATTATTCTTGTGTGTAAATAATTATGATAATTATCCCGTAAATACATTGGTCAATTTTGAGATACTCAAATTTTAGAAAGAGAACTCATTTGAGCTGCACCCCCCTTTAAAATTTAATTTACCATGTACAGATCTGATGGGGTGCGGGGTGCTGTCATCGGTATTGATTTGGGAACCACCAACTCTTGCGTCGCAGTTATGGAAGGCAAAACACCTAAGGTAAATATACCTCATTTTTTTCTGTGTTATCAGCAGTTTTGAATTGGGGAGTTATGTTTTTTCTAATATTAGTTCTTGGGTTGCTTTTCAAAGTGGTGATATTTGAAATGAGTGAGATTCCCCAGCTCATTCCTATCCCGTCTCATACTTTGTTATACATTGTTTTTAACCATTGTTTGTGGGATACACAAATTCCAACGCCGTTTTATTGGTTAATGCATATATATGATTTTATTAAACTGCACCGTCGATCAGTGCATGCGTCAGTACGCATTGCGCTTTTGCAACGGTGCGAGAGTGAGTCGCGGAACCAGCTAGTCACGGGCGAACTGCGCGCGACTTTCCTAGATACCGCGATACATTATAATGTGTCCTTAATAACCTTGTTCTAAAAAAAATGATATGTACCATGTTTAAAATGATCTTTGAAATATACCATAGCCTTCTGTCTCTGTCTTTTTTACCTTGGATACATTACTGTTACTTGGACTTTGACTACAAAGTCCAATTCCTTTGAAGATTACAGAGAATGTGTGTCTGTGGTCCCACTATTTTGTCCCACTGGTGGGACCACGGTATACCAACTGATGCTGTGGACATACCTACTGCGAAAGTAACATCAGGGCATTCGTCAAACCCTTCATTCATTTATAACTAAGTGAAAGATAGTAGAATAAGTAATTTTATTTTATAGTAAGATGTCAGACGAGGATACAGTCCATCTGGTGGTGAATACTGCCGCCCTGCGGCATCCGCGATACAGACGAGGATACAGTCCATCTGGTGGTGAATACTGCCGCCCTGCGGCATCCGCGATACATTCTAACTTCAGTCAAAAACGACAAACGTTGGCATGCGCACGGACGCGCTTCCTACCTTTGGAGATTTCAAAATGGATAGGATGGGAATGGGCTCTGTCATATCTCTACTACTGTAGGATAAAATGGGAAATGTAAATTGTACGGTAGTCTTCTGTGAGCCACACGACTTAACGTGACCAGTGTGAGCCGTGGGATTGAAGCGTGCCCCTCTTGCAAACGCTAGAAATAACATAAACATTAAATTTTCTAAGGTGGTGGAAAACAGTGAAGGCTCTCGCACAACACCATCTCACGTGGCTTTTACAAAAGAGGGGGAGCGCTTAGTCGGCATGCCGGCGAAGCGACAAGCGGTCACCAACAGCGGGAACACGTTCTACGCGACTAAGCGACTGATCGGTCGCAGGTTCGATGATCCAGAGGTGCAAAAGGATTTGAAGAATCTCTCGTATAAAGTTGTGAAGGCTTCTAATGGAGATGCTTGGGTGCAGGGTGAGTGCATTTTATTATTATGTTTTATTCGCGGTTTTGATTTCTAGTGATAGAGTTTATAACCTTTAGGGCTTTGTCACCACCTTCTAATAAAATATCAGGAGGATTTTACTTATTTTTTTATTCCTTAGACTTTCTCTAAATTGATAAAGTAACTGTTAACTTATCGATAGATGAAATTATCTAGCTGATACTGACTTTCTGATGTTTACGGATACCTTATCGGAAGGTGGGATGAAAGCCCCTTAGTGTTTCTAGCGAGGGAATGCAATCCGGATTATCCGAAATATACAGATTTTTGTGTATTCTAGACAAAGTTTCAAATTCGGATATCAAAGTCAAAATTCTGATTGTTTCGAATCTTATTGAAAGTAGTGATGCTACGCCATGAAATGCGTTACACGTGTGGTTCAAACCGATGTAACTTTTTAAACTTTGACGTTTTGTACACATTTTATATTGTGAATCGGGTTTAAACGCGTAAAATTAAAGGCTTTTGTGTTTACCCCGCTTTATTTCCACTCGACGTCAACTCGTGACCACGGCTGGTGTGACCCGCGCGCGCCCAAACGTCGCGTAGAAAGAAATAAAATGTAAACAAAAACCTGAAAAACCCAGCTTAAATGTGAACATAATCATGGAAAAATAACCTATTGTAGAAATTGTTATAATCCATTTTACTCTGAAATAAGCTTTTACCTTATTTCAATGTCGCATTGTATAGATTGTGTTTAAGTAGCTCTAAACCCTATGCACCGTCGATCAGTGGATGCGTCAGTACGCATTGCACTTTTGCAACGGTGCGAGAGTGAGTCGCGGAACCAGCTAGTCGCGGGCGAACTGCGCGCGACTTTCCTAGATACCGTGATACATTTGCTTATTTAAAAACATTATTTTCTAAAAGAAATCATCTAGGTACTCATATTGATCTGCAAAGTCCCACAGCACAGGCCTTCCCTTGAGTTTCAAGACGTTTAAACCCCCCTCCAGCGCAAGTTGGCGAGTTGTCGTCAAAGGCGACTAAGGGATAATAAAGCCACTACCACACGCTCTGAGGAACTACACTCTTTAAAGAGTGGACTCGCCAACCCGCCGCATGCCTTTTTAAGGCCATACATCCTTCGTGCACAAGACAATGTGAATGAGGAAGCTTGTGTCCACCTGTGGACGATACAACAGCTGGTTACGATTAATTTTACAGTTGTGATTGTTTCTGAATGCAGAAAACGTCATCACTCCCCCCCAGACACTGATATTGACGTGCTTTTTGACAAAATATTCGTCAAAGGTGCGTTTCGTCAAACCTTGCTGGTTCGTCAAAATTCCGTTTCGACATAATGAAGTATAAAAATATTTGTATTAAAAGGAGATTCATTTCTCTTGAGGACTATGACTAAACACGGTTTGATGAAATGCAGCTTTGACTAAACACGGTTTGTTGAAACACACCTTTGACTTGACATAGTTTGATGAAATGCAGCTTTGTTGAATAGTCTTGACGAAATGCACCTTTGACAAATGCAGTATTTTGTCAAAAGGTATTATTGACGATCCACCCCAAAGTCCTTCCAGAGTTATTCCTCATAACTGCTACTCCTGAGTTACGAGTCTGTTGTAATTAATAGTTTATTTGTGTAAAACGTGCCAATACAGGTGCCAATTTTTATTCGATGGCCTATTGTAAAAAAGCGTCTACAATTGCTGTACAATGTAAACACAAATGTATTTATATTTAAAAGGAATATGAGGCCATGCCCCAAGTCCCCACTATAATATAAGTCATTATAAGTAATATTTATATTATGGAGTATCACAGAAGACTACCTTGAAATGTACTGCATTTCCAACTTTATCGTATTTCCCCAATTTACGCACGTGTTTCGGTAATGAGTGAGATGTGCCAGAGCCCATTCCTATCCTATCCCTCCCCATTTTCCAACCCTTTCTCCAAATCCATTCCTATATCTTCAAAGGTAGGCAGCGCATCCGGGGGCGTGCTAACGTTTGTCATTTTGGACTAATGTTGGCATGTATCGCGGATGTTTATGGGCGACAGTATCCACTCACCATCAGGTGGATTGTATGCTCGTCTGCCGCCTTCGTACATAAAAAAAAAAATATGGAGTGAACGTGAATATAAATACATATTTTAACACGTTGACGGACAATTGCGGCTATAGCCGTCAAAGCGAAGTTCACAATGTGGCATGACTGCTATAGCCGTCCAAAACGAAACGGTCGTTTTTAGACACTACGGCTATAGCAGCACAAATGTGCACTTACTGGCGTATACGTAGAAGCATAGTGTCGTGTTTTGAAAACATCTTTTTAGGTTGAAGTTCATATTTCACCTGTTATACGAGTTGCAGATTCAGTATGCACGTGGTTGTGAAGGGAGTAGTGCGATCGTGTTTTCTATTGAATTTATAGTTCTTATTGATACGTTTAACGATATTTATTATTATTTATATAACTATACTGGTATGTATTTGTTTATTATTCATTTTATACTTTAAACAAAAATAAAAGTTTATTTAAGCAGAAAGAGTAAAACTATACTTCTAACATTCTAAAAATCACAAAAACATATAGTGTCAATTTTCGAACTTCGCTTGTTCCTACTGTCCGTCAACGTGTTAATATTAGAATTAATTTATCAGATTGTTAACAGTTACTTTATCAGGAGGTGATGAGAAAGGCCCTAAGTATGGCCAGTATTATGTTGTCGTGTTATTTTTTTTGTCTATTATTCTATCACAGGTAGCGATGGCAAAGTGTATTCGCCCAGTCAGATCGGTGCATTTGTATTGGTGAAAATGAAGGAAACCGCCGAGGCTTATCTCAACACTCCAGTTAAGAATGCTGTCATCACCGTTCCAGCTTACTTCAACGATTCACAGCGACAGGCCACTAAGGATGCTGGTAAGATTATAATTTATATTTTTTTAATAATATTAATAAAGTTTATTGGATAAATTTTACTAGTATAAGATACAGAGTCCAAATCGACATACTATAGACCAATATAGGTATAAGACCGATATACCTATAGGTCTGCTATATAGTAGACCGATATGAATTGAACCACAAAGTGGCGCTGTTAGAAAGATGATAATCGCAGAATGAAAACATTTTAAAATCCTCATTTATTGAAAGTAGCCTGACGCCACAGTAACACCCGTGTGGATACACTTGTTACTTATCAATTTTAGACAAAATTAACTGGAATTTGGCCATACAAATGGAGCATCAACCAGCATCTTACGTAACCAGATATTGAAGCTCAGAAAGAAAGAAAACAAACCGCAGTCAGTTCACAACAGATTATGTTACAGATAGAGGTTATGTTTTTGTTTGTTTAGCTGGATGACACGTGACAGTGAAGTTTATTTTGAACTGTGGTCACATTACTTTTTTTTATAGATTATGATAAAATTAGCAATCCATATGTAACTGTTGCGTCATCACCTATATTTCACATTTTCCGCTATAATTTCCTAGTCATTTGTCCCAAAAAAAAAAACACCTCGTACGAGATGTTGTACATGTCTAATTCTATCGAAAAATTTATTATAAAAAAAATGTGTGCGTGTTTTTTTTTAAACTCCGAATGTAATTCGAAATAAAATCTGTATTTTTTTTATTTTGTATCATATTTTCAATGCAAATAATTTAAAATAAGGAATCAAATCAAAAACTTAGGTTATACAACCGGCCACGCACTAGTCTGCACGTCTGTTATTCTGCTCGAGTCTCGCTCTCGATACTCGCACGCACACACACACAGAGAAAGAGAAAAGCGTATGGACGGGAAAAAATCTTACATGACGTTACATTTTCTCTCGAATCACAACTACCGCAAGTCGCGTAAAGGAACTTCTTTCCAAAAATTTACACAATCCCCATTTGTGTTAGAAGTTACATATAGAATAAAAGAAAACCTCTAGAAGAAAACGTACTTTCGTTCCATATTAATAATTGCGTATCTCGTATATTCATAATTTAATTCATCCATGAATCCGGGTTAATAATTGTTTCTGTTCCCTTACACAGGCGTGTATGTATTTATGTTTGTTTGTATTTGCTGTATTATGTGTGTCATTATATATATGTTACTATAAGAGTTGTTTAAACTAAATTGCACCAGTGTTTATTTTTTGTTTGGATCTGCTGGATGACTGGTAGAGAATGCCTTAAGGCATCAAATCTCTCTTTTTGTACACATCCAAATACTTGTGTGATGAAGTTTAAAGAAATAAGTTAATAATGAAACAATTTTATCCATGTTTTATCAGGTCAGATCTCGGGCCTGAATGTATTGCGTGTGATCAACGAGCCCACAGCGGCGGCGCTCGCTTATGGAATGGACAAGACTGACGACAAGATGTGAGTAATTGAGCTTTATTGAAACAGTATCAGCTCTGCGTATCAGTATCAGAATCATCTCTTTCCACTGCGGGGATATAGGCTATTCTTAAGGACCATCACCATACATAGTGTAAAAGTATGACTTAAAATTTGAATCTAAATCAATACTACAAACTGATTAAAAGTTCAATTTATTAAGTACGCGTGAATACATCCAATACAAGTACAATCCAATACAATACGTGAATACAAGTGTACATCCACGCCTAGAGATCTTCAATTGTAACTCCACATAGATCATTCGTAACTTGGATGCCCACGATACAGGTATATCCTAGTGCGGACTCCAACAGAAATCTACCTTGAAGTTAATTTTGGTCTATAAAGAAATTCTGTATTACAGTATTGCAGTATATGATCTCGGTGGCGGTACATTCGACGTCTCAGTACTGGAGATACAGAAGGGCGTTTTCGAAGTGAAGTCCACTAACGGCGACACTTTACTCGGCGGAGAGGACTTTGACAACGTGATCGTCAACTTTTTGGTGGACGAGTTCAAACGTGACGTGAGTTTTATGATTTATTTTTATTTATGGGAAAGTGGCTATTGAGTTTATCGGATGGTAAGTGGATACAGGCCGCCTATGGACTTATCTCAACATATGTCAATATGTGTCAACATCTGTCATTATATGCAAATGTATGTGTGATACGTGTCAAGAATGTATGCCAAAGTTTGTATGTTGGGATACTTCCTGATACACCTCTAAAGACTAGTCTCCAAAGACATGGCTATGGATTTCTGAGACACGATTGGGAAGAACGGGGAAATAAGCTAAAACAAAGTAAAGTTACGACTTTTTGGCGGGAACTCGAGAAGTGAGAGTTTATGTTTGATTATTGTAAAAATTGTGTATTAGGCGTTTTGTAGTTTATTCGTGTGTGGTGTTGGTGATAATCAAATAAAAGCGTGCTACTGGACATTGTCAAGATACGTTTTAGATTTTGAAATTGTTTATTAAGAAGAAAACTTGCCACTAGCAGAACATGCTAATTGCATCATTGTCATATATAGAAATAAAAAAAAAAAAAAACCCATCTTGTCAATGTCAAGTCCCGCCGAAGTAGCTAAGTCAGGAGGCGCTCAGTAAAGCGATAGCAGGTTTACTGAGCGCAGAAGAGGACTCCTTGGAAGCACACGAAAAATGCAGTCCCACGCTATCAAATCAAACCACAAACGTGCAGTACACAATTTTTACTATTAATCAAACAAAACTCAACTACATTCCTCGAGTTTCCCGCCAAAAAGTCCCCAGTGATACGTTTACAGCAATTACCATAAACTAAAATATTTTTTACAGCAAGGCCTAGACATCCGTAAAGATGCGATGGCAATGCAAAGACTGAAAGAAGCCGCGGAAAAGGCTAAAATTGAACTATCCGGATCTCTACAGACTGATATCAACCTACCTTATCTTACGATGGACTCTTCCGGACCAAAGCATATGAATCTGAAGGTAAATTGGATTTTTTTTTTTATTAAATTAATACAGGGTTTTGTTAAAATCATTCTAGAATTGAGATGGAGATCAGCTTTCATAAAAGATGGACAATAGGTGTCGCCAACCGTAAATACAACATTATAAAACAAGTCTTCATACAACGAAATTTTAAATTAGATATCTTACCGCCCGACAATAAGGTCTCTTTGCTTAGATACAGTCCTAAAAAATATATATACCATATTAACTTTAATATCAGTTTGAGGCCGGGCAAATCACTTGTATAATATAAAAAAAATAATGTTTCTTTGTTTGTCCCGTATGCGTTTCTATACCATTCATCCGATTGCGATGAAACTTTGGTGGGTTGTTGTGCGCAAACCCGCTAACGATTCTGAATTAGTACTTAGACCACGCGAACCAAGTCGCGGGCAACAGCTAGTATAATATACACTCCAAATAAATATATATTCAAATGAACTATGTTTGGGTATGATTTGTGAGTGCTATATAAAACACGTGTAAGAACCACCCATCTTTATTCATGCGTCAAAGCTGGTCAAACGTTACTTGCTAACAATGACCAAATGGACCTTTCAACCGTATGACCTATAATTTGATACATATTTATTCAAACATTACACAAGTCAAAAGTAATACAAACACAAGGTAACCCCCTAGCTCTCACAGTGGGGTTCCCTGTGTCGTGAGTACTACTAATTCATTCTACTCTATCGTGATTAATTTAGATATTTATCTGCATAAACATTAACCTTTGTATTTTTAGCAAATTCGCAAAAAAAAAATCCTATAAATCATAACACAATGAACTTAGAATCATGAACGGAATTCATGGCCCCGAGAAAGGTTCAGACACCATCTCTCTGTATAGTAAAGAAAAAAATTAGTTTTTCTCTTTATTTTAGTTTAGCAGCATTCTCTCTTTCCAGATGACCCGTTCAAAACTAGAATCGCTAGTAGGTGATCTAATAAAACGTACGGTAGGTCCGTGTCAGCGCGCGTTACAAGACGCGGAGGTGCAACGCAGTGACATCGGCGAGGTGTTGCTGGTCGGCGGCATGACCAGGATGCCCAAGGTGAGACATACATGGGAACCCACTGAAACACACGTTACACTGATACACGTGAACACGCACTGAAACACACGCAACGATACACATGGACACGCAATAATACACGTGAACACGCAAGATACACGTGAACATAGTGAAATATGTGGAAAGACACATCACCACATCACTCGCTAAAACACGAACACTCACCGAAATGCGCAATAGCACACCCTTTGCATGCAGTAATGTAGTTGCACGGGCAGTAATGCACTCGAATACACAATAATACACGTTATGACACACTAAACTAAGAAATGCTTTGTAAACAATCTTTGAAACACTTCACTTGTACTTAGTACACTTGGGACTCACTCGTTTAGCATGCATTTACACATGTATTTTCAGAGAGCCATGACACCGTAGCTATATGGATTTTTAGCACGAAAAACATCGAGATAAAATTAAGATCTATAAACATCTCAAATTCACAATACAATTTGTAGCCTACTGAGAAGGATAGAATGTATTGGAATTATAAGATTAATATTCTGTAGCTCAGTGCACTACTTATAAAAAACAAAAAAAAACCTTAATAATTAAACACTTTTTGGGGCTTTGTAAACTTTACTAATTAGAAGGTTGACCTTGAACCGCAAATGTATGAAAGGATTCGACTTACGAAAAAAAAACCGCACCTTAGCACAAGCTAATGCAGCCCCAATGGTTGTCTAGGCAGTCTTAAAGACAGGTGCTAGATTAAACAGGTGTCATATTCCCTGATAGCACATGTGTGTTTTCAGGTTAAAATCAACCTGACATATGTACCCTCCAACTGTGGTGTGCATCTCATAATAAACATAGAATTAAAACAGATCAATGATTAATGTCGTATTGTTAAAATGTACAAAATTAAAAATGAATTGTAACACAATAATAATGTGTGTTAATAAAACTTACGAGAGACAAGTAATAAAACTGCAGAAATGTCTTTTTTTTTGTCATCAAATAGTATAATTGTTGTGATTTATATGGAATTCAAAGGTGCCAGGTTAGTTGTGTACTGCATCTGTTAAACCTTTTAACATTGCCACATTTATGTATTTAGACGTTTCACATACATTTTGACATTAATATTTTGTACATTTTAACAATGAGACATTTAATCATTTTTGTGTTTTGACATGAGCCCTGCTATCTACCGGAAGTGTTTTAACTACTACTTGTGTATGTTGCATTTTAAATACATGAGGATCCAATCTGATTTAAAGCGTGCCAAGTTTCGGGCCCGACCGAGGTTCGAACGCACGAGGCGCTGTAACCGATGTCAAAATTAAGCTGCACCCTCATCATTTCCCGTAATCCCCCGCATACGAGGGGTGTTTAGTGCAATTTACAGGGGATGAATACAAAGCTTAATTTTGACACCGAATTAGAGTTCAGCAACCCAAAAAACACCTAATAGAACCCATTTTCAAGCCCATTTACCGCACATAAAAAAAGAAAATTAAAGTGGGTGTGGGTGGGTGGGCTTTAATTAAATTAAAGTTTTGAGGGTGTGATTTACCCCTTGCCGTATTTCAATCGGAAATACTCATATCGTTTCTTCATCTATAATCCAAAAGCTATCATTTCCACAAATAAAATAAGTTGCCACCTGTCGTAATGGTCTTTTGGCGGCTTTTTGGGAGACGATTGCAATACCAGTAGACTTGACAGATCTCGTCACGTGTCGTGAATCTTATCCATACGACAGTATCCACTTACCTCTAAGTGGACTGTCCGCTCGTTTGATACCTTCTATCCATAGAGAAAAATCAAATCCATAGTGAGAAAAACGTACTATTTCTCTCCAGGTACAATCAACAGTACAAGAGATCTTCGGCAGGGCTCCATCTCGGGCCGTGAACCCTGATGAAGCAGTGGCCGTAGGAGCCGCCGTACAGGGCGGAGTCCTAGCCGGTGACGTCACTGACATACTACTGCTCGACGTGACGCCTCTTTCCCTCGGAATTGAGACCCTTGGAGGGGTCTTCACTAAATTGATCACGAGGAATACCACAATACCTACAAAGAAAAGTCAAGTGTTTTCTACTGGTGAGTGTTTACATATAGATAGATATTGACAGATATACAGCTGTTTGACGCGATCCCCTTCTTCCTCGGGATTGACACCCTCTTCACCGAGTTGATCACGAGGAATACCACCGTACATGCGAAGAAGAGCAAAGTGTTTTCTACTGGTGAGTGTTTACATATTGAGTTGAATAACTGATCCAAGTGACAAAAATGAATTTTTACAGGAAAGAAGATTTTGTATTTGTACTAGATTATTTTACAAGGAACTGGGACAAATACTAAAATATCTTGTGAAATGTAAGTAAACATTCAAAAATCTTTTTAAGGCTTGCAGATTACGTTAAATTGACTCGAATGGCGCAACAAAGAAAAATACAAATTTGGCGCTTGGACTTGTTATGCATATTATGTTTATCTGGATAAAACTGCTCAATTAAAAAAAAATACAATAAAATTTGTTTGTTTTAATTATTGTAAAGGGTGTAGATATTTTTTATTTTACCCTCTATGTATTTATTGTTCCTTTTAAAGTATTCTCTACTCATTGACGCATGAGACAAAAGGTAAACAAAAGTTTATCAGGAATCACTTTTTTCAGCCTAAACTGAGTCTTTATTTGTTGTTTAGGTTTTATCTAACATATGGGCTATAACATGCAAGATTAAACCTCAGGAAAATGCTAGTTTTACTTGTATCAGTCTCTAATGTTGTCCCACTCCAGGACACAACTCCCACCCCATAGTAAATCAAGGGGGGGGTTTCGGGCCGTAATGCACTACGCGGGCCAGGGTGCAGGTTACGGCCAGGCATTGGTGGGTAGGTACACATACTCCAGATTTTTTTATTATTTCTCGAGCATGCGGGTTTCCTTCCTCACGATGTTTTTGGCCGAGCTACTGATAATTTTTTTTTAAAACTATTGAGTTTTTTGTATACTATTTGTCTTATGCTATAAATATGTATATATTAATGCCTATAGGTATCTATATATTTCCGTATGAATGTATATATAGACATTATTTCCTTATTACACTATCTACCTCTATTTCGTCTCCTGACTTCTCGTCACCACTCAAAGGTTGGCTGCAAGAAATCACTTTAGCGATAAGGCCGCCGGTTGCACTTCTAATAACTTGTACTTTGTATTACTCTGTATGTTTTTGGTGAACAATAAAGTGTATCTACATATCTATAGATCTATAAATAAGTTATGCACCGTCGATCAGTGCATGCGTCAGTACGCATTGCGCTTTTGCAACGGTGCGAGAGTGAGTCGCGGAACCAGCTAGTCGCGGGCGAACTGCGCGCGACTTTCCTAGATACCGCGATACATTTATACAATACATAATGTCTATTAATTGTCTACCCAGAATATATCACAGTCTCAGTTTAACAAAGCAGTAAGTCGTATTGTGTCGAAATTTAGATATTATTTAAAAAATCACTATAAAATGCGTATCTATTTACCCAATTTTTTCATAATTTGATCCTCGAGAAAATTATGGGCACAAATTAATTTTGCAAAAGTATTTTTTTTTTTTATGAAAAAGTCAAAATAAACAACAAACATAAAAATATCACTAAACATAATATAATATATAAGTAATGATTAGGATTTTATTATATTAATGATATGTTATTATATTCTTAATTCTCTACTCGATGGTTTTGTCTTTATACAAAACTTTTTGTCCACAGCTGCCGACGGTCAAACCCAAGTGGAAATCAAAGTGCACCAAGGCGAACGTGAAATGGCCACAGATAACAAGCTCCTGGGCCAATTCTCTCTAGTGGGAATACCACCAGCACCACGGGGAGTGCCGCAGGTTGAAGTGACTTTTGACATAGACGCGAATGGAATAGTTCACGTGTCCGCCAGAGACAAGGGAACTGGGAAGGAGCAGCAAAGTGAGTGGAATGCCAAACTATCAATAAATCATATTAAGGAATTCATATTCATAAAACATAATTATATGTATATGAATTCAAGTCATTAAACACGTGATACTGTCTAACATTAAAATTGCCTTTTACAAGAAAATAAACTATTTCTTTAGTTTACACCCTGCTAAATCCGAATGTGCAACTCAAAAGTCACGGTTAGCTTTCTTATTTAACGTACATCCACCATATTTGAGGTCTTTTGCGGGGCGGGCGGGCTGCGGAGGGGGGGAGGGGTGTCAGTAATCTTCCGCGTTGTTTGAAGATTCTGCACTTTGTTTATCATATGTTACGTTGAGTTTTAGAAAGTTTTGATAGTATCAAAAGTATTTTTTCTTCGTAAAAATGATGCTCAGTAACACCGCTTTTGGAGACTGCTTAATTCCAGTACTAATTTCACCCATCTTAGGAATGAAGGTCACACTGAGCTACTTTCTGCATTCCATTAGACATTTTGCATATAAATTACGTCATGTACATGTTAAGGGGGAGGAAGGGGGTCAACAAATTGTGACATCGTGTGACAAGGGGAGGGGACGGGACGAGTTATAAGCTTCGTGACGTCACATGTATAAAACTAAACTTCAACCCTAACGAAAAACTTTAAATATTACCAACTCTATCAATATTATTATAAGGTTTTCATTTAATAATTTCTAAATTTAAAATTGCTAAATATGTGACGTCACATCAGGAGTGATCACACAAATGTGACCACCCGTGACAAGGACGGGGGGGGGGGGGGGGGGGGGGCACTCCAAAAATCATGAAATTCGTGTGACGTAATTTATGGATGGCCCTATATGACGAGCTGTTGTACAATAATCCTTATCAAAGTGATTTTTTCGATATGCATATTTTTCTTATATTTAGGGTAGGGTAGATTAAAACTAAGCACGTTTCCGTATCTAAAATGCCGAGTGAATCACCTCTGGACATTAAGAAAAAAAAAAAATATTTTTCTTCCAGTCGTAATCCAATCATCAGGCGGCCTATCAAAGGATGAAATAGAAAATATGGTGAAAGCGGCGGAACAGTTCGCGAGCGCCGACAAACAACGCCGCGAACGCGTCGAGGCCGCGAACCAAGCCGAAGGAGTTTTACACGACACCGAGACCAAGATGGAGGAATACAAGAGCCAGTTGCCACAGGACGAGGTAGGATTAATGTCTAGCTTTTTGGCATGTACTACTCAGGATGAAAACTGATTTTTTGTGGTTAAACTGATTAAAAAAATGATTCATGCAAGTAATTGTGTTATATTGGATTACAAATGTTACATTAGCATATTATAGTCGACAAGTTTTTTTCCGAATGGCTAAATTCTTGTCGCCCTAATGTAATGTCACAAGACATGTATTGTTTAGGGCGAGCGGAGAAGGTGCTCACCCAGGAGTAAAAAGTGTGTGCAGCAATGAGCATAAGGGCTCCCCCGCCGGTAGACCGACGGAAGGAACGGACCTCGGCTTAGGCCGTTGCTTTGGCAGGCTACCGCAGGATTGTTGATGCAGGGTGCCGGTACCTGATAAAAGTGTTGGCTGAAAGCCATTGTGTGTTCACGATGTAGCCAAGATTACGTCCTCGCCTGGTTTTTAGTATATAATAGTATTTTGTACAGGATTTCACATGTATGTAAAGTAGCACCCTATCTAAACCATACGTGTCTATACACGTACGGTTAAGCCGGGTGCCAGATAAAAGCGAGTCGCGTTATCCCCCGCAGTGCCACTTGCAATGCGGGACGATTTACGACTACCAACAATTATTTACAATTTTTAACTTTTATTTTTAATTATACCATGAAAGGGTTACATGCAAGAATGTTAATTATATAAGTGTCACTCTACATCAGTGTTTTTCAATCTGTGGGTCGCGAAGCCTTACTCGGGGGGTCGCCGGCAAAAGGAAAAAGGCAAGGTTCTACACTAGGTACAATAAAAACACAATTTCGGTGAGAAGGATGGGCTTGTTTATTTTTCAAAAATTTGTCAAATCGTGTTGCTGTTTTTAAAATGTTAATAATCAAATCATTTTCCAATTGAAGTCTATTTCTCTTTTTAGTTTTAATGTCCACCATTGAAGAGAACGTCAGTTCACATAGGTATGAAGTGGCGAATGGCACTAATAATTTTAGAGCTTCCCTTGCCAGCTCTGGATATTCTTGTTTTCTTTTCATCCAAAACATGTCAACACTTTGCGAATGAAATTCCAATTTAAGCATTCCGTCTGCAGCTAAATCTATAAGATTTTCTTTCATATTTGTGGTGAGATCGGCCAGTTCTATTGACTTATCCAAGAAAGGGTTTAGAATCCATCTACGCCCTTTGTCAGCTTTAGAGTGCAAGTCTGGAAAGTATGTTAATAGTTTCTCTTGCACAAGCGATTGGTCTGTTGCATTATCTTCAACAGTCTTCTGAACACATGGAAAAGACTCAAATATATTATTTTGCAGAGAGGTTGACCACAAATGAAGTTTTGCATGAAATGCTTTGACTTTATCTTTAGCTGTTAAAATATTTTCTTCTCTACCTTGGAGGTTCTTGTTTAAATTATTAAGGTGGCTAAAAAGATCTGCCAGAAATGCTAATTTCAAGAGCCAAACAGGGTCAGAATAATGATTAGCATATTCAGATTTAGCATCTTGTAAGAACATTAACAATTCAGCTTTCAGTTCTAGAACTCTTGTCAATACCTTTCCTTTGGATAGCCACCTGACCTCTGTGTGATAAAGGAGTTTGTGATGAAGCGAACCCATATCTTCACAAACGATTCTGAACAGCCGGGTTTGCAAGGCTTTACCTTTGATAGAATTCACAATTTTTATTACCTCCTTAAGCACGTCATTTAAATCAGAAGGTAAAACCTTAGCTGCTAGAGCTTGTCAATGAAGAAAACAGTGTGTCCATGATACGTTTGGCATTATTGATTTTAATTTCGCAACTAGTCCGTTATTTTTGCCAGTCGTAGCTTTAGCGCCATCGCTACAAATAGCGATACATTCTTTCCAATCAATGTCGTAGTCGCAAGTGCTTTCTAAAAACATATCGTACAAACACTGGCCAGAAAGAAGTGTTTGCAGGAAGTGCTTTGCAAAATAAAATTTCTTCCGTGATACTGTCATCTGCTTCAAAGCGCATAAATACTACAAACTGAGCACAATCGGAAACATCTGTAGATTCGTCAAACTGCAAAGCAAAATGTGGGCTCTTCTTTAATTTTTCGACTACTTGCTCTCGAATATCATTGGCGATATCGTTTATTCTGCGTGAAATAGTATTATCAGAAAGCGGTATGTTTTTTAACTTGTTCGCCTCCTGCTTGCTGACCATAATTTCAACCATATCTAGAGCTGCTGGCAAAATAAGATTTTCGACAATTGTGTGCGGCTTCCCTGCTTTAGCGACTCGATATGCGACTTTGTAGCTAGCTAATAATGTTGACTCTTTGACACTGGATACCTAAAAACAAACAAAACAATATAAAAATAAATAAATGATTGACCAATAAATAATAAGCGCGCGGAAGCCTTGCACACCAAAATTAATTTTAATTAAGTTGTATGCAAACACCAAACAAATAAACATCATAAAACATCAAATATCAACCCTAAAAACAGCAACAATTAGAATAGACTCAGTTTGAGCTCGATCGCTTAAGCGCTGCCTTGAGCGTTTTTACAACTCTATGTGGAGATTTGGACAACACTATTTTATTACCCGAATCATAGTATTTTGCTGCTGACTAAGAGCTTTCAACTTTCGTTCAAAGAAATCCAACGGCTTATCAGCTTCTTTTTGATGCTTGGTTATAAGATGCCGCATAAGCTTTAACGGTTTCATACTCTCACGTGATAAAACATCGCCGCAAATTACACATTGAGGTTTATTATTTATGTCTGTAAACCCGTATTTCAAGTAATTGTCGTCATAATGTCTATTTTTTTTCGGTTTTGATTCACCTCCGCCACTGTCACTCGTACCAGATGTTGAAGGCTGCGATCTTTTGAGAAACTTATCCATTTTACAATCGCGCGGAGCAAGCGAAAAAACAATACAATCACGTCCGTACTCATCGGTGACCTTGCGCAATTGAGAGTTCAGACAAAAGAACATTCTATATATGAACATATACCTAACATATGAATATGAATGAACATATAATGAACATATGAACATAGTCCAAGGGGGTCGCCAGAATTTTTCAACCTGTAAAGGGGTCGCGTATTCAAAAAGATTGAAAAACACTGCTCTACATAAAGGCGACGACAACATGACTTGAAAGTGAACACCGCCAAAAGGAATTAAAATTGAAAATAAAATTGTGTATACAATTCAAAAATTATATAGAAACTAATAGAAAGGGCCGCGCAGTGCTTGCTTGTTTTTTTATTATTATTTGGTTTACAACTTGTAGTCAATAAAAAGTCAAATTTGAAACTTAAGTACTACGTAATAAGAATATTCCAAATACATGAATTAAAGATTTCGAGAACTAGTGAACATAGAACACTTTAGACTGTAACGTGGCTGCCCTGCAGTGCCTTGTATAACATATCTAGTAGGGGAGGGTAGATAACAGATATAGGGTAGGTAGGGGGAGAGTGAATTCTCCATTCCCACAGCCGCTGGGCCCACTCGACTGGCCACGTTACCCCTCTCTCACAGAAGACTTGAAATGTACTGCATTTCCCACTTTATCGTATTTCCCCAATGAACTTACGTATTACGGTAGTGAGTGGGTGATATGCCAGAGCCTATTCCCATTCCATCCTGTCCCTCCCCATTTTCCCAATCCATTTCTTAATCTGCAAAGGTAGGCAGCGCATCCGGGAGCGTGCCAACTTTTGTCATTTTGGACTGATGTTGGCATGTATCGCGTATGTCTATGGACGACAGTATCCACTTACCATCAGGTGGACTGTATGCTCGTCTGTCTTTTTTCTAGTATGTATTCCTGAAATACGTACAGTCAGCAACACGCTAGTGCACCCAAAACCATTAGATTCTAGTCCTTATTACTAGCTTATTAAGATACCAATGGGTATATACGTTGACCTGTTGCTGATTACACATTTGAGTACAAATTTTCTGTGAGATATTTTTACAGTTAAGAATATTTTTGGCTTTTAACTAAGTAAATGCAATTTTCTCGTCAACAGTGTGACAAGCTCCGTGTAGAGATCGGCAATCTCCGCGACTTATTGGCACAGAAGGACACAGCTGACCCTGAAGCAATCCGTACAGCCACCGGTCAATTGCAACAAGCCAGTTTGAAACTCTTCGAACAAGCTTACAAGAAGGTATGTCTTTTACTATAAGTATTTTGTATTTGTATCATAAGCCGATTGTCTTGCTAATAGGACTGTCCAACTCAAAGTAAAATATAGTTTCGAAATATGAATTTTTTTAAAGCAACAACAAATAATATTCACTCATTATTTTCATTAATTCATTCATCTATCTATCTATCTATATATATAAAAATTGATGTTGGTATATCTGAGATTAATAGACTTCTACACCGTTTGACCGATCACCATGAAAGTTGCCACATATATGTATTTCTTCATGGAGAAGGTTTTTATGCTATTCACTTTGTTGTGACACGTCACTAGATGGCGCTGCAGCACATCAACTTCTGTTGATGCGCTGCAGCATGAGCATCCTTTCTTACTATACGATTAGATTTCATAATTCGATTTTGTGCTTTTTTAAACCCAGTTGTCTCCACGCCTACTTTGTGTAATGCAATTACAGCAATACGGTTTTCGTTATCACCCCACTCCATTTTAATATTAGTACAATATTTAATAATGATTGACGCCAAAATGAGAAAATACTTTTAATTTTCAGGTGACACTGACAGATTCTAAATTCAAATGTAATTTATTTATTTTTCTTTATTGTAACAAATTTTATGACCCGACTATTTATGGTCCGACTATTTATGGTCCGATTGTTTATGGCCCGACTATTTATGGGCAGGTATATAAAATTTGTTCACTTGTTTCATATTTTGCGTTATTACACAGTGACACGTGGTACCCAAACTGTACTATAAATATACGGAAATGACTATACAGATGCTGTATAGTGTTGTAAAGATATTCAAATAGCTAAACGGATAATATGATTTGCAGATGGCGGCGGAACGCGAAGGCCAACAGCAGCAGCAGCAGCAGCAGCAGTCGACGGAACAACCGCAGCAGGAGGAAGAGAAAAAGGAGGGCAAGAACTAAATTATACCCGAACATTCTGAGATAGAATACTGCGTTGTACTAGAACATTGTACGGATAACATATTCTGAGATATAACAATAAATTGTGTACTGCTGTTCCATTCGAAATTATTATAGAACTTAAATTATATTAGCATATTCCAAAATATCAACACTTAATCTAGAATATTCTACCGCATAATATTGGAATATTTTATAGTCTTATGATACAACATCAAACTATACTAGAATATTCTAAGATACACAGCACTTAAATTATACTGGAATATTCTAAGATATTTTAAGAGTTATCTCTTAGAATATTCTGCCCGCGCACAGAATAACTGGATATTTAGCTGCAAACGTGATTGTAATAGTTGAAATATTCGATTTAACAGACGGGAGTTACGATAATCGGATCGACTTTTGCGACAACTATTTTTAGATCGAGAAAAGCCAATTAAAATGTGTTTTGTTTTTGGTGTTTTTGCAATTCAATTATTTTTAGAGTCAAAAACGCAAAATGGATTTTGTTATATTGCTTCATTTCCAAAAAAAAGGTTTTTGATGCGATTTTGGTTAAGTCGGCTTGTTTTAGTAATCTGTAGTTTTCGACATTGGTACACAGACTATTAAAAAAAAAATCAAAACTGAATACCAATGCAAAAATGTAGTTAAAAAAATGTTATTTAGTGATAGTAGGGTAGATGCAAAAGTAGGACATTTAAAACGTATTACAGAATCTTATATTAAATAGAAGAAGTTTTTGATACCATTTTTGAAAGTGGGCCTTTTCAAGACTTTGACAGATATAGTCAGAACTAAGAGATGGATGACATTTAAGGGAGGGCAGAAATAGAAAAATGGAACGCTAAAAAGTATCAATATATAGTGAAGTGCAACACTAGCGTTTCCCAGCACTATGGTTGTTGATTTTAATCCTATCCATAAGTATGTTTTTTGAAAAACATACTACATATTTACATTCAATATAACGTTTTAAATGTCGTATTTAATTCAATAATTACATTATATGTATTACTGTATGTAATATATTATAAAATTTAATTATTATTTATAAATATATATTACCGTTTGACAAACGAAACGTATCGCAAAAAAGGTTATATTTGAAAAATAAATATATATTTCGAGTTAACACTTATAAGTGAGTATAAAATGTACTTGTTACTAAAAACTATAGCTATAGCTTCCCTCAGAACTTTTTAATACCTGTAAAAGCACCGATATGTTGACTTTTTTTTTTTATTCTCTATAACTCCATTTCCTTGTGTCATATGAGGATGACACATACCAGTTTTCCTTCTGGATACTTAGCTATACATTAGTGAAAACCCGATTAAAATCCCTTCAGTATTTTTTACGTAATGTTCAAACAAATAGACGAAATTTTTAAAATACAGACAGTTCTGTAGCTTCTAAAGCTCCAATTTCATTTTAAATTGAGTCAATTTACAGACTCGACCCTTTTACTGTTATCGATCTTTTACTCGATCGATTAACATCTCTATTTCAGTTTCTGTGACATATATATACATAATAATAACAATATTATCTGTATATCTACAGACAAACAATCATAATAAATACAAAACAAACAAAAAAGAGATAGTATCAACATTTTACGGCACACTATAAAATCAATAGACATTTGCAAAATGTTGTCATTTAAAAAATCTTAATATTTGTAACACGTTTCGATTGTCAAATCATACATGTCACCGAAATGGCGATAAACTTGAGAAGCGTCAACTAATACATATAATGATTTTAGGGAATAAATCAAAATTCACAAGTATGTAGGTTTTGTTCTATCTAAAACTTTTTTAGCGCTCATTATTGAGAGCGGGCGACATCCGTAGAGTGCAACTTACACGTGGAATACAAGATATATACTATAAATTCATTTCTAGTACATATATCTTATCAATAAGTGTAAAAGCTGCCAGAATCGATTCTACTCTCGAGTCTGAACAATCTGTTTTTGCCTTTGCATTATTTCATTGACACGTTTATATTTTTTTTTCGTATAAGGAACGGTTTTCTGGACAAAGGATAGAAATATTCGCTGTCCTTTTCCCTCTTATAGCGAAACAGTTAAGAAAGACAAAATTATTTGAGCTTGCGATAATTTTGCACGCGCATATGGATCTAGCTTTTTATCTAGTTATCTGAAAACCTCCATTACCTTTATTTACACACATCGAACAACCAAAATACAGAGATGTAGGTAGCATTACGGCCCTAAATTTACTTCTTGTCATTTGGCGGCAAAAAACTACCAAGAACGTTTTAATTTGTTTGTTTTAATTTTTTTTACAATAGCTACAATATTTTTGACATAAGTGTTGGTAATATTATTACAAATAGAAATAATTGGAAAAATAAACTTTTTCTATATAAACTGAAATTATATTAATTATGTAATATTTCGTAGTAAATGTGTTGTTGTGTAATTGTTTTTAAGTAAATAAATAAATCGAAAGACTTAAAAACGTAATTATTACTATTCATGTCGTGACGGTAACATATTTATTTATACCACCGGCAACACAAAACACAGTTTGACAAACTTTTTGGCTGGAACCCGAGAAGTAGTTTCATTATTGTTAAAAAAATTGTATTGTGGAATTTGTGGTTTAATAGTGATGGTTTATTGCCTAGTGTTAGTGCATAATGTTTGTGATAATTAAATTGTGAAACTGCATTTTTCGTGCTCTTCCAAGGAGTCCAACTGCCTGCCGTGGACCCATTCTCGGCGACTCCAAGCCGCTGGACATTGACGCGATAAAAAACAATTCGGTTTTATTATTTGCCGTCTGTTTACCCAATGGTTATGCCATGTCCAAATAACTTATTATCCACCTGTATATTTTGGTTGATCGATGCTGATTTTTTAGATAAACTACTGAAAATTGTTATTTTTAAGATTCCACTAACATGTTCCGACAATAAGGTCCTATTACTCAAATATTGTCATTTATTTTCTCGGGAATTATCGTTCATAAGCGTATATTATTTGCATTTATGGTCTGACGTGGCGCCAACGTCCGTAAATCCGTTCGCTAAATGCCGCCATCTTGTTTTTTTTTTTGTATTCTCACATTTTTCGTCACCAACTGTAGGGATGTAACATTAAGAATTAAATCTCCATACATATATTTCATTAAAAATTCTTTAATTTTCGTTGAAATTTAATTTTAGTGAAAAAGAACCTACTTGGATACCAGTTCAGTATTTAACCCCAAAGACAAGTATCCAGGCATCGAAACCATTTTCCAACTTTATTTCAACCCAAGTTTGGATTTGGAACATTATGGGCCATGTCACAAGTTTCCAGAGATATTTCCTTTTTCGAAAAAAAGTCAATTTTCCCAATAAAACACCTTTTTTTTAAACTTTTTGGCGGGAACTCTGATGTAAATGTCGAGTTTTTGTTTGATTATTATAAAAAAAGATGTATATTGTGGTTTATTATTGTTTAAAAATATGAATAGTAGAAAATACTCTAGATTTGTGATTATGCCCTTGAAAATAGCTTTAAAAACAATGAAATATATGTAAGAGATTTGCAATGCGCTTCTGTGTGTTCAAATGAGTGTATGTGTGTATGAACCGGGTTAGGTCACATGTATTAGTTTATAGAAATACATTATTTCCAAAGTTTTAAGTGTTTTACTTACAAAGTCTCCAAAGGGTCGACCGACAATATTGTATACGTTTTTCATATGCGACCAAACTACATACCTAGTCGCGACTCGATGATAAGTATAACAGTCATAACTGATTAGATGATTATAACATCCCTTGACCGATTTTCGAGAAACTCTTTGTTTATATGAGTCATTATTGTCCCTAGCAGTGCCACAATCTTCGATAGTGATCAGATATGACCGATTGTAATGTACGTTACACGTAAATAACTACGTACACCAGTTAACGACAATAATACACTGCTGGTGGCGTATCCAAAAAGTCCAATATTCCTGTCAACTGCCACTATTTCTCCACGATTGTGCGTAAAGCAATTGCAATATTTATGTTTCTCGAACCATAAAAATTTCAATCGAAAAGATTGATACAAATTATCCTCTTAATTTTTGGTCTGACGATGCTTCAGATATTGTGTGTATGTGTGTGTGTGTGTGCTACTACTTTCCGCACAATAAAGACCAAATGCGGGTAGTTAATGTCAACCGAAACATCGATAAAATAAGGTAAACTTACTCGTTGAGGCCTGCTTAAGGGTGTAGATCGTGAAAATCACCGAAAAGAGTGTTACGATTTTTCATATTTAACCTATTTACATATGATTGATATCAATGATAATTTGTATACGAGGGCGGAGTGATAAGTCTGGTAAAAATCTATTTTGGAATAAAATTATCGCAAATTGCATGAAACCTCCTTGTTCACAACTCTTTTGAAGGACTAAATTAAAATTTTCAGCCAGTACCGCCGGTTAGTTTTTTTTTGACAGCCATTAAATAAAAACAATTAAACGCATTTTCCCAAAGATGAAGAAAAGTGAATTTCGTGTGTTGATTAAACATTATTTTTTGCGCAAAAAACCTATTACGGAAACGAAACAAAGACTTGATAAATATTATGGGGACACTGCTCCGTCGATTAAATGATTCATAAATGGTTTACGGATTTTCGGTGTGGTCGTACAAGCACAAGTGATGCTGAATGCCCAAGACGCCCAGTTGAGGTCACTACTCCAGAGATGATCGCTAAAATCCATGATATAGTGTTGAACGACCGAAGAGTAAAAGTGAGCGAGATAGTCGAGATAGTAGGCATCTCAGACGAACGTGTGCGTAATATCTTACACCAACATTTAGATATGAAGAAGCTCTCCGCGTGATGGGTGCCGCGTTTACTGACTGTTGATCAAAAACGCATGCGAGTTACCACTTCGGAGGCAGATTTGGCGTTGTTTCAACGGGATAAAACTGAATTTTTGCGTCGTTTTATAACGGTAGACGAAACATAGATCCACCACCATACACCAGAAACCAAGCAACAATCGAAACAGTGGATTGCTACGGGCGAACCAGCTCCGAAGAAGGCCAAAGCAGTTTTATCGGCCAATAAAGTGATGGCTACAGTATTTTGGGATGCACGTGGGGTAACCCATATTGACTACCTAGAGAAGGGTAAAACGATTAATGGCGAATATTATGCCAATTTATTGGACCAATTTAACAAAATTTTACCTGACAAACGACCGCATTTGGCTAAGAAGAAAATCCTCTTCCACCAAGACAACGCACGAGTGCACACCTGCGCGATTGCCATGGCCAAAATCCATGAGTTGCGATATGAGTTGCTATCTCACCCACCATATTCGCCAGATTTAGCCCCTTGCGACTATTTTCTGTTTCCGAATTTTAAAAAATGGCTCGGTGGGAAAAGATTTAGCTCCAACGAGGAGATCATACACGAATCCAATGCCTATTTCAAAGGGTTGCCTAAATCTTATTTTATGGAAGGGATCAAAAAGCTAGAGAAACGCTGGATGAAGTGCATTGAGTTAGAAGGAAACTACGTTGAAAAATAAATCATAATTTTTAAATAAAGTTGATTCCTTCTTTCATTTTTACCAGACTTATCACTCCGCCCTCGTATATTACAATCAAAGACCAATAAGTATGTTCATGCTTATATTAAACTCTTAAACCTAATAGTTGTTATATAATAAACGTCAACAAACGCACAAAATTGAGTAAAAATGCAAAAACATGACTTCGTATTTTTCAGATTTAACCCCATAAATCAACACAAATTGATAAAAAGAAACACTTTTTGAACACTGAAGAAACCAATAAGTATAGCTGTATACTTCTTTTTATACCTTTACAAACAAAGACTTCCTCTTTTAAAGCCCTAAAATCTAGATATATTTTAAGGTAAATTTTTCATACACAAATGTATGGGATAAAACGTTCGTTTCATTCGTGCAATCTCGGTGGTCTGCAGCGGCAGTTCCTTTCTGTAAGTGAACGCGACACCACGCTTGTCGGCTGCAGACAGCAGAATTACGTATTGTGAATTTGTGTTTTTTGTAAAAAACTGTAAGTATAACATTTTTATAATTAATTTATTTTCAGTTAGTAGAAAGTATCGATATAATGAATGTCTGAAAGAAAACCATGATGGAACTAGATATAAATCGTAAAAAATACAATATCTACACTAATAGGTATTATAAAGAGGAAAGATTTGGATTTTTGTATGTAACGAATAAACTCAAAAAGTACTGGACTGATTTTAATAATTCTTTTATCATTCGAAAGCTACATTATCACTGAGTAACATAGGCTATTTTTTTCGCAGGACTGATTGAATTTGAGTGGCATGCCAGGGAAAAGAAAGTTTTGTACGCATTATAAAAATATGAAAGCCAAAAGATCTCGGAATAAAATGTAAGTTCCTCCCTACTTATTTATTATCGCATTTGAACAGGGTACATTACAAAGCTAATACAATATGTCATATGATTTAGATCGCCCGATTCAGACATATACCTACAATAACATGTAAATATTGGTTTGTATTATCTATATCTATACTGATAAATAAAATTGAAGTATCTGTATGTAATATCAAAATAATAGGATTTTTAAAAAAAAAAAGGCGATACGGAGTTCGCCGGGTCGGCTAGTATTGTCTAAATATCAAATTGTGGAAGTAGGTAGGCGACAGCGCAACTTTGTCGACATACCTATACCGCCAAACAGACGCGAGGCGCCTAGCGTCTGGCTTAGGGTTGTACAAAATAAATAAAAAGTGGATAATATTGATGAATAATATTTCCAGTATTGAAAATAAAGAAAACCTTGGGGCCGAGACTCTGAGCAACAATGCTACGCGCTGTATAGAGGTAAGTTGTTATACGTAATTCTTGTAGACTTGTTACATAAATAAACAAACTACTTAGTTAGTGATGGGCGAAGACAAAATCTCAATACCTACCTATAGATTTTTCTTGCAATATTTATTATTTTCATCGAGAGACAAACACCTTAGTACCGAAATACTTCTCAATTACTTTCTCAAAAGAAAATTTACGTTCAAATAGGTGACGTCATAAAAAAACAATACCTAATGCGTAAAGAAATTATAATTTCTATTCATCAGGAACCTAATATTGTATTAATTCTTTTGCATTTTTTTAAATTTTTAATTATTTTTTATAAAAAAAATCAAGCCATTATCTTTCTTTACAGGAACTAGTTATTGAAAACGACCAAGAGGGAAAGGTGGATGAAATGGAAGTTGGGCGTAGAGTTGTAGACGTTTCTTTTTTTTTTAAAGCTCTTCAGGCCATAGGGGACCACGGTCCAATGGATTGTAAGTTAAGTTACCTCAGTATAATAGGTGAAGTAAAAGTTGGTCTGGACTCAAAACTCATCATGAAATGTAGTATGTGTAGTATGAAATTTACTGTGTGTTTGATTGAAAAGAAAGAAGATAGAATGGAAGTGAATCATCAAATTGTATCTGGTATCATATCATCTGGTGGGAGCTACTATCAGTTAAAAACATTAACTGCCGCAGTAGCCCTACCAATCATGTCACCTTCATTATACAATGAAATTAATAATACGGTTTGCGATTGGTGGGAAAAGACAGCAGCACATTCCATGGCAGAAGCTGTCAAGGAAGAAGCGGAGTACGCAGTGTCTATAGGTAGTGTTGATAAAAATGGTACACCATTAATATCTGTTGCTGTTGACGGTTGTTGGAGCAAGAGATCTTATGGTAAGAATTTTTCCGCCTTGTCCGGCGCAGCTGCGATAATTGGCATTAAAACTAATAAAGTATTGTTTTTTGGAGTTAAAAATAAATACTGCGTAGTTTGTGCACGAGCCGCAAAGAACGACAGTCAGCCCTCGGAACACCGTTGTTTCAAGAATTATTCGGGATCATCTACCGGTATGGAATCGACCATAATAGTTGAGGGGTTTAAACGTTCCATTGTTGATCACGGTGTAATTTATAATAAATTTGTAGCAGACGGCGATTCCAGTACTTATAAAAAAATATTAGATTCGCGACCGTACGGTAATTTAACAGTAGAGAAAATTGAATGCAAAAATCATCTTTTACGAAACTACTGCAATAGCTTGGAGAAACTGTCGAAAGACACTAAGTATCCTTGCGAATTGCGGAAATTCCTAAAAGAAAGGTATTTGCGTTTAAGAACGGGTGTAAAATGCGCTATTAAATATTGGGGCGATCAAAATCAGTCACTCGAAGAAAAAATAAAAAATCTTAGTGAAGATATCCTAAATGGTCCACAACACGTATTTGGTAATCACCAATATTGCAAGGAGTATTTCTGTAGACCTGATACTCGTCGAATAGAACCTGTTGGGTTGCTTCCAGCAATTGTTGGATGCGGATTAATGGACGCGGTACACATTTTAAGTAAAAGACTGTCATATCATTCTAGAAATTCATAATTGTACAAGTAATATAGTTGAAAGTTTTAACGCAGTGATTGCCAAATTAGTAGGGGGTAAGCGTGTAAATTATTCTTCCCGTGGTTCTTATGCGGGCCGATGCGCAGCTGCTGTTGTGTCTTTTAATACAGGATCGATTCATAGTAAAACTCATGAAGTAATATTTAAATCTAGTCCTAATCCTTTGATCGCGAAAGTGGAAAATTGTAATCGTAGAATCCGTTTAATTGCTAAACCTAAATTAAGATTGAAAAAGAGCCACAGCGCTGTATCGAAAGACGCTCACTATGGACCAAACTGCGAAAAACCTGATCTGAGTCCAGAATTATATGAGAAAGCCAAGTCATCTTTTTTAGCCGATTTAAAGTTGTCTTGTGCTGAAAGAGAGGAGCTTGAAAGGTCGACCCATTTGCAAAGAAGTAGTTCTGAGTGGATGAGTACAAGGAGAAAATTACTAACCTCATCATCGTTCGGGGAAGTTTGTAAAAAACGAGAGAGCACAAGTTGTGCTGTTCTTGTTCGTAAAATCGTTTATGGTAGTAATATCTCCAGTTTGCCTGCTGTACGGTACGGTATCGAAAACGAAGAAACCGCAATTAAACAGTTAGAAATTCAAGAGAATATTAGTATACAAGGTTGCGGTTTGTTCGTCGACGATCAATATGAATTTCTTGGTACTACACCAGATGGCATTTATGCAAACGGTTTAATTGAAATTAAGTGCCCACATTCTTTAGCTGGCATGACTCTTGATGAAGCAATGGCCAAACATACCTTTTGGGTTAAGGACAAGGCTTCCAAGGGTTATGTCATAAATAAAAATCATAACTGGTATTTCCAAATTCAGGGACAGGTACATATTACTAAAAGAAACGTTTGCATGCTTGGCATCTGGTTTGGTGCTACTGTACCTATGAAAGTTTATATTATAGAAAAGGACGACAAATTTTGGGAGGAGAAAATGGAGATGAAATTAGTTAGGTTTTATTACGATTGCCTACTTCCAGAATTAGTTGATCCTCGGCAGTCACGAAGCATGCCCATTCGTGACGCGCCCAGTATCATAGAGGCTATGAAAGAGAGGAAAGAAAGAGCTTTACGTGTTATGAAAGAGAAGAACGCCTAATGATTTTGAAAGATACAGGTAACTTAACTACCCAGCCAGTCGATTCACGTAAACACGCCAGTCCAAAAGTCGTTTTAACTTAGGAACTTAGAAATCGCCTTTTGGTTTTCTGTTTTAAACGCACTTACTTATCTAGTCTTGGATTGTCATAAATCTTCCAATAGCTCAATTACTATACAATTTCTGAGTTACCTGGTGTAAAGAATCATAAAAATTGGTTCAAAAATACAGCGAATTGAGAATTCTCCTTTTTTTAAGTCGGTTAAAAGGGCTAAATTTGCAAAAAACGAAGTGACGTCACTGCGCTACGGTTTTTATTACTTACGTGAATCGGGCAGCTGGTAACGTTTTCATTCTGATAGGTTTTGTGATAGCCATTGATTTTATCATCAAATTAGCAGAAATCAGAACTTGATCCGTAATCGAATGAAAAACCATTAGAATTTTGAACTCATATTTCGTTATTGTTTAATTACATACTTTTAATTAGTATATTAATAATTTACAAACTTCTGTTAAAATTAGTAAATAAATGAATTATTTACTAATTTTTGTACAACCCTAGCACGCTTTTGAGATAGCGAGTAATGGCGACTCATATTTGTTATTGTGTAGTAAATAAATCATTTTTATACTTGTGTTTCATTTATTGACATTTTTTTTAAAACCCTAGGATTTTTTTTAGATATCGACGAGGTGATCGTAAACAAAAAGTAAGTATTTGAGTTTACGCAATAGGCACATTTCCTTGCGTAGAGATAAACACACTTCCTACTGAATTTGCAATTATTTTATTGAATGAATATTTTACGAATTAGAATAAATTTTGGTAGTGAAATTACAAATAAATAAATAGTTGGAATTTTAGGTAAGTAGAATACAAAAATGTCAGATGTCAAATGATAGAAAAACATAAAAATTGTGTCTCAACTACTCTTATTAATCTATTAAAAAGAATCAACAGCTAGTTTCCAAAAATTCAACGTTATTGTTATGCTGTAAATATTCAAGTTCAATAACAATTTCTCAACGTGGAACGTTTGTTGCAAAACATTTTGAAAATCGCGCTCTCT
The DNA here is from genome assembly GCA_914767545.1 of Sesia apiformis. Classification (NCBI taxonomy): domain Eukaryota; kingdom Metazoa; phylum Arthropoda; class Insecta; order Lepidoptera; family Sesiidae; genus Sesia; species Sesia apiformis. Next base: position 3,067,125 of record OU611975.1, read on the forward strand.
AGGTCATTCATCCGCCCCGTCGGATGTTACATTAAACTTTGGCGCTGCGGTCGCTCGAAATCGAGATCTCAGGCCAACAATCTACACCCTTAAATAGATAAATATGTATGAAAAACGCGTAATCTTTTATTTAATATTAATTATAATAATTGGTTTTTCTACATTATACCATAAAACAGTTTTAAACCTTAGAATTTTTTAGTCACTCTTTCACCACCGTAGCTCGTTAATTAAATCCGTTAAATATTAGAGATACAAAAATGTGTTGATTCATATATTGTCGCCAAATAGATTGTATAAGTTTGTATATGGATATTTTGTTCGTAGGATCAACAGCTCGCGACTTATTTTTTTTAGTTCTGTAGGTAATCCAAGATGGCGACTCGCACCTCCATGGTCGAAAACTTGGATTTTTAATTATGGGCCCGATCTAAAACTTTTTTTTGTAAAGGTCTTTTTTATCCTTTATTATGGACTGGACTATAGCTTAATAGCTTTTGTTGACAAAATTAGCTAAAACTTAATACGAAAATAAGGTAAGTTATTATTACAAAAGCGACCAAATGTTCCTTTTGGCGGGAAACGGTTGGCGTAGCCGGTGCAATTTCAATTATGTCACTATCAGATTGAAAATACGGAACTGTACATTCACTTTGAGCAGTGGCTTGTACCTGGTATTGAGACAAAGTAAGACTGCATGGTAACGCCAAATAAATTACGAGGTGAACATAGGCACTACACCCAGCCAGGTCAAACCTGTTCCGGTTAAACCGCTACACCAGGGGCGCAACATTTTTATAGGAGAGACCAGATTTAGTCGTAATCATCGCAGCAGTAGGTACCTAGGATTAACTCCTCTTTGGTAAAAATTAAAAAACAAAAATCACGCCATATAAATTTGAATTCGTTTCATAAATCATGACGTAACATTTTGTTATACTATGACAAATGAGAGACACGTCAGCGAAAACATTTGCCACGATACAGATATAGCAAATTAATTATATTATTACACAAAATGAGGAGATTTATACGCATTCCAAAGAATTGTGAGTTTTATCAATCCATTTTATTATATAGTTTTTTGGGCTCCCTAAAATGTTATCATTTTCGGCTTACGGCTTTATTCCATTGAGGGTGCGATATGGTCACCAGCTAGCCGAAGGCTACCACGTTACGTTTCCCGGAACTCAGTTTCCACTTGAGGACTCGAAAATACTTGCCCATTGTCATTTGAGCTTATGGGCTATGTCGATGACTTTGTGTTTGAACTACCAAGTTTTTTTTTATAGATAAACCATTCCAAAATCGATACTTAAATACCGTCGCTCACCAAGAGACCTCTTCGCCGGAATCGAAGGATGGTTCGTGTAAAAATAAAATCAGCCCTGTAAAAACAAAAACTGATGCTAGCGAAATATCCATGGAGGCGAAGGCTGAAGTCGTACAGAGACGTAATATTTCAAGCCAAGATGGCGAGGAGTTGGCTCTAAGAAATCCTATGAAAGTTGGTGCTTGTGTTCACCTATCTGCGCCTTTTAGGATGGTAAGTTTAGACCGGTGAAATTGTATTTAAATAAAATAAAAACTGGTCTTTATAATATGAGGAAACACGTGCTCGAGAAATAAAAAAAAAACTGGAGAATGTTGTATCCACCAATCCGCATTTATCCCGCGCGGTGGATTATGGCCCTAAACCCCCAATAATTTATTAGGGTAGGCCTGTTTCCTGCAGTGGTACGTTATAGGCTGATAAAGTAAAATAGGCTGAGCTGAAAATTGCCAGCTCAATTTTGTGCGAAGCTGAATATTTTAAATAAAGCGTTAAAATTTATGGTGTCAGGAAAAAAATTGATGGAAGGGAAATTTAAAGAATCTGTGGAAATTTAAATCAATTATCTCCTATTTTCTCTAAAACTTAGTTTAAAAAAATAGTATCTTCCTATCAAAATTGTTGCTGTTAAAATTTCTTACAGAGAAGATACTATGGTTTTAGAAATCTTATGTGAAAATTGTTACAAACTTATTTGATAAGTTGAAAAAAATTCGTACAACCTTTTCAAGAGCTATGCGATTTTCATAATAACAATTATCCCCGTAAAAGTAATGGTTTTCGAGGAAATGGCGAAAAACTGATTCCCCTTTCTCCCGCCAATTTTTGTCCTGTCAGCCGTGACGTCACAAGTATAAATCTAGTGTTAAAACTAAACATCAACTCTAATGAAAAACTTGAAAATTACCAACTCTATCAATAATAATTGAATCTTCCGGGCTACTTGGCCGAGGTCTTCTGGAATCTCTTCTCTTTCTTCCAAAAGTTTCGTCAACAACTGCGGTTAACATCTTCAGTGGCGACTGCGTTCACTTTCGGAGAGATGTTATCTCTTCGGCTTCTCGAGCGCAACTGACTCAACGTTTCTATGGCGTCAGGCTACTTTCAATAAATGAGGATTTTAAAATGTTTTCATTCTGCGATTATCATCTTTCTAACAGCGCCACTTTGTGGTTCAATTCATATCGGTCTACTATATTGTAGACCTATAGGTATATCACCTGACTCAACGATTGTGGCGCACCGGTATTTATAGCCACTCGTTTGCGGGCTGGGACAAAATCGTCGTAAGTGACAGCAGACCTATGACATCTGGTGAGAAATTCCCCCGATGTCTACGGAGTTGAAATACACGACGATCCCTTTTTAAAAACCGCTGATAAGTTGTGTATAATTTTTCGATAGTTATGGCACCAGTTGACGGTCAAACACCAGCTGTTTGATACCAGCTCCCCATGACTCCAGATCACAAAGATGTCATCCACATATCGGAACCAGCACGATGGTTTTTGTAGTGCTGTTTCCAGTGCAGTCTCTTCGAATGACTCCATTTAGTAGTTGGCTACCACAAGACTCAATGGACTGCCCATCGCTACACCGTCAACCTACTGGTAGTAATTATTGTTCATCTGGAAGTAAGTGGTGGTTAATACGTGTTCATAAAGAGACACTATATCCTTGGGGAAGTCCTGCCGTAATCTTTTTTTTTTTGGATAGCACTCCGAAGACATCAAGCTCACGGGGAAGAGAGACGAGGGGGGGGGGGGGGACAAAAACAGACTCGATACACACCACACAAACATATAAATACCGGTGCATATAAATACAATATATAAATACATATATAAATACTTGCCCACTATAAATACCGGTGCGCCACAATCGTCGAGTCAGTTGCGCTCGAGAAGCCGAAGAGATAACATCTCTCCGGAAGTGAACGCAGTCGCCACTGAAGATGTCAACCGCATTTTGGGCACTCCAAAAATCATGAAATTCGTGTGACGTAATTTATGGATGGCCCCTAATAGCGACAACCAAGTAAAAATTAGTCGGTCAGGCGTGGTTTGCGTGAAGGAGAGCCTAACTGACGACGCCGATTTTTCTAGGAATATTTTCTTATTTAAATTGGTAATAGAATCAGATCTGATACCAATAAACTGCACTTATCGATTTTCAAGATTCATACAACGGCATTGGCAATGTCAATATGTAACAAAAAAGAGAAGGTGAAAGAAGACAGCGCTACCACACCTAAGGGCGAAGGTGGTCCTCCGAAGTCAGCCGCGGCCGGTGCTCAAGGAAAGATTATCGCTGGTAAGTCGGCTTCGTCATTATGTGAAATTATCTCAGCAAAGAGACGTTATTTTGATGATGAAATAAGCAGGTATTTTTTTTTATAATAAGGCGGCAGATTAGCATACAGTCCACCTGATGGTAAGTGGGGGAGGGGAGAGTGCACGCTGCAATCCAACAGCCGCTGGGCGCACTCGACTGGCCACGTTACCCCTCTCTCACAGAAGACTACCTTGAAATGTACTCCATTTCACACTTTATCTTATTTCCCTAATGTACGTACGTGTTTCGGTAGTGTGTGAGATGTGCCAGAGCCCATTCCCATCCTATCCTTCCCCATTTCCCCTATCCCATTCCCCATTTCTCCAAATCCATTCCTATACCCAAAGATAGGCAGCGCATCCGGGGCGTGCCAACGTTTGTCATTTTGGACTAATGTTGGCATGTATCACGGATGTTTATGGGCTACAGTATCCACTTACCATCAGGTGGACTGTATGCTCGTCTGCCACCTTCGTCCATAAAAAAAAAAAAGTGTATACTGTCGTCTAGAGACATCCACGATACATACCAACATCAGTTCAGATTAACAAACGCTGGCATGCCTCCTGGCAGGCCTACCTTTTGACATGTAGGAATTGATTTGGTTGGGAAAATGGGGATGGATAGGATTGGACGGGAATGGGTTCTGTCATATCTCGCTCAGTACCGAAATACGTACATACATAGTACTAGGATATAGTGGGAAATGCAGTTCAAAGTAATTGACTTTGGCGACCACTTTTGTCGGCATAATTTGAGCAGTCGTTGAACGGGGAGTGAAATCCAACGCGTTATGGCACAAAGCCCATTGACGTTAATTTTTGAACATTAATTCAAAAGAGTATGAAAATCAGAGACTACAATTACAGAATTTTTTTGAAGAAAAAACGAAGTTCAGAAAAAAATCATAGAACAAAAGTTGTTACTTTTGATAAAAGAAATTCAGTTACAATAATAAAGAACCTTACAATAATAACACAGTTACAATAATAAGCCATCGTGCATCATCGTCTACTTTCGTTTCTTAGTCGTGTATTCACAATTACACGAATAGTAATTAGTTGCCTTTGAGACGGGAGTAGGTCGCGTTCAATTACAAATATTTATATAGAGCAGTTTTAACATATATTACAAAATAATTATGGCACCATCTAATTTTAAAAGAGGGTAAATTATTTATTCACAAGTTTTGTAAAAGTTCAAATACGATATGTTTCAAACAGGTTTTTATCCTTTAGTGCCAAAACGTTCATTTGCCCAAAACGTATACTTACCGGAATGCCCATTTCCTAAAATATCACTAATTTCTAAACTTCCCAAAACGACAACTTTATAATTCCCAAAACGTCTACTTCTGATTTCCCATAACGTCTACTTTTGATTTCCCAAAATGTCTTACTTTTGATTTCCCAAAACGTCTACTTTAGATTTCCCAAAACGTGTACTTTTGATTTCCTAACCTGTCTACTTTTAAATTTTATTAAAATGTCTTCATGACGTCACAATTTGTCTGTCAAATCTGTGTCGGGGCACTTGGTGTCCCAACGCTGGCGAAATTAACTCCTACAATTAATTGGCTGCTCAAAATATTGGCTGCTGCAGCCAGGCTGCCTAGTGCGTTGCTGGCTTAAAACGGAGTGCTCGCGTTCCGTGTATGTAAACAGTGGGTAGTAGGAAAAAAAAAACCTTAAATTTATTTTAGAAGTTATTCCTATTTGAGTTACGGTTTTCATGAGCACATGCTAACGAGTTATTTTCTTTCTCATTTTGTTCTTTATGGACGTTACTTTATTGCGTTTACGTAGGTACTCTTAATAGATTTCATTGACACACTAAGTTGACTAAATCACATTTTTAATCACTCTATATAAATCAACAGAAATTCATGTTTAGTTTGATTTTAGAGCGATTCAAATAATGTTCAAAATGGTTCAAGTTTAAAATGACCCCCTTGCAAATACCACGTTTCTAGGGCCGTATTGCTTGCTACCTACATCTCTGTATTTTGGTAGATCGTTGATAGTATAACATATTTGTTGTCGTGTTAACTGCCGTGAACGGTATCGCCGTTATCACTTGCTTATTATTACTAGGCGGCAGTATAGTGTAGGCATTATTGTAATACAGTATAGGCTGTTTACTTCCCTTCCTTAAAAAATAAATATATAATTCTAGTGATCGGTGCTGTGGTAGATGTTCAATTCGACAAGGATCTACCGCCTATTCTGAATGCGCTTGAAGTCCCCGGGCGCAGTAAGTGCCTAATTACTTGATTAAACACTGTTAGTTCAATACATATTAATGCCATCCGCCTCCGTTCACATGGATCGATAATCAAGCACCGCCGGTGGATCCATGGATAATTTGTCCTCCTCTTCGATCACATGTGGTTTCATGGGTAATTCTTTTTTCTCTTTTGAACCTACGGGTTGTTAGTAATGAATGTAATTTTTGTTGTTTTAAAAAAATGTGTAGTTATTGTATTGTAATCATTACTTTCGGTGCCAACAAATGTGTAGATTGAAGTGAGCCAGGGATTCGCATTCGCAGTACAGGCAGTCCTCGCTTTTACGTCATGTTAGGCACCAGTAATTAGTGACGAAAAACGAAACGACGTAAAACGAGACACATTTTTCCATACATTCATATGTAAAAAATGTAGTTAGGTTCTTATAAGTGAAAAAATACAATATTAAAAAAAAATCAATCACTTTTATTTATGATGAAAATGACAGCAATATGACAATTATGCCTTTTTTGTGAAGAAGTCCTCTAAACGCATTTGTTTTGCTTCTTTCTTTCTATTTTCGTGAATTTCTCTATAACATTTATAGGCGATAGAAATGTGACGCACTTTTTGCTTATAACTTTCTTATGTAGATACGTACACACCTACTTACGTAACGATGCGACCTAAAACAAACGAGCGCTTCGCTTTATCGCTTGAATTTGTTTCTCTTCCGCCCTCTACCCGCCAACCGTCAACCCTCGCTCTACTATTTAATAATACTCTACTATTTACTAAGATGTAAAACGAATCATATACATTAAAACGAGGACTGCCTGTAGTTACATTGATCGGTTCAATCATTGAACTAGTGGGAATAATTTTTCAACTGAAGCTGATTTATGTTAACGATTGAGCTACTAGGAATAACCAGAATAGGTAGTCTCACTAGTTCAATTGAACAAAATTTAAAATGTATTGTTTAAAAAATGCCAATAATAATTTGATTATCCAGCTAAGTATACAAAAAAGTCGTTTCACTTTAACACACTATTTTAAATTTTGTTGAATTGAACTTGTTTTGTTTTTGTTTTTGATTTTGTTTAGTGAGACTACCGGTTCTGCCTACTGGTATTCCCAGTAGTTCATTCGGTAACAGCTTCAATTGAATTACTGGGAAAAAATATTCCCACCATCTCCATACATGGCCTAAGGAATACTTATAATTATACTTGGATCCCGAAATTGGTAGACCGAAGTGGCATAATAAAATATTCTTAGAATTGATTTTCTAAATTGGTGGAGCGAAGAGGAGGAAAAATTATCCTTGGATCCACCGGTGAAGCCTGATTGTGGATCCATGTGAACGGAGGAGATTGTCCAATAGATAGATAGATAGAAATTTTTATTTCACACACACAAGTGATCGCAATAACATGACAATGACTTAAACAAAAAAAAAATAACATACTTATATACGTAGTTACGTCCAAAACATTAATTGACTTTTTGTCCAAACTGAATATTGTCCAAACTGAAAATTCAAACTGACTAATTTCCTTTTGGATAAATTTGGTATTATTCAGTTTTAATTTTGGACAATTTTCATTATTGAAGTGGGATACTTGAATACATACTCCATCACTGCATCATTACGTTGCAATTCAAGAGTAATGTATCCAAACATCTGAAACATCCCCAATAAAAACATAGGTACCCACTTGGATATATAACGATAAATTACGAGTGTACAAGCAGTGAATATATTAGGAAGTGGTCAGATTCAGAAATAATCTTTATAGAAGAGAAGTTCTATCGCGAAGAAGAGATTTTAAGAAGTGGCCATTGACCGACGAAACAATTCCATCACTAAAATTTACTCGTGACTTAATCGTAGGTATAAATTGTAGGTAGGTTTGACACGCTTGGTTTCCATATAATTTCACGAACTTGCGTTGTTTAATAAGCGAAACTGTTAACTTTAAAATTTACTTTTTTATAGTAAAATGGCGGCTGACGAGCATACAGTCCACCTTGCAAGGATTTGCAAGGTCGGCGGCGTGCCCGCATACCCCCTGGTGTTGCAGGTGTCCATGGGCGGCGGTAACACTTACCATCACGTGAGACCGCTTGCTCGTCCGCCCTCTTCTCTATAAAAAAAAAACCTGATGGTAAGTAGATACTGTTGTCCAGAGACATCCGCGATACATGCCAACATCAGTCCAGAATGACTAACGCTGGCCCGCCCCCGGATGCGCTACCTGCCTACCTTTGGAGATATAGGAATGGATTTGGAGAAAGGGTTGGGAAAATGGGGATGGATAGGATGGGAATGGGCTCTGGAATGTTTATTACTTATCACTTAATTTCTTACGGACTTAAAAAATTTTGCAGCTCCCAAATTAATCTTGGAAGTGGCCCAGCATTTAGGCGAGAACGCGTGCAGGACCATAGCGATGGATGGCACGGAAGGGCTGGTTAGGGGACAGTCCATCACGGACACCGGGGCGCCAATCACCATACCCGTGGGGGAGCCCACGCTGGGTCGGATTATTAATGTTATTGGAGAGCCAATAGGTGAGTGCAATTAGTGAAAATAGTACTGCAGTACAATTGGTGCAAATAGTATTGCGGTACAATTGCTGCAAATAGTACTGCAGTACAATTGGTGCAAATAGTATTGCGGTACAATTGCTGCAAATAGTACTGCAGTACAATTGGTGCAAATATTATTGCGGTACAATTGCTGCAAATAGTACTGCAGTACAATTGGTGCAAATAGTATTGCGGTACAATTGCTGCAAATAGTACTGCAGTACAATTGGTGCAAATAGTATTGCGGTACAATTGCTGCAAATAGTACTGCAGTACAATTGGTGCAAATAGTATTGCGGTACAATTGCTGCAAATAGTACTGCAGTACAATTAATTAGGGGAGCTGATTGTCGAATGAAATTATTATATAATAGTTACATTGGCAAGTTTAAATTTTTGCCGTTTTTTAATCACATCTATTAAACGGGTCTCAATCTAATATAATATTTAACTATTTTTATATTTCATAATTAACTCCTAACGGGTCTCAATGTAATAATTCGTACATTGTATCAATTTTTATTAAATAAGTGGTTTGGACGGTGTCATATTCTGCATAGCGATCTGTGTATGTATAATGAAATATGTTCGGAGTATCTTTGCGGGTTCCAAAGTGAAAATATACGTCAACGAACGAAAGTCACCGACATAGCTCTTAGGATCAGTAGCTAAAGTGGCAATAATGAAGTTTGTAAGCCTTTCTCCTAATGTTCCCTCTGTTTAAGGCAGAATTCACCTTCGTTTCTATATTTGCTGATCAGATGAGCGTGGTCCGATCAAAACGGACCAGTTCGCCCCTATACACGCGGACGCACCGCCCTTCGTGGAGATGTCTGTGGAACAAGAGATCTTGGTCACGGGGATTAAGGTCGTGGATCTGCTTGCTCCTTACGTGAAAGGTAAGTACTGTCAATATAGCTGTATCACAGAACAGAAGGTATGAAATTGTTTGAACAGAGTGGAGTGGGTGGGGTGGGAAGTGGAGTTTGGAGTAGAGCGGGGAGCGGGGTTTGTTCTGTTTGCATTGTAGCTGTTTGCACTCTTTATTTATCTCACTATACTCATCATTCTGGGTTCTGGCATATCTCACATACTCTAGAAACATGTTAGTATATTATTTGGTATTTTTTTTGTGCGAAAGCAGTAACTCTACCAGTTTGGCACGTCCAGTCTGCTGTGGACTGCAGCAAGCATCCTCCGCCTTACTAAATTATATGATTTCACAGACGAAATACATCCAATTGATCGAAGACTAACGGTAGTTACAAATATGTTTAAAAGGTGGTAAAATCGGTCTGTTCGGCGGCGCTGGTGTGGGCAAGACCGTGCTGATCATGGAATTGATTAACAACGTCGCGAAGGCGCACGGAGGCTTCTCGGTGAGTTACCTAATACGTAATACCATCTGCTCGTCTCTCCACTGCTAGGTATAGGCCTCTGCCAACCTCCGCCGTCACATCTTCCCCTGTCATGTTCCACACAGTCGGCAAGCTGAGTTGTAATGGGCCGGCCAATTCTGCCGCAAATTGAGCTGGTGAAAATGAGTGGACTGACGATTTAGAAGCCCTCTAGAGACGATTAATTATGTTGTGCAATTTTACGGATTGAGCAGTATTTTTCATCGTTTAGGGGATGAACTCGATAATTATTGTACAATTTTATTGTAGGTCTTATAGAAAGTTGGATGAGAACAAAGAATTTATTATCTTATTATTTTTTCGATGTTAGAAGATTAATAACACTTGAAGATCTGCAATGTACCGTATTCTTTAGAAATAAATGATTATGGCTATGTGTGCCAATATTTCGTTGGCGGTAAACTGTTTAATCTGCAGGTGTTCGCCGGCGTCGGTGAGAGGACGCGAGAAGGCAACGATCTGTACAACGAGATGAAAGTCGGAGGCGTAATCACTGATGACTACAAGACTTCTAAGGTGATGTTACGTTTGGCTAACAATTTATTTTCTTACTATTTTAGGGTAGCGCTAGTTTAGATTTAGATAGAATAGATTATTTATCCGGTCTAGCTGTGTTTTAGATGCTAAGCAAATATTAAACTAATATACGATTATGATAGTAATGGCCAAGAATAAATAATCAGCAGTTTTGAAGGTCTGATGGTGACCAGGACAGAGTCGATAGGATCTAAGGCTCTATTGAAGATATAAACTTCGGATTTGGACTCAAATTCTTAGTACTAATGACAATTTGAAGGAATGCAGTTATGAGGGTATTAGGGATTACCTTTACCACTTTAGGTATATGCATCGAATTCTATAGGTAAATATGGTAAATATACACTGAAATATCCGATCTCTAAATATTAACGTTTGTTGCTATCCTAATCGCCCATTTGTCAACTTGCCAGGTGGCTCTAGTGTACGGTCAGATGAACGAACCGCCCGGCGCTCGGGCTCGAGTGGCTCTCACTGGCTTGACTCTGGCCGAGCACTTCCGCGACAAGGAAGGGCAGGACGTGTTGCTGTTTATTGACAACATATTCAGATTCACTCAGGCCGGCTCTGAGGTTAGTTTTTGAGAAATTTTACTGATTAAGCCCGGCCCAATGAGGCTAATTTTTTTTTTATCATTTTTTTTATCGACGAGCATACAGTCCACCTGATGGCACGCGATACATGCCAACATTAGTCCAAAATGACAAACGTTGGCACGATTCTACCTTTGGAGCTACCTTGTCCTATCGACAAACGCTGCCTACCTTTGGAGATATAGGAATGTATTTGGAGAAAGGGTTGGGAAAATGGGGAGGGATAGGATGGGAATGGGCTCTGACACATCACACTCACTACCGAAACACGTATGTACAATAGGGAAATAAGATAAAGTGTGAAATGCAGTACATTTCAAGGTAGTCCTCTGTGAGAGAGAGGGTAACGTGGCCAGTCGAGTGCGCCCAGCGGCTGTTGGATGGCAGCGTGCACTCTCCCCCTCAAGTTTAGTGGGTGTAAGTTTTTAATAAATAAGTTCATTTTAGTGGAAGCCTTGTTGGTGTAATTGAATTTTTATAATTATTCTTTGGAAGTGTTCATTGTTCTATATGTTTTCGCGAACACTTAAATAACTAACTAACAGATTCGTTATCAGTTTGCACAGTTCCGTAGCGCGCCGGTCAACTCATAAACCCATACATATGACATATGATTAAGAAACCGTTGGCCGTATTACGTGTCGAAACGTCAAAACCGTGACAGACCCTGGTCAGATGGGATCGAGTAGAGTGATGTGAAAGTAGTCAGGATTAATTATTTCTTTATTTATTTTTGTGATTAAAACTTAGTATATAAAATATCAGCATATTTTTTTTTCTTCAAGAAATTTAAAAAACAATTATGTGTATAGAAAAAAGATCAGGAATTATCGAAGGTCTAGAGAGCTAGATATACTTCTTCTAAACGCACCCAGTTTCTTACTACTTACTTCGGGATTGTAAGAAGCTACATTGATAGTGGGAACAGGAGTTTTAAACAAATTCGGCTTTTGTAACAATTGGAGAATGAAAGCTTGAAATGAGCTGAGAATGAAAGGATTGGACCAGACGTGGACAAGCCGTGAACATTTGTAACAAATACATCCAGATCATCTCCATGGCTATTTTGGACTCACCTGAAATGATACGAGAACGTCATTGTGGATACAGAAGTACTCGGCAATAATCTTTCGCCCTTCTAAAGGAATAATCCACTTTTAATGGGGTTCTAGTCGATGGGATGGGGCGGAATTGCACGGATTGAGACATAGGGAGTATAGTGGGATAAGAGACTTACCTTATATCATTATACTCCCTATTCGATGGGATGTGATGGGAAATGCAGTCTGGAATATTTCAATCCATCACCTAAATTCCATTACACTTTAGAAAATTTCACGGCAATCATGGTGTTTAGCAGGTGTCCGCCTTACTGGGCCGCATCCCATCCGCCGTGGGCTACCAGCCGACCCTGGCGACGGACATGGGGACCATGCAGGAGCGGATTACTACCACCAAGACCGGCTCCATTACTAGTGTGCAGGTAAGAGTTTGTTGAAATGTGCATTTGTTCGAAAACAAATTGTAAATTGTCTGATCGTTGGCGTGGTTTAACAATTCCGCTATACGATTTTCAACGGCGAATTGTCAACGATCTTACACTCACAAGCGATCGGTGAGTGTCTAAAGAGACAGTGGCGTATTTTAAGATTTGGCGCCCTGGGCCTATATAAGGTTTGCCACCCCATAAATTAACGAAAAAAAAAGCAAAAATCTCTTAATAATGAAACAGGCCACACAAAAGAATAAACATCATTTATTAAATATTTGCCTTTTTTTGCGATGCACGAATTGGTTTGACAAATTCGTCAATGACACTGTCATAACTAACGGATACTGTTAAGACAACTTCTATATTAAGGATGGCTAAACTGTTCAAACGTTCTTCGCTTATATGGGAATTAGGTAGGCTATTTAAATTTCTTCAGGCAAGTCAAGTCAAAAAGCAATAAAATGAAAGATAGGTAACGATTATGAAAGGCGCTCAAAGCTGACCCGCCGCCCCGGGCCATGGTAGCATCTCTCTGCACTTTCTATCGCCTGTATAATGGAGAATGTTCTGAAAAATTGCCTCAAGAGGTTTTTCCTTTATGCTACGATATGGGGTTCTTCAAAAGAGCTGTGAATAGGATTTTGCAAGGTCGGCGGCGCGCCCGCATAACCCCTGGTGTTGCAGGTGTCCATGGGCGGCGGTAACATTTATCATCACGTGGGACCGCTTGCTCGTCCGCCCACTAGTTAATAAAAATTAAAAAATCTTATGCCATCAATCATAATCTCCCTGTATTTGCTCGGAATACGAAAGTGTTAAATGATAGGTTCTATACTCAACTCACATTTATACGTCCATTCTTCAAACTGTCCAATCTATTTTTGTGTATTTTGCTATTTTCGTTGTTGTCATCAGGCAGTATATGTACCAGCGGATGATCTAACGGATCCCGCTCCAGCCACCACATTCGCTCATTTGGATGCCACTACAGTGCTGTCAAGAGCAATCGCCGAACTCGGCGTGTATCCCGCTGTGGACCCTTTAGACTCCACTTCGAGAGTCATGGACCCTAATATAATAGGGCACGAACATTATGGCGTGGCGAGAGGCGTGCAGAAGATCTTACAGGTAATGACTCGCTCTAGGAGTGTGATTGTCAGTCGGCTTTAGAATACCATCAGCCCAACCCATCTGTTCCAGTCGGTGACGTGTTGAGGCGACTGAGGGACAGGAAAGCCGCTGCCACAAACCCCGAGGTACTACACCACCTCCTGAAGAGTGAACTCGCCAAACAGTTGGTTACGATAATTACAAAATATCTTTATGGAAAAATATCTCCCTATTGCGGAGATGACGTCTTTCACACTGTGGAAAAAGTTCATTGTGTCACCAGCTGAACTAAAACTTTAATCCAGTTTATACAATATGGTACGGCTTGGTGCTGAACTGCGGCTACATGTAGGTCTAGCCGGCTTGGAGGCATGTATTGTGGATGTTTGTGGGTGATTAATCATTTAACCACCAAGCACCTAGCGGACTGTCTGCCACATTCTATACTCGTATATATGAAAATAAAACTGGACACTTGTGGACCGAGCAATATCAAGCAGTAGTTGTTTGTTGTGTTGACATACAATGCAATATTTGAGGGGGAGAGTGCACGCTTGTAATCCAACAGCCGCTGGGCGTGATCGACTGGCCACGTTACCCCTCTCTCACAGAATACTACCTTGAAATGTACTGCATTTCCCACTTTATCTTATTTCCCTAATGTACGTACGTGTTTCGATAGTGAGTGTGATGTGCCAGAGCCCATTCCCATCCTATCACTCCCCATTTTCCCAACCCTTTCTCCAAATCCGTTCCTATATCTCCAAATGTAGGCAGCACATCCGGGAGCGTGCCGAAGTTTGTCATTCTGTACTGATGTTGGCATATATCGCGGATGCCTATGGGCGACAGTATCCACTTACCATCAGGTGGACTGTATGCTCGTCTGCCGCCTTCGTAGATAAAAAAAAATACAAATGTTGCATCTGACGTTTTTTATACATTATTTTAATTTTAATTTTCTTTATTTTGGAAACATACAGTCACATTGTTAATGTAACAAAAAGCATAAAAGGAATAACACGACTTGCTTGTTCCAATTCGTAACAATAAATGTTAACACGGGTGCAGCGGGATACAAAATAATATTAAAAAAATACAAAGATAGCAAAGAAAGTTGCTCTGAGGACGCTGGCAACATACTATCCGTTTATAAAAGTAATACGTTAAAAAAAAGATGATTTACAAAGACAAAATACACTTCCCGGCCAAAAGTCACACACGTCGGCCTTTAGAAAGAGACTATCGGCTAGCTTCGGTTTTGTAGAGCGCCATCTCTGTCGCGTGCCGTTACGACAGATACGACGCTCTACAAAACCGATTACTTGTGTACTAAATTTTGAAAATATGTAAATGATAATGATAATTAAAATTAACTTTAACTGAATTAATGCAAATTTAGAAGTAATCGTCAGTGAGCTTTTCCCACACATTTGTATATTCGGGCATTTTCTTTTTAAACAAGCTTTTAAACTTACAAAAGGAGTTACACAAAAATGTCATATCAGACAGTTGCTCGCCCTAAAAATGAATGAATCAAGAAATTTTTATTGAGTGCGAACAAGTGGAGCGGAGAACAGATCATCTTTATTTCTTGATTGAACACGGAGCACTCAAAATCGAACAAATTCTAGTAATTTCTATTGGTAATGCCATTACCAATTTTGAAACGTATTGTCGCGTTAGCCAATTGAAAATATAAATCGTTTGCAGGACTACAAATCGTTACAAGACATCATCGCCATCTTGGGAATGGACGAGTTGTCTGAAGACGACAAGTTAACAGTCGCGAGGGCGCGCAAGATCCAGCGGTTTCTCTCGCAGCCCTTCCAGGTGATTGTTGTGGATTTATTTTTGTGTTTGCGAAGCTAGTTTAATCATATTCAACGAATTAGACGAAATTTTATTTTATTAAAGTGTAATTCTAGAGATAATTGTAGGAGGTAAGTGTAATTGAAGGATGTGGGTGCACTCTTGACTGACTCGCAACACCACCGTAAAGTGTACTGCATTCCCCAATTTATCCTATTACCTGAAATGTTACGTGTTTCGGCAGTGGGTGAGATACGCCAGTGCACATTCCCATTCCATCCTATCCTTCCCAATTTTTCCAAACCTTCCTCCAAATCAATTCTTAAATCTCTTAAATCAATTCTTCTTCTTAAGTCGGAGGGTAGGTAGCGCATCTAGAAGCGGGCCAACATTTGTCATTCTGGACTGATGTTGTCACGTGTCGCGCATGTCGCGGAGCGACAGTATACCATACAAGTCAGAACTCAAGAGTATATTTTTGAAGGGGACGGTCAGGATCAATCTCACAGTCCATTTAGTCATGGTTGGTTCAAATTGCAAAAGGTTCTAAGGCCTAAAAAACGTCCAATTCGCGGTTAGTCCAAGTCGCAAACGTCCAATTCGCGGATGGTCCAATTAACATTTAACGTAATGCTTTGTAAATAATACTAAATTATAAGTTTATTTTTTTATTCATTACTTTATTAATTTAGATAGTTATGTATTTTATTAAAATCTCGTTTTATTAAATTACTTTCCACTAAATTACTTATAAAGTTTTACGTCTGACGTATATTGGACCAATCGCGACTTTCCGCAAATTGGACCAACCGTGAATTGGACGTTTGGAGGTTTTGCGAATTGGACTAAACGTGAATAAACATCACAGTCGTCGGAATTCTTAGAAATTTCAGTTTGTGTTGTTAGTTATTGCCTTTTTCATTAGAAATAGACTCAAATTAACGACAATTTTAAATATCTATGAGAAAAAACTATATGAACAGCAAGAAGTATTGAATGAGCACCTAATCGATGGCAGCGAATTTAAGGCTGGTTCTCTGCCGACCATAAAGAAACGTGAACTCAGACTCTGTGGTAACATTCGTTGTAATTTAAAACTATTCAAGTGCTTCAGTTATTCAAAAATAGGTTGTTTTGTTGATCGAGATTTGCTGTTCATTTGATTATTATTTTTCTGGTCGTTTAAATACAAGCTTTTCATTCAGCTTTCAACGTTTTGTAATTGTAATTTTTGTTCGCAGGTCGCGGAGGTGTTCACAGGTCACATAGGCAAGCTGGTCAAGCTGGAGGAGACAATCAAAGGGTTCAAAAGGGTAAGCCACAGGTTGCTTATTAATATTCGTGTGGTATCAGTGGAATGCCAGGTGTTTATTGATTTTAGAGGGACATTGGCGTAGATAGGAGTGAGCCGAAGGGAATTAGGTAGTTATTTCTAACGCGAAATTAGGTATTGTGGTGGACGAGACGTACTCGTGCGCCCGAGCGCCGATACCGGCGATCGCTCGGCTTGTTCCGTCGCGTCTCGGGTGCGACTCGGTTTTCCCGAGCTCGCCAGTCAAAAGAGCATCTTCACACCGGTAGGCCTACCGGTGTGAAGATGCTCTTTTGACTGGCTCACGCTCGACCCCGCTCCGACACACGCGTACCACCATCTTGTAATCACGTTATTTAATAAACACATTCCTCGAGTATATGTGGACTCATTTATACGACCTCCGCTCCACAGTATGTTTTGTCACGCGTAGAAAATTAAGATTTAATGTAGCATTCGTCGCACCTATTGAATTTGAAGCGGAAAGTCCAATTCGCTATAGGTCCAATTCGTCATAGGTCCAATTCGCCATAGGTCCAATTCACGATAGGTCCAATTCACGATAGGTCCAATTCACGATAGGTCCAATTAGCGATTGGTCCAATTCACGTTAGACGTAAAGTTTTCATAAGTTATTTAGTGGAAAGTAATTTAATTAAACGAGAATTAAAAAAAATATATACGATGGATGTACCGGTCTCAAACCATTTAAGGAAAAAAATTAACTTTAAAATGTTGTTATATAACCTAATTGCGATATTTATTACTAGTTTATTTTTTATATTGTACGTTATCTAGTTAAAAGTTATAATTGAAAAAGAAAACACTTAATTCCTTTTGTTTTTTTTATTATTTAACATAATCGGTATATAACTGGGATGTACCCTACTTTGACCAGCAGGCCCCAGTTGTTGACAGGACAGAGGTTGACCATTAAACAAAGTGAAATAAAATCTACATTCCACAAAAGGAGATGTTTTTATAATCAACTTTATTAAGGTTTGTTCTTAGGGCTAATTGAGACCAACAAGTAAATTACTATTTTCAGTCTTAACAATCACAATAGAAATTCTTAAATCTAAATGGCACATTTTCAAATCACATGAAAATAACAAATAATAACTTCACTTAAACTTTAAACTTTATAAGCAACCTACGTTTTTGGTTTAATCATTATTAATATCAAATATCAAACATACCTAAATAAAATTTCTAACACTATCACGGAATGACTCAAAAGTAAAAACTGCAGATGAAAGGAATCAGATCCAAAAAAGATATTTGGCCATTTCTGGCACTTTGTATGAACCTCTACTATTAATTGACGCAGGGGCATTTATTTTTTCGACTATTCTGTCATTAGCATACCAAATTTTATCTTCTTTATCCGGCCATTTAAAAGTATTTGGAGTTGATAGCACCATCGTACTAACTTCTTTACTCTCTTTGTCAATATTTTTGACAATCCCAGGAAAATACTCTCCCTCGTAGTTTACTATTACGTATGATCCTAATTCTATTTCGTTGTCTGATCTACCTTTCTTACTGTAATAGACCAATGGTAAATTGTCCTCTTCTGAATCAGAATCTATCCTATTTTGTACTCTCTTTCTTATTCGTTTTGCTTTAGGTTTCTCAATTTTGTTCAACTCTTGTAACTTCTTTTTTTCTTCTCTTGCTAATCTCTTATTTTCTTTTTCTTCTAGTTCCTTATTTTTTTCATTCCAATACTGCATCCACTCTACTGATGTAACTGCATCCGGCAATCGCTTTCTATTCAGCTTTTTCTTACAACCTTTTTTCAGTGGCGATTCTGTAGGCCAAACTAAAGAAGACGCAAAAGCAGGGCTGACTGTAATTTTAGAATATCCGGGTGTAGTTTGTTTTAAAAAGTCTCTAGACTTTGCAGATTTAGTAGGTGTCTTTTCTTGGTCGTTTAGTTTTTTGGATGATCCTGGTTCAGGTGTTTTTTGTTCTGAAAACTCTATCATTGTAACAGATTTAGTAGGCGTTGCTTCTCGATTTTTACTATTGTAATCGTCTGTAACAAAACTTAGTGAGGTTGAACCTGGTAGTTGTTCTTCGTCGGATAATTTTGTCGATAAAGTAAGTTCTGACTGGCGAATTAATGCAGAGTTTGGAACGATGCTAATTTCTGGAGAATCTGGAGTTAGAATCTTATCATTCCCTATTTCCTTTAGGGGCTCTTCATAAATGGAACTCGGTGACGTTAAACAAGGTAATACTGTCGAGTTAGTTGAAGTTTCTAGTCCCTCCGATGGTCCGTGCTCGGGTGATAATATTTCTTCGTCATATTTTTCAAATACGTCCAGTAAAGATGGACTTACCAACGCGTTGCGTTGCGTTGTGCATTCTTTTTCAGAATTAAGGTCCCGTTCATTATGTATATTTGCTGTTGATTCCGGTGGTGAGTTGCAAGCATTAGTAACTTTATTACAAATTTTGCGCCAGACATAAAAAAGCTCTTTTGCCGATTCATCTCCAGTCCAAGATTCGGTATGTGGAATGGAGCGGAATTCCAAAATTCTATTTCTAGACATTAGAGACTCAAAGTACAGTAAGTGTTCTGTACTTATTTCTGTTGGTTTATCAACAACTGTATGTCTGCTATCATGATTCATACATTTGGTGTAGTCAATGACATTAGCATCAAAAGGAAACAAACCACATTTACGAAATCCATTTCTAATGATTTCTTCAGTAGCAGACCCTATAGCAGATTTTAAAAGAGGTGCAAATTGAGCCCTTGTGACAACTCTATTTCCTGTAGTTACTATCCAATTCTGAACTATCTTTTTCCATGAATTTTTAAGTGGACGAAACACAGAGACATCGGCAGGTTGTATAATATGCGTTGCATTGGGATGAAGGGCATACAAAATAATTTGGTTCTCAATGCACAGCTGGCTCACTTTGTATGTAATGTGTGATTTGTGACCGTCGATTAATATAAGTACAGGAAATTTCACGTTTGCCTTACGTAAAGCTGGCAGCAATGAATTGCCTATATACCCATAGAACACACGAGATGTCATCCATCCCTTAGGTGACTTTCCGAGGCACCAGTCTTTGGGAACATTTCTTGCAATTTCTGCTGGTATTCTCTCATAGGGGTAAATAAACATCACCGGCATAACTTTACCAGATGCAGTGAAAGTTCCTAACACTGTTATACTTTCTTTCTCCTTATCTTTAATTTCGTAAAGATTTTCCATGCCTCTAGGTCCCAGTACAATGCCCGAGGAAGGACATACCTGAAAACCGGATTCGTCAGCGTTTAAAATCCTATCAGGATCGTCTAAAATATCTTGTGCGTTTTCAGTCTTTAGAAACGCTTCTAATTCTGAATGCCATTTTCTTAACCCTTCCTCGGTTACTGTACTTCTTGCAGAGTTTATAGCTTCTGCATGTCGCTTAGCAATATCTGGATTTCTCTTCATGAAATTATCGAACCATTTCCGTCCTGGAATTCCTTCCTTGAATGGAGTTGGTCGATTGTCGGCTTTAATTATTTTAGTGACTGTTTCTATTAACTGCTCTTTTTTAATAGGGATTCCCTTTTTAGCCATTGCATTTATCCACCGACATAGCAATCGTTCCTCATCAGGTGTCAAAATTGTTGGCGGGCCCATTTTTCGTTGAATGGGATGTCTCATTTTTATTTTATTAATCATTGTAGAATGGGGGATGTTATATTTGCGGCACGTTTCTCTGATTTTGTTTCCTGACTGTATTTCTTTAAGCGCTTCATAAATATCGTCCTCACTGTGTTGTATCTCTAATTTAGTTAAATAAAAGAAACATTATAATAATACATTTTTATTATGTACTTCCAATGTGAATGACATAAGATCATAGATAATCTAGACAGTAGCATAGAGTGTATAAAAGTAGTGATGTGACATACATCACATTACAACACCTCCCTCCCTAGAATTGGAACACGGCTAAATATCTAGGACTTGTCTAGGTTTAACAGTTCTACCACTTCTAGTCATATAGGGTACATTAATATTTGTGGGGAAACTCTGTTCAGTTACATGAGTTTTGTTTTTCCTATCCACTGTCTCATTGTAATCATCAACATCAATCATTAGGTTAGCATTATTATTCACTGTAGTAAATGATTTCTTCATTTGTGATGTATTGCGCCTTAAGGGCTTACAATCATTTTGTTTCATTATAATGTAGGAGCGAGGCTCCTTGGACTTACATATGATCTTAGCTTTATTCCACATCTTTCCTTCCCTAAAAACTACATTGTCTCCAGGCACATAATCTGTGACCTTCATTCTTGCTGTCTTATCAAAAGTATTCTTATACAAAGATTGTCTTAAAACTAGTTTATTAAATGCATCATTCTGCACTTTAGGTCTTAGTACATCACTATTACAGGGTAATATTCTTAACCTCCTGCTGTTTAACATCTGTGAGGGTGTTATATCTAGACCAGACAGTGGTGTGTTATTATAGTGCAATATACCTTCTCTATAATCAGAGCCATCCTCTTTACATTTTTTTAAAATCTGTTTGCAGATGTGCACTGCTTTTTCTGCCAAACCGTTACTCTTAGGGTATCTTGGGGTTGAGGTTGACAAAACAATATCTTTAGATTTAAAGTAGCATTTACATTCATATGAAGAAAATGGTACATTATCAGCAATTAGCTCTACCGGATAACCAAAACGAGTAAAGGCTTCTTGCATGGCACTAATTACAGATTTAGTAGACTTGTCTCTCAGTGGCAAAAGCTCTATCCAGTGTGAGAAGTAGTCAATAATCACTAAAAAGCATTTTCCATTAAAGTCTAGTATATCACAGCCTACTTTAGTATAGCGTTCTTTAGGTATTTTATGGGGTAACAATGGTTCATTATAGTTTTTGGAACTATACTTCTCACACGGTCTACATTTTTGTACATAGTTATGTATATCAGTTCGCATATTTGGCCAATAAAATAAAGGCTTAGCTTTGGAGATACATTTGGAAATACCACAATGACCTTTATGTAGAATATCAAGGACATAGATCTTCAGTGACATAGGTACTATGAGCCTATTTCCTACAAATAATAAACCATCCTGCATGTACATGTCATCTCTAAATTTTTCATAAATTTTGAGCTCAGCTGGTAAAGACTTTGGCCAACCATGATAGTAAAATTCTGCAATTTTGTTCAGGACTGGATCACGATTTGATTCTTTTCTAAAAATTTCTTTACGCTCATCAGACATTGGTAGATATTTTGACACCGAATGAACCATTTGCAGCATCTCACTATCATGTTCTGTTACTTTCAAACTGTTTCTCGATAACATATCAGCAAAATGAACTTCTTTGCCTGGTACATAATATACATTTAAATTATATATTAATAATTTAAGTCTAAGTCTCCTAAGCCGTGGTGATCCCACCTTGCTTATGTGCTTTGGCATTATAGCCATTATGGGCTTATGGTCAGACTGCACATCTACATCAACACCGTATATATATTTATGAAATTTTTTACATCCAAAGTAAATGGCTAAGAGTTCCTTCTCCGTTTGTCCATAATTCTGCTCTGTGCTGTTCATGGTGCGTGATGCACATGCGACAAGTCTTGGTATACCTTTGTCATCTTTTTGAAACAAACAACAACCAAGACCATTTTTTGATGCATCACACTGTAATACGATTTTCTTATTAGGGTCAAACGGCGACAGAGCTGGGGCTGAACTAACCTTAATTTTCAGTTTTTTGAAAGCCTCCTCATGGATTGGCAACCATGTAAAGTCAACATCCTTTTTGAGAACTTTGCATAATGGGGACATTAGTTCCCCCATATCTGGTACATAACGCCTTATATAACTGAAAGAACCAATAATACTTTTTAGTTGATCTTTGTTAGTTGGAGGTTCCAGATTAATTAAAGATTCAGCTCTGGATTTATCAATTGACATGCCATTAGCATTAAATGTTTGACCAACATATTTGACCTCAGTTTGCCGATATTGTAGTTTATCTTTATTGAAGACAATACCTAGTTCTTTTGCTTTCTTCATTACATTATTAAGAGAAGCATCATGCTCTTCTATTGTGCTTCCCATAACCAAGATGTCATCAGCCCAGACCATGACATTAGGAAAGCTTCCAAAATGAGTCTCCAGTACTTCTTGGAAGAGTTCAGGTGCATTCGTTAGACCATATGGTAACACTAGATACCTGTATACTCCAAACGGTGTGGCAAAACAGCATTTCCAAGAAGACTCTTCACTCAGCATTAAATGATGAAAGCCTTCAGATAAATCAAGCACTGAAAAAAACTTTTTATTTTTTAGTTTAATGGCCATGTCATCTAAGGTTGGTAACATCTTGGGTTTTTTTACAATGATTTTGTTCAAGTCAGATGGGTCCAAACATAATCTAATTTTCTTATTTGGCCGCTCAACTAATACAATTCTGTTTACACATGCTTTGTTACTTATATTCTCTACTTTTACAATAGCTTCTCTCTTTTCCAGTCTAATTCAGTTCTTAACGGCTCCAACATGGAGTGTGGGATTCTAGGCGAAGGATAACAAATTGGATCTAAAGAACATCTGGTGGGAATTTCAAAAACACCAGGCACCTTGCCAATCCCCTTAAATACTTCAACATTTTCTTGAATAAAATTTTCTTTATTGACATCAGGTACAGTTGCCTGTACATTATGCACCCTTTTTATCAACTTTAGGCTGACACAACCAGGCAAACCCAGCAGCATGGATTTACAGTCAACAATTATAAAATTCTCTAGACATTTATTGTCTCTGTATTTACACTGCAAACTGATCATGCCTAACGGTCTAACCTGGCTGCCCTCAAACGACTCAAGTTTTATATTTGTTGGCAGTAGCTTTAATTTTAAATTTTTATTAATTTTGTTAAATAAATTAACAGGCATTATACTGACATCGGCACCCGTGTCAAGCTTACATTTTATTGTGGTGTCCTCAATAATGATAACTTCAAACCACTCAGATTTTAAGCTATTTATACTTTTAGCTTCCTTGCAGTGAACAGTTTCAAAATCACTATCAGAATTTGACTCTTTATTTACTTCACGCACTTTTTTATGACTGCTGACCCTGCAACTCACTGCAAAATGATTTAACAAGCCACATTTCACACACTTTTTACCAAATGCGGGACATGAACGTGGACCATGCTCCGTTTGGCACCTCTTGCACTTGAATATATTAGAAGGTTTCTTATTGATTCTTGCGGCTTCAATGGACACAGGATTCATCGCTGATACTTGTCTTGACGCCTGCTCTTTGGTCTGGCAAAATTTTATTGCCTTATCTAGTGTAAGCTCATCAACTCTGAGTAAGGCTTCCTGTGTTCCTTTGTCATAGACAGTTTGAACTATGTGATCCCTCATCAGTTCGGTTTCCATAGTTTTATATTCACACGATTTTATCAAATGTCTGCAGTCCGTCATATATGCATCAAACGGTTCGCCCTCTTGTTGTTTGCGTTCATTAAATTTGAAGCGCTCGAAAACAATATTTGTTCGAGGATTTATATGCGCAGTGATTGCACTGACAACATTTTCATAGGTCAACTCGGTTTCAGCGATAGGGATTGTTGACACGACTCTAGCGGCTTCCGGCCCCATCATGTTTCGCAACAAGGATAATTTTACCGCATCTGGGCTTTTATTTTTACCCGTAACGACCAAGTAATCTTCAAAACTGCACAACCAGAACTTCCATTCTGAAGCTGCATTTTCTCTTGAAATATCTAAGTTTGGTGGCAGTTTAACCGAGACATTTTCTAATTGGGATGCACATTTGCCGGCGTCCATCTTGATATTTTGATCTTGATTTTCGTAAAAATTTTTTGTTGCAAACTTGTAAACTTAAGTTTGTGTCGAAACTTTATAAAATTCACGGTTCAATGTTTAGTTTTATCGGCTGCGCCATGTTGTATCTCTAATTTAGTTAAATAAAAGAAACATTATAATAATACATTTTTATTATGTACTTCCAATGTGAATGACATAAGATCATAGATAATCTAGACAGTAGCATAGAGTGTATAAAAGTAGTGATGTGACATACATCACATTACAACACACTGTACCGAAAGAATTTTTTTTTTGGTGGCATATTGAATCTAAAACAAGCAAAAAAAAACTCATATTTAGAGAGCTTGGTCAATCATAGGAGCTTATGTTTTGTATGCAGTAACAATGTCAAACCACTGGTCAACTAAAGGAAACAATGCGATTTACTCCATTAAAATCGATTGTTGAGTTACAAATCATATCATAGACATGAAACAGATAAAAAAATGCAAAAAAAAGTAGTACTTCAGTGAGCTAGTCGTTGACCAACTGGTCAACCACAGGAACACTTAATCAAATCATGTACCTTTTGTTAACCAGTTAAATAACTCATGAAATATATTATTTGCACCTCAAATTCATTAAAATCCCCAAAATAAACATAAAATCATTACAAAAATCAATCATCAGAGCAAAGTACATTCAAAACAATACAAAATAAATATAAAATATTCTTACCTCGTCAAAACTCGTTCATTATTGCAATGGCGGCCGAATGGCAACTGTCGGCGACAAGTAAAAATAAAACGAAATTGTAGGATTCACTGTTTGTCTCTTTCTAGCCGTAATGTGATTAGTTGATTTGTATTAGTAACGACAACATATAGCCAACATTAAATGAAACACATAGTGGCGGGAAATCTTAATATTGACACTCAATGCCGCAAATGGTCAACAACCGGTGCCTGGTCAACTATAGGCTCAACCACCCTAACTCTTTATCTAAATTAATAAAGAAATGTAATAAATAAAAAAATAAACCTATATTACATGTATCATTTATAAAGCATTACATGTAATGTAAATTGGACCGTGCGACTTGAACCGCTACCCGGATTCCTCAGGAATTTATTCAAGTTTTATTAGGTGTCACGTGATCTACCTTAATTCTTCAAAATTAGTGAATTGTCTAGGCGCGACAAAACATACCTAATTCCGCGCGACTTAGTTCCCCTGAGGGGCATATCCTAGGTAGTTTCGGTGACCACTCCGAAATTTTGAATGAAAACTGATTTTCCGATAGACAATCTTAACATCGACCCATCAGCTAATGTCTTTTCATTGCTGGATACATTTAACGGCTAATTCCTTCAGGTGGTCCACCTGTCTCGAGAACGACGCCCACTGCGCGGTACATGATTTCCATTCAAGAATACCAAAATGTTAAACTAAACCATTCAATAACACATGGAATTCAATGATGGACATTGAAAAAATTGATAATTAATTCCCAATTGTATGTGGAATTATTAGTGATGATGTAATGAAGTCAAATTTAGTGTAAGCAGTCTGCGAGTCATTGCAAGCCGTTACAAATAAAAAATCAAGGCTGTAGTTTTTCCTGCAGCACATGCTGAGTTGGACGGGGGCAATACACACCTTTGTGTTATGAGTTGGACGGGGACAATACACACCTTTGTGTTATGAGTTGAACGGGGACAATACACACCTTTGTGTTATGAGTTGGACGGGGACAATACACACCTTTGTGTTATGAGTTGGACGGGGACAATACACATCTTTTTTGAATCACTGGGGGGTTTGGGGCCATAATCTACCGCGGGGCCACGCGATACGCAAACTCCAGTTTTTTTTTTATTTCTCGAGCATGATGCGGGTTTCCTTAGTTAAATTTTGTTATTAAAATAGTGAGTCACTACACACTATTAATAATAGCACTTTTAGGCAACTCTTACCTGATACAAGTAAATTTCTTTCTTTTCTTGAATCAAATAAATGATTTGAGTCCCTTACAGATCCTGGGAGGTGAGCTCGACCACATACCGGAAGCGGCTTTCTACATGGTTGGCACTATTGAGGATGTAATTGCCAAGTCGCAGCAACTTGCCAAAGGAACGTAGAGATTTTAACAAAGAGCTGTGTTTAATGAGATATATAACAAAAAAGTTTTGTATTCCCTAAATCACGACTTTCAAATTTGGGGAAAGAAAATCACTACATTTTTACTAAGGACGACTGATTGAATTCAAAACAACAGTATTATACAAGGTGTCACTAATATAACGCAATAGTTGAAAATAACTTTTTCACTATCGAGGGTAGAATTGATTCTACCACCAGTTTCTAGAATAGGTTTTTTTTTTTCATAACTTATTGTTCATTTTTAATATGTCTTTTACACTACGCGCAGTTACGCAAAACAAATACATACACGCATTGCAACAGTCAGATCACTATCGTATACTAAGTAACGAGCGCGCTTTTTCTCGTAGATAGAATAACAAGACTTTATATGTTTGTAGCTCTAGATTTATCCACTAAAATAATTTTATTGTTGGCTCGAACGGTTTTTCTATTAAATTAGTTGAGTTTTTTTTTATAGAAATAAGGCGACACACGATCATACAGTCCACCTGATGGTAAGTGGATAATGTCGCCCGTGGAAACCCGTGGTACATGCGAACATCAGTCCAGAACGACATACTTTGGCATCCTCGGATGCGCTGCCTACCTTTGTTAATGTAGGAATGGATTTGGAGAAAGGGTTGGGAAAATGGGAAAGGATGGGATAGGATGGGAATGGTCTCTGGCATATCTCACTCACTACCGAAACATGTGCGTACATTGGGGAATATGACAAAGTGGGAAATGCAGTACATTTCAAGGTAGTCTTCTGTGAGAGAGGGGTGACGAGGCCAGCCGAGTGTGACCTACGACTGTTGGATTGCAGCGTGCACCCTCCCCCCATATACGTGTTTCAAATCTTGCCTTATTTCGGTGACACGCTAATCTCTGTTAAGTTCATAGATGTGAGCTAATCCGGTTCAAGCCATTAAATTACCTCAATGAAGAGAATGTTTTATATTCTGTAATTTATTTGAAAATAAATTATATTATAGTTCTTAGTAGTTTTATTTCTCCTTTAGTTTTTCGCCAAAATTGTATAATGTATACCGACTCCGCGCGCGAGCTCCGGACCCCCGGGGCATGAGGAGCGGGGACCGCCTCGCCCCAATCGTATCCGCCGCGTCACCCCTTCGCGCTTTATAGTCGCGAGTGTTAAGCTCCACGTTATCCATGCATTTATAGTTTATGTCAAATATGACGACACGTCGGACTCATTCGTGTCAATTATTATTAACTATAATTCAGATAAGGACTCATATAATTAGTATAAGTATGTACAGATACATTATGAAAACACTGGCCATCGGCTAATCCGGAAACATCCGAACGCGTCATCCACGGCCATGGAATAAAGTATCTATCTCGTAATAAAGTACCTATGCAATTGGAAGTACGGTAATTAACAGACGTGGATGACGCGTTCGGATGTTTCCGCATATGCCGATGGCCAGTGTTTTCGTATTGTATCTGTAATTAAATTTTATGTATTTTTGGAACCAAGTTCCTTTTACGCGGTTTGCGGTAGGTGTGATTCGAGAGACAATGTAACGTCACGTAAGATTTTTATCCCCTCCATACGACATTCTCTTTCTTTGTATGTGTGTGTGCGTGCGAGTATCGAGAGCGAGACTCGAGCAGAATAACCGACGTGCAGACTAGTGTGTGGCCGGTTGTATAACCTAAATTTTTTATTTGATTCCTTATTTTACTGTAAAATATGATCAAAATAAAAAAACAATACATGAACTATACAGATTTTATTTTGAATTACATTCAGAGTTTAAAAAAAATGTGTGAGGATGTTCGTTCCTGACGGGGTGGGGTGGGGGGGGGGGGATCCCACCGCACACGTTTTTTATTTCTATTAGGACTCGTGCCATTTACAATTCAATTCATTCTTTACTAAGAATTCTTTGCTGTGTGGTACTCTCCACAACCACAAGCAGATACCTAAATAGAGAATTAATATTTATTATTTATTTCGTAATATTTATTTGTTCACTATCGATGATAGTCTAATTAATACTCTTTTATCGATAACTTTATCGAATAACGTAAGGCAACAACACTAGTCTTATGCATGAACATTACCGTGCGGACAGTAGGAGAGATAAATGAAACGCCGACTGAAATTTGTATTTTATTATTTTTAACAACTGTCACATATTTAGGTAAAAAAAAAAGTGAAAAATGATGCTTGATGTCTCACACTGTGGGGAGCTCAAAATGAGCCTTTAAAGGGTGTATCCCTTAGGGTCGTATCCCTTCCCGGCCACTTTGTCATCTATCCAGTTACGTAGGTTGCCGACGTCCACGTACACGCCGGGTGTGCCGTCCTCGCCGCAGCCGATGCCCCACGCGACGATGCCGTGTTGAACGTAACGCTCCTTATCGTACTGGAAACAAGGTTGAACATTGAGCCGTATACTCGTACATTCATTTTTAATCAGTCTACGAACTGTTTAGCGACAATAAATGAGGACCCCAGAGGTCAAGGGGTCTAAGTGACATTTTCGAAAGAATTGAGTTAGATGCAGTAACAGACTGTTAAAATACTATTCTTTCTAGTGGTGAGGAGATCCAAGTGATTTCCCCGACAGGTGCTGCTACCTAGTGTGTTGCCCCTTCACCACTAGTAGTGTATGCTAACACTGCTCCACAGGTAACACGTAGCACAGGTGAAAATGTTACGTAAAATGTAACACAGGTGATTTTAATAATCTATTGTTAGTACTAATTAGAAGCAAATGGCCAAAGTGTTGGCCTAAAATGGTCAAAACAAAAAAAAAAAAAAAACTTTCCCTCTTACAAAATTTTGTTGACTTTTGGTTCAATTATCTCAAAACATAAATTTTGTCACTTAGACCCCTTTACCTCTGGGGTCCTCAAATAAACGCATCAAGTTACCAAGTCGGGGCAGACCAGGGGCGATCCGCCGTCACCCTTGCACGTGTCCTGGCCGGGCACGCCGCCCGCGCACATGAACGACGTGTGCAGCATGAAGTGGCCGCCCAGGCGCGTCTTGCGCAGGGCCGACTGACACGTGTTCCGGTCTACCGCAGGAAGTTCCACCTGGCAATGGGAGAGAATACAATACATACATAAAGCTCGGTTTACACAAGGAGAGTTTCTCGGAACGGTTCCGGCGAGAATATCGTATGCGATTCTCGTATGCGATCAAACTACTTGCAATTTTCGTCTACAACTGTTCATCATTTCAGCCCTTGGACGTCCACTGCTGGACATAGGCCTCCCCCATTGTCCGCCATTTAGACCTATCGGCAGCGACCTGCATCCAGCGGGTGCCCGCAACCTTTATGAGGTCGTCTGTCCATCTAGCAGATGGACGTCCTCGGCTTCGTCCGCCGGTACGTGGTCTCCATTCGAGAACCCTTCTGCCCCATCGGCCATCGGTTCTTCGAGCTATGTGCCCTGCCCACTGCCACTTCAGCTTGCTAACCCGAGAGGCTATGTCGGTGACTTTAGTTCGTCTACGGATCTCCTCATTCCTGATTCGATCACGTAGGGCAACCCCGAGCATAGCCCTCTCCATAGCGCGCTGTGCGACAGTGAGCTTATTTATGAGGCCCATAGTCAGAGACCACGTCTCGTACAACTGTTCACATGATGATAAAAACTCGATGGTAACAGGGATAACGGTAATTATCAGCCACTAGTGGTAATTATTAGTAATTATAACGTCCCACTGCAGGGCGCAAGATTCCACTAGCTAGTGTATCACTGGGAGGTTTCGGACCGTAATCCACCACACCGGGCCCTCAGTGCAGATTGGTGGACCACAAACTCCAGATTTTTTTTTTTGTATATTACAGAGCATGCGGTTTTGTTCACACATTTAAATGACGCAAATTAGTCCTTGAAATAATTATCTACACATGAGGCGTCTTTCTGTAAAACTCCGTGTATACATTAAAAAATTGATATATCGTATGTTATCTTACCTTCTTCAATATGACTTGGTAGCGTCCCTCCTTCCCAAATTTGTCCTTACCCCACCCGGAGGCGAGGCAGGGGGTGCCGCCCGGCACCCTCTCACCCTGAGGGGGCAGACACGCCAGCCCTATGTTAGGGGTGGTTAGCTCTATGGGGGTGGCCAGGAAGAGTAACGCGATGTCGTAGAACAGATTTCCTGAAAAAGAAGAGGAAGTTAACGTTTCATGTGCCGCGTGGTGAGGCGACTGAGAGATCCACCACGAGCCTCGAGGAACTACACCACCGCTGAAAGAGTCGTTTGGTCGACCATACGATGGCTTGTTTTGTAAAAAAGAAAGAAAGATTTTTATTTTCTTTAGGAAAGACAATCAAGGAAAATCCTCATGGACGCCTGGGAATGGGGCCCAGGTAGTGCCGGACTCGTACCGTCTAAAAAAACTTTGATTTGTCTTAACATCGTGAATGTCTAAATTCTCGTGGCCTTAGTGGCCTTTCAAAAGTCACAAGGGTTGAAAAAGAAAGAAAGATAATATATTTGTTCGTTATCGCAAACACCACAATTACGTATGTACCAGTGGATACATTAAATAAACATATGAAATATCTATACATATTGCGTGTGGCGACAAACTAAATGGAAGTGTATCAGCAGACGCTGCAGATAATCCACAGCACTGATATTCTGCCAGCACGCTACAAATACACATACAATACACACATACACATATTCACGGACAGAAAAAGAAGTAGAGAAATAAAAATATACTCATTAGTGATATTACAAGTGGATGCGATACAGAAAAAAAAATACAAGAGATTGCTATCCATACAATTTTCAGACAAAATGTTACGGCTATGTTTAAATATATGTACGTATTCATCATTACGTAAAATAATTGTAATTAGATAAATAAAAATCAAGGCATTTAACAAAAAAAATCCGATCACCTCGTATGAATGCATCCCCTCCTGCTTTGTCAACAAATAATTTAATGCAAGTTGTTTGTAAAATGTTAGTTTGCTGCTGCAAAAATTATGCCAAGGAATCTGCATTGTTTTTACACTACTCGTACTTTTGTATCTCGTCACTTTTTTTTGTATGGACGGAAGCCGAAGACGAGTATACCTGATGGTAAGTGGATACTGTCGCCCGTAGACATCCGCGATACATACCGACATTAGTCCAAAATGACAAACGTTGGCACGCCCCCGGATGCATTTGGAGGTATAGAAATGGATTTGGAGGAAGGGTTGGGAAAATGGGGAGCGATAGGATGGGAATGGGCTCTGGCACATCTCACTCACTACCGTAACACGTACGTACATTAGGGAAATAAGATAAAGTGGGAAATTCAATACATTTCAAGGTAGTGTTCTGTAAGAGAGAGGGAAGCGGCTGTTGAATGGCAGCGTGCACTCTCCCGCTCCCACTTATCAAACAATAAATCTTATCTTAAAACAAAAGACATCTCGCAAAAAGCGGAACACGTGGATATACTCGAGCGGATTTGGCTCTTACCTTTATTAAAGTCCTTGTGTATCACAATATCCTTCACATCCCTGTCCTGGTACGGGTATATCTCGTTCTTGGTTTGCGTGTCCCACTCGCCGGCCCTCACCTTCAACGCTGCCTTGTCGGCGACGTAGTGCGCGGCCGTGAGCACCACGCCGGGGTGGATGAGGGAGCCTCCACCCACGTAGATGTTCAACTTCTGACCGTCGGGCTCTTCTTCATTCACTGGTTCTATTCTAAAGTAGATATTTAATATACATCGATATAGGAATAGAGTAGATGATACATTCGTACGTTCTTATCAAAGAAACCTGATTGGACATTTCTAAGGGGTGGGGCTGGGGGGAGGGAGGGGGGGGGGGGGTGGTGAAGCAGATGAGGAGGGATCCATGAAAAGGTCAAATTTGAAACTTAAATACTGAAACTACACATGAATTAAACAATTGAAGAGCTAGTGAACATGGAACAGTGTTAGACTGTAACGTGGCCGCTCTAGAGTGCTCGTGTAACATATCTAGTATGTTTTGTCAATCGATGCACGAAATAAAAAAAAAAGGAAGAAACAGTTTCAAGTTCTTCGTGCGGAAATTTCTTCAAGCAGATCGCAGACAGAGTACACTGAGAGGGCTCGGCGCAAACGACGCGCGTACAACCCACCCGGAAATTAGCAATGAATTATAAAAAAGGAAATCTATTGTAAGGAAAGCTGGTAGGATTTTCAGGTTTTGCGTGAATTCAGTGACGACAGTGTGACATTATAAAATAAACGCAATTGTAGGACAGAATAAGTTGACGGGTTATATTTAAACAGAAACACAAACAGAACATCATAAATATCAATTTGCAAATAATCTGATCTCATAGCAATTAAACAACTTTGAACGGTTTAAATCGCGTATATTTGACATTATTTATATCCCGACGTTTCGAACACTTTGCAGTGGACGTGGTCACGGGGTGACTAATTGATTTTATTTGTCACTTGAGTTATTAAGAAATCATTTGGACTACCGTCTATGATTAAAAATCATAGACTATGATTAATGATTAAATGATATTCTATGATTAAAAAAATCCAGACGGTAGTCCAAATGATTTCTTAATAACTCAAGTGACAAATAAAATCAATTAGTCACCCCGTGACCACGTCCACTGCAAAGTGTTCGAAACGTCGGGATATAAATAATGTCAAATATACGCGATTTAAACCGTTCAAAGTTGTTTAATTGCTATGTATAGTAATCGCGAAAACCTAAGAAAATCTGATCTCACTTGAGTATGGCGACCATCCAGGAGAATTCTCCGAACTTGGCCTCGTTGTCGTTGTCACCAGTGGTCCGCATACCTACACCCTTGGAGTTACGCCATCCGCACCCGGTGCGCTGGAATGTTGAAGTTTAGTATAAAGTATAGCACATACTAAATTGTTATTGAATTAAGTGTACCTTTGAAAAATGTAAAATTTGATTTGTCGTTTTTGAGGGGGAGAGTGCACGCTGCAATCCAACAGCCGCTGGACGCGCTCGACTGGCCACGTTACCCCCTCTCTCACAGAAGACTACCTTGTAATGTACTGCATTTTCCACTTTAACTTATTTCCCTAATGTACGTCCGCGTTTCGGTAGTGAGTGAGATGTGCCGGAGACCATTCCCATCCTATCCCTCCCCATTTTCCCAACCCTTTCTCCAAATTCATTTCTGTATCTCCAAAGGATTAATGTCATTGGATGCCTATGGGCGACAGTATCCACTTACCATCAGGTGGACTATATGCTAATGTGGCGCCTTCGTCCATAAAAAAAAAAAAATATGTTGTCTGATTTTCCAATTTAATAAATAATCTTAAAAATATGTTTTTTTGTTACTTTTTCTTAAAAACCAGAATAGAATAGAATATTTGTATTTGTCTTAAGTTAACTCTAAATTGGGATATCTTTTCTTCCCGTCAGCCGATTTCGATAAAACAAAGCCTATTCGAAGCGCCAAGCTAAGCTTAATTAACCTGTGGAAACCCCATGCAAATTCGTCCAGTAATATTGGAGATTAACGTGTTCGAACAGACAGACAGACAAAAATTTTCAAAATCGCCTATTTGTATTCTGATACTCTTCCTTCACCGCCCCTAATCAGTTTTGGTAAATATGTTCAATGTACAGACACGCTGCTTCTACAGTTTTATTATATGTATAGATTAGGTAGTATTTACCGATTACAAAGTTAAGAAGTTTTAAAAATTACAAAGACTCATATTAACACATTATCATATTTTAATACAATTAGTACAAGAATAATATTATAAATGTCAGATTATTAATTTATTTTATCTGCATAAACTCGTTTATGTGCATCGGATGGAAAAATATATGTTTGTTTAAACATAATGTTAAAACAACAAAATTTTAACCATAGTCAATAATATTACGGCCGCGTTATTATATAGGCCTTGTGTAATTTTATGGAAACAAAAAGAAGGTTAAAAAAAATTGATAAAAAAAAAATATTTTGGATTAATTACTGGACGACTTGCTTTTTGGACGATATGCTCCTAAAGGCGTTGAAACTTGGATAAGGATAAGCCCCCTTGGATAAGGCGACGATCGATACAAACATTCAATGCACATTCCGCCCTGCTCATTCTTCATCATCCACTTAAATACTGCAGTCCAGGAGGCACTGATTGTGGATATATATTTCATCATCCACTTAAATACTGCAGTCCACGAGGCACTGATTGTATATATTTCTTGAAAGTACGCAGTAGAGCAAATAGGTACACTGTGATCTATGGTATAATAAACCAGAATAGATTAAATAGATGGTATTACCCCGAGCAGGTAGTGTTCCGGCGTTTTAGGGAAGCGAATCCGGACAATAAAAACCCTTATAATGATAGATAGTTATTTCAGTAGGTAGGTATATATTTAAAACTAAATAAACTAAATAATAAAGTAAATAAAACAAAAAAATGATAATTCACAAATGTCGCCAAAACAAAAAGAATTCCAAACATTCATTTTATAATAACGAATTACGTCATATGACAAACGCCACACTAATTTTAAATTAAATTGCCCCAACTTTTTAGTCACTTTTCGATATTCGATAAAAAACAACAATGACCCAAGGTCAACTGACTGACCTGTCGGACGTGCGCTTAATTCCGCTACAGGTCGAACGAATCATGAATGTATAAATGCAATGTCATTAAAGCGTTGGGAGGGGATTCCTCCATGTTTAGCTTCCGTGATAAATTCAAGGAAATCCAATAAGATGATTGATAGACAGTTACGGATTCAGAAGAACATTGCGTATTTTTGGTGCAGATAGGAGTCTTGTTTAACAGAAGAGTGGATTTTTGACAGGAACTCGAGAATTGAAGGTCGTTTGTTTGATTATGTACCTACTATAAAAAATGTGTATTGTGAGTTTTGTGTCAGTCTATTAAGTGCTTCATGTTTGTGCGTAGATAATGTTTGTGCGACTAACGCTACTAGGAACATGTGGGCCTTCTCCAAATGTCCCCACTTCGAGCGATGGTAGCTCTTTGTAATCCACTGGGCTCCAGCCGTAGTCTTCAAATCATCGGATCATCTTGCCGGGGGTCGACCAACGCCTCCTTTACCTATCCGCAGTCTCCACACTAGGATCCTATGTGACCAGCGATTATTATTCACCTTACTACACTCTAATTATTTTTGTGTTGACTTTTGATATCACTCTAAAAATCAATTGTAAAATATTCTTACGTTAAGTTCGACAGGCTTCGGATTGGGTAGGATGGGGTTGTCGGGCTCTCGCTTGTCCTTGGCCAGGCAGCACGCGTCGAGGTAGGACTCGCAGGGACCATCTTGTATTCTGTAATTAGACAGTTTAAGTGTTCTCATTTATTAATTTATAATTTTCACAAATACTTACATAATTCAAAAATCTAAGTGCTACGTTTCTGAATTCAGAAATATACCTAAAGCTATGTTTCTAAATTCAGAAATATAGCTGCCAGCTACGTTTCTGAATTCAGAAATATAGCTACGAGCTACGTTTTTGAATTCTGAAATATGGTTAACAGCTACGTTTCTGAATTCCGAAATATGGCTAAGAGCTATGTTTCTGAATTCTAAAATATGGCTAAGAGCTATGTTTCTAAATTCAGAAATATAGCTACCAGCTACGTTTCTGAATTCAGAAATATAGCTACGAGCTACGTTTTTGAATTCTGAAATATGGTTAACAGCTACGTTTCTGAATTCCGAAATATGGCTAAGAGCTATGTTTCTGAATTCTAAAATATGGCTAAGAGCTATGTTTCTAAATTCAGAAATATAGCTACCAGCTACGTTTCTGAATTCAGAAATATAGCTACGAGCTACGTTTTTGAATTCTGAAATATGGTTAACAGCTACGTTTCTGAATTCAGAAATATAGCTACGAGCTACGTTTTTGAATTCTGAAATATGGTTAACAGCTACGTTTCTGAATTCAGAAATATAGCTACGAGCTACGTTTCTGAATTCAGAAATATGGCTAAGAGCTATGTTTCTGAATTCAGAAATATAGCTACCAGCTACGTTTCTGAATTCAGAAATATAGCTACGAGCTACGTTTTTGAATTCTGAAATATGGTTAACAGCTACGTTTCTGAATTCAGAAATATAGCTACGAGCTACGTTTTTGAATTCTGAAATATGGTTAACAGCTACGTTTCTGAATTCAGAAATATAGCTACGAGCTACGTTTTTGAATTCTGAAATATGGTTAACAGCTACGTTTCTGAATTCAGAAATATAGCTACGAGCTACGTTTCTGAATTCCGAAATATGGCTAAGAGCTATGTTTCTGAATTCTGAAATATGGCTAAGAGCTATGTTTCTGAATTCTGAAATATGGCTAAGAGCTACATTTCTGAATTCCGAAATATAGCTAAGAGCTACGTTTCTGAATTCAGAAACGTAGCTATATAATAATTAAGAGCTACATTACCGAATTCAGCGATATACCCAAAGATACATTTCTGAATTCAGTAATATACGGATTATTCAGACGGATTTTAATTAAACTTGGCATAATTCTAGCTTACGTCCTTATTGTAGTTTTTAGTGTTTGTCCTTGCAACGCAGCCTATGACTATATGTTTTTATTGCCTGTCTTCTTCCTTCTTACCTCTGCTGTTAGTGTAGTGTTCTTTGTTGGAATGTTTCTTAGTGTTGTGAATATTTTCGATTATAAAGTTATCGCAGATAGGTACAACACGTTTGGAATTAAATCATAGTTGAAATTAATCCACCAAACCATCTGCGTACAATACCACCTACTATGATGCATCATATCCTGTTCACAACGATCACAGTCCTGAATTAACATTTCGGATAATTTTTTATCTATATACATATGTTTAAAGTTTCCGCGGGAATCATTATCAAGACAGCACGTAATATCCGTCGGAGGATCATTGGCATCAAATAAAAACTATTGAATGAATTTGAATAAAACTTAGTACAGACTTTTTTTCCAAAACCATTCAGGGCTCGCGAGAATCATCAAGAAATTCACGTAAGCGGTGCTATGGAAGTATGAGGTAAGGTGTTAATTTCATACCACTATATGCACTATTCGATAGGTACCAATATTATTAAGGGGTGGGACGGAATAGGTTGGGATTAGTTGGGGTGGGATAAGTATATTACTTCGATATCAGCTTGTCGTCCCGCTGTAAGGCATAGACTCCCTCTTATACTCACGAGAGAAGTTCAGGCCATAATTTCCCTCGCAAACGCAAAGCAGATTAATAACACATGTCAAGCAAGCCTTCATGTGAATGAAAATACATGTGGGTTTTTTCACAATTCACGATGATATGAAACGTCGTGACCTCCACCACCCATGTATTTATTTCTTCATCACCAAAAATATGTTCACAATGCAAAGATCTTTGGCTTTTAATGAGAAAACTGCCACGCGGAGTTGTAGAAGACGTCATTGGTGTGATTTCAGATACAGTTGAATTGAATCATTCTGTTAAGTTTTTACCCATGTTGGTGCGATAAGAGTTAGACCTGAACTGAAGTGCTACTACAACGTTGAAATATCGGCGAGCCTGTCGTTTGGAATTCACTGAGGTTCATTGTCGACACTAGCGACTCAAGGATGTTGACGGCGAGAGACGAAACTAATAGGTACTTGACATTTTTTGCATGAAATTGATATTCTCTATGCTCTAACATCCAGACAACTACGTAACATTTAACAACGATGAAACGTTGATTCGAGAATCGATCTACAGTTACATTTTTCTTTCAGACCTGATGCTACTACTACCATTACTACTGCTGATGCTGCTGTACCAATTTCTTATGGTTATAAAGTCCGAATCGTGGGAGATGCGCGTATTTCTGGGACGTGTACGACCCAACACAGGTTTGTCATCCGGTAATTCTAACAGTCGTCTCTGAAGGTGTCAGGGGGTCGCGAGCAGCCTTGTGAAGTTCGTCTCCACACCATACGCCGGTGTTCAATATTCCACCGCACTCCCGCTCTTTCAGTTCGCACTGCGTCAGCACGTTCCCGTCCTCACGATTTTACAAAACTACAGGTGACCCCGGAATACCCTACCTTGCCATACCACTGCCTTGTGTTTTTTCACTGTTGGATTTATTAACCAAAGCTTGCCACCGCACAGGATTTTCCATTCTTCTCATCCAGCCCCTTTTAGCAATTTTCGTCAAGCGATCTGTCCACTTGGCTGGCGTACGTACCAAACTACCATTTTGGATATGTGTTCCCCAGTCAACAGCTGCGCTAATCCATCGGTAGTCAGTCCTGCGACAAATATTGGTGTCTGTTGCAAGAGTGGCATCAGTCTTCGATTCACATTTGTTACTTTGAACCCCGGGAAATTCAATGGTCAGATCATTATGTTTGTAAGTATTGATTTTTTAATTATCATTAGACGCAACGCAAGTACAACACGCACCCTTAAATTATAACATCAGCTTTGTCAGCGCATCCAACAGCGGCACGTGTAACAATACACGTTGACTACAGAGTCGTGTAATGTATATTGAATTGGCTACTCTCGAATTGGCTGACTAGAAAACTAGTTGTCAAGGAAAATCCAGTCCATCATACTGTTAGTTAGAGCCGATTTTTGAAAAGAAAGTGTTTTTATAAAATTATTATTGACGACAGAATAGTCCAATCGGTAGTGATCCTGTCTTCTGTGTAATAGGTGCCGAGTTTGATTCCCGGTCGGAAATTCATTAAAGAGAAATGTTTGTACGCGTCTGGTTGTTCTGCGTTTATCTTTGTACGTGTCTCTGGACCCACGACACGGTATCATAGTGAGCTACTACTGAATGTGGAAAAGATATCTCTTATTCCAATTTCTTAACTAGCGCTCCTTCAACGATTTAGTCCGAATAACCGTTAGTAAGGCCTTGGTAAGGTGGGGGAAATTAGCCTGCCTGATGTAATTTGGCCTGAAAATCACTCGTGTGTGTGAACCCCCTGATAGTTACCTCCCTCACCTATGTCCCAGATAGGAGTGCCTCTCCTCGTCCATGGCACGTCTTAGACGACCCAATCACTGCTGCCAATGCAGTTCTTACACTACACTCACAGACTACACAGATACACCGCCCCCGCCGGCGGAGACGTGGACGCCCCCCTCGCTACACCGTCAACACACATCGGCCCTCAGCCAACACTTTTACCAGGTACCGGCACGTGCCTGGGCGCTTCCCGCCGACTCGCGATCCCGCGGTATCCCCCCAATGCAACGCCCTATGCAACGCGGGGGAGCCCTTAGGCTCGTTGCAACACACATTTCGTTCCTGGCTGAGCGCCTTCTGCGCTCGCCCTAAATTAAATAAGTCCAGTGACTCTTGAAAGGCCACTAAGGCCACAAGAATTTACAATTCCGAAAAAAAAAAATCGTGTTTGTATGAGGAGTCCTGATATATTTGCCCTGGTATATATATATATATATATATATATATATATATATAAGTATATATTTGCTATATTTGTCCAGCAGTGAAACGTAAAGGTTGATATGAAAAATATTTAAAAGTTATGCATTATATCAATAACGTTGGTTAAACCAAAAAATAATCTTACCTAATGTCAATGATGCCGACCCCGTCATCAATGATGGTATTGTTGCCATCACACAGGTAGTATCTCACACATTCTCCATTCTCACCGCTGTCCGTGGCACATGTTTCAACGGTGGCCTCTGAAATAGAAAAAGACACATCCACGATTTTTTCACTAAAATATTGCAAATCGACATAGGGCTATATTTGGAGAGTTGTTAATTAATAGTTCATGTCTCGGATTGACATATAGTCGTACATTTTTTTTAAAGATGTAAAGAAAATATATTTCTTTTATCTGAATTTTGCCGCGCTCCGCGCTGTCGGTAACACTATCATAGTGTCGGTAAAACAGTGTAGACGTCAAGTGAAGAGAATCGTGCTGACTGTCAAATTGTAGTTAAACATAAATAAGAGTATTGTAAAGATTGTATTGTAAGGATAAATAATAGATGTTAAAAAGGATTGAAGAATAAACTTTATATGTCGTTTCTTTGTATATCGAAGCAACACCACATAAGTTTGTTTCATTTGACAATCCTTTTAAAGAGAAAATAATCGACCTTATAAAACGACATATAAAGTTTATTCTTCAATATAATTCAATATTGAATATAATCGACCTTAAAAAGATATACTTAGAAAACCCGCGGGAATCATTGCAAAGTCCACGCGAATGAAGTCGCGATCACCAATTAGTATAATAATAATGGCAGACACCCGAAACAGACAGACCATCACCATAGATAGACAATAGACAATCTATTAAAATTATAAGTGAACTTTATAAGATTCTCTGAGACCCTATAAACATACCGGTAGAAGAATTAGGCAGCTTTGTTGTAGTTGTTCCTGCAGTTGCTGGCTTTTGGTTCTGGTTGGTCCGGTCCTGGTTAACTTGGTTCTGGGTCGGTGGTGGGGGGAAGACCTGGGCGAAGATGGACTCCAGGTCACCGTCATTCATGCTTTGCGCAGCTGCTGTCGCCAGCAGCAGGAGAAGTGGTAGTTTGTACATCTGGAAAGAGGAGACGGTGATGAAACGTTCGTTATTAGGCCTAACCTGTGGAATACCAATAATGGATTCTTGGATTGTGCTATAAGCTATTGTATATTTGATACATTATAGGCTTATATTGATAATTACCATTATATTGATTATTGATACATATAATTGTATTGATAAATTGGCTACAGGTATTGACCATTGATATATGTGATAACTGATATTTGATTGACATTGATATTTGACAAATAACATTTGATATAGTCGACTTCCCGCGGTTTGTTGGCCGAAATTAGAAATAAAGGTCGAATTTTCCGTTGATTATTATATAAACTGTGCTGTGGGATCTGTGGTTTAGTAAACTTCAAAGTGTGTCATATTTGTGGGTAATGTTTGTGATAATCAAATAAAAGTTTGTCGTGTGCGTCCAAGGAGTCTTCTTCTGTCCTCAGTAAACTTACTATCATTTTACTGAGCGACTCCTGACTTACTGCAACGGGACTGGACATTGACGTTTTGAATTGTTTTT
Organism: Sesia apiformis; assembly: GCA_914767545.1. Taxonomy (NCBI): domain Eukaryota; kingdom Metazoa; phylum Arthropoda; class Insecta; order Lepidoptera; family Sesiidae; genus Sesia; species Sesia apiformis. The sequence continues at coordinate 3,108,956 of OU611975.1, forward strand.
ATTATAAAATTGTTATTTTGGGAGAAACCCGACACAGGCACAATGTGCTAATTGCGCTATTGCCATATAAGAAAAGAGAACGATATTACACGTACATTTGACAGTCTCTTTCTCTTCTATAAGAAACGTGTTACGATTTGAATTCTTGTTCGCACGACTTGTTAATCTATGCAGCTATATGTGTCAATTCAAGTTTAAGGTTTTTAACCTATTCCGTTTTCTTGATAAACATTAAGTAGGTACTTCATAAATAATTATTCAACTTAACACGCAATTATTAACCGTATGCCAATTGTATTAAGGTTTACATATCACTAAATTTTAATAGCGTTGTAATTTATTAAAACTGGATTCGTATTTTGCAAGGTTTTAGTATTACATTTTTCCTGTTGCTGTAACAAGAATGTTGTCTTGTTTGATAGTCTGAGTTCATCGAACAAACCAGCGTTGAATATGTCTGCTTACGATTCCCTGTACGGTATGTCCAGAATAGTGGGAAAAGAGTAGGTATTTAACCCTGTTCAATATAGTATTGAAACGTTGTAAGCGCATTTACAACGAGTCTCGCCCAGCTCTCGCTCTCCTTCCAAGGAATGCGTATGTGCTCTTACCAATATAATTATAATTTATTGTTAAAAATGAGTATTAGTATCAAGTGATTAAATCATATATATATGTTCTCATACCTTCAACACAAGATTTTCTTTACATACCAACTCAAATACGCTGCAAACTCTTTAACGACAAATAATTACCAACATGAACGAGCTGCAAAAAATACCTACTGAATAGGTATCGAATCGATGGCAGCAAATTTATACATGCGTCAGGAAAGTAAGGGTTGTATTTATATGTAGGTACAGCAAAAAAAAAAATCCTAAATGGGCGGCAAATCCTGACCAACAAAAGAAACTACTTTTGAATAAATGAATATATGATAAATGTCAACACAAAGCCGACGCGCGGGACTCCACAGTTATATCTCAAAGAACATTAATAAGTACAATTAATGAGAAAACTGATGATTAACTTAAGTTTCCAATACTCCAGTATACAAAATAAAGACAATCTAATGATATATACCTACCTATTAGAAAAATATGGGTAGTTATATTATATTGTCATAAATGCAATCTTGTAAACGATTTTTAATAATGTTATATGTGATTCTATTTCTTGAATGTTAGGCAAATTGATAATTGCACCCCCCTTCACGTTAATTTTCTTTTACCATAATCAGTTCTAAAAGTACGTTGTTCTAACTAATGTCTGGTCCTCAGTTTAATTTTGTGTGTTCGTCGATTAAGAGTAGTGTTCAAATCAGGGTTCGTAAAAATCCGATATTTATTATAAACTAGCTGCGCCCGCGACGTCGTACGCGTGGAGTTTTAGTTTTTAAACTATAAATTAGGATATCTTCTCTCCCCGTGAGCCGATTTCGATGAAACAAAACCTATTCGAAGCGCTAAGCTAAACTTAATTAATCTGTGGAAACTCCATGAAAATCCGTTCAGTAGTTTTGGAGATTAGTGTGTTCGAACAGACAAACAGACAAAAATTTTCAAAATCGCGTTTTTGTATTCTGATACTCTTCCTCCATCGCCCCCATTCAGTTTATGGTAAATATAATATATTTAATGTACAGACACACTGATTCTACAGTTTTAATATATGTAGTAAGATATCAAAATATCCGATATAAAAATACGCGAATTTCGTTTTGTTGGGGGTTTTAATGTGTCGAAATTGTTAAATGAAACTTTGAGTTTCAGTTGATTGAGTTGAGTTAAACTTACACTAATTTATTATGAAATAAAACAAAAAATAACAGTAAAATAATAATTGCGGTAACAAGAAATTACAGTCTTTCAGATTAATAATGAGTCTACTTAAACAACATTCAATTAAATTATAATTATAATGTTTAGCGTGGTATCATCGGTGTAACAAAATGACAACAGTACCTATAATAATTTATAAGCGTGAGTTCTGACAAAATTTTAGTTTTGACGATAAATATCAATTGATATTGTTAAGTTTGTACTCTAATATTAATTTTAATTTACTTCCACCTCGATAGGGGCAGTGCCCTCCGTCTAAATCGCTCGGTGTTTTCTTTGGAGCAACCATAAATACCTTCCTGACTCCTCGGGACCTTTTTAGGAAAATGTACAAATATATATACCTAGATATAAATATCGTGATATATATCCGCTGATTTAGGTACATCAACGAAACCTGGTTAAAATTAAATGTTCTTTTTAAAAAAAAATCTCATAGTTTTATTGCCACCTAAACCTAACGAATTTTTAAATTTGCTTCCATTTTCAGTATTTCTGCGCATATAATTATTTCCATAAAATAATAGTTCTCTGCTGTCGACTTGGTGATGACATTGTATTATTAAATAGTAATTTGAAGTTATTTACTTCAGTTTTTGAGGGGAATAGTGCACGCTGCAATTCAACAGCCGCTGGGCGCGCTCGACTGGCCACGTTACCCCTCTCTCACAGAAGACTACCTTGAAATGTACTGCATTTCCCACTTTACCTTATTTCCCTAAACTTACGTGTTTCGGTAGTGAGTGAGATGTGCCAGAGCCCATTCCCATCCTATCCCTCCCCATTGTCCAAATCCATTCCTATATCTCCAAAGGGCGCATCCGGGACGTGCCAACGTTTGTCATTTTGAATTGTCATGTCATGTATCGCGGATGTATATGGGCGACAGTATCCACTTACCATCAGGTGGACTGTATGCTCGTCTGTATGCTCGTGTGTGGCATGTGACACCGTCCTGTCGGAACCACAGTTGATCGAGGTCCATATCTTCTAATTGGTGCTAAAAAAGCTCCTGTAGCATGTCCTGATACCTCTCTATGCCTACCTAAATGCCGATACCTAAAAAATGGTCCTATGATCCCGCCGAACCAAAAGCCGCACCAAACTGTAACTTTTTGAGGATGCATCCGTTTTTCATGAATCCCATGAGGATTCTCCAAGCCCCAGATACGACAATTTTGCGTATTGACGTATCCGTCAAGGTGGAAATGGGCCTCGTCTATACAGAATCGATGGAAACACAGATATTTAGGTCAGCTTACTTATCTAGCTACTAGCTACTTACTAGCTTATCGCAGCTGAACTCGTAACATAGCTTCACTCGCGGTGGACGGCGCGCTCGAAGAACTAAGTTAGGTCAGCTTACTAGCTTATCACAGCTGAACTCGTAACATAGCTTCACTCGCGGTGGACGGCGCGCTCGAAGAACTAAGTTAGGTCAGCTTACTAGCTTATCACAGCTGAACTCGTAACATAGCTTCACTCGCGGTGGACGGCGCGCTCGAAGAACTAAGTTAGGTCAGCTTACTAGCTTATCACAGCTGAACTCGTAACATAGCTTCACTCGCGGTGGACGGCGCGCTCGAAGAACTAAGTTAGGTCAGCTTACTAGCTTATCGCAGCTGAACTCGTAACATAGCTTCACTCGCGGTGGACGGCGCGCTCGAAGAACTAAGTTAGGTCAGCTTACTAGCTTATCACAGCTGAACTCGTAACATAGCTTCACTCGCGGTGGACGGCGCGCTCGAAGAACTAAGTTAGGTCAGCTTATTAGCTTATCGCAGCTGAACTCGTAACATAGCTTCACTCGCGGTGGACGGCGCGCTCCAAGAACTAAGTTAGGTCAGCTTACAAGCTTATCACAGCTGAACTCGTAACATAGCTTCACTCGCGGTGGACGGCGCGCTCCAAGAACTAAGTTAGGTCAGCTTACAAGCTTATCACAGCTGAACTCGTAACATAGCTTCACTCGCGGTGGACGGCGCGCTCCAAGAACTAAGTTAGGTCAGCTTACAAGCTTATCACAGCTGAACTCGTAACATAGCTTCACTCGCGGTGGACGGCGCGCTCGAAGAACTAAGTTTTTACATAAGAGCGCAATATAGTTCGTGCCAGTTTATGATAGTTCTTAATACTAATTCCAATAAGAATTTGTTTCAATTATCCATTTTGCATTGTATACATAGTTAAATCCGTTTTTGGCACTAAGTTTTATTTATATGTATAAATAAGTTCAAATACTGTTTTGCTGTGAATTATTTGTTCACAAAGAATTTCAATTTTTGGGTACAATTATGACTTTCTAATAAAAACCTATTTATACCTATTAAGTCCCAACAATATTAGAAGGGCGATTAATGAAATGTTTAAATATCACTTTTTTGAGGGAGTCGCAAGTCTCTGGCACCTGCGATAAGATTTAATTAATGTCTTTAAAAAAAATCATTAGTTTTATTTAACACATCTGATTATACGTATATAAAATGCTTCAGTTTCATCATTTATGATGTCATTTTACAAATATTGACCGTCGTGTCTTTTTTAAATATAAATTATAGATATAAGAATTTATAGATACCCACACATTAATAAAAATATATTAAGTCAACTAAAATAGTTATGCTATGCTCGTAGAAATAATTTTAATTAAACGTAAAACGTGTGATTAGGGTAAGTTATTTAAAAGTAACTTACCTATAGCGCTATAAAAACACAATAAAGATGAGATAATTAATAACCTTATTTACCTTTGTATTTTTTGGGAATTCAAAAACAGAACACTAATTTCATATTACGAACACAAACACACGGATCCAGTTCTATATTCCAAGTTTAAATCACTTGTTTTTTTTCCTCGTCTGACCAAGGTCAGTTTGTACGCGGCCTGTTCACACCGCGTATACAACCTCACTGGACATGTTTTGAATAGAATAGAACAAACTTGAATTGATGGCCGTATTCTTGATGATGCAATTAGGAAACTAATACGTTAAAGTATGATTTAAAAAACCGTTAATTTATTTACGAATTGGAAGCTAGTTTTGCATTTCAAGTTCCCAGGATAAAGCTGTAAAAAATAATACACAAAACTGTCATTGGATTTTCCTAGATATCTTTTGGTGTTAACGTCATGCGGATGTGGGAATTTTTTAGAAAGTCAGAACTTCCAACGTCTTTGGGGAATTCTGGAAAATTCTCATTAATTAATTGAAAAATTTGTCTGTAATGAACAATGGTTTTATTAACGGTGTTGAATTATATCTTACAGTCTAGACTTGACTTCTCAAGTAATATTAAACCTAATTGTCAATCAATTTAAATCATGTACCACTTTTTTCAATCAAATGTACTACATGTAATTCTCTAATCATCTTTTTAACATATTTATTTCGCGAAAACAGAGAAAGTATATTATCATATTACAATATAATTTAAAACTGACAACAATCAACTTAAAAATATAATGAGCCTTCATTCTAAGTAAATTATTGATTTACTCATAACTTGAACCTTCATATAAAGTTATATTTAAATAATTTCACAGCGGTGGCATTGGAATCGCTAGCGACATCGCTATGTTTATTGTCAATCTATATCGCAAATATAATACCAGAATACACCCGCGGATCGTTAACTATCTTAACGATGCAGCATCACAAATAAACGTACTATAATTAATATAATTATGCATAGCAAAACTGGTTTATATTGGTGATAGCATTAGCAAGAAGTGGCTAGTTTGCAGTCAAGGTTGACCGCGGTTAGCCAGGATGAGTTTTTATCGAATGACAATGATAAACAGGCTTGAAGCTAGACATACTTTGAAGGTACGAGGAGAAATCAAAAAGTAGTGAGAATGAGATAGCATATAATGACTATTGATAACTTAATAATTTATTTTTCTACATAGTCTCCGAGTCTCTCTACACACCGAGTCCAGCGCTTTTCCAAGGCTTCAATCCCTTTCAAAAAAAAAGTTTTGTCTTGGTCCTGCAAAAAGCTCTCCACGGCATCTATCACCTCGTTATCGTCTTCGTACCTGTTTCCCCTTAAGTATTCTTTCAATTTGGGGAACAGATAAAAATCGCTAGGCGCCAGATCTGGTGAATAAGGGGGATGGTCAACCAATTCGAAGCCAGCTTGTTGAATGGCAGCCATCGCAACTGCCGAGCTGTGCGCGGGTGCGTTGTCGTGATGAAACAGCACGCCCTTTCGAAGTTTCCCTCTCCTTTTCTCTTTGATGGTCTTCCTCAACTTGGGAATTAATGCTGCATAATATTGGCCTGTAATAGTGGTTCCACGCTCCAGGTAATCAATCAACAATATCCCTTCTGAGTCCCAAAATATTGAGGCCATAATCTTGCCAGCCGATGCCACGGCACGAAACTTCTTCGGGGTCGGTGATGATGGCCGTTTCCATTGTGAAGATTGCTGTTTTGTCTCGGGATCAAAATGATGGACCCATGTTTCGTCCGTTGTTACGAAACGAGACAAAAAGTTTTCAGAATCTTCTTGAAACTTGTCCAACAATGTCTTCGAAATGTCAAGTCGATTTTGTTTCTGACTGTCTGTTAACATTCTCGGCACCCATCTTGCGGAGACTTTTCTCATATTCAAATATTGTTTCAATATGGATTGAATACTTCCATATGAAATGCCCGTTTCTTGAACTAAGTAACGGATGGTAACTCTTCGATCGCTCAATACAATTTTCTCGACTTTAACAACATTTTCTTGGGTGACTGACGTCGATGGGCGGCCGCAACGATGTTCGTCTTCCGTGCTCGTTCTCCCTACTCGAAATTGAGAAGCCCACCTTGCGACAGTGGAATACGGCGGAGCAGACTCTCCTAATGTTGCCTCCAAATCGCAGTGAATCTCTTGCGTTGTTAACTTTTTTAAACAGAGGTATTTAATAACGGCTCGCACTTCGTTTTTCTCCATTTTCGAGAACACGTTCCGACACGAAGCAAACAAATGACTACATTCAGAAAAAAAACAAAAGAGAAATGAAGACTTTTTCTTTATTAATATTACAAATATCTGAGCTATGCCTGCCAGTATTTATTTTTTTTCTTACCAAGGAGTATATATGTCGTTCTCACTAATTTTTGATCACCCCTCGTAGATAAAAACCTATTTTTCTGCCATTTCGGTTGACTAAGGAGGTTGAATTTGATAACTCTATTCGATTGAAGCGCATCTTGGCTCCACAGATTATATAATCCTCCTCAGCCTAATAGGATACAAAAGTTTTCTGAATATCAACATATTCGTTCATGGCGGGAGTTGATAAGTCAAAATTAACGGTTTTTCAAGGGCATAGTTTAAAAGTTTTGATCTGACGATATCGAGTCTTGAATGATTTTTTTATAGTAAATCGATAAGTGATACAATGTGTTATAAATTTTTATTTAAAATTTCATATATTATGTAACTTTAATCATAAACAGTTAATTACCTTGACCGACATGAGTGAGGTCATGAGTTAATATCCTGTGCCGTACCAATGACACTTTGAAATTACTGTGCGAAATTTTGTGCGATTAAGGATAACTTATTAGTTATTATTTGTGATGAAACCGTTTTGACGTACAATTTGTAAAATTCCGTGAATTAAATATAGATTACTAGCTGCACTCGCGACTTCGTACGCGTGGTATTTTGGTTTTAAACTCTAAATTGGGATATATTTTGTTCCCATCAGCCGATTTCGATGAAACAAAGCCTATTCGAAGCGCCAAGCTAAGTTTAATTAACCCGTGGAAACCCCATGAAAATCCGTTCAGTAGTTTTGGAGATTAGTGTGTTCGAACAGACAAACAGATAAAAATTTTCAAAATCGTCTTTTTGTATTCTGATACTCTTCTTCATCGCCCCCAATCAGCATTTGGTAAATATATTGAATGAACAGACACGTTGATTCTACAGTTTTATTATATGTATAGATATGTACTATTATCATACATAAAGACTATAAAAAGACAGAGATATTAAATAATATATAAAAAATAAAAAATTATCTATACTAATATAATAAAGAGGTAAAATTATGTGTTTGTTTGTGGGTATGTTAGGGGTAATCTCTGGAACTACTGAAGCGATTTCAAAAATTCTTTCACAAATAGGAAGCTACGTTATCCGTGTCTAATATAGGCTATATTTCATTTTTGAATTTAAAAAGGAAAATTGATAAAAAAAACCTTTAAACCGAAGTGAAGCGAGGGCGGGTCGCTAGTGTAGCTAACAAAAAAACGTAGTTCTATATACTCGTAATTATTTCTATTAATCTCCAAGTACCATCTCGATTGATTGATATTCGATATTATAAGAATATGTGTCACTGCACAGGCTTTCCTTAATAAATCACTAGAGGGTGTCGGGCGCCCGGATCCAATGCGTATTGGTGGATACATATTCTCTAGATTTCTTTTTAATTCTGGGAATATGCGGGTTTCTCCATGATGTTTTCATTCACCGCCGAACTAGTGACGTTTTTGGAACGAAGTTCCTTTACGCGGCTTGCGGTTGGTGTGATTCGAGAGAAAATGTAGCGTCACGTAAGATTTTTATCCCCTCCATACGCCTTTCTCTGTGTGTGTGCGTGCGAGTATCGAGAGCGAGACTCAAGCAGAATAACAGACGTGCAGACTAGTGCGTGGCCGGTTGTATAAACTAAATTTTTGATTTGATTCCTTATTTTAAATTATTTGCATTGAAAATATGATACAAAATAAAAAAAAAATACATGAACTATACAGATTTTATTTCGAATTACATTCGGAGTATAAAAAAAATGCGTGAGGATCTTCGTTCCGGACGGGAGTGGGTCACTGCACACGTTTTTCTTTTTTAAGTTTCGTTCAGCCGAGGATTTGAAGTCACGATCACAAGAATGTGAATAGAATACGGTATCCCTGGGCTATCAGCGCTATTGATTCTTGTGACGACTTATTATTATTACTTTATTTTTTCCAGTTCCTTCGGGATTTTCAAGAACATTATTATTATCCGTGATTTATGGGATCTCGCGACATCTCGATTATTTTCCCAAATTATTATTAAAATGTGAAAAGAACACCGAGAATTAAACATTTGTAAAGAAACATTAATATAATATATTTATCTACATTATGAAATATGTATAAGTTAATAACCTAAGATAGTGAGATGTTCGCTTGACCTCTGACCTTTTATCAAACTTGTTTGTATAACAGCTGCGACCTCCCGTGTAGGTTTGCTGTTAAACATAAAGGTAGGTATACGAAATTTGTATACATTACCTTCAAATTAACACGACTTCTGAAGATACGCCTCATCCATAAGTTCAAAGTCACTCAACGAGCGGCATAAGGTCCGAAACTAAAAGATTCGTCAAAGAACTAACTCAGCGCTATAGCTCATAGGATCACCATTCTAAAATCTCAATGGACAGGTTATTTACTATCAAATCCGTTTATTTGTGAACGTATTTTTTTTTTATAGAAAAAAAGGCGGCAGACGAGCATACTGCAGACGGCACTTGATGGTAAGTGGATACAGTCTTTCATGGACATCATGGTATATTCACGGACATTCATGGTATATTTCAAGGTAGTCTTCTGTGAGAGAGGGGTGACGTGGCCCAGTCGAGTGCGTCCAGCGGCTGTGGGAATGCAGCATACACTCTCCCTCTAACATAATCATTTTTGCCGTAAGGCGTACATACAACTACCTACGCAGGAGTGTATCACTTAATTATTATGTTACAATGTTTGAATATACAACCATTACACACAACTAAATTCTTATCAAATTAATATATGTATAATAAAATTGCAGAATGGATTGGGAAAATGGGGAGCGATAGGATGGGATGGGAAATAAATTAATATATTGCAAAAGGATATCATCAAATACAATAATTATTAATAGATATATTGTTGTAAGTCAATCTCTTTGTCAATTCAATTTGCATAAAACATCTCAATTTACAAAATTATATTTTACCAGTGAGTGTTTTCACCAGTATAAAAGGAACCGATAACAGATGGAGTGGCAATATCTGACATTTATCATCCTTGTGGACTCCGCAAAGAAGCAATGACAGTGTTGGCATTACTTACTTATTCTGCAACACCTGGAAGATGGGTGTGTTGCCGTTCTCAGTTCACATGGATCCACAGTCAGACTACACCGGTGGATCTATTGATAATTTTTCCTCGTTTTCGATGTATCTTCAGACGTTGACGGATTCTACCATAAACCGCCTGTGACAGCGGTACTGTCGACAATTTCTACAAGCGTGTCGTTGGACGAAGTTAAATGTTTCGATTCAACAACACCACGCATGAAAGCATGCGTTAAACCAATTCTTTTATGATCCACACAGGTCTCCTCGCAGTATGGCCTTTAAACGCCACCCTAGCCAAGCGAGTTGACGAGTCCATCCTTGAGGTGATGAAGTACCTCGGGGCTTGTGGTAGCCACTTTATTACCATTACCTTGTGTAAAATCCTATGATTAATCTTCATAGCCGAGAAAAATATTCATTTTATAACTAAACAATAACATAATTAAAGTACTGTTTTAATAACTGTTTATCTATACTAATATAATAAAGAGGTAAAATTGTGTGTTTGTGGGTATGTTGGGGGTAATCTCTGGAACTACTGAATCGATTTCAAAAATTCTTTCACAAATAGGAAGCTACATTATCGGTGTCTAATATAGGCTATGTTTTATTTTGAAATTTTGAAAAAAAAAGTGAAAAAATATATATAAACCGAAGCGAAGCGAAGCGAGGGCGGCTCGCTAGTTTCCTATAATTATGAAGCGATTTATAAGGAAAATGTGGAATTTAAATTACCAACAGCATTATCTGCCTACATTTGTCATGCATGTATGTAAATTTATATTTTATCCAAGTAATATACAATTATATAGTACATACCTAATATATTTATTTACCGGTTAGAATAACATTACACTATCTCTTGCGGTGGGTTTTTACGCAACTACCAAAGCGGCTACCACAAGCCCTCATAAACTAAAAATGAACTGGCCAACCCGCTTGGCTAGCGCGGCGGTTTAAGACCTTACATTCCTCATTTGGAAGGCGTTTAACATTTAACATCCACTACTGGATTTAACATCCACCACTGTACCGGCAGTAGAGGATGTTAAATGGGCTGGTCACACCTACAATAGATATTTAATTAAATTTAATCAAACATGTTTTTAATGTATCAAGGTGCTAAAATAGCTACCGGTCTGATTTCTGTGGACTAAACTTCAAAATTAATCAAATTCCCCTAAATGACTGATTTTCTAAATAGCTTTGCTATCCGATTAGTCATAATGTCTGACAGAAATGGTAGGTACATCAGTGTATACATTTTTTTTATGGAATCTAATCGTCTATGGTCGACCAGCTAAATGAATCCACGTTTTTATTCTTCTGCCTCGGAAGCAACGTGACATAAATACAATTGAATAGACTTCTTCTGTGTTAAATAACACGTCACAATTAAACTCAATTAAATCCACGCGACCGTAGCCGCGGATATAGAGATTATATCACCTATAATTAGGCGGGGTGGGGCACCTGCCCCCCTAGCATAGGGTCTTTCCTCATTCTTAGACCTTTGCCACCAGACTTTCAGTATAACACAATCTCTGTTTAAATTATAAAAAAATGTGTTTACTTTATTTATCGGAATTGATCTCTTATTCCGATTGTGGGAGTCGTTCAAATATAATCCCTGAGAGAATTCTCGAATATATATTCCGGGATTTATATATCCGGTGTATGTAATTATTAGTGATATAAAATTATTCGCGTGTCTATATACGTAAATTTCATTTTTTCACAAAAAAAATTCACTAAATGCGTGGACATGGACATCTCAATAAAATCATCTATTGTATTTTTATCGAAAAAAATCCCTGGATTCAGAAAACATTGTTATGAATAAAATTTGGTTCCAAATTGCTGATTATATTTTCTCCGAAATTTAAAATAATGCATCCCCACGAGCGTGCCTTGGTGCCAGAAAGAAATCGATTAAGTTTTGAGAACATAGAAAAAATATGATAATTTATTTCAATTCTTTGGATATTGATGGCGCTGCTCAAGTTGCGTCCCATTCTTTCGAGTCTAATGATCTTGACGCGGACGTAACCGTCTTCATCAGGACAAAATTTGAGATTGAAAACTGAAAGTACTCGTAACTCCGATTAATCCAAGTCACTTGTTAATCTTAAGTTATTCAATAACAATAGTTATCTTACGAGAAAATACCAAAGGAGAGTAACTATTTGACTGTAGAATATATTTTTTATATTACTCCACGTAATAAACATTGTTATAATTTAATTAGAACAAAAAACTTAGTTACATTTTGAGTTTTTCGAATACATTCATTATTGTAGTGGAGTGTAGGCTGGTGTCCATATTAATTGAATCTTCCGGGCTACTTGGCCGAGGTCTTCTGGAATCTCTTCTCTTTCTTCCAAACGTTTCGTCAACAACTGCGGTTGACATCTTCAGTGGCGACTGCGTTCACTTTCAGAGAGATGTTATCTCTGCGGCTTCTCGAACGCAACTATGTTATGTTTTTTTTTTATGTTAGTAGAGACAATCAGGAAAATCCTGCATGGGACACCTGGCACCATCTAGTCTAGCTGAAGGCCAGCCTAGGTGGTGCCAGGTAGTGTCGGACTCCTACCGACTAAAAACCTGATTGCCTCAACATCGTGTATGTCTAAGTTCTTGTGGCCCTAGTGGCCTTTCAAGAGTCACCGGTCGCGTTGATGTAGGGCGAGCGCAGAAGGCGCTCAGCCAGGAGAAAAGTGTGTGTTGCAACAGCCTAAGGGCTCCCCCGCCGGTAAACCGGCGGAAGCAACGGACCTCGGCTTAGGGCGTTGCATTGGGGGGATACCGCGGGATCGCGTGTCGGCGAGAAGCGCCCAGGCATGTGTCGATGCCTAGTGAAAGTGTTGGCTGAGGGCCGGTGTGTGTTAACGGTGTAACGAGGGGGACGTCCACGTCTCGGCCGGCGGGGACGGTGTCTGTGTGAACTGAGACGGGAATAATAATGATTCCCGGTTGACAAGATCTTTGTGTCCCTGAAGCAGATTTCGTGGTCCCCATCCGACAAGACATGTTTAGCTACGGCCGACTTCTCAGTCTCTCCTCTTCGACAATTGCCTTTATGTTCTTTAATGCGGGTATTGACACTCCGTTTTGTAGTGCCAATATACACTGACCCACAGGAGCATGGTATTTTATATACTCCAGTCGAGGACAACGGATCTCTGGGATCTTTCACTGATCTGATGATATTTCTGAGTTGGCTCGTAGGCTTGAAAATGGTCTTCACGTTTTTCTTAGCTCGAACTCTTTCTGAAACACCTTAACAACATCCATCCAAGAATCCAATTCACCATTGAAAAAGAAAGCAATGGGAAGCTACCGTTTTTGGATGTACTGGTAAGCAGAAATGGAGATGGCAGTTTGGGACATCAAGTGGACCACGAAATCTGCTTCAGGGACACAAAGATCTTGTCAACCGGGAATCATTATTATACCCGTCTCAATAGGGAAGCTATTGAAATCTACAAGCATCCCAATAATTTTAACAAAAACGAAGAGAATCTAAGACTCCGTAATATCTGGTATCCGGCACTCCGAAGACATCAAGCTCACGGGGAAGAGAGACGAGAGGGAGGGGGGGGGGGGGGACAAGAACAGACTCGATACACACCACACAAACATATAAATACCGGTGCATATAAATACAATATATAAATACATATATAAATAAGACGAGTATTGAAATGTACTGCATTTCCCACTTTATCTTATTTCCCTAATGTACCTACGTGTTTCAGTAGTGAGTGAGATGTGCCAGAGCCCATTCCCATCCTATCCCTCCCCATTTTCCCAACCCTTTCTCCAAATCTATTTCTATATCTCCAAATGTAGGCAGCGCATCCGGGGGCGTGCCAACGTTTGTCATTTTGGACTAATGTTGGCATATATCACGGATGTCTATGGGCTACAGTATTCACTTACCGCCACGTGGACTGTCTGCTGCCTGCGTCCATAAAAAGGAAAAAAATAGAATGCCGGGATGATGGACACTAACATTTTGTGGAAAGTTTGGTGGTTTTACCGCAACCGCACACCGGAATGGCGCGCGGCATGCGGCGCCGTGTTTTGTCTACCTAAGATTATTTAAATTTACCACTTTATTTTCTGTCACTTTTGGTTGATTACGACATGTATTGCAAATGTCCATGGAGCAATTTTGTGAAAATAATAATAATAATCACATTTATTGCAAGCAACAAAGGCTCATAATAATATTAGGTCCTTACCTATGAAATTATCGTATATGGAATAATTCAAGTATTTTTTGTACCAAAATTACATATTTAATTAATCGAAGTATTGTCCATTATTATTAATGCACTTTTGTCATTTTAATGGAAGTTGAGTGATGCCTCTGCTAAAGGACTCCTGGGGACGAGAATCCATGAATTCTCTGAAGGCGTTTTTCACTGTGTCATCATAAATGAACTTTTCCTCTGTAAAAAATTATCCAAATTCCGAAAAAAATGGAAATAAGTAGCAGCAAGGTCTGACGAGTACGGTGGGTGACGAAGAGTTTCCAGCCGAAGCGCCTGTAACAATTGTCTGTCATGCAGTGTGTGGGCGAGCGTTATCATGAAGAAGCAGTAGATACATTAACCAGACTGTTGTCGTTTGCAATTCTTCACAGTACACATCTGCATTAATTGTTGTGCCAGATCTCAAGAAGCTGTAGTGGATAATATCGGCACAGGACCATCATACGGCCCTCATGAGCTTCTAATGACTCAATTTACGTTTGGGACATTGTTTAGCTGTGTCTCCTGGATTCAACCATTGTAACGAACGCTAACGATTATCACACAGGATCCACTTCTCATTACTAGTGACAATACGATTCAGCATCCCTTCATTTTTTGCCGGTTCAGCAAAGTAAGGCAAGCTTCGACGCGTATTTGCAGTTGACTTTCATTAAGCTCATACGGTACCCACTTTCCGAGATTTTTCACTTTCCGTTTTGACACAAATGAATCATTAACGTTTTGTTACTTACACCGAAGGCTGCTGCTACCTCAGACGTGGTTTGAGATGAATCCGCTTTCATTATTGCTTTCAATTCATCATTATCGACTTTAGTCTCCGGTCGTCCACGGGGCTTGTTCTTGATGACGAAATTTCCAGAACGGAAACGATTAAACCAGAAACGCATCTTGCGTTCGTTTTCGGTGTTTAGTCTCTAGACATAATTGATATTGCGTGCCGTCTGTGCTGCGTTGCTGCCACGACTGCACTCATATTCGAAAATAACGCGAATATTTAACTTCTCCATGGTTGCAAACTCAACGATATCTAAATAACTAACTGATTTTGAAAAAGAATGTCCATTCCTTTAAATTGAAATAAATTTGAATTTGGAATTCCAAACCAAACATAACCAAATAAACATACTTATCTTAAGTAAGTGCAAAGTGGCCACTATGAACAAATGGCAATTTCATCGGTATTTATATTTCATATATAGGTACAATAATGAATACAATAATATATGTAGGTAGACAATACCTATGTCATGGAGGAAGTCGTGTTATTTCTAATTAAAATAAAACGTGAATGATAAATATGGAGGTAAAAGAAAAACTTTTCAAAATTGAATCATTTATTTAGAACAAAACTTAATTTCCAATCTTAGCTGAATATATATATATATATATGATAGTGTATGATACAAATCGGATAAATGTCAGAGTGGAGTTGTCGTGGCAGTTGTCTAACAGCTGTATGAGAACACGATACTGTTCTTTTTTGGCACTTTGCTTTATTTAAATACTGATCCTTAGGCATGCGACACACGACGCTGCCAACCGCTGCGGTTATCGATATAACAACCACTTGTTACTGCCACGAGTGTTTGATTTTTATAAAAAAAATACTTCGCAATGATATTACTACTTATTAATCCAACTAATTAATTAATACTAATTAAATAATACATTTAGAATACAACTAATTAAATAACGCCGGTCGGCCATCTTCATATTTCGAATAAACACGAAGGGATAATGAGTAGAAAAAAGAAACTCACATATACTTTCAGTGTTACTTTATGTTGTAACCACTCTACATTATACACTCAGCGTTCGGTCTCATTATCGGTCCGAGCAGATTATTTAATTTTGTAGCTTTATTCAGAAAAATATTGTTTTTTACACGATTTACAGCCACACAAATATACTCAAGAGCAGATGTTCTACGGCACTATTTATATTTTGAGACTTGGCAACACTAAGTGTTGTCAGACGCCATCTGACGTTTCCATTGGAATTTAATAGTGTATTAGTTAATTATTTCTTTATTGCATATGTATTATATGTATTTATTGCATATATATTATATGTGTTTATATTATATACATATGTATTACAAGGCCTTGGTTGAAAACTAGCATTGAGTTATTTATTGTTTCTCGATGGATCGTATGCTGTTCAAGCGTTCTCCGACAGCGGTGATTCTGTTTGTCTAAAGATTGAATGATAGAGAATACCACAAGGCATTAGGTCCACTTTTTGTACATTATATCTGTGCACTGAAGTTTCCATACGGAGTTAGTGGTTTATTTTCTCTGTTTTCATTCCAGTTTCAGTTTTATTCAAATTTTTGATGCATGTATCATATTATTATGTATGCATTTCGTACATGCGCCATTTTGCAGAATGACATATATTATATATATAATAAATAATATACACTGTCATCAAATAAAAATGTTTCTTTTTCAAAGCAGCATTTGAAAGTGTTACATTTGTTGTGCTGTTGTTTATAAATGAATAATTATAAAATTAGTAATTATAAATTAAGAAATTATAAATTAATAATTATTAATTATAAATTAAAAATTATAAGTGGCAGTGTCGAGCCCCTCGTTGATCATCTGCGTGGCGATCCACTCGTAGTAGTATGGCACGTCGATATAGACTCCGGGCAAGTTGCGATCGCCGCATCCGATGCCCCACGCCACGACACCCGCCACGGCATACCGCATGCCGTCCTGTCCACAAACTCATTACTATAATACACATTATTTTATTAGACACAATAACAATGAACAAATTAAATTTTACATTTTTTTTTTATTTATCAAAATAGTTATTAAAATACATAATACAAAATATACGCGCTGCTAATACCCTCCGCCGCCATATGTAGTGTGAGAATGCTGGCAAACCTAATAAATACATTACCCATACGCTACCTGCCATCCCATCCTATCTAATAAAAGAGTGCAAGTATAATGGAAACCCCATGTCCCATTAGAATCTCTTACCATCTTATCTCATTGTTGTTAGGACATTGGAGGCCGCAAAGGCCCGCCTTTTGTATATCCAGTTATTTAAAACTTTTGTATCACTTCCACTGTATTCTTTTATGTGCAATAAAGTGTACTTATTTATCATGAAGTAGCTGAGATTTCTCATAAAAGTAGAAATCTGGAAAATACTTACTTCGGATATGGGACAAGCGAGCGGCGCCCCACCGTCGCCCTTGCAAGCATCCTCGGCCTCCTTGCCTCCGGCGCAAGTGAAGGACTCGTGGAGTTCGAACCTGCTGCCCAGCCGCGTGCGACGCAGCTGTTCTGTGCACCTGTCGTGCGACACTACTGGAACTATCGTCTGTGGACAACGAAGCGAGTGTTAATCGAAAAAAATGCGCAAAAACAACAAACACACACATATTGACCACACTAAACATTGCAATGCGCCTGTACAATGGGGAATGCTTTGAAGAATTGTTGAATATAATTCCCACCTCGGGTTTCTACAACCGCACCTCCCGTCACAGAAGTGCGGTCCATCCGCATTTCCTCGATACGGAGGTGTCGCGCACTGTTCGGTCCAAAAATTATTTTATACCGCGAACCCGTAGGCTGTGGAACGAACTGCCTCAAGAGGTCTTTCCATTGAGCTACGATACGGGGTTCTTCAAGAGAGCTGTGAATAGGATTTTGCAAGGTCGGCGGCGCGCCCGTATAGCCCCTGGTGTTGCAGTTGTCCATGGGGGACGGTAACACTTACCATCACGTGGGACCGCTTGCTCGTCCGCTCACTTGTAAAAAAAACAGCCTTTTCAGTATCCAGCATCCTCTTGTGCATGAGGGATGTACAATCTTCTGCCGCTGACGTGACGTCACTCAATTAAACAATTAAAACTCAAGAAAACTAACCAAATATTAAAATAAATCAAAAAACAGCAGACGTTGAAAATACACGCGCTCGCGATAACGTTGAAGACTGTACTAGAGGGCGACACAGGCGGTACAGTAAAGTGGTTGAGCGGGCCTGCATTCCTCGCACCGGCAAACTTGAGTGGGACGTTTGTAAGACGTGTGTTGTAATGTAAGCAGGTTAGCGAGTCCACTGTTTCAAAGGTGGTGTAGTTCCTCGTGGCTTGTGATAGCCGCTTATCCCTCGACACCCACGGGAAGAGATGGGATGGTGCGGATATAGCCGGCCGACCTCACACCCCACTAAAATATTCATTATTTATTTAGTCTTTTCGCATTTCCATTGGGAATGCGTTTCCTTTTTCTTTTTATCTGAACCATGGGCGTAGCTCCGGTGGGGCAGGTTGAGGCGCTTGCCCCCCCCCCCCCCCCTCCCTCCGCCCTCCCCTCGGCATAGAGAAGAATAAGTAACAGACTTTCTGTATTACACTACTGCTATTTAAATTATAAAGAAAAACTTTTGCTTTGCCCTTCATTTGAAATGTGCTCAAGAAACTATTACTCGTATATTGAACTTACTGTGAATATTACATATATAGGTATAGACATACTATATCTTGACGAGCCGCGATTTGGAGCAAAGACTAAATGAACCTATGAAATTATTTTATACCGCGAACCCGTAGGCTGTGGAACGAACTGCCTCAAGAGGTCTTTCCATTAAGCTACAGTATGGGGTTCAGCAAGAGAGTTGTGAATAGGGTTTTGCATAAAGCTACAAATTCTAACCGAGTTACAACTAGTCCGTATTAGTTTTTGGCAAACTTTATGCGTTTCGGGAGCGAGTAACATCAATCAAGTCGTGCATATGTAATATTTCTACAATCCAGGGATATTTTAATTGATATATTCGTGAGTTCGGTTTATACTTAAATACGGATTTTTATACTATCATTAGTTCTGTGATGAAAGAAGCCAGCGAATGACACGCATACCTTCTTCAACCTTCTGGAGTAGTCCGTATCATTGAACTTGACTGCACCCCACCCCATGACGTCACAGTTCATGCCGACCTTTGGCGGGTCCTTGAAGAGGCAGGCGACCCCCACGTGGGGAGTGTCGGTTGATATATCGAAGGGAGTCTTCAAGAACATAAGTGCTGCGCTGGTGCCCACCATGTCTGTGAAGAAAATCGTTGTGAAAATGTTTCGGAGAACTTTTTCTAGACATTGGATTGGATTTCACCAAAATGTGAATAAGTGATTAATTATATTAACTGCAGTTTAAGACACCTCTATTCCTGACAAGGACATAACTATGGAATTAAATCCTGACTAAATAGTTAAAAGTCGCTAATTAATCGAAATTAGTCGCAAAAAGAGGAATAAGTCGGTTCATTCTTTAAAAGTAATAAGGGTGCTTTGATGGCCCCGCCAGAATAAGCTTAATCTGGCAGCACCATCACTTGGGTGACATCATCATCCAATGGTAAAGTAAGTCACCTGGGTGAATAAAGTCCACTGATTAGTATCCCATGATCATCCAAATAAACTATAAATAACCGGTGATCAAGTCGCTGTACAAAAAACGTATTGTAAAAAATGTGTGAAAATTACCGTCTCACAGCTTTATTATCGGTCATATCTAAAATATAATATATATATGTTTTTTAGAGAAATATATGTTTTTAAGAAGGAACAACGTGGCTTCCGCAAGAATATATTCACAAATCTTGCAGTATATGACCTACTGACGACTATAAAAGATAATATAAACAATAGAAATGCGATTACTACAATATTTATGGAAATGATCGAAGCGTTCGATTTTGTTTCCCACAGAATCCTGTTGAATAAAATCGAGTATATCTACATGTATGGTTTAAGAGGACCCGCCCATGGACTACCAAAGTCGTTTCTTTAAAATCGACAACAAATAACACATAACAACACACAAAAAGTCAACACAAAGTAAAATCAAACTTATGAAAACAGGGAGTTCCACAAGGGAGCATCCTAGGACCCCTTCTATTCATCATCCTTTATATAAATGATCTTCCTGACGGTGTCAAACAGAAGATGGTCCTTTAAGTAGACGATTCTTTAATAGATTAATTTTTTTTCAATAGAATAAAATAATAACTCACTATGTTTCCTGTTGTCGTGCGTAACAATCTTACTGACTTCTCGGTTTTGACGGCTGTTCACCTGTTTGGCTATGTCTTGATCCCACTCACCGGCGCGGACCGTCCACTAGACAATTCACGTGTAAACAAATTATGGCCGTGTTCAAATGCAACGTGTCATTCAATAAAACATAAACACTGAAATTAGATTGTTCAGTATTGAGAGTAACCAGTTTTTACAATAGGGTTTTTCTTCATGATTTATAGTATTGTACAATTCTAGTATATCTTTTATTCTACGCGCGCCGACTGGGCCGCGGAATAATGAGCAATACGAACGTTTTAGACAAGACAACAAAACATTATATTCCTATTTTATAGAAATTAGACAGCAGACGAACATACCATCTGATGGTTAGTGAATATTGTAGTCCATGGACATACGCGATACATGCCAACATCAGTCGAGGGGATATGGAAAATGGATTTGGAGAAAGGGTTGGGAAAATGGGGAGGGATGGGATAGGAATGGGCTGTGGCATACCTCAATCACTATCAAAACACGTACGAACATTGGGGAAATAGAGTCAAATAGATAATGCAGGTATTGCATTATTTTGATGACACGTTGTATAATAGGCAAAGAGTGAACAACAGCTTACAGTTTATGAGCCAACAAACAAACAGACCATTTCCAATGGGTCAGTTTCATGTCGTCCGGTTCTTACTTCGTCTGGCGAGAAGAAATAGTCAAAGTAGTCGCAATTCGTCTAGCATTAGTATCGTCTTAAGTGATCCAGACGAATTGAGACTTTTTGGAAAATATGCAACGATTTTTGGACAAATGAAAATTTAAACCAATGACAATTATTAAATGTATTAATACTACTATATAATTACAAGAAATATGTTTAATTATATCAAAATTTACCGTCAATAGATATTCGTTTGTCTACTTTCCAATGCCAGACGAATTGAGACTATTTTGACCATATTTTTTCGCCAGACAAACTAAGAATCAAGCGACATGAAATTGACCCTTTCGCAGTATTGTTATTATTTTTTTAAAAAAAGTATAATACCTGAGTTGGGCTCGTGTGCTCAACCTTGTGAGAAGCGGTGAGTATAACCGAAGGGTGTATTATGGAACCAGCGCCAACGATATGCCCTGATCCACTGCAACAAAATATAAAAAAAAACTGTATTCCTTATCGAAAATTAATTTATACAATATTTCTGAAAATATAAATTAAACTTGAATACGGCATTATTATTAGCTAAGTACATATTATACAGTGCAGTAAAATTACATGCTATCTGGTTTTCCGATTTAATTAATAAATTTGGTAGACGTACTCGTATCTGTTAGAGCAAGGAATTCGGCCCAATTTGTAAAGTAAAATAATTTAAAAAAAGTAACAAATAGGCGGGCGAGGGTGCACGCTGCAATCCCACAGCCGCTAGGTGCCACCGACTGGCCACATTACCCACAGAACACTTCCGTAAAATATAAGCACATTTCCCACTTTATCTTATTCCCCAATACATACGTATTTCGGTAGTGAGTGTGATATGCCGGAGCTCATTCCCTTACCGTCACATCCCATCCTATCCCTCCCAATTTTACCAACCCTTACTCCAAAATCCATTTCTACATCTCCATAGGTAACGTTATCCTGGTGCGTGATAACGTTTATCATTCTATACTGATATTGTCATGTACCGCGAATGTCCATGGGGACCATGGGCGACAGTATCTATGTACTTACCATCAGGAGGACTGGTCTGTAGTCTTCTTCATATAAAAAAGGTCACAATGCTAGATTCTATCTCACGGTCACTATGAAAAATCAAATTGTATGTTTAATAACTGACTGGGTGGTAAATTCTTCAACCTCTTGAATAGTTGTTACGTACGAAATTGTCAATATTAGTCTTCAGTTCTCTCCTATTGGCTTTGGAGAAGAGACAATTGTCGTCACTCCTCAACCATGTCGTGTATTTTCGGTGGTACTTATTGTATTAACCTTATTGTGGTAATAATCTGAAATCACCTTTGGTGCCATTGGGCAGAACCAACTTTTCGTGCACCAGCTTGGTGAACTGATTCCAGGGGAGACCTGACCACCATGAGCAAATTATACTATTAATTAATTAATTATTGTACATAAACAGTAAAAAGAAATTAAAACGATGAATAGCTCTTGACAATCATGAAATGAATAGCATGCGTGAAAATCCGATTGAGCAGTAAAATGAATAAGCGGGCAGTAACCAAGGTAGTCTGCTGT
The DNA here is from genome assembly GCA_914767545.1 of Sesia apiformis. Taxonomy (NCBI): domain Eukaryota; kingdom Metazoa; phylum Arthropoda; class Insecta; order Lepidoptera; family Sesiidae; genus Sesia; species Sesia apiformis. Next base: position 3,131,508 of record OU611975.1, read on the forward strand.
TAGGGTGATGAAGCCAGTCGAATTCGCCCAGTGGCTATACTTACTTGACCAGTGCAACAACCCAAGGGTACTCCGCGTACTCTGAGTACTCTACGGTAACTTCCCTGTAGCCTCCAGGTCTACTGGCTCCACAGCCCAAAGCCCTAGGGCTCTCAGTACTCCCTGTTCTAGATGTGGTGGTTGATGAAGTTGTCGTTGATGAAGTTGTCGTTGATGACGATGTGGTTGTCTCAATGTCTTCAGGGAAGCAGCAAACCTCATATTCGCCTTGGCAGCCCGTCATTCTGAAGAAATGAAGGGTTAATAAATAAAAATGTGGACGAGACTGATAATGAGACTGTAACTGATACGGGACTGAGAATGAGACTGTAACTGATGATGAGACTGAGAATGAGACTGTAACTGATGATGAGACTGAGAATGAGACTGAAACTGATGACGAGACTGATAATAAGACTAACTGAGAATGAGGATGAGCACAGCGCATCTAAAGGTCACGGGTGGAGAATATTTTGAGAACGGTTCAGTTTTGTTGCAGTTTAATATATGTATTAATACATAGTAAAATACAATTGACATATTGGTTTTATAAACTAATCACTATTATCATGCTCTAATATAAGGATCGATCAATCAAAATACAGAGATTAATTATGCAAGGCAAAAGTAAAAGCAAGGCAGTCAAATATATTCTTTAGGCCTATTAGGTCAGTTTTTAATGTCAGCTTCTTATATATCGGGTTCAGAGTAGGTCAGTTTCTGTGTCAATAGGTCAGGCGTATCTATTTATACATATATCAAAAAAATCGTATAAAGATCGTGTCTGTACTGTACAATAACTATTTTGAAAATTAACAATAATATCGTGTACTTTATGAATAAATTTTCCCAATATCAAGATGAAATTAACAATTTTCAAAATTCTTTTCTGTGTGTGAGCATGCACCGTACGAAAAGCATTAGACAGATTTCAGTGAAACTCGGAATAATTGCAGTGTTAAACGGCAATTATATGGACAAATTAATTTAGTGATACAGACCCGGGATCGAACCTGCACTTGTAAACAGGAGACAGGCCAACTACAAACAGGGATATCAACCTAACTTAATTGTCTTAAGGCTTCAACTTAATTTTCCTTTTTCTTTCCAGGGATACTAACTAAGACTTTCTCCGAATCTGATCTTGACCTAATCTGACTTAATAAGAATCTTACATATTCTAAATCTGACGTACTCCGCCTAAAGGAAATATATCTCCTGTCAATAATACAGTCTATCATTTGGCGGCAAAAGCTGACACCGAGGACATATTATAGATAGTTTTCCTTTTTTAACATTAACTGCAATATTTTAAAGAAATTTTTTGACTCTTAAAGAAATATATTACTGCTTGTATATATACTACTGGTATCACTTATGCACACAGTTTTGTCATGGACTTTCTGGCGGAAACTCGAGAAACGAAGTTCAGTCTTTATTTGATTATTGTAAATCAGTGTGTATTAGGTTTTTTGTGGTTTACTTAAACTTCAAAGTGTTTTTCGTGCTTGGTGTTTGTGATAATCAAATAATTCGTGTGCTTCCGAGGAGTCCTCTTCTGTCCTCAGTAAACCTACTATCGCTTTACTGAGCGACTCCTGACTTACTTCGACGGGACTGGACATTGATAGGATACGTTTTAGACTTTAAAATTGTTTATTATGACGAAAACTTGACACCGGCAGAATGTGCTAATTGCACCATGGCCATTGAAATAAAAAGAAAAAAACAGTCTTGTGACATGAAATTATCCATCTCTGTATTTTGGTTGATCGATGTTTTAACACATCAATGTCGAACGTCTTCCTAAACCTAACATCGAACGTGTTCGTACTGAAACGTAAACTGTACGTGTTAACAGAATAGAATAGACCCCATGTTAGTAGAATTGGACTCCAATTATTTTCGCTTCAATCATTTGATTTCGTTTAAATAATTAACTTGATATAATTAGTAATAATTGAACCGGTTCTGTTTTCCTGTTTGTTCTTTGCGTGCTTTGTTTTTTGCGTCATATCATTATTATTACGTGGGTAAGTACAATAATTGGTGGTTTTATGATATATTGTTGATTCCAATTATTTTACTCGCACTAAATAGTGTATTATACTAGTTTTATCCGCGATACGCGGAGTCAAAGTAAAAAAAGGAAACCAAAAGTTCTGAACTTGTAACCTCCTGCTCACCCAACCTCGATCTTCCTGGGGGCCCCCGGGACTGCTGAACAGGGATGCCCTTAATAGCGCCGTTGCAAGGTCGTCGTTACACTACACTGTTTCACCGTTTCACTGCCATACACCATCTATGGACTCTCGCGTACCCCATGGTCTCCCAAAAATGTGCAGCCTACTTGCACAACAACAAATTGCTATCGTACCGCAAAAGGATCAATGGCCGACCCGAGCCGCCGAAGGGTTAAAGGCTAACTCACGGGTGATCCGCGCCCGCGCACCACGTGAATTCACCCCTCACCCCGCAGCCCCCGAACAATACCGATCAAACCCCCGTCCCATGCAGAATAAGTCATATAAACAGTCAAGATAAGGGCGGGACTAACGCTGAGATTTGGTGAACGCCTGTCGATTCGCTTATCGATAGGTCGGTGAACCAGTAGTGTACAGTTAACAGTAAAATTTGTGATATGTAAAAGCAAAATTGACATTGGCCAGCGTGGCGTTTACGTCCCTCATGCACAGGACAATTTGCTTAAACACATTCATGTCCAGCAAATGACACGGAAAAGGCTGGTTGCAACTCAATAATGAATGTAGGTGAAAAGTATACAATTCAGGGATAATTTAACAGAAACTTGAATTAAGCGTACGCGACCATTGCGCTGTGAAAAGAATCGGGTGCCGTAAATAGAAGTTGTTAGTTTAAGGAAATATTATTATATAAAAAAAATAATTGTATAAATATACATAAAAGTAGGTACCATTTACAATTCGTGCGACAAGCTTGTTGAGAACAAACAATTCAATATAAACTTATTTTATTCGTTTTAGTACATGGCTTGCATAAAAGCTTGTTTTTAATAAACGCTTTTTTTATATTATTTCATTTATACGTTACATGTGATAAGATGTCAATATTTGGGAAGCTGTTATTATAATAATTAACAATAACAATTGATAGTGTTAAACTCGAACATTTTTTTTAAAATTGAAATGAATAAAAAATATTTTTTTTTAAGATTTTAGTCTGTCAGGTTTAACGTCAAATTTAACATTGCAGTGTCTTTGCCAGAATCATTGACAAATGTAAAGTCCTGTACAAAGAAATCCTTGATCTTGCTGTACCTACGAGGGGCAATCAAAAATTAGTGAGAACGACATATACTCCTTGGTAAGAAAAAAAATAAATACTGGCAGGCATAGCTCAGATATTTGTAATATTAATAAAGAAAAAGTCTTCGATTCTCTTTTGTTTTTTTTCTGAATGTAGTCATTTGTTTGCTTCGTGTCGGAACGTGTTCTCGAAAATGAAGAAAAACGAAGTGCGAGCCGTTATTAAATACCTCTGTTTAAAAAAGTTAACAACGCAAGAGATTCACTGCGATTTGGAGGCAACATTAGGAGAGTCTGCTCCGCCGTATTCCACTGTCGCAAGGTGGGCTTCTCAATTTCGAGTAGGGAGAACGAGCACGGAAGACGAACATCGTTGCGGCCGCCCATCGACGTCAGTCACCCAAGAAAATGTTGTTAAAGTCGAGAAAATTGTATTGAGCGATCGAAGAGTTACCATCCGTTACTTAGTTCAAGAAACGGGCATTTCATATGGAAGTATTCAATCCATATTGAAACAATATTTGAATATGAGAAAAGTCTCCGCAAGATGGGTGCCGAGAATGTTAACAGACAGTCAGAAACAAAATCGACTTGACATTTCGAAGACATTGTTGGACAAGTTTCAAGAAGATTCTGAAAACTTTTTGTCTCGTTTCGTAACAACGGACGAAACATGGGTCCATCATTTTGATCCCGAGACAAAACAGCAATCTTCACAATGGAAACGGCCATCATCACCGACCCCGAAGAAGTTTCGTGCCGTGGCATCGGCTGGCAAGATTATGGCCTCAATATTTTGGGACTCAGAAGGGATATTGTTGATTGATTACCTGGAGCGTGGAACCACTATTACAGGCCAATATTATGCAGCATTAATTCCCAAGTTGAGGAAGACCATCAAAGAGAAAAGGAGAGGGAAACTTCGAAAGGGCGTGCTGTTTCATCACGACAACGCACCCGCGCACAGCTCGGCAGTTGCGATGGCTGCCATTCAACAAGCTGGCTTCGAATTGGTTGACCATCCCCCTTATTCACCAGATCTGGCGCCTAGCGATTTTTATCTGTTCCCCAAATTGAAAGAATACTTAAGGGGAAACAGGTACGAAGACGATAACGAGGTGATAGATGCCGTGGAGAGCTTTTTGCAGGACCAAGACAAAACTTTTTTTTTAAAGGGATTGTAGCCTTGGAAAAGCGCTGGACTCGGTGTGTAGAGAGACTCGGAGACTATGTAGAAAAATAAATTATTAAGTTATCAATAGTCATTATATTCTATCTCATTCTCACTACTTTTTGATTTCTCCTCGTATGTCTGTGGATGACATTCCTCTTCGTACACATTGTGACGTGCAAGCGATTTCCCGAGTCCACTCTTTTATAGGTGGTGAAGTTCATCAGAGCTGTATTAACGGCATTATTATCCCCCAGTCGCATTTCACGCATTTCCCACTGGGGAAAAATGCGGTGTTCACATACTAAATTTGTGTTTAATACTGACCTGTAATCGAATAATTTGTTCGTGGGATCCGGTTCCTGCGGGACTTTGCAGGAGAAAAGACTAGTGCACACCGCCGGCTTGCCCTTGACTGTACAGTCCGGGCTAGTTCCTGGAACAAAGGAAATTATATGAGTTACATTATATGAGAATAATGAGTACAGAAATATTTGTCAATAGTCATTACATTGACAAATATTGCTTTGCCATATTGCGAAAAAGAATAGCATCACTGATGTCTAGGGTGCGGGGCAGCCCCAACACGCTGTTGAGGATCTTTGCGGATGTATATATGTATATATATGTGATTGGTGTGTACGTGCATGTATATGTATGTGTATATGTATATGGATATATATGGTGGAATATATATGTATCTATATATTTGCGTGCGTGTGTGTGTGTGTGGGTATGTGTATGCATGTGCATATGCACGTGTACATGTACATACATATATATATATATATATATATATAATTAGTAATAACAAAATCTTAATAATAAGTACTAACATAGACTATAAGTTAAAATTGTTACTAACACTAAAACATGAAATATGGACTTTGTCTGAAATAAATGAATTATATATTATATATATATTACATGCCACGATTTTTTTAAATAGTCAAATACTAGTAATATGTTGTATATTTTCTATGTAGTGATTTATTTGAGTTTGCAAATACGCGGATCGTATAATTAACACACTTTGGAATTGGTGTAAATTGACGTTTACAGAATAATTTATTGTTTAGGACTGTACCGTGACAATAGACGGATTTAAATGCAAACATTATATCCCGGTCTATTTGGTAAGATTAAGTGAAACGAGAATGAATAGTGACGTATATATTAATTAAATACCATAATACAATTAAACATATATATATATATATATATATATATATATATATATATATTATATGTGATATATATATATATATATATATATATATATAATAAATATATATAATATATATATATATATATACATACATAATATCATACATTTGGTAGGGGGAGAGTGCATGCTGCATTACCACAGCCGCTGGACGCACGCTACCCTATACGCTATACGCTACACGCTTATCTATATGCATATTATATATTCGTATCTGTAAATTTTCTCTAAAATTGAAAGTCGAACTGGTACTTTTATTTTTTTTAAAAAATCGATCAGTTTCGTATGGCCTGTCGCACATTGTGTGACACAGATTTGTGAAGAATGCTATCTAGGCTATCCCGAGGTTATCACCGGTATGACCTAGAAAATAATGTTCTTGTTTGTACAAAAAAGAACGGAAGTCTTATTCAATAGCATTGAAGAAATTTATGAATTATCTGTTGAATATAACAAAGACAATGATAATATGTTTTTGGTTGAATATAATTTTTGTAGGGGGAGAGTGCATGCGAGAGTGTGAATCCATAGCCGCTGTATGTCCATATCATATCCATAGGGCGCTCCACGGTACCCCTATCTCACAGAAGAGAGCTCTTCGTATAATAACCGGACCATACCTATTTTCTTTATTTTTGTTTAAATTTGTGTGAGTGTTAAAAGTCTTAGAACAAATGTTGTAGGTTTTACATGAAAAAAATCGGTATGAAAGGGGTGCGGGGTATTTTTTAATTTAATCCTGTATGTATAACATTAACATTTGATTATCTACTATCTCTGTAGTCTTTTTCTTATAGAAAAAGGTGGCAGATAAGCATACAGTCTACCTGATGGTAAGTGGATACTGACGTCCATTGACATCCGCGATACGTGCAGATCACATCACCAGTCCAACATCAGCCGAACTTCGTGCAACATCCGTCCAGAATGACAAACGTTGGCACGCTGCCGGATGCGCTGCCTACTTTTGTAGATTAAGGAATGGAGTGCGAAAATAGAGAGAGATAGGATGGAATGGGAATGGGCTCTGGCATATCTCACTCACTACCGAAACACGTACGTACATTAGGGAAATAAGATAAAGTGGGAAATGCAGTACATTTCAAGGTAGTCTTCTGTTACAGAGGGGTAATGTGGCCAGTCGAGCGCGCCCAACAGCTGTTGGATTGCCGCGTGCACTCTCCCCCTCAAAAACAGAAAACGTTTGACGGAAAAACAAGTGAATAACTAATTTTGAAAAATAATGGAATAACTTTAAATTGAAATGAATTTGAATTTTAAATGCCAAGCCAAACGCAAGATAACTAAATTCAAATTGGCCAATATGAACAAACGGCAATTTCATTGGTAAGGACTTAATATAATATAGAACTGTCAGCGCTCTTCTTATGATAACTGGACTATAGTGTTGCTAAAAGAGAAAATACAAGCTGGCGGTGTATTAGACAGAGACAGAACACAGAAGCGGGACTAAATAATAATAATATAAACTTTTCGGCGGGAAAATATCAAGTTCAGAAAAGGTAGAACAATAGTTATGAATAACTTAAAAAAAGAGTTTTTTTAATTATAATTTTTTTCTAATTAATAGTATCTGTTTATTTCTAAACTATACAGTTTTAATGATTTTTAATTACCAATCGATCGATATTAATAGTATTCATTGGATATTTGAGGTTAGTCTTTAACATTCCACAAGCCTCCCCTATGAGGATTTCGGGCCATAATTATTGATCACGCGGGCCCAGTGCGGATTGGTGGATACTCATGCCGATAAACTCTTCTTATCGCCTATAGCACAATGGTTGAAATCGAAAATCTTTAATCAGTCCGTGGTTTCTAACAGTTGGCCTCACCGATAAGTTTAATGTCGCTCAGCGAGTTACGTAAAGAGCCAAGAAAAGAGTAGCAATTGGCAGATCATATCTGCCGTCAACAGATGGCGTAGACGAATCATGAAACGTCCTCCCACGTTACTGGCAAGTTTGCCATCTGCGGTGGCGGGTTTTGGGAGAGGCATATATCCAGCAGTGCCTCTGCACTACATATGTCTATGTCTATATACTATATCTCTACATGCACCGATGATATGTTATGATATGGTTTGACACAGTCCGAAGGTCGAAGTCGCGACCCCACAAATCCTCATAAAATCTACGCGAATGAACAATTAAATTAAAGGTGGCAGTGGAGGATGGTGTTATACATCAGTAAGAAACAAAAAAAAAATAGAAAATATGTTCCAAAATAATATAATTGTATCCCGTGCTAAATGACTACTGATTGCATTCTCTGAAACTATGAAAAATTTTAATTTACCTGGATGAAGTATGTACTACATTCGTTTTAAAGTACCCAATGAAATTATTTTGAACAACTCGTTTAATCCAATTTTTTTTTTTTTCGGAATGGCTAAATTTTTATAGCCCTTCAATGGCCTTTCAAGAGTCACCGGACTTGTATAGTTTAGGGCGCTCAGCCAGGAACTCCCACAATGAGACGGTATAACCCCAGGCGGAAGCACAGTCGACCGGAGTTCAGGACCCCAGGGAGAGAAAACCGCGGACGATTATTATTATTATTATTACCACCCGTTAAAGCTGTTTCATTCTACATGTTTCACAGCGATGATTGGTAAAGTAATAGTAAAGTACCGCCAATCCTCCACTGCCTTTCCCTCAACTGCTGACCCTCGGAATGACAGCAAAACTGACGTCTCTGTATAACCTGTGACGTCACGAGCCGATGCTGGACCGCGATGTCCTAGAACTGCGAACAGTTTGTGCAATGTAACATTCCGTGAAGATGAGACACAGTAAACTATAATCATTCGCCGCTATTGGATCCCTTGATGTCAATGGTTTTGGAGTCGCGAGTGTCGCGTACATAAGATCAAATTAAATTTGAACAGACAAATATACCCCAGTAAAAAATATATAATACGAGAAATTACTGAGAAACGGTAGGTATAGTAGCGCCCTCCGGCAACACGACGACGCTGACGCGACGCGGCCACCAGCGCAGCTCCCCCTGAAAACCGCGCGATTGCCCTCAGGCACAGAATAACTAATAGTACGGATACAAGTACCTGATGCCGATGAAGCGTTGGCGATGCGTCTGCAACGCGAATAAATGTGTGTACACACTGCACCAGCGATAAACCAACGAATCGCTGCTGCACCGCCCATAGAACAGAGTTGTTATTCCGTGACACCGCATAATGGCTGGTCGCATTGGCTAGGTAAACTGTTTCAAAGCGTAGCGTCTCTCGCTGTCTCCGGCATGGGAAGGACGTCTTTGCAATTGTGTTATTTATATTTTTACATTGTGCAGAAAAAGCAGATTACAGGTAAATTAATGATACTTGTTCAAGTATCATTCTGATCAAACCTCTCACTATGACACGTATTTATTGTAACTGTGTCCTCGGTAATGAATGATTTTTTTTCGAAATGAATAAATTCTTTGGACCTCAGTGGCCTTTAAATAATAATAATAATTCATTTATTTCGGAAATGTAATTAAAATAATATAAGATACAATTAAGGGTGTAACGTGTTAAGAGTGTTACGATTTTTCATATTTAACCTATTTACATATGATTGATATCAATGATAATTTGTATATATTACAATCAAAGACCAATAAGTATGTTCATGCTTATATTAAACTCTTAAACCTAATAGTTGTTATATAATAAACGTCAACAAACGCACAAAATTGAGTAAAAATGCAAAAACATGACTTCGTATTTTTCAGATTTAACCCCATAAATCAACACAAATTGATAAAAAGAAACACTTTTTGAACACTGAAGAAACCAATAAGTATAGCTGTATACTTCTTTTTATACCTTTACAAACAAAGACTTCCTCTTTTAAAGCCCTAAAATCTAGATATATTTTAAGGTAAATTTTTCATACACAAATGTATGGGATAAAACGTTCGTTTCATTCGTGCAATCTCGGTGGTCTGCAGCGGCAGTTCCTTTCTGTAAGTGAACGCGACACCACGCTTGTCGGCTGCAGACAGCAGAATTATGTATTGTGAATTTGTGTTTTTTGTAATTTTTTGTAAGTTGTAAGTGATTTTAAAAAAAAAAAAAGGCGATACGGAGTTCGCCGGGTCGGCTAGTATTGTCTAAATATCAAATTGTGGAAGTAGGTAGGCGACAGCGCAACTTTGTCGACATACCTATACCGCCAAACAGACGCGAGGCGCCTAGCGTCTGGCTTAGGGTTGTACAAAATAAATAAAAAGTGGATAATATTGATGAATAATATTTCCAGTATTGAAAATAAAGAAAACCTTGGGGCCGAGACTCTGAGCAACAATGCTACGCGCTGTATAGAGGTAAGTTGTTATACGTAATTCTTGTAGACTTGTTACATAAATAAACAAACTACTTAGTTAGTGATGGGCGAAGACAAAATCTCAATACCTACCTATAGATTTTTCTTGCAATATTTATTATTTTCATCGAGAGACAAACACCTTAGTACCGAAATACTTCTCAATTACTTTCTCAAAAGAAAATTTACGTTCAAATAGGTGACGTCATAAAAAAACAATACCTAATGCGTAAAGAAATTATAATTTCTATTCATCAGGAACCTAATATTGTATTAATTCTTTTGCATTTTTTTAAATTTTTAATTATTTTTTATAAAAAAAATCAAGCCATTATCTTTCTTTACAGGAACTAGTTATTGAAAACGACCAAGAGGGAAAGGTGGATGAAATGGAAGTTGGGCGTAGAGTTGTAGACGTTTCTTTTTTTTTTAAAGCTCTTCAGGCCATAGGGGACCACGGTCCAATGGATTGTAAGTTAAGTTACCTCAGTATAATAGGTGAAGTAAAAGTTGGTCTGGACTCAAAACTCATCATGAAATGTAGTATGTGTAGTATGAAATTTACTGTGTGTTTGATTGAAAAGAAAGAAGATAGAATGGAAGTGAATCATCAAATTGTATCTGGTATCATATCATCTGGTGGGAGCTACTATCAGTTAAAAACATTAACTGCCGCAGTAGCCCTACCAATCATGTCACCTTCATTATACAATGAAATTAATAATACGGTTTGCGATTGGTGGGAAAAGACAGCAGCACATTCCATGGCAGAAGCTGTCAAGGAAGAAGCGGAGTACGCAGTGTCTATAGGTAGTGTTGATAAAAATGGTACACCATTAATATCTGTTGCTGTTGACGGTTGTTGGAGCAAGAGATCTTATGGTAAGAATTTTTCCGCCTTGTCCGGCGCAGCTGCGATAATTGACATTAAAACTAATAAAGTATTGTTTTTTGGAGTTAAAAATAAATACTGCGTAGTTTGTGCACGAGCCGCAAAGAACGACAGTCAGCCCTCGGAACACCGTTGTTTCAAGAATTATTCGGGATCATCTACCGGTATGGAATCGACCATAATAGTTGAGGGGTTTAAACGTTCCATTGTTGATCACGGTGTAATTTATAATAAATTTGTAGCAGACGGCGATTCCAGTACTTATAAAAAAATATTAGATTCGCGACCGTACGGTAATTTAACAGTAGAGAAAATTGAATGCAAAAATCATCTTTTACGAAACTACTGCAATAGCTTGGAGAAACTGTCGAAAGACACTAAGTATCCTTGCGAATTGCGGAAATTCCTAAAAGAAAGGTATTTGCGTTTAAGAACGGGTGTAAAATGCGCTATTAAATATTGGGGCGATCAAAATCAGTCACTCGAAGAAAAAATAAAAAATCTTAGTGAAGATATCCTAAATGGTCCACAACACGTATTTGGTAATCACCAATATTGCAAGGAGTATTTCTGTAGACCTGATACTCGTCGAATAGAACCTGTTGGGTTGCTTCCAGCAATTGTTGGATGCGGATTAATGGACGCGGTACACATTTTAAGTAAAAGACTGTCATATCATTCTAGAAGTTTAATTCATAATTGTACAAGTAATATAGTTGAAAGTTTTAACGCAGTGATTGCCAAATTAGTAGGGGGTAAGCGTGTAAATTATTCTTCCCGTGGTTCTTATGCGGGCCGATGCGCAGCTGCTGTTGTGTCTTTTAATACAGGATCGATTCATAGTAAAACTCATGAAGTAATATTTAAATCTAGTCCTAATCCTTTGATCGCGAAAGTGGAAAATTGTAATCGTAGAATCCGTTTAATTGCTAAACCTAAATTAAGATTGAAAAAGAGCCACAGCGCTGTATCGAAAGACGCTCACTATGGACCAAACTGCGAAAAACCTGATCTGAGTCCAGAATTATATGAGAAAGCCAAGTCATCTTTTTTAGCCGATTTAAAGTTGTCTTGTGCTGAAAGAGAGGAGCTTGAAAGGTCGACCCATTTGCAAAGAAGTAGTTCTGAGTGGATGAGTACAAGGAGAAAATTACTAACCTCATCATCGTTCGGGGAAGTTTGTAAAAAACGAGAGAGCACAAGTTGTGCTGTTCTTGTTCGTAAAATCGTTTATGGTAGTAATATCTCCAGTTTGCCTGCTGTACGGTACGGTATCGAAAACGAAGAAACCGCAATTAAACAGTTAGAAATTCAAGAGAATATTAGTATACAAGGTTGCGGTTTGTTCGTCGACGATCAATATGAATTTCTTGGTACTACACCAGATGGCATTTATGCAAACGGTTTAATTGAAATTAAGTGCCCACATTCTTTAGCTGGCATGACTCTTGATGAAGCAATGGCCAAACATACCTTTTGGGTTAAGGACAAGGCTTCCAAGGGTTATGTCATAAATAAAAATCATAACTGGTATTTCCAAATTCAGGGACAGGTACATATTACTAAAAGAAACGTTTGCATGCTTGGCATCTGGTTTGGTGCTACTGTACCTATGAAAGTTTATATTATAGAAAAGGACGACAAATTTTGGGAGGAGAAAATGGAGATGAAATTAGTTAGGTTTTATTACGATTGCCTACTTCCAGAATTAGTTGATCCTCGGCAGTCACGAAGCATGCCCATTCGTGACGCGCCCAGTATCATAGAGGCTATGAAAGAGAGGAAAGAAAGAGCTTTACGTGTTATGAAAGAGAAGAACGCCTAATGATTTTGAAAGATACAGGTAACTTAACTACCCAGCCAGTCGATTCACGTAAACACGCCAGTCCAAAAGTCGTTTTAACTTAGGAACTTAGAAATCGCCTTTTGGTTTTCTGTTTTAAACGCACTTACTTATCTAGTCTTGGATTGTCATAAATCTTCCAATAGCTCAATTACTATACAATTTCTGAGTTACCTGGTGTAAAGAATCATAAAAATTGGTTCAAAAATACAGCGAATTGAGAATTCTCCTTTTTTTAAGTCGGTTAAAAGGGCTAAATTTGCAAAAAACGAAGTGACGTCACTGCGCTACGGTTTTTATTACTTACGTGAATCGGGCAGCTGGTAACGTTTTCATTCTGATAGGTTTTGTGATAGCCATTGATTTTATCATCAAATTAGCAGAAATCAGAACTTGATCCGTAATCGAATGAAAAACCATTAGAATTTTGAACTCATATTTCGTTATTGTTTAATTACATACTTTTAATTAGTATATTAATAATTTACAAACTTCTGTTAAAATTAGTAAATAAATGAATTATTTACTAATTTTTGTACAACCCTAGCACGCTTTTGAGATAGCGAGTAATGGCGACTCATATTTGTTATGGTGTAGTAAATAAATCATTTTTATACTTGTGTTTCATTTATTGACATTTTTTTTAAAACCCTAGGATTTTTTTTAGATATCGACGAGGTGATCGTAAACAAAAAGTAAGTATTTGAGTTTACGCAATAGGCACATTTCCTTGCGTAGAGATAAACACACTTCCTACTGAATTTGCAATTATTTTAACGAATGAATATTTTACGAATTAGAATAAATTTTGGTAGTGAAATTACAAATAAATAAATAGTTGGAATTTTAGGTAAGTAGAATACAAAAATGTCAGATGTCAAATGATAGAAAAACATAAAAATTGTGTCTCAACTACTCTTATTAATCTATTAAAAAGAATCAACAGCTAGTTTCCAAAAATTCAACGTTATTGTTATGCTGTAAATATTCAAGTTCAATAACAATTTCTCAACGTGGAACGTTTGTTGCAAAACATTTTGAAAATCGCGCTCTCTAGGTCATTCATCCGCCCCGTCGGATGTTACATTAAACTTTGGCGCTGCGGTCGCTCGAAATCGAGATCTCAGGCCAACAATCTACACCCTTAAAATGAAATAACAATAAAATTCAGTAGGTATATGCGGACAAGAATCTGCGACACTTGTCCCGTCATCCAATAATTCTGGATGGGACAATCTACCATACTTTGGATCCAATTCCTTTCAGAATGCTGTTGTCGCTGCCCGGCAACCTATGGATTAAGGAGACAACTTTCTTTTTAATTACAGCGTGAAACCCATCGAAGCGTTCCTCTGTGAACATACTGGATGCTCTGCAGTAGTCGGATAACTCCAGCAGCACCCTGGAAGCATTATTATACTGTACACGCAGGACGTTGTAGGTTCGTCGCGTACACATGAACCGGACATGTTTAGTTTAGGGCGAGCGCAGAAGGCGGTCAGTCAGAAAAAAGTGTTTGGTGCAACTACCCTAAGGGCTCCCACGCCACCTGACTGGCGGAAGAAATGGGCCTCGGCTTACGGCGTTGCATTGGGAAGGCGGCGCAGGATTGCAAGGCGATGAGAAAGACAGCGGATGATCAAACCTAACCTTCTGAAGGACAGCGATCGCTTTAACACGACGTATGATCGTGCAATCTCTGTCCACGTCCTCATGCGTACGTACCTTCTGTTGTGGTCGTGTTGGAGTCATCCCAATCGACGTTCTTCAACCAGTTACTGACGTCGGGCTTCAGCTGCGAAGAGCCGTGTTCCACTTGACCCAGGAGGACTGCTGCTAAAAGTAGCACTGTACGTCTGTAAGAAATAATGTCTCTATAGTGGTGGAATCTGAGAAGACTTTTGGGAGTATTCTGGCACTACTTAGTGTCGATTTGACGTGGATTCGCCAAAACGTCTGATAAAAGTCGATCTTTGTGATCGTCATTTCAGTTTTCCGTGTGCTGTTAACCAGCTTTGGAATAGTACCGCCCCATCTCTATCCGTGGGAGTCTAAAATCGATTAAGAGATAATAAAGCAGCTACCACGTGCTTAGAAGAACTACATCAACTCTAAACGTGGACTCGCCAACCAACTTGGCCAGCGCGGCGTTTTAAGGCTATGTGCCAAGATAATGTGGATGAAGAGACCCGGGTCCAGCAGTGGATAATAAAAGAGTTGGCGGTGATGATGATTCCAGTTTTCAGTTCATATCAATGTTAAAGCCTGTAGAAGTTTTAAATTTAATAATAGGGGTTAAAGTATGAAATTGCCGTTTTATAGTAATAGATACTTTGAATTGACATAAAACCTTCATGGTGTGAGATTTTCGAGTGAAGCTTTTTTCACATGATACCTATGAGGTTCTTGTTTTAAAAAATGTGCAACATTCGATTTTCGACTTTCAATTGTTTTTTTTTATTCAGCTTAGACGGGAAAGATGGATACTTCGAAAATCCGAGTAATCTTTGAATACGAGTTCCGACGCGGGACTAACGCGGCAGAAACGGCTCGCAATATCAATGCTGCGTTTGGAGAGGAGACTGCTAATGAACGAACCGTGCGTTTTTGGTTTAAACGCTTTCGTAATGGAAAGTTCGACTTGAAGAACGAACCACGTGGAAGACCGCCCACACAGGTGAATAAAGCTGAATTGAAGGAGATGGTGGAAGCCGATCCGAGTCAAACTACCCAGGAATTAGCGGTATGGTTTAACGTTACCTTACCTACAATATTGACTCATTTGCATCAAATCAATAAGATAAAAAAATATGAAAAATGGGTGCCTCATGATTTGACTGATCTGCAGAAAGAAACGCGTGTTGAAACTTGCGTTGCCTTGTTGAATCGGTACAGAAATGAAGGAATATTGGATCGAATTGTGACATGTGACGAAAAGTGGATTCTTTACGATAACCGAAAGCGAAAAATGCAATGGCTGACCCCAGGTCAAACGCTGCAACAGTGCCCTAAGGCAAAGCTTACCAATAAAAAGGTAATGGTAACAGTTTGGTGGTCTATTCATGGTGTTATTCACTATAGCTTTCTCAGATCTGGTCAAGCAATAACAGCAGATGTTTACTGTGCCGAACTTCGAACAATGATGGCGAAACTAGCAGTGAAACAGCCCCGACTCGTGAATCGATCTTCACCATTATTGCTCCATGATAACGCAAGACCTCACACTGCACGAGAAACCGTTGTAACTCTACAGAAGCTGCAGTTAGAAACCATACGTTATCCTCCGTACTCGCCAGACCTTGCTCCAACGGACTACCATTTTTTTCGTGATTTGGACAATTTTCTACGTGGTAAAAAATTTTCTTCCCAAGAGGCAGTACAAAATGCTTTCACACAGTTTGTCGAATCTACATCCCCAGAGTTCTATCGCAAAGGCATAAATGAACTTCCGATTAGATGGCAACAATGTATACATAATGAGGATAAATATTTTGATTAAATAAATATGTTACATTTTAGATAAAAACGAGTTTTAATTTTTCAGTACAAATTGGCAATTTCATACTTAAACCCCTAATATTAGTATAGATAAACAGTTATTAAAACAGTACTTTAATTATGTTATTGTTTAGTTATAAAATGAATATTTTTCTCGGCTATGAAGATTAATCATAGGATTTTACACAAGGTAATTGTTAGAGGTGGACGCCGATCGCTATCGAAGGCCAATGTTGCAGGCCGCACTGTACTAACATATACTGCCTTCTCGAGTGGCTGTACAAACGAGTACATGAATTTCTTTCCACCAAAGAACTAATAAATTACTGTATTTATTTTTATAGTAAGTAGATAGATAGAAGCTTTCAATCCTGCCCGTTATGACGTATGGTTCCGAAACGCGGTCTCCGCCGGTAGTGGTAGGTCTGATTCAAGCGGTGGAAAGAGCTCTTTGTTGGACAAAATACGTAACGAAGAAATTTGAGGAAGAACTAAAAGTTGCGGGCGGGCCTTATATGACTTAGGATTGATAACGAGTCCTTGAATTGAGATCACGAACCGGGAAACGTAGCGTGGTACACCGTCCTGCCAGGTGGACTAACGACTTGAAGAAAATTTGCCGATAATGGGTGGACGAGAAGGGCTGAAGACGATTGTTGTGGTCCTTGGGAGAGGCCTACCACCCAGCAGTGGTAAGGCACAGGCTGATGATCTGGTATGTTTTGATTTGTATGATACACGGACAATCGTGTTAATATTTTTTGACAGGCCCAATAAACAGAATGACGGCCAATGTGAAATTGTTTTATTAGTTCCTTTGTTGCGCTTACCTACCTCATGTTTATTTGTGAATTATTCTCCCTCGCTGACCAGCAGGTATTCCTTTTTTTCTTCACTTTTTATTGTAGTTCTCCTAAAACAATAATACAAACAAATATACTTATACTGAATGAATCAATGCTGTTCAAACACTATTAGAAATATCGATTTAAATATATTTTTTTATAGAAAAAAGGTGGCAGACGAGCATACAGTCCACCTAGTGGTAAGTGGATACTGTTGTCCATAGGTATCAGCGATACAAGCCAACATCAGTCAAGAATGATAAACGTTGGCACGCCTCCGGATGCGCTGCCTACCTTTGTAGAATGGATTGAGAAAATGGGATGGGAATGGGCTCTGGCATATCAAATGTGACAAACTTTATTTTTTTTTTTCAAAATCATTGACTGAATATCTTTTCTCTACCGGGTGTTTTTAATGGACATCACCGTCCCGCATGATGAAGGCCTCGTGAAAGTCGAAATCGAGAAAAAAGAAAGTATCTGGACGTGGCGCACGAGATCACCGACATGTGGGTCGTGACGTCGACTGAAATCATCCCCGTCGTCTCGCCCGTGAACGGGTTAATCCCCAGCAGCCTCGAGGCAACATGAGGCGGTTGAGAAAAAATTTCTCCATTTTGTAATGAGTTCTCTGTATTAATAAATGTTCTTACTAACAGTAACGCGGTATTAACAAAGTATTAAGTATAGCTGACAGAACAATTGACAATCGAAAATGCCGCGCGATTCGAATTTCAAGTTCTTGTTGTAGATTAGTAGTTACTATGTATATATATACATAGATATTTTATATTTAATCTGTAATACTTTAAATAATTTTAAATAGATATTTCGACTTGTCGTACATAATAAAAAGGTAAATTTTTCCAAATGAGAAATCTGTAAAATGGACATAGTTGAACATAATTTAGTTTCTCTTTACCATACCCAGAGCCGGCTTTACCTATGGTGCAGGGTGTGCGGTGCACACGGGCGCAGGGTTTTAGGAGGCGCTCTCAAAGACCCTGCGCCCGTGTTCGCGCGTCTACTAGAGGGCGCCAGGGTATTGATTGCACCCGGGCGCTACATGGGCTAGAGCCGGTGCTGACCATACCATCAGCATTATGCCTGTCTGACCACCTCTTTAGGACTTCTAATACGGACGACCTATCCACTAAACTAAACCTGTAGTAACAACTTGGTACCATTGGGTAACATATCACATCAGCCCATGTCTCTCTACAGCTGGATATAGGCCGCTCCTAAGGCTCGTCACTATATACGATCTTAGGCTTTTCTCATCCAGCCACCATCAGCAAATATGACCTGCCCATTGCCACTTGAGTATGCTGAATCTGTGAGCTATGTTCGTGATTTTAGTTCTTCGGTCAATCTCTTCGTTACGGATGTTATCCAGCAAAGAGACTCCGAGCATAGCTTGCTGGGCGACTTTGAACTTCTGGAGCAAGTCCACCGTTAGACGCCAAGTTGTTGTAGAGAGTAAGAGTAATGTTTCAAATCAAATCAAGTCTGCACGCTGCAATCCATCAGCTGCTGGGCGCGCTCGACATTACCCTATCTCACAGAAGACTACCTTGAAATGTACTGCATTTCTCACTTTATCTTGTTTCCCTAATGTACGTATGTGTTTCGGTAGCGAGTGAGATGTGTCAGAGTCCTTTCCCATCCTATCGCTTCCCATTTTCCCAAGCTTTTTTCCAAATCCATTCCTATATCTCCAAAGGTAGGCAGCGCATTTGGGGGCGAGCCAACGTTTGTCATTTTGGACTAATGTTGGCATGTATCGCGGATGCCTATGGGCGACAGTATCCACTTACCATCAGGTGGACTGTATGCTCGTCTGCCGCATTCTTCTATAAAAAAAAAGTATTTTATCGTGGAGCAAAGGTTATAAATTTGTAATGTATAACACAGCTATGTGCCGCCCTAAGGACATACAATAATTATAATTTATACAAGGAAACAACAATCTGACATCTAACGTTTTACAAAAACGTTCTACAATGTACAAAAGTCAACAATTTATAATTTCATATGTTTATTATTATTATATATGTTTATCAGGTCATATTCTTTGCAAGTTTCTCCTCTAAAACCGTTTTCTAATCCTCTAACGTTTACTTTTCCCGTTATATGAGGTAAAATTACATAAAAACGGTGTTCAATAATTGAATAAATAAAAATTTAAGAATACTTACAAAAAATAATTTACTTGGTGCACACAAAAAGACGTCGCGGTTTAGGTTTGTTGTCGGTTTTTTTTTTTACTGCGTTTTTATGCACGTCAACTCTGGTCGATGTCCGAGCATCGAATTAACATAAGAGAAACAGGTTGGAGTTTATTATTTTACTATGTTATCACGCGGCAAAGGCGTATGCATATTGTTAATTTTATATACATATAAAGTATATAAATTCTCTTCATTAAATTTCTGAGGCCTTTAAAAATCCTTCTTTTCATAGCTTATACAGTGAAATCAACGAAACGTGAGCTTTGCGTTTATGTGAGTGCACACCGATAGTGCGAACTATTTCGATTGAACCAGTCGAATTGGACAATTCGGCACCCACTCACGCATGCAAACCTCATGTCTCGTTGCGAGGACATTTTCGACAATTGGATTGGACAATTGGATTCAGTCACGCAGATGCGAAGCTCCGATGATATTAATGATTTCACTGTACTCAGCGCAGTAGCAATCAAATATTAAATAGCAATTGGTGACTGTCATTTAATATAATTTTTCTTTGTAGTTGGATCTTCAATGTTAGAGTCCATCCTTTCACAGACCCCTTTTACACATTTAGCCGTTATTTCATATTAAACATAAACCATTTTTTATCTCTTAATTTCGTACATGGATATTTCACAAAGCCTTCCATCTCCGCCGAACTACTTGAAAAATGTCCTCTTAAAACTCGGTCTGAGATTTTACCCGACCCATATTGTATAGGTATATCTGGAAACCTACATAGTTCAAGTAAATACGCTATAATTAATTTAAAAAGAGCCCAATGTCAGCGCCAGCTGGACGCGACATTTTGCTGATTTTCCTACGTTTTAGAAAAAAAGTGTGTATACAAAAGTGTATAATGCATAACAAATACAAAATGTTTATATTAATCAAAGAAAAACTCAAATTCACTTCTCGAGTTCCCACCAAAAAGACAAAGCCCCACCATAATGCCAAAGGCCTATAATGCCAAATCCCCATAATGCCAAAGGCCTATAATTCCACAGTCCCAAAATTTCATACTCTCTCCTATTCTAATTGTATAGATTTCTGAGACTTTCCATCGAGATTAAACAAAAATATTTTGTTTAATTTATTTTATTAATCTCTGGCTAACGCGTTCTCTGAGATGCGTTCTCCCGAACACGTTTCAATGTGAACACGTCCTGAGGCATGCATATGGGAACGCATCGAGTAATGTAAAACCAGGAAAATTGTACTATTATAAGTGCTATTCAAATTAATTAATAATGTCTATATACAACTTAGTTTAACATTTAGTGTTATCAAATAAAGTATACGACGACGTTCCAATACATAGGTATTTTCTTATAGAATAGATGGCAGACGAGCGGGCGGGCCATAATTATGATGGTAAGTAGCCACCGCCGCCCATGGACTTGTGCAACACCAGGGGGCTTGCGGATCCGGTGCCGACCTTGCAGAATCCTGTTCTCTTGAAGAGCCCCATGTCGTAGCGTAATGGAAAAGCCTGGGCTGGCAGTTCATTCCACAACTATCGGGTGCGAGGTATTAAAGTGTCTTTTTGACCGCACTGTACGTGGCGACTCTATGTCAAGGTCATCCATCTCTGCGTAGCCCAAAAGTTGACTTAAAGCATTAAGTCCGATTTTTATCACTGTGCAATAAAGAATAAATAAGTTAAAAGTATTGTAAAGTTGTACAAATTTGGTTCTTTTCACAAGGCACCTACCAAGCTGGCGGCATTACCTCGCTGAATGGCCAGAAAGATAGAGAATAATAATAAAAGAAAATAATAATGTCTTTTACTGGACCGTAAAAGTATCTACCTATTCACTGCGTCATGAAGTGCCTATCACTGCGCTCTAAAGTGTTTATCACTGCGTCATGAAGTGCCTATCACTGCGCTCTAAAGTGTTCATCACTGCGTCATGAAGTGCCTATCACTACGCTCTAAAGTGTTTATCACTGCGTCATGAAGTGACTATCACTGCGCTCTAAAGTGTTTATCACTGCGTCATGAAGTGCCTATCACTGCGCCCTAAAGTGTTTATCACTGCGTCATGAAGTGCCTATCACTGTGCTCTAAAATGTCATCACTAGACAGAAAACCGGTAAATATATTCATCGAAGTGCTCCCACGAGGACTGCCATGGGGTTGGATCCGGACTGTTCGCATTTGAAGGACACTTGACCTGGCTATAGGTTAATATCTTTCCGGTTGACGCGGTTGTGTAATTTGTGAGCATTAAAAAATCTCAAAAAAATGATAGGTATGATTTTTTAAATAATAAAATACTCTAAAAGATTATTTTTGTGATTCAAATGTAAAAATTATACCTTTGCTTTGAATTACAATTATTGCTTTAAAAAACAATGTGGTGGTGAGGTTATTGCTTGTACTCGTATTATGTTTGTGTTGGTTGTTATATACCAGAAGGTTGCTTAATTAAACTATGAAATATCCTCTAACCTTTAAAGCGTTGCTGTGTGTACCAAGGACAGTAAAATTTATCTCGTGTCAATTACTATTAATACTATCAATATTAATAATTGATACTATTAATATTATCTCGTCCAGAACATTAATATTTTATAGATTATTATAACTTAAAAGATAAATATGAGAAATTTACTACTAAATTTCCTGTTTTGATTTTTGTCGCAATTTTTAGAATTTCCGTGTAATCCGAAGCTCTGTTCCCGCGCGATGTGGTGCGATATCTACGCTGCCAATGTGGAACCGCGCTAATATTCTTCGATTCACGACATGCCAGCGACGCTAACATAAAAACTCTGCTTATATTTACATTATCTAACCAGTGTGTCATCGGAGTATGGCCGCGACAGACGAACGGTACCGTTTTAATAACATGCGGTGAGTGGCTTATATATTTTTTAATAACGTAATTCTGTATAAAGTCACAATAAGCTTCTGCGCTATTACATCATATTTCAACTGTAATAAACAGCGTCGATTCGACCTTTCACGTTTAGTGGGAGTTAGTTAGGAGTGAGAGTACGTAGGATGTTTATATTAAGCTCCATCTATTTGTATTAATTAAACTTTGTTTATAAACTCCATGCATGGTGTAGACAGTGCAATGTGCATCTGTTGTCATAGATTATAGACTATAAATTACATGTCTATAACGTATATTCCCTCTAATAGACAATAGTTGTAGAACATTACAAGCCTTTACTTTAAAAGTTTACGCTATCATAATTTTATAACTACTAAACCGATTTGGTTCCTCTTTGAACGTAACCGAGGTTTAGACACAAACTATTCATCTGCCCGATTTCATTTCAATCCGTTAATAAATGCAACCCGCGTTTACTACGAAACTGATTGATGTTTTGGACTTAGCTGGTGACTCTTTGTCGAGATGTAATGAATTTCTACTATAATAATCTCGAAATCTATATTAAAAAATCTTATTAGACCTCCTCCAGCCAGATTCATCGACGAATTGAAAAAGTTTGATACGGTCTGAATGAGAAGAACACCACACTCAATGGTCCACAATAAGATTCTCTGGGTCGTGGGTCCAGAGACACACAGAAACGCGAACACAACACGTGCCACACCCAAACCCGAACAAACACATGTCTTTAAATAAATGATTGTCCTAACCTGAATCGAACCCGGGAACTTTTCCCAGGTCACTGCTAACTAAGGGGAACCCGGGACCTTTACACAGCAAGTAGTGGCACTACCAACTGAGCTGGTTGGTCGTCAAACGGAAAATTGTATGTGATGGCGAGCTTTGAGAGATAGTATTATACATATATCTTGAAGTAGAAAGTTGATGGTGTGGCACAGTATTAAGTACATACTATTACAGCACAAGATTGCTAGGAATGTTCATGTTTGTTCCGACATTTGTTACGAGGTCCCGTGTCCAGGAATTTAATTATTAATTAGTACAGGAAACCACAAGACATGAAGTTGTTAGATTTATTTTATGGGAGAAAATAGCAGACGAACATACAGCCCCATCTAATGATAAGTGAATACTGTAACCAACATTAGTCCAAAATGATAAACGTTGGCCAGCCCTCGGATGCGCTGCCTAGGAATGTATTTGGAGTAAGGGTTGGGAAAGTGGGGAGGGATCAGATAGAATGGGATGGGAAAGGGTTCTGGCATATCTCACTTACTTACGAACTTACTCACTTGAAACACGTACGTAGGTACATTGGGGAAATACGATAAAGTAGGAAATGTAGTACATTTCAAGGTAGTCTTCTGTGAGAGAGGGGTGACGTGGCCAGTCGAGCGCGTATATCGGCTGTTGGATTGTACATCGTAGACAGTACATTGTAATAACTATTTGTGGTAACAATAATGCGATATAATCAGTCACATTAGTGACTAAGCCTTTCAATAAAGAGAAAAAAGTAACCTCAATAGGTAATCTAAACTTTAGATTTAACGACCTATCCTCCGCCTGACCCGTATTTTCCAAATCAATAGCTGACACTAAGATATTAACATAAACATTGATTTTGACGAGTTAAATATAATTTATTTATACAGATGACGTAATTAGAAATCCCGAGGACTCGGGTTTGTTGTTACTTGTGAAAACCCGACAATAAATTTATTTGCAATTATTGTATGTAGGTACTTAAGTTATATCTGTTACGGTTATATCTGTCGGTCCTATGTAAGTATAAGAGCAAATACATTAATAATTTAAATCCGAATAAACTTTTATTTCAGATGACTGCCATCAATATCTTTGTTAGTACCAAACAAAAAAAATATGTAGATTGAAAAAAAAAATAAACTATAAAAAAACTATAGCTAGACTAAGGTACCTTATGAAATGAAGCAACCAGATCAAACCAGACGTTATAAAACGTATAATAATAACTTATATTAATAGTTTATATATAATTATATTTTTGTAGAAATCTTCGTTTAGTAATCAATAAATAAAAAGTCTTTATACTTCTCTGAAAAGTCCTAAAATGTTTATTAAAATAATCATTTTTTAACTTATCCTAAACACCATTTTATACATGGCGCTGAATCAAAAATATACATATATATCGCATTGACAGTGGCCCTTAAGTTACTCGTAGGACCCATCGATATGTGACATATAAACAGAGAAAAGGGATCTTATTGTCGATTCTTCTTTCCTAGATATTGATAAATTTTTATTACCTACTTTAATTCAATTTCAATTTTTGAATTCCCATCATAAAGTTCATATTTTAAATTTTTTTTTCTTTTCCTTAGCACATACTAGTACATTCTGCCAGTATCAAGTTTTTCTTCGTATTAAACAATTTCAAAGTCTAAAACGTATCCTGTTAATATCCAGTCCCGTCAAAGTAAGTCAGGAGCCG
Source organism: Sesia apiformis (assembly GCA_914767545.1). Classification (NCBI taxonomy): domain Eukaryota; kingdom Metazoa; phylum Arthropoda; class Insecta; order Lepidoptera; family Sesiidae; genus Sesia; species Sesia apiformis. Next base: position 3,156,240 of record OU611975.1, read on the forward strand.
CTCAGTAAACTGATAGTAGGTTTACTGAGGACAGAAGAGGACTCCTTGGAAGCACACGAAAAACGCAGCCCCACGCTTTTATTTAATTATCACAAACATTACACACAAAAATCAATTTGAAGGTTAATAAACTATCACTATTAAATCACAATACGAACTATACATGATTTTTTATAATAAATCAAACAAAAACTCAACTTCACTTGTCGGATTCCCGCCAAAAAGTCAGTTATCAAGTTATTCCTGCAATGCACGGATATAAAATCTCAACCATTCTTATGTTTATAGTATCTTGTATTAAGTAGGATCATTGATTATTGTCAAATGTCGACTTTTTGGCGGGAATTTGAGAAGTGAAATCTAGTTTTTGTTTGATTATTACGAAAATTGTGTATTATAGGTTGTGTTATTAAACTCCAAACTATTTTTGTGCGTAATGTTTATGATAATCTACTTAATACAAGACTGCGTTTTTCGTATCGTTCCAAGGAGTCTTCTGTTCTCAATAAACCTACTATCACTTTACTGAGCCACTCCTGACTTACTTCGACGGAACTGGACTTTGACGGGATGGGGTTTGATTATTTGGACTTTGTAATTATTATTAACTGGCACAATGTGTGCATAACAAAATAAAAAAAAAACATTCATTTTTTTCAGGTTTAGAAGAATTGTGATGTTGAATCTGTTCGCATTGCTTGTTGCAAGTGTGAACAGCGCTCCTACTTTCGACGACTATGATTTTTCTTTGACACCAACTTCTAAAGGTATTTTGTATAATTAATTTAGCAGTAAATCTAGTAATTTCGTAGCATAATATTCAATGTTTACCTACATTTGTTAGCACAATAAAATTCTGAATACATTACTTTTTTTTTTATATAAAAAGGTGGCAGATGAGCATACAGTCCACCTGATGCTAAGTGGATACTGTCGTCCATGGACATCCGCGATACATGCCAACATCAGTTTAGAATAACAAACGTTGGCACGGTCCTGGATGCGCTGCCTATCTTTGGAGATATAGGAATGGATTTGGAGAAAGGACTGGGAAAATGGGGAGAGATAGGATGGGAAAGGGCTCTGGCACATCTCACTCACTACCGAAACACGTACGTATATTAGGGAAATAAGATAAAGTGAGAAACTCAGTACTTTTTTTTTATAGACTAGTGGGCGGACGAGCAAGTGGTCCCACGCCGCCCATGGACACCTGCAACACGAGGGGGTATGCGGGTGCACCGCCGACCTTGCAAAATCCTATTCACAGCTCTCTTGAAGAACCCCATATCGTAGCTTAATGGAAAGACCTCAAGGTAGTCTTCTGTGAGAGAGGCGTAACGTGGCCAGTCGAACGCGTCCAGCAACTGTTGGATTGCAGCGTGCACTCTTCATCTCAAAAAAGTAAAGTGTCGTAAAAGCCGACAAACGGATGACAAAGCCGCTACCTCAAACCCTGAGGTACTACACGAACTCCAGGCGGTGAACTCTCCGACCCATTTAGCCAGTTTCATGTTTTAAGGCCATACCTTCCTCGTGCACATCCACGCACAGAGTCCACGTCATGACGAAGTCCATGTCCAGCAATAGACGCAAAAAAATGCTGCTGGCGGTAATAGTGTTAACAAATCTCGAACCTATCCCGCTTCTTGTATTTTTTGACAATTCAATTCAATATTTACAGCTCCGTTAACGAAGGAAGAGTTATTGAATACAGAATGTGTAACCGGTGACGGTATGAAAGGCATCTGTGTGAAACACTATCAGTGCGACAAGGCGACAGGCACCGTCACCACGGATGGAGGCGACATATTTGATGTTAGGTAGGTGTCACACATATAGTGGGATATATTTACGCAAGCTGTCCACCTCTTACTTCTCGCTACTTCTTAAGCTCCCAATTCTCGGGTTACTTCAGTCTGTTCCCACACGTGTCACTAGCAAGTCGTTGTTATATAACAAAAAATGCCCAATTGCGCTTATAATCAATTGTAAAAATTCGTTAAAATTTTGTGTCAACTCAAGAAAGATGTTCCGTTGAGTAGGTCACTACAATTTTATCGTGACGTCACACCTTTGCTTTCCATACAATTTCCATACGAACTTGCGTTGTCTATGTCCGTGGTAGGTAATCTACAATACGTGAGGATGAAACTTCATCATCATCATCCTCAGGATGAAACTGATGAAACATCAGTGCGTCTTACCAGTTATAACGTACGGCGCCAAAAGGTGGTCTCAAACTATTGGTCTGACCTATATGTTTAAAGTCGCTCAACGAGCTATGGGAGAGTCATGCATGGAGTTTCATTGCGTAATAAGATCAGAAAATAAGAGACTAAAGACTCCTACATAGCTCATACAATTAGTAGAGTGACAATGAGCGGGCTATATCTGTCGCAGGGTCGACATCCGATGGCGTAGACTAGTTTTTAAATGGAGACCAGAAGAATGGAAAGAAGCGCAGCGTGGAATGCCCACCCGCCATATGAACCTACGACTTGAAGAATTTCCGTGTAGTGGCGAGCTTTGCAAGTGCTCTATATCGTATATTGTAAGTAATGTCCGACCGAATGTGAATAGGTGTTCGAAGATGACAGCAGATCAACAAAACTGTGACAAGCCATAAGCGCTGGCAAAAAAAATTATCCAGTGTTTTTTCTGTTAGGGGCCACGTCCGTACTGTGCTGCTTGATAAACAAAGAACGGTATTTACGGCATTAAACGAAACCTTTTGCTTCCCAGGACGATCTCGTGCCCTAACCAACTGGACGTGTGTTGTCTTGACGACGTGCCCCTCATGAGTAAGTTTGGCGAATCTGATAGTGCTGAAAATACCAACGTATGTGGCCAGAGCAAGTCCTTCGACTCGACTCCTGCGAGGAACGGCACTGCCAAATTTGGAGAGTTCCCCTGGGTTGTTGCTTTACTTAAGTAAGTATTCCATTAAGTTTTTTTAAGTATTTTTTTGTCAACTTTCCACTTTTACTTTACGGTTAAATCCTGTAAAGGCAACATTTAGTTAAAGCATCGTAGTAAGCCAAGTATTTACTTTTGCTTGATTGTAATGTCTTGTTGGCTGTTATACAAAATCAATAAAATAAAAATCAATTGTTTTATTTCGGTGACACATTGTATTATAAAGTCCTATAAAAATAGTGCGAAAAATTGAAATATGTCAATCAGTACACTAAAAATATTATATCTAACTAAAATTAACATGATTGATGATATATTTACTCGTATGTGCATAACACTATCCGCACTCGCTCGGGTCGTTGTCCTTTGATCGCGTCCGCTTCTGTCAGTGAATACGCGTCAGTAAGTATCACCTATGTGACGTGTTATGCACATACAAGTAAATTAATCTATATAAATAAAAAAAATTAAATGCTGTTCGTTGATAAGCGCATCACTTGAGAACGGCTGGACCGATTTGGGTATTTTTTTTAAAATGTTCGTAATAGTCCGAATAAGATTTTTAGGGAAAGAAAAATTGGAAAAGTTGCCTGGAAAATTGGCAAATTCAGGAAAAACTGAAAGTGCTTTTTTCCATGGCATTTTTGTATGAACTTATTGTATTATTGAAATTTGGACAGGACAACGTCTGTCGGCTCGGCTAGTAAAAAATTAAAAAATCATGAAATACATGTTAATTTTTAGTTAGTGATAATATTTTTAGTGTAGGTACTTATCGACATATTAAAATAATTCACTTTATTTTTGTGAGTTTTTTTTATATTGTACTAGCTGCACCCGGCAGACGTTATCCTGCCTGTGTATATTTATTTGCCTCTGTATATAAAATCACAAGTTATTCTGTTTTGCCGTCGATATGGTTTTTGCGATCGATTGAACGGTATAGAAGTTGATGTGCTGCAGCGCCATCTAGTGGCAAGATACAACAAAGTCGATAGCTCGAATATATTCTCCGTGTTCAAATACCTATGTATACCAATTTTCATGGCGATCAGTTGAACGATATTGAGTTGATGCGCTGCAGCGCCATCTAGTGGCGAGTTACAACAAAGTCGATAGCATGGTTTCATGGTGATCACCGTGAAAGTCAAACGGTGTCGAAGTCTATTAACATCAGATATAGCAACATCCATTTTTTGTATATATAGATTTATTTATTTGATTTTATTTTTTAATTACTATATTAGTAAAATCAGTTTTTGGAAATAAGCTTCATTTATATGTATAATAATAAGTTCAATATCCACTGTCTTGCTGTGGATTTTTTGTTCATAAATATAAAAGAAAATTATAAAAATCTTTCAACCGACAGTCGGACGGACACGGGCGATTGGTCAGATTACTACTTCGGGGTGGGTGTAATCATCCACCCATCGGTGGTGGCCACCATCGCTCATAAGTTTGAACAGAGCCTCAGGAGGATCGACACTTATACCGCTGGGGAGGTAAGTACAAAAATTTATATCCGGACATGATACTAATTGAACAGTTTAGATTCTTATTTTTATCATTTCCCCATAGGTATCTTATTACCTAGGTAGTGAGTGAGATATGCCAGAGACCATTCCCATCCCATCCTATCCTATACCTCCTCATTTTCCTAATCCTTGCTGGAAAGATACACTTTTGTTACAGATACACGCACCGCGTTGTTATTATACACTGATGTGTATTATAAATAATAATAACACTATCCACTAACCATCAGATGAACTGTATTAAGATTAAGTGGGGCTATACACTAAGGGTTCGCAGTCTAGAGGACCCCATCGCCCAAAGAAATAGCTATAGTAGAGCAAAAAAATTTACGATGACCTAAAGGAAAGCGAGCGAAAGAAACAGTTTAAGAACATGAGGTCAAACTCCGAACCCACGTAAGCGATGGAAAGTGAATGTCACGTATCTAATCCAAGGTAGGGTAGGCGAGCGGAGCGAGCTTGGTTTTCTACAAACCCCCCTATATGGACGTTTGGTGGCATCATAAAACTTTTTCCTCCTTAAAAGGGCAATGAGTCGGTACATGTAAAATTAAATTAATTGCCTTATAAACTAGACTTAGCAACTATTTGACGCTACGGATAAATATTTAGGTATGATGAGTGTTATTTTCAATAGCAACGAAAATTATAGTCCAGGCCTCATTAGCCTTTAATTATAGTCCAAGCTTCATGAGCATTGAATGATAGTCCAGGCCTCATGAGCCTTTAATTATAGTCCAGGACTCATGAGCCTTTAATTGTAGTCCAGGCCTCATGAGCCTTTAATCCTCCCTTAACTGTATATCTACTCGTCTGCAGTCTACTTTTTTTAATCCTCTAATGCTCATGCTTATAAGGACAGCGACTGAGACTGTGCATAATAGTAAGTTAGTCAGTTAACAGATTTACATATATGTAAATCTATTATGAAACTATTAACTTACTATTACGACTAACGTACTATTACGAAGTCGACAGTTACGGAATTCATAACACATTTTCTTTGTCTTCATTATAATCGGGTAAAAAGGTTGAGTACAACTGATTTAATATGCAATGCTATGCAACCAGCCATGTATCCACTGCTGGACATGGATCTCCTTTTGGACATTGACTTGTGCATGAGCGATGTAACGCCTTAAACCGCCACTCTGGCCAAGCACACTGGCGAGTCCACTGTTTTAGATGTGGTGTAATCCTTCAGAGCTTGTGGTAACCGCTTTGTTATCTTTACGTCACCCACGGCAATATATGGGGTGGTGGTATTTTTTTTATAGGGAAGTTGGCGGACGAGCAAGCGGCTCCACGTGGTGGTAAATGTTACCGTTGCCCATGGACACCTGCAACACCAGTGGGTATGCACGTGCGCCGCCGACCTTGCATAATCCTATTCACAGCTTTTGTTAACGACGGAATGAATAAAAAATATAAAAAGCTAGGGTACTTGTATATGTGTATAGATATTAATTTCGATTGTATAGTTGTTTCTCTTTAGTGTCTTATAAATGTATGAATATATCTTAATATCGTTAGGTTTACACTATCTGTTTAATGTCCGTTTATGAGTATGTATTGTGTAACTGATATTAAAATGATCCCTAGTGTGTCTTTTATTACCCTATTAGGATAATTATTGGTGAATAGGGTAAGTAGGGCATGCTAGGGATAAGTTGTGGGCACTATGGCGTTCGGGAAACAACTGAGCGCTCCGCCACCTGGCGGACGAATATAATATTTATAGTCCTGAAGCGGGGGACGGGGTTACGTAAATATGTCGCGCAAACCGCGCACCCCGTCCACTCGAAACCGAACGTTATAGCGTCATGATCTTATTAGATCCCTCTTAGGCTAGTTTACATCTAAGTTTTATCTAATAAGAATCTTGTAAATGTATAAAAATGTATAACAATGTCTTGTATGAATAAATGATCCCCCGCGGGGTAGCGGGAGGGGTACACATGTAGAAAAGTAGAAGGGGAAGCCAAAATGGAATAAAAGACGAACCATTTTGGGCTTCCGGCATTCCGATCAGCGGCACCACTCCGAACACTACAAACGGTCAACCAAGTGACTAGGACAAGTAGTAGAACAACAAGTACCTCTGCCCCCTGCCCCCGGCTCTGCTGATATTATCGAAGAAAAGGAAATAAGGCGTTATTATTGTACAACATCCCTATATATACAGTCCACATCCCCCGGCGACCTATAAGGTTGTAGGACAATACTGTCCTCGATCTGTTGAAGAGATCGCAGTAGACAAAAGTGTCCTCAACATCGATGGTCCTTCGAGCAGCCGGATAAGAAGAATCAGCGTCCACGGTTCATCAAGTCGCCAAGTCAAGAATTGCACGGCGTTGTTTAAGGAAGAAACAGCGGGAAGAGACGACGCGTCGTACTCGTCCGTGCATACAAGTCTTGATTTACGTCTTGATTTCCACGTCCTGATTTCCACGTCATAAACATCTCAATTTCCACGTCATAAACGTCTCAATTTCCACGTCAAAAACTACAAACCGTTGTTTTCACAATGCCGTCAACAACGAGATCACAGAGCCGGACGGAATCGCAGAGCGGAGCACAAACCACTACGGAATCAACATCTGCCACCACGGAGTCCACAGCCACGACTTCCGCTACCACGGGCACAGGCACCACAGCGACAGGGACGACGACCACCAGCGGCGGTACTACTAGCACCGAGGCCACTATGAAGACGACTTCGGCGGCAGCGGACGTCACGATCGTTCCACGAGCCGCAAGCGTCACGGCGAGGTCACACCGCTCTACCGCATCCGCCAAGAAGAAGGAACGTCTGGAGGTCGAACGTACCTTACTACAGCTGCGCCTGCAAGCCAAGGAGCAGGAACTCAGGCTAGCGGAATTAGAATCGGGCTCCGAGGCAGATGATGAAGAAAAGGAAGACAAAGACCAATCGTTCCGGTTAGAAAAATGGTTGAACCGGAACGACGCACCCCCCCCCTGTACCCCCGCAGGAGGCGGAGCCTAAGTCTCGCAAGATCTCGCCGATAAAGTATGAAGGAGGACGAGGACGGGGAGCTTACACCGCCAATGATGAAGATGACGGAAATAAGCACCGAGAGCATAGTACGTCTCGGCCCGCACGCCCTACCGCAGACATCGTGGAGCAAATGGCCTCTGCGATCTCCAAGGCGGTGAAGATATCGGCGAGGGAGACACCAAGGTATATAACCGAGCTGCCTACGTTCGACGGACATGGCAGCGCATGGTTGGGGTTCAAGGGCGCGTATGAGGATTCAAGGCGCGCCTTCATGAAGAGCGACAACCTGGCACGGCTAAGAAAGAGCCTAAAGGGTACCGCTATGGAGGCGGTAGCAAGCCTGTTCACCGCCCACCGAGAGCCGGACGAAATTATGGAGGCTCTCGGAAGAAGATTCGGGAGGCCGGATGCACTCGTCGCGTATGAGGCAGAAAACTTGCGATATTTGCGCAAGCTGACCGACGAGCCCCGCGACCTCTGCGTATTCGCCAGTAAGGTGGCCAACGCCGTGGCCACCATACAGGAAATGAAAAGGGAGAACTACCTCTATAGCCCCGAGTTAGTCCGGGCTATAATGGACAAATTCACCCCAATACTGAAGAACAAATGGTACGACTTTGCGAGCGCATGGGAACACGAGGTGCCTACACTAAACCTACTATCGACGTTCCTGAACATAGAAGCCGATAAGTGCAGTGCCTACGCACCACCCGAAATCATTAATCCCATCGCCGTACCTGCAAGAGAAAGGTCCGTACCTGCGAATATAAAAGAAAAAGCAATAAGAAGGAAAACCGAACGTACATACAGCGCCACTACCGACGGAAAGGGGAAGCCCGAATACAGCGCCCCTACCAACGGAAGATGGAAGTATGAACACAGCGCCTCTACCGACGGAAAGGGGAAGCCCCAATACAGCGCCCCTACCAACGGAAGATGGAACTATGAACACAGCGCCTCTACCGACGGAAAAGGCAAGTTTGAATACAGCGCCTCTGCCAACGGAAAGGGGAAACATGATTACAGCGCCACAACCGACGGAAAAATGAAGCTTTGCCCACTATGCAAGGAAGATCACAGCTTGCCTTCGTGCAAACAATTTGCAGACAGCGATATCGACACCCGCTGGGAAATAGCAAAAAGAAATAACATCTGCTTCCGTTGCCTGTCTAGCAACCATCGCCGGGGCAACTGCCGAGTTAAGCCATGTGGGCACAGCGGTTGTGGGATGGCACATCATCGGCTGTTACATCATACGCGTCGGACTCCATCGCCAATAGTGAAGTCAGAAGAGCCCAAAGAAGAAATAATTACGTCTACAACGGAAGTTATCAACAAGGCCACTGCCGCGAATTCAATACCGCATCGACGCCGAGCGTATCTAAAGATAGCACCCGTAGTGCTTGCCGGACCACACGCGAAGGTACATACATACGCGTTGTTCGACGAAGGCAGCACCGTCACCATCATTGAGGATGCTATAGTAGACTCCCTTGGCATCAACGGGCCAGTTGACACGATGTCCATACAGGGCATCAACGACGGAGAAACAAAACACGAGAAAAGCCGCACTATCGACGTAAAAATACAAGGGCTGCATTCGGACAGCGTGCACACATTGAAAGGCGCACGTACCATCAAACGTCTAAACTTCACATCGCAGACTGTCGGAGAAACGGACCTAGAAGACTGCACACACTTAGATGACGTCAAGGACGAGCTCATCTATAAAAATGCATGCCCTAAGATTCTCATCGGACAGGACAACTGGGAGTTGATCGTCTCCCGTCAGATCCGAGCGGGAAAAAGGAACAAACCAGTAGCATCGCTAACGCTACTGGGATGGGTACTGCATGGATGCCGCACTTCAGTATGTGAACCCGTCACCTTCTGCGGCCACATCAGCGAGAAGCGCGACGAAATGGAGGAGTTAATGAAGAACTTCTTCAAATTGGAGTCACTGGGCATCGAGCCGAGGCAAACAAAGGATGACCCGGAGCAGCGAGCTATCGACATTTTGAGTAAGCAAAGTCGACGGTTACCTGACGGGCGGTTCGAAACCGGACTCCTATGGAAAGAGGATAATGTAAAGATCCCTAACAATTATGGGGATGCTCTCAAACGGCTGCACAACCTAGAAAGAAAACTCGACCGCGACCCGGAGCTTAGGGAGAAATACAAGGAACGTATGACGAACCTGTTAGTATCCGGATACGCCGAGCCTGCGACTACAGCGCCACCTGCAGACAAGACGTGGTACTTGCCACATTTCGCCGTCATCAACCCGGCAAAGGAGAAGATCCGAGTCGTCCACGATGCCGCTGCGAGATCCTTCGGCCGCAGCCTGAATGATATGCTGCTGTCAGGGCCTGATCTACTTCAATCACTGCCCGGAGTCATCATGAGATTCCGTCAACATCCCATTGCAGTGTCAGCGGACATCAAGGAGATGTTTATGCAAGTCAAGATACGACCGGAAGAGCAAGACGCACTACGCTTCCTATGGAGGGGAGACGAAAGAGGCAACACACCACCACGTGAGTACAAGATGACGTCAGTCATATTTGGGGCAACGTCATCACCATGCACAGCGCTGTACATCAAGAATCGCAACGCCACCGAGTTCGCACATGTAAACGAACGCGCCGCCAGAGAAATCCAAACAAACCACTACATGGACGACTTCATAACCAGCTTCCCAGACAAGGAGGAGGCTGCGAGAGTCGTAAAATCGGTCGACGAGATACACCGTCGAGCCGGCTTCCAGTTACGGGGATGGGTGTCCAACAAGAAGTCCGTCGTCAAACAATTTTCGTCGGATCCCGGAACCACGACAGTCACCATAGGCGGGAGCGAGATAGAGAAGACACTCGGCCTCCTTTGGCAGGTAAATGAAGACTGCATCGGCTTCCACATAAATGCTATGAAGACACCACCCGACGTAATAGAAGGTAGACGTCCACCCACCAAGAGGGAAGCACTCAGCGTGATAATGTCGCTGTTCGACCCGCTCGGACTCGTATCGCCGATAACTACTCCGGCGAAACGACTTATGCAAGATACATGGAGTCATGGAACGAGCTGGGACGAACCGCTTCCCGAAGAGCTGCAACCAAGATGGAGCGCGTGGCTTTATACACTACGCGCTCTAGAAGAACTTCGCATTCCCCGCTGCTATGATGTAGAACCGGCCGTAAGAAGAGAACTGCACACTTTCGTAGACGCAAGTGAAGAAGCCTACGCAGCCGCCGTGTACTGGAGATTACAACGAGCCGACGGCACCGTAAGAATATCACTAGCCGCTGCAAAGAGCCGCGTCGCACCACTCAAGCCCGTCTCTATACCACGACTTGAGCTACAGGCGGCGGTACTCGGAGCACGACTAGCGAAAAACGTCGCGAAAGAGCACGACTTCATGGCCGCAAAACAGGTGTATTGGAGTGATTCACGCACCGCTCTCGCGTGGATCCGAGCCGAACCACGGACGTTCAAAACGTTCGTCGCACATCGCGTCGCCGAGATTGAAGATACTACAAAGAAAAAGGACTGGAGATGGCTGCCGTCACAACTCAACGTAGCCGACGACGCGACACGAGCGACACCCGCGGATTTCAACGAGAATCACCGATGGTTCACCGGCCCGACTTTTCTACTATCACCTGAAGAACAATGGCCGGTCGAGACAAGCACGACAAAGGAACGCACCGGGGAAGAAAGGGAGAGATGCTGCGCAACAACGAACGACATAAAGGGGCACGCACACTTGCCCGATATCACGCGCTTTTCAAAATGGGAGCGCCTGATCCGGGCCACCGCACGCGTACTACAATTCATCGACTTATGTCGGAAAAGGAGACACACCGTGGCAGCAGCGCGTCGCAAAAGGACCATCGCCAACCCGACATCGGACCCGGCATGGTCAAGGACAAAAAGGAGCGACGCAAAGGCGGCAACGGCAAGAGAATCCGCATGCGACCAGCGCAAGTTCGTGCCATTAGAGGCGCATCATCTCATCCAAGCCGAACATCTCTGGACGAAGGCAGCGCAAGAAGACAGCTACGCATGCGAACGCAAACGCATCAAGCGTAGCACCACACCGGCGGGAGACGACAAACTCGCCGGTCTAAGTATTATCATGGGAACGGACGGACTACTAAGACTAAAAGGAAGAATCGCTGCCACAGAAGGGATTAGCGAGGAAACGGCAAATCCAGCTATACTAGACGGCGCACATGACTACACAAAGATGTACATAGATCATGTACATAGGAAGATGCATCATGGGGGCGTCGAGCTAGTGGTGAATGAAATACGACAGCGATTCTGCGTTATGAAAATTCGCCCTACAGTACGGGGCGTTTTAAAGGTATGTATAACATGCAAATTGAAGAAGGCGAAACCAACGAGTCCAGCCACCGGGGATCTGCCGCACGCGCGTGTAGCACATCACGCGCGCCCGTTCACCTTCACCGGGCTCGACTACTTCGGTCCACTCGAAGTAACCGTGGGCCGACACCGAGAAAAAAGGTATGTCGCCCTATTCACCTGCATGACGACAAGGGCCGTCCACTTGGAAGTAGCGGCATCACTCAGCGCAGACTCTGCTATATCTGCGCTGCGAAGATTCATGGGGCGACGCGGCTGCCCAAAGGAGTTGTGGTGCGACAACGCCACCAACTTCAAAGCCGCGGAAAGACAACTCAACGAGGCCGCACTCACTGCGGTCCGAGAAGAGACAACAACGAAGCACATCGCGTGGCGTCACGTTCCCCCCTCCGCCCCCTTCATGGCCGGGGCATGGGAACGCATGGTCCGCACGGTAAAAGAAGGCCTGCGAGCAACGCTACACGAAAAGTACCCGAGCGACGAGACACTCCACACACTGCTCGTCGAAGTAGAAAACACGGTCAACTCCCGTCCACTCACACACGTGGCAGTAACACCAGGGGAACCGGAGGCGCTCACACCCAATCACCTGCTGCTGGGACCCAATTCCCATGTCCCAGCACCGGGCGCCTTCACCGAAGAAGACATAGATGCACGCGCGCATTGGCGGCGCGCCCAGCGGCTAGCCGACACCTTCTGGAGCCGCTGGGTACGAGAGTATCTCCCCCTGCTTCAATACCGGCGGGAGCCCCGCACGATCGGCGAGGCACCACGCGTCGGAGATTTAATCATCGTGTGCGACGCAAATCTACCGAGGAACACATGGCCGCGAGGAAGAGTCATCGCTACGTACCCCGGGCAAGACGGCGAAGTGCGCGTCGTCGACCTACAAACGAGCAACGGACACGTTCTGCGGCGACCCACAAAGAAGATCGTCGTTCTACCGGTTAGGTCGCGAGACGGCGACGGCGGGAGTATGTTAACGACGGAATGAATAAAAAATATAAAAAGCTAGGGTACTTGTATATGTGTATAGATATTAATTTCGATTGTATAGTTGTTTCTCTTTAGTGTCTTATAAATGTATGAATATATCTTAATATCGTTAGGTTTACACTATCTGTTTAATGTCCGTTTATGAGTATGTATTGTGTAACTGATATTAAAATGATCCCTAGTGTGTCTTTTATTACCCTATTAGGATAATTATTGGTGAATAGGGTAAGTAGGGCATGCTAGGGATAAGTTGTGGGCACTATGGCGTTCGGGAAACAACTGAGCGCTCCGCCACCTGGCGGACGAATATAATATTTATAGTCCTGAAGCGGGGGACGGGGTTACGTAAATATGTCGCGCAAACCGCGCACCCCGTCCACTCGAAACCGAACGTTATAGCGTCATGATCTTATTAGATCCCTCTTAGGCTAGTTTACATCTAAGTTTTATCTAATAAGAATCTTGTAAATGTATAAAAATGTATAACAATGTCTTGTATGAATAAATGATCCCCCGCGGGGTAGCGGGAGGGGTACACATGTAGAAAAGTAGAAGGGGAAGCCAAAATGGAATAAAAGACGAACCATTTTGGGCTTCCGGCATTCCGATCAGCGGCACCACTCCGAACACTACAAACGGTCAACCAAGTGACTAGGACAAGTAGTAGAACAACAAGTACCTCTGCCCCCTGCCCCCGGCTCTGCTGATATTATCGAAGAAACAAGGAAATAAGGCGTTATTATTGTACAACATCCCTATATATACAGTCCACATCCCCCGGCGACCTATAAGGTTGTAGGACAATACTGTCCTCGATCTGTTGAAGAGATCGCAGTAGACAAAAGTGTCCTCAACAGCTTTCTTGAAGAACCGCATATCGTAGCGTAATGGGAAGACTATAGTATAATTATAATATAGTATAGTAAATAGTAAGTATAATAAAGGTATAATTATATTTTCAGATGAAAGTCCGCGCGGGCGAGTACGATGCACTGACGACTACAGAACCTCATATACATCAGGACAGGAACGTGAGGAAAATTATCATGCACAATGAATTCAATCCGAGTATGTATTTCTATTGTTATGTAAACGGGTTACTCACGATTTATTTATTATAGCCGATATTTGCATAGCATGTGCACATGCATGCCGATAGTGTGCAAGGAGCTTAATCAACAAAAACAAGTTCAATGTGGGCGGGTGAATGAAAAACGTACACGAGGGAGGGTAGGCAGGTCTGCCAATAGCAACAACAGCCCCGCGGCTCGTGTAACTGCTCTGAAATATCGGCTATAATAAACAAATAATAAATCGTGAATAACCCCCGGTACATCCTAGACGATCCCGACGACTCGATCACCGCTGCCAATGCGGTTCTCACACTGCACTCGACCACAGCACACAGACACCGTCCCCGCCGGCGGAGACGTGGACGTCCCCCTCGCTACACCGTCAACACACACCGGCCCTCAGCCAACACTTTTACTAGGTACCGGTATATTACTAGGTACTAGGTACACTTTTATCAAAGTATTCCAGCCCATTTCCCTGATATGTTAGACAGTTTCAGCAATCAAAATATCCATGCGGTCTTAGTCTCAGAATCGTAGTTTAAGCCATGCCTCTCCTCAATTTCCTACTCTCTTCCAGGCTTTCGCCATGTTCGCAATGACCGTATCGGTAAGGGAGGAGGTGGTGTTGCAATATACTTACGGGCCCACATTACCTTTTCAATTGTGAGCGCCTCAGATCCGTCTTCTCTGGATTCACTAGAGTATCTCTTTGTCCAGGTTCTGATGGGACACCACAAAGCACTATTAGAAGTTTTATACAGTCCATCCATCACAGTTAATTATTTCAGTACCTTGGAGGACCTCGAGGACCTCACTCCCGTATATAACCACATAATATTAATGGGAGACTTTAATACCTGCCTCCTCAAAAACGACTTCCGTTCTAAGGCATTAAGATCTGTAGTGGAGGCTAGCAACATGAATATCCTACCGCTTAACGCAACACACTTCTTTCCACACTCTGATCCTTCTCTTCTAAATTTAACAATTATCTCTTCTCTCGATCACGTTTTCAAATACGGTCAATGCACTGAGGTTGCTTTCTCCTATCATGATTTAATATTCTTGTCGTATAAAATTAGACCTTCTAAATCTAGATGTAAAATTCTTCTACAGCGTGGTTTTGGTGCCATCGACGTTAACCGGCTTCATAAAGATGCACAAGAAATCAACTGGAATGTGATACACGATGCGTCTACGGTAGACGAACAAGTTTCTTTATTCAACGGTTTGATTATTGGACTCTTTGATGTACACGCCCCAGTTCGACCAGTTCGTGTCAGACATTTTCCTGCACCATGGCTCACTGATGATATTAAAGCATTTATGGTCCAAAGAAATCGCTCTAAAACCAAATTTAAATTTAACCCCAAATGAAACAAACCGTATGAAATATAAGATTTTGCGAAATCGCTGTAATAGGATGTGTAGGGACGCACGACGACGCCATATCCACATATCCGTCGAGAATGCAGACCCAGGACGGGTCTGGAAATTCCTTAAGTCACTAGGAGTTGGAAAATCATATACAAACACCACTCATAATTCTATTGATGTCAATATGCTTAACCAGCATTTCTCTTCTTCCTTCAATCTTGATGACAAGGTTAAAAATAATACTCTAAATTCTCTTTCATCACTACCAACTCCTGACCACAGTCCTTTTCTCTTTAGTCAATTTGCTGTAAGTGATATTAAGAAGAGTGTTCTTTCTATCGCGTCAAACGCAGTCGGAACTGACGATATCAGCCGTAATATGATCATTCCTTTACTTGACCTTAATTGCTCCCGTCCTGACAATTATATTTAATAAATCAATTAATTTCAGCACATTCCCCAAAATTTGGAAAGACGCTCAGATAATCCCTATTCCCAAAAAAGGAAATCCATTCTCTTTCCCTGATTACCGTCCTATATCCATATTACCTTTCCTATCCAAAGTCCTCGAGCGTCTTATACATCAACAGATAAACAGCTTTCTCTCTAATAATTCTCTCTACAATCCCCTCCAATCCGGTTTCCGTCCTGGTCATAGTACGACTACAGCTCTCGTCAAAGTCACGGATGATATCCGGCTGGGCATGGAAAGCAAAAAGTTAACACTATTAACCCTACTCGATTTCAGTAATGCTTTTAATAACGTTGATTTCGATATCATGTTAGGTATATTACGGTCCCTTAACATATCTCCATCGGCGATAGACTGGTTTCGTAGTTACTCGTGTGGGCGACGGCAACGTGTGCGCCTAGATGATACCATCTCTTCCTGGAGCACTACATCTGCCGGCGTACCCCAAGGTGGCGTGTCTTTACGTCCTACTACCGGGTACAGGTTTCCCCTAGGCACCGTACTTTTACTACGCACTTATTGTTCTGTCGTGCACAATGTTGTTCGTTTGTCTGCGTCAATCATGAGCAGTTTTGATCATAATTTTTTCCGCAAACACTTAATTATCAAATTGCCGCCCGAAATAAGAAACAAATGACAGGTTTGAAAAAATGGCATTTGACAAGCAAAGAGTTCCATTTTCAAAATTTGAATTTGTTTATTTTCTATCGTATTGTACAGTAAGAACTTTTTGTTTGACCTATCGTATAAATAAATTAATAATGTCCTTATTATCAGATACTGTACGAAACGACATAGCCCTCCTCGTGCTAGAGACTCCGTTCGACATGTCTGCTTCGCATATCGGAGTGGCGTGCCTCGCGTCCGCTCCGCTCCGCGCCGCCGTCGGCACTAACTGCGTGGGCATGGGCTGGGGCACCACGGACTTTGAAAGCCAGGATTACTCTACTACCCTTAAAAAGGTAAGTTATTTTTATGGTGATGGCGGCCCACATGATGGTAAGTGATCACCGCCGCCCAGAATCCTATTATATCTATTTAAACGGGTCTCAACGCATATGTTTCCTTACAGAACCTCACAAAGAGAAACAGATGAGAAGTTAATTAAAAATTAAAATATGAAACTCATTTAAGTCGTATTAACAATGTTCCATTTTCAAAATACATATGAATAAAAGAATTCCAGAGCTACTGAACAAGCGCGCGCCACAAGCAGGAATTAAGGTTCAACAAACAATGTGAGGGGTCTAGTAAAGTGGTGTGTGTTCATACAAATTTCTTTTCCGTCCAGTCTTGACTGATATAATGACAATGACCGAAAGTCTTCCTGCACGTGGCGCGCGCTTTCGACTCTAACGTGCCTACTCTAGAGTACTTGTATAACATATTTAGTATGTATTCGACGATCGTGAAATAAAATATTTTTTTGGTGGGCGAGCTGCGCCGTGTACGGCCACAAATAATCCTTACAATCTAGTGGTCGCAAATACTTGAAATGTATAGACAATATACCTACTAAGTTTGAATGTTTGTAACTCAATCACGACGAAACGGCTGAACCGATTTCGCTGAAACTCGGCAAATAGGTAGATTGTAATCTGTATTAGCACATAGACTACTATTTATGAAGATCACGTCAACAAAGTTGCGAGCTGTAGCCAGTGTCGGATTAAGGTCATTGAGGGCCCGGGGATATTTGACAGCAGCGGCCCTCGTAACGCAAGACTATAATGGTCGCCCGCCTGGGTCCCCCGGGAAGCGGGGCTAGAGGCTATAGTCCCCTAACCCGCCACTGGAAAAACTAGTAAATAAATGAATCAATTACACGTTTCAGGTGACAATACCCATCGTAGATCCAGAAGACTGTCAGGATAGGTTTCGTAAAACGAGGAGATACGGGCAACGTTACGAGTTAAATCCGTCTCTGATGTGTGCAGGGGGCATGTTTGGTGAAGACCTGTGTAGGGGGGATGGAGGTGCCCCCCTCTCCTGTCCGGTGGGGTCAACGGTGAGTATACCTCTACAGCGGCTGAAATATGTCAACCAATTTAAAATACATAAAACTGTTTTAGCGAACGATATCCCCGCTACTGTCGTCCACGGCACGTCTTAGACGATCCCGACGACCCAATTACTGCTGCCAATGCGGTACTTACACCACACTCACAGACTTCACAGATACACCGTCCCCGCCGGCGGAGACGTGGACGTCCCCCTCCTTACATCATCAACACACACTGGCCAGCACTCAGTCAACACTTTTACCAGGTATCGGCACGTGCCTGGGCGCTTCCCACCGACTCGCGATCCCGCGGTATCCCCCCAATGCAACGCCCTAAGCCGAGGTCCGTTCCTTCCGCCGGTTTACCGGCGGGGGAGCCCTTAGGCTCGTTGCAACACACATTTTGTTCCTGGCTAAGCGCCTTCTGCGCTCGCCCTAAATCGAACACGACCGGTGACTCTTGAAAGGCCACTAGGGCCACAAGAATTTAGACATTCCGAAAAAAAAAGTGAATAACCTGTTTACGTAAAAAATATTATGTTCAACCATGATGACAAAAGTTTACAATCTTATGTATTTCTATATCGAAAAAAAAAAATTGACATTCCGAAAAAAAAAGAACGATATAATTATTTTAAAGAATATACCAAAAGATACAAACATGTAGGGTTTTGTTGTGCTGTCTAAAACATTCGTAGCGCTCCTCAGCTCGCGGCTCGGGCAACTTGCATAGAATAAAAGATATACTTACTAGAGTTGTAGGTTTTAGGAATTGGTTTTAATAAGATGAGGTCTTCTTGGTTTTAAAGAAGGCCGTGGGGTTACAGCGTGCACTCTCACCTCCCAAACTAAAATTCATTTATTTATTCAGAAATCATACAGTCACTTATCACTAATGTAACAAACATATACACAAACCCAGTTTGAAATTTCCATAAAATTTTCTGAAAACAAGAAATTACTGCGCTAATAATGAGTAAATAAACTATTTTACCACATAATTCTACATAATAATTTAACGCAGTGTTTTTTCAACCTTTTTACCAGGAACTTTTTTTATGCCAATAAAATTCAAAAAGCAGTTAATTTTATTGATACAACTATTTTAAGATACAAATATTTTAAATAATAATTGTATTTTAATAATTATAAATCATGTATTATTTTCCAGGATTCCCAACGCTATATGGTCTACGGGTTATCAGTCCACGGCCTGGATTGCAGCTGGAAGAACCCAGTACCCTCCCAATACGCGAACATACCACACCTGCACAGCTGGATCGACAGGACAATGACCGCTGAGGGTTTCGACACCGGATTTTATAAATATAGCTGATAATAATACAGTTTAAAGTTTGTTTTATTTCTAAAACTACCGGCGCCGGCGCCTGCGCTTGCGCCGACCTGCGCTGTGTTCCCGCGGGAACTCAATAATGGATCCGGATTAAAAGTGCCTTAAATGTTAATCCGGCACACAAGCTATAACTATACTTAATTTCATTAAAATCCTTCCCGTAGATTTCGTGTGATGCGCGTTCATACAGACAGACGGACAAAAATTCCAAAAATTGTTGTTTTGGACTCTATGTCATTCTTCTATTGAACAATGATACGGTTACGATTTTATTATACTAGGTTGATCAATATATTTTTGGAAAAGTATTGAAACTTTAGGTAACGTATATCTAAATTGTATTTATTTTTCAACGCAATCACCTTCTAATCTAATACACCTTGGATACCGTTTTTAAAATTGCTCAATTCCTTTGGAATAAAAGGCTTGATCCTGGGTATCAAAAAAAGACTTTACGACGCACATGACCACATCATCTCCGTGAAATTGTATAACACGCAAGTGTTGTTTCAAATTGGTAAAAAGGTAAAAATCACTAGGAGCTAAGTCCGGAGTTCGGATGGCAGCGTCTGCAACATCAGATCGATGCGCAGGTGCGTTGTCATGATGAAAAAGCACTCCGACACGCAATTTTCCACGTCGTTTATTTTTTATTTCCTCGCGTAGTTTTTTGATCAATGTTGCGTAAAAACCAAGTATAGGCGATGAGAAGAGGTAACACATGTTCCCGAATGTTGCCAAACCGAGTTGAATGCGTCTATTGACCTCTCAACTGAAGTTGAATTTGTCTAATTGGATTGACTGTCCAAGATAGACCTATTCGTTTACAACTTCTAGTGATGCCTCCTGGAGATAGTAGGTTTACTGAGCACAGAAGGGGACTCCTTGGAAGCACACGAAAAACGCAGTACTATGCTTTTATTAGATTATCACAAACATCACAACAAATACCACTTTGAAGTTGAATAAACTATCACTATTAAATCACAAAACGCACTTGTACACATTTTTTATAATAAATCTAACAAAAATTCAACTTCCCGCCAAAAATCCCATTTAAAAGTTTGTTACATTTTCCTTTTTTTTAAATTTACATAGCACTTAAAGGTTACGTGACACAATAGACATCCGCAATACATGCCAACATCAGTCCGGTATGACAAACATTGGCACAGTCTTGGATGGCGCACCTTTGAAGATTAAAGAAACTACAATAAATCAATTGTTCAACAAACCATTGAAGCCTTTTACATAATTTAAATAATAGTATAATTTATAGATTCATATATAGCTGACCAGACAGACGTTGTCCTGTCCAAATTTCAATAAGTTCATACAAAATCCCATAGAAAAAAGCACTTTCAGTTTTTCTCGAATTTTACAATTTTCCGGGCAACTTTTCCAATTTTTCTTTCGCTAAAAACCTTATTCGGACTATTACGAACATGTTTCTTTAAAAAATAGCCAAATCAGTGCAGCCGTTCTCAAGTGATGTTCTTACCAACGAACAGTATTCAATTTTTTTATCTATATAGATAGATTTCAACCTCTTTAACAGAACCTCTTTGCTTATTATAAAAAATACAAAACAAAATCACCAGTTTGACCAAAAGTCATTCTGGTTGTCGACTAATTTTCTATGTATTTGAGCTTCGATTACTTCGTGAAGATGCTGAATAAGCCTGCTCTGAGCAAATTTGTTACCAACGTTAGAGTTAAAGAGATCATATCGCAATTAGGCTGTATCGTAAGCGACCGTCTTTACTTGCCTACTTCGGAGCCTTGTGTAAGGAACGAACGTAAGAAAACTATCTTAACTATCTACTACAGAAAGATATCTGTCCTAGAAAAACACAAAATCAGCCCGTGTCTCAACGATCAACATCACTGCTGGATCAACGATCAACCAAAATACATAGGTGGCAATAGCAACTCGATCATTTGGTATGTATGTCATTGTAATCCATTCAGTATGTCATTTGGTGGCAAAAACTATCAAGAATGTTTTGACGTAACGGTCTTGTCAATTCGAATTTTAAAGGGATTTTGCTGGGCTGCTAATTTAAGTTAAAACTACGCGCTAATACATAAATATACATAGCAGTTATACTTTTGTATCGATAGCAGTTAAACGGCGGGGTTTTATCACGCAAGGCCCTTGTGTCGCTATAGTGCATTTTATAAGGGCGCAAAATTTTAATCTTGCTGTGGGCGCTAATTACCCTAGCTAAATACTTGGTGTATTGTGCGAAGACAAAGCACCAGTGACTTCTATGTATTCTACTAGATCTTTGACTAGTTTTCTAGTTTGATCTGGTGGTTGACGTATATAATGCCGTAAGTCATACCACCTTTTGTAGGTGCATGTAAAATCTAGCTATAATTCAATGAAGTAACTATCGTTCTGCAGAACACCGTTCGCGACCGCCGCCCGAAGAAGCTTGGCGTGACGGAGCATCCACCAGTGCTAGATTTACAGCAACTCCTGAAGCCCGCAGCCTGAACAGCCTCTGAAGAATCTTACCAGATGCTGGGGAAGCTTCCAATACGGAAACATTAGTTTGTGACATGAGATTATCAACTAAAATTAAACTTTTTATTATCAGTACCTAACCCTTGCTGGTCGTGCGAAGCGAGGCGTCTTGTCGCGCGTCGCGTCGCGAAAATATCAAACATTTACTGCACACATGTGTGTCCTATGCGAGCTGTGCGTTTTGCGTTGCGGCGCGTGACGCGCATCCGTTTACGACTTATTTTGCTCCTTGCCTTTCTTAATACTTTTTTTAAGTTTAAGAAAGTGGTTTCACTGAGTAATAAGCGATAAATTTTATGTGTTGTCACATTAAGATTCTTATAGTACCGACGGCAATCGCGCATACTCGACTCCCACGTAGGACAACGCATCGGCGACGCGACCACGCACCACATCGCAACGCTCGACGCAAGGCATTGCAACTGGCTGCCCAGCGGGACGAAGCCTTAAACGGGACTAAAGTCGTCGCGCGACGAACCAATCATGTTCATTAGTTAATTGAGGCGACGATGCCACATCTACTTCTCGGGTTTGATACAGTTGAATCCACTGACAATCCCCACTGCTACTTGCTACTTCGGGAATTGTAGATTAAATTATTACCGTTATTCCCAATGTAGTTGTTACGAAACATCTTAAGAACTGAGAGTAAAAGCTATTTAATTTAGACTAGTTGTAATGTTAGTAAACAATAGGCGCAGTCACCGCCCTGCGTGAGTGGTTTGTGAGGTGGAGGATAGAGATAAATCCGACGAAAAGTGCAGCCATGTGCTTCCCTTTTCTCAGAAATGGCTGTCGTAATTCTAGGCTCTCCCCTCTCCCGATAACCCTCTTCGGTCAAACCATTCCCCTGGTTAGGAAGACCAAATATCTCGGAGTCACTCTAGAACATAGACTGACCTTCCGAGAACACATTAAAACTGTCCGGAACCGAGCCGCCTTCGTACTCGGTCGCCTTAATCCCCCCCATAGGCGGGAGAAGTAAAATGTCGCTTAGAAATAAGTTGACATTATACAAAACGCTCGTCCGACCTATAATGACCTACGCTAACATTGTGTTTGCACACGCAGCTCCCTCCAACATCAAAATTGTCCAAACCGTCCAAAATAGATTCGTGCATAAGGCCGTGGCTGCCTCATGGTACTCACGCAATATCGACATCCATAAGGACTTGGAACTACCTTTCATCGTCAAATACGTGAAAGACACCGCCTGACGATACTATGATGCGATTCCGCACCATCCTAATCCCTGATCGTTAACTCCCTCACCTATGTCCCAGATAGGAGTGCCCCTCCCCGCTACTGTCGTCCACGGCACGTCTTAGACGATCCCGACGACCCAATTACTGCTGCCAATGCGGTTCTTACACCACACTCACAGACTTCACAGATACACCGTCCCCGCCGGCGGAGACGTAGACGTCCCCCTCCTTACATCATCAACACACACCGGCCAGCACTCAGCCAACACTTTTACCAGGTATCGGCACGTGCCTGGGCGCTTCCCACCGACTCGCGATCCCGCGGTATCCCCCAATGCAACGCCCTAAGCCGAGGCTCGTTCCTTCCGCCGGTTTACCGGCGGGGGAGCCCTTAGGCTCGTTGCAACACACATTTTGTTCCTGGCTGAGCGCCTTATGCGCTTACCCTAAATTAAACACGACCGGTGACTCTTGAAAGGCCACTAGGGCCACAAGAATTTAGCTATTTCGAAAAAAAAATATTACAACCTTTAAGTCGCCTTACCAAGGGTATTTCGTAACAACTGCAGGGGGACAATGGAAATCCTACAGCGACAGCTACAGTGGGGACAGCGACAATTCAGACACAAAGATTTATTATCATTATCTCCACTGATGTCAGAGCGGACAACGACTCCCGTTTTCCTCACCACTAGAGATTGCCAGTGGGCCCCAGTGGGGACAACGATACCAAACCACATTTCGGAATGGCGCGTGCCATGGGCGCTTATTACCTAGTAATAAGCGTTTGTTAAATTTGTTGTAGGTACATTAAACGTACTATCGACTTCTTTTGGCGGGTAATCTCAGCCACTAACTTTGATTTTACAAAAATAATAAGCATTTTTGAGTCAGAATTGGTTTTATTTTAGTCATCCAAACTAGCGACCCCGAGACTTCGTTTGAGTTTAATATAAGTCTCTATCCACTGAGAACTACTGAGACCGAACTGGAACCGAACTACTGAGACTGAAAAGTCTCAACAGTCCGGTCAACCGGACTACTGATACTAGGCCCCCATAAGAACCCATAACTCGTCGCCAAATTACGCGGAGGTTTCGTCCACGATCTCGTACTGCGGGTAATTCCACTGTGCATCTGGGTGAATAAAGTCGAGTTATTCCACTACATCCTTTTGATCCTTTTGATATAAAGACTGTTAAATTTTAATGCTTTAAAGCTTTATCTCCCAGTCAGCCTTTGAGCAATGCAGAGATGGTTCGGAAGGCGCTTGTTAAAGGTGTACGCCGATTTGGCGATCGGGTGTTGGCTCAGCAATCTGGCTCTGAGAACCAGATGTTAAAGTTACACGCCGATGGCTATCGAAGGCCAATGTTGCAGGCCACACGCCTTAGCTTTAACGGGGGGTGTAGGGATTTAGGCTTTGCCGGTCTTGATGTTGGTGCAGGGATCTCGGCAGATCAGGTGTTGGGGTGAATACGGAAATAAAACGCCGCTCTGGTTTACATAAACACAGGGGTGCGGAGGGAGCGGCAACGGGCAGCAAGCTCACTTTTCTTCTTAGGTTTTTTCACTGTTCAAGTGCTGAGGACGAACTGGCTTGCTGGCTGTTAGGCCTTTGCCTTTTTATAGGGGTTTGCTGCCCTAGCGATCCCCCCGTTCCCTGAGGAAAATTTAATGCTATTAGCTCTCCACTTTTGTACATAATATCTAGGTTACAAGTCTTATTTATCTGGGCCAGTCCTCTTATTGCACGGAGGATAAAGACTATTTTCGGTGGCGAAGTTTAGGTATTTTCCTTTTAATTTCCTTTTTTCCTTATCGTCCCTCCCCCCCTCTGTGAGTAGCAAGAGGTGTGGGAGGACCGGGGGTGCACTGCTTCTCAGTGGCGCCGATACCGGAACTACGCCACCTAGCCCGCAACTTTTTGTTCTAGATCTTATATCTAAATGAAACACACTGCGGGCGGTAGTCTTTATTTTAAACCTTATTCTAATTCCCTGACTTATAACCTAGGTATCCTAGTACTTTGGAGAGCGAGAATAAGACATACAAAAACATAAGACAACACAATAAACATAAGTAAATGAGATGTTGTAAATACGTAAAAACAATAGTATATCATAATCCTTAACATTTTACATTATATCAATACCTTATCTAATCATTTTATATAATATCGACATCTTATGATAACGTGTTATGTATGTGTTAACATTTTATTATTTCGGAGGAAGGGCACGTGAATTTCATTCTTGACCAAAATTGCGCCGCTTAAATTTTACTACTTGCGGAACTCTGTTTAGACGGCCCTCTTTTCCTCCGAAATGTGTGATGTTAGCACATACATATTTCGCGCACTGATTCTATATTGTACACATAGGTATATAGGCACCGCACTTTCACTATTCACTATTCTGTCGTGCACAGCGCTAAAACAATTAAAAGTATGTTAAATTTGTTAAATTATAATACTAAATAAGTCCATTTATATTTTATCTGTTTTTCTTTTCACTGTTGGGAAAGCAAGGAATAATTTTCCACAACCATAAATTGAAAACAGATAATTAAGTGGAATAGTGGAAATCAGTGGAAATAATTTAAAATATAAATTAAGAAGATATTTCTTGTCCAAATTACAATTTGTTCACTGCTCACGGGTAGGTATTTAATGCCTCCACTACTGATACCGCAGTACTTGTATCTTAAACAAGTATTTTTGGTTTAGATACAATTATGATAGTTTTATGCTTTATGTTTATAAATTTGGTAATTTACAAACTGATAATTTGACATGGAAAATGGCATATAGCTACTATTTTGTTCTTGCTGATTTGCCGTCGCCGAAGATTGGTCGAATATCCGCGTAATGTGGCGCTGGGCGCTGGCCTAAAATTGTCCTAGCTGCACAGCGCGTTGCGATGCGTTGCGTCGAGCACTGTGGCGCGGTGCGTCGTGGCGCGTGCAGACACAATGACCCGAAGTGTGTGGACGCGCGATTGCCGTCTGCACTATTCGTATTTCAATTAGGACAATACATACATATTGTCGCTTATTTCTCAGTCTCACTGAAAACATTTATTTGAAGTATGTTTAGAAAGGCAAGGAGTAAAATAAATTGTAAACGGACGCGCGTCACGCGCCGCAACGCTGGATGCACTGCGCACATACATACAGGTAGGACACGCATGCGCAGCGAATACTTGATATTTTCGCGACGCGTCGCTTCACGCCGCCCAGCTCGGACGGACATAGGAGTAGAGTCCAGATTCGTCGATATTTCCAAATATTCGAATAAAATGGACACTGTCATAGTCATACTATTTTCTTAAATTGGACATATTCGAATACAAACCATCCTTACCTACCCTGAAACAAATATCTGTTCCCCCTTTGAAACCAGGACATTCACACAGCATACAGAGGAATCATCAAGTGGGTCAATTATTAGAAACATTGAAAGGAATAATATTGTCATAAATAAAAATTGGACGCAATTAAACTAACAGGCAATTATCGTAACGAGATTGAATTTGTTTTTTGTATGTCGATAATAAAAGTCAATCGCTCTGCTTAGGACGAGCGCGACACACATATTGAGAATGAACCTCGACATAAAATGTTTTCTGGTAAGTTTTATTTTTCTTTTTTATAGAAAGAAGACGGCAGACGATCTGACAGTGCATCTGATGGTAAATGGATAATCTGATCAGCGATACATGCCAACATCAGTCCAGAATGACAAACGCTAGTACGTCCACAGATGCGCTGCTTAGTTTGAGATTTAGGAGCAATTTTGGAGAACGGGTTGGGAAATGGGGAAAGATAGGATAGAATTTGGTAGAATTGAACTTGTACTAAATTTCAAAATACATAATCTTTTCCTAAAATTATTCATTTTTAAACGGCTTTACTTTTTATAAGCTCTGAAATGAAACTATCAAATTGATGTAAAGTAAGTATTAATTGTTATTAAGTAATATCAAGTATTATTAAATAGTATCAAATATTATTAAGTATTATCAAATAGTATTAAGTATTATTGTAATTGTTCTTACAATTAAATAACAAACATAAAAACAGTTTCTCTGGACGCCTGTATCTGGCTACCAGTTTCCAAAGGCCGTTTCAAACGCTTCAGTAGATTTGCTGAGAGTACCACATTCTCCTTGAGGATGAGATGGACTCTGACATATCTCACTTACTATCGAAACGAAGACGTTCATAGACGGAATAAGATAAAGTGAGAATTGGAATACATTTTACGGTAGTGATGTATGAGTGGCGGGTAACTTGGCCAGTCGAGTGCGCCAAGCGGCTGTGGGATTGCAGCGTGTACGTTACCCTTGCCAACTTGACAAATTATTCTAATTTTTATATATGTAGATTATATATTTTTTAATGATTATTTTCATATTCTAGCTTATGTCTCTTGTCTCGCTCGGGAGCACGGATCCTGCAAATATGAACTTCAACTATCCTAATGTGAGTAGTAACAACTCTGTACAAGACAAGAGGCGGTGGAACACACAAGTAACGAATAAGGCCTGTTCAGATATAGGCGATATTTGCTGCCGCCTCCACTAACTATAGTTTGTCTAAGCGATATTCCGCTGGGTATTTTGTACGAGTACCGCAAGTCGCGCGAATCCGCTAGAGGGAGCGATAAAATCAATATATTAACCAGTCAGTGTACTTTTGGACAATACTTTTATTTTAACCTTTTCAAAGCTAATTAGTTTTCTAAATCGTGTTTTTTTTTTTAATTTTAAATTTTGCCTTTTGTTTTCAACATTTTAATTAAGAAACCTCCAATTTTATCTTATATCCAATCCCACCCCGCAATATTTCATTTATCAGGTAAAATAATGGGATGAAGGCAACACCATATACCATTTATGTTTAATATTTTCCATGCGTCGCCCGCGTTATATTTCGCTATTATCTGTCTTACACGTCAACATCGGGCAAAAATGACAAAAGTTGACGCGTCCGCAGATGCGCTGTCTACCTATCGTAATTAAGAATATCAACCCGTCCATCTTGCTTTCCTCAATCCACCAGAGGCAGAAAACGAGGCGAGACGGCATGAGATGGGAAAGAGAGAGACTAAAATTTTGGCAACTCTCACTTCCGAACATGTTTATACATACATGTTCACTTAATTAACTCACTTAATTCGGCTCCGCTCGCTGAATCGACTCCTCTTAACGATTATTTGACTCCTTTGATTCACCTATTTATATTTATAAGAGTCTGAGAGCGACTCATTCGCTTTGCATCATGTTTGTTGTATCATCATGGTAGTTCTACGGTCAGATTTCAAGGAGTTCCCTTATCCACCTTATTATCGAGCATCAGACGCTGACGGTTATATGTTAAGTATTAACAATTAACTATGTATTAAATTAACAACACAAATAAGTATTTGAACAAATTTTTAATGAATTAGCATTCATTTCGAACTTACAATCACGTTTGTACACATCAATCTTCTGTTTGACTGAGATAAACGACCGGTCGGACACAGTCAGTCGGCTGTGGTATACAGTATCATTCTCCTCTTCATATAAAGAACTGTTCAACAACCAAACAATTCCAAAAAATGAGTCCAAACACCACCATTGTACCTCCAAATTACAAGGACTACCCTCACCCACCCTCGGCTTGTACAACTAAACGTTTACAAAAACCGCTTCAATATAGGTTCAGCCATTTCAGAGAAAAGTGGCAACAAATGGATACACAAACATACATTAATTCTCGTACATTCTCTTACTCCAAATGCATATACTATACCATCTCCGTTTCATCGCGGATAACAACAGCCATTTTTTAATTTTTTTTTTGCGTGTATGTCTGTCTGAACACACTCGCTACTAGACGGATTTTAATGAAACTTAGCATAATTTCAGCTTATGTCACAGTTTAACATTTAGGATACTTTTCATCCAGATCCATTATAGAGTCCCCACGGGAATCAGTGTAAAGTTCACACGACCGAAGTAATCTTAATATATAAAAAATGGTGTTTGTTTGTTTGTTCATCTTCTATGCGATGCTAAACCATTCGTAAAACCATTCGATGAAACTTTGGTGTGTTGTTGTGCGCGCGCCCGGTAAAGTTTCTGACAAACAAAAATAATCTAACGCTGAGCCGGGCGTGTGTTGCAATCAACGCATGCCAGCTAGTTAATTATAAATACTTACTTAATTCTAGGTAAAAGATGAAATCTACGAGCGGCCCATCGACCTGATGTCTCCGCAAAAATCACCTCACGCGAAGGTAAAACCGAGACTTTTAAATAGTTTTATTTACCTTCTACCTACCCCGTATTTAAACGGCCAGCAAAAAATACCAAAAAATACTAATAACGGCTGATTTTGATAAACAAAAGAAACTACCTATGTACTTTTAAATATAAACTATTAAATTGAGTATTAAAATTAAATAGTTGGGAAATTGCTTTTATTGTGACATTAAAGCTGTTATTTTTATTATGGAAAGAGGCGTCATACGAGCGTACAATCCACCTGATGGTAAGTGGATACTGGTCGTTTATAGACATCCGCGGTACATGCCAACATCAGTCCAGAATGACAAACGATGACACGCCACCGGATGCGCTGACTGCCTTTGCAGATTAAGGAATGGATTGGGAAAATGGGCAGGGATAGGATTGGATGGGAATGGCGGAGCTCTCACTACCGAAACACGTACGTACCTTGGGGAAATATGATAAAGTAGGTAATGCAGTATATTTCAAGGTAGTCTTCTGAGAGAGGGGGGTGACGTGGCCAGTCGAATGCGCCCAGCGGCTGTGCGAATGCAGCGTACACTCCCACCCGCCCGCCCCTCCACTAAATGGGATATTGATGTGATATTAAAATATAAATGAATAATGCATGTCGAAACAAAAGAAATATCTGGCAGACTTGTGCCTTGTAGAGATATATGATATTAGGTATGCCATCTATGGCAAAACATAGAGTACATTTTAAGTGTATTTCAACATCATATCTACCACCTTATTTCAAATGATATGAAAATCGACGGAGTCCTATTTTTCTATTGTTACCAGAGACCCTTTAAATTTGCTACCATCCATTTGCTAACCTATAAACTTATCTAGTTTAATTTAATATACATTAACATTAGTTTAATATACATATACTTATCCAAAAATTGGTTTGTTTATTTCTTACCCAATAACTCCACAACAGTTCAATAAAACGCAACTCACAACACACAACTCTGCTTTTATACTCTTTTTCGTTCAGTAACGATGACTGTATTGTATTTTATAGCATACCCTTATTTCTTTCCAGGACGGCGGCCTGCGGAGCATCCACACCCGTCCAGGGGCGGAATCGTGGGCTCCGTACGACTTCTCGAAGTTCGAGGACTACCTCAGCGAGTACCGGAGCGACGACGGCGACTCTCCAGAACATAATCGCGTCAAGCGACGAGCGAAGGTAATAAAAGCAAATAAAGAAAGAAAACATATTTATTTATCACAAGACGACAAATCATAACCAACCGCAATCAGCCCTTAGAAGTTTTAGAGGTTCCTCGCGGCTTGTGTTTAGTGCTGACTAGTCGCCTTTCCGATACCCACGAGATACGCACACAGGAAATAGTGAAAACAGAAACAAGGTACGAATGTGTGTCGCAGTGATAAAAAAGATACCCAGCATTATACTATGGAACAAAAGGAAATAAACAATAGCGCTAAAATGTTGAAAAATAATAAACCAGAGCGATAAAATGTTGTTAAATAATAAACCAGAGCGCTAAAATGTTGAAAAGTAATAAACCAGAGCGCTAAAATGTTGAAAAATAATAAACCAGAGCGCTAAAATGTTGAAAAATAATTCCCCATCCGAGGTTTTACCTCGTCACGACTTGAGGCTCTTTAAGACTACTCTAAATATGATTGTCCAGGGCCGGCAGCGCACTTGCATCGCACCCCGCTGATACAGGTGTCCATGGGAGACTGTAACTATTTTGGTAATGAAACCACTTGTGGTGTCAGCCGGTCTTTGTTTAACCTCCATCTCATCTCCGCGAGTGGTCGTAATACGCGACTAAAGGATAACAAAATGGCTGCCACAAGCCGTAAGGAACATCTAAAAGAGTGAACAAGACAAGTCGTGATGCATGAGGAAGGTCCACGTCCAGCAGTGGATGCTAAAAGGGCTGGTTACGGATTGCCTGCCAGTCTGCCACACTCCTCTATAAAAAAAATCGATTGCAACATACATTGCAGTACATTAAAATGTATGTATCTTCTAAAATGTATTTACAGTACATTTTAGAAGAAAAAAATGTTTCATTTGAGATTTTATTGTAAAGATCGCACCGTCATGATTTTGGAACTATCAAGCCTATTCAAACTTAACTGATATAACGAAGTAAATTCTACTTCCCTGCCAAATTTTATTTCAGGCCGTTAGGGAATGCGCCCAGCAGTTTACAAATTTCGCTGTCTCCCGTATGTAGGACGTTGCCTGGATTTTACCTGCCATAAATGATTGAACATTAGCAGTCGCGATTAGAACTTAATATATTTATTTAAGGTACAACTAGTACAATAACGCGAGCCTAATGCTAAGATGAATCAAATTAAGTCAGCGAACAATTATTAATTAACAATTAACAACTTAGACATTATATACTAGATATCGTAAATGCTTCGTCTCAAGTGCCGGTAGCCTTGGTCGGTCACGTTGAGTTTATACAACAAGCAGGAAAATGCTTTCATCGAGTAAATTCCGACTAGGGATGTGAAAAAATAATCGATTTTAATGGCAATCGATTATTTTTTAAATAATCGATTTTGAAATAAAAAAATCCGATTATAAATTAATCGATTGTGTAAAAAACACATTTTAATCGATTTTTGTATACAGCGCCATCTATGCGCCGGATGAAAGAAATTGTTCCCGTTAAGTGAACGGGAACAATTGATTGATTTAAACAAATTGATCGAACGGCGCCATCTGTATGTATATGTTTGAAATAGGGAGGGCTAGGGGTAGGTACCATCGGTAAAGCGGTACAGACTAGCCAATTACTAAAGTAATTATTTGCGAACATTTTCATGTATAGATCATTACGAAATATCATGTTTCGAGTTCACAAATCATAATTTTTCAAAAGTTATCTCCTAATTTCTCTACCTGTCGACGCCATTGTGACGTCATCTTTAGGGCTCATACAGACAGGGTAACTAAAGGTACTCCGTTTTCGCTATACATGAAAATATTCGCAAATAATTACTTTGCTCACTTTTCTACATTCACAGGTACATAGCACTCCGAATAAATTAAAAATACAACAT
Organism: Sesia apiformis; assembly: GCA_914767545.1. Lineage (NCBI taxonomy): Eukaryota > Metazoa > Arthropoda > Insecta > Lepidoptera > Sesiidae > Sesia > Sesia apiformis. Next base: position 3,188,461 of record OU611975.1, read on the forward strand.
CTTTTTACTACGTGTTAGTATCAAAGTTAGAGTATGTCGTATTTTGTTACAAAAATATTAAAATCTACGTAACTGATTCTTTTCGTACTTGTTTATACACTTTTTAAAATAAGTATTTTCACTTGTAGTTATCTTTTTGTTGTCCAAGCTAGGGACAAAAATAAAAAATAAAGTGACCAAAATAAACACTGTGAGCTCGAAAACACAATAACTTTCATTAATATAAATAATTCACACAATTAATATCAAACAGCTGGTGTTTGAACGGTGTTTTTAGTTTTGAGAAGAGAAGTTTTTTTTGTTTATTTCGTTTTCGTTTATTTTAATTTTAATAAAGTATTAATATAATTTCTATGTCGTCTATTCCTTAAAACTAACGTTTATAAAACATGACGGCTGAGGCCGATGGTGGTTATTTCCCAGTAACCCGTGAGTACTTCTTTGTCCTGGGAAAAAGCTATCATAGATGGATACCCAACCCAACCCAATTATTGATACCCATATTCCTTCGTCTTAAGACCTTAAGCTTGGTTTTATTATTATATAGTATTTAAAAAAAAACGATTTTTCCGTCTGTTTTTTTTAATCGATTTATAAGTAGCGAAGCAAAATCGATTATTAATTAATCGATTTTATTCATTCAATGTCACATCCCTAATTCCGACAGTCCCGGTAATAATTATGAAATGTTTGCTAGGCGGTATTGTCCCTAAATCTCTTAAAAAAAATATTGTTGTTAGATCACCTACGTCTGCAGAATAACGATCAAAGAAACTTACTGTTACAGTTCTTTAATCTCACGAAGGCGCTTTACGCACATGTACACCTGCATTGTGCTCGTACATTTACATTGTTTTTGTGAACGTAAACTTGAGAACCCTCAGTTGGCGACGCTTCCCGACGCTTCCCGACGCTGTAACAGTATTACCAGACCGGTAACAGTAATAGAAACAGCGGTAGTAACAGAGTGAAAGTGAACATAGTTCTACTCCTTTTATATCTTCTGTGGATATATTCAACCTCGAAACAGATTGTTGTTTGGTATTCAGCTAGCGGCCCAAAATCGAGATGTAGTGATTTTTTTGATCTAGTGATGTGGGGGTAACTCAGGTCATGGATTTATACATAGTTCTGAAGACCCTTTTCACTCGAAAAGCGTCAGACTGGTCACTGGTCGCAATTAACAGCCAACCACTATAATAATACTCGCGTGTTTTTCTTAAAGTGCTCACTAAAGTGTAAAGTGTTCTATTTGAAAAGTGTATAAATACGGACCATCTGACAAGACTCTTTTGCCGTAGACGACCCACGACGCGCTCCACGGGCCGCAGATACGCGAGCGGCCACACCACTATCGGTACCCAGAACCTGTCAAAGACAAGCCGCTGCTCTTCACTACAAGCACCAGAAGACCGGCCATCCTCCCCGAACACATGAACCCCGGAGTAATTTTTAGAGTACGGATGTCTGACGCAATTCTGAGGATCAAACAACGCATGTACGAGGACCCAGAAAGGCATATTGAAGCCGACATAATCTACACGAACTTAATCAAGAAAGTAGTCACAGACGAGATAACCAAGTTCCACAATCTGCTGCTCATGTACAAAACCGATAGGAGCATCAAGGAGCATTTGGGTGAATGTGGTGGAAGAATCTACAAATTCATCAGCTATATGACGATCAAAGTCCATATTTATTGCCTGTTCGACGCTTTGTGGATAGATGGGAACCCTTACGTGATAGGAGATGAGTATACAGTCACTCCAGTAGAAGTGCCGCCGATGCTGCAGTGCGATGCGGCCGAATGCAACTCAGTGATTTTCGTGGATTCCATCACCGAGCCCAAGGATTTGGACGAGTGATTTTTTTTGAATTTATTAAACGTTATTCCTTGAAATTTTGTTTTATTTCATAATGTAATATCCAATCGCACACATCCAATATCATACGATTATCTGGTATTTCTCCCAGTGTAGAGATTCTAGCTGATCATATGTCGTGTGAGTATCAGTGTGAGAGTTCTTAGATAGTGTCACGTATAGCACTCAGTCTGAGTGTCATAAGTCCATACCGACACTGAGGTCTATTGGCTCCATTGATATGGGAATAGACTAGATGACACATCATACGTTCTTAAAGAAACCTGGTCGGTAACTTCTAGGGGTGGTGAAGGAGATGCGGAGGGGTTCATTAAAAAGTAGAATTTGAAACTTAAGTACTACGTAATAAGAATGTTTCATTATTTATCAAAACACATATGAATTAAACAATTGGAGAGTTAGTGAACATAGAACAGTGTTAGACTCTAACGTGCCCGCTATAGAGTGCTCGTGTAACATATCTAGTATGTATTCTCAAAATGATGATTGGCTCAGATAACGTTACAAATAAAAAAACAATAACACAATGATTGGCTATAATGCGACTCCAACTGAAAATCATCTCAATTCTGACGGAAAACTGACGGAATGAATCAGACAAAATCAATTAAAATTAATGCCGATGTCATAGCACATCAAGATGTGAACCGCGAATGAGCTTGAAGTATTTCCCGGTAGAAAGGATTTTCGAATTGTTTGAAAAAAAACTGATACGGAATTGTTTCTGGGTTCGCGGTTTACCCGGCCGCATGTCGACGTGCTGTTAATTTTTTTTTTTATATACTAGTGGGCGGACGAGCAAGCGGTCCCACGTGATGGTAAGTGTTACCGCCGCCCACGGACACCTGCAACACCAGGGGGTATGCGGGTGCGCCGCCAACCTTGTAAAATCCTATTCACAGCTCTCTTGAAGAACCCCATATCGTAACTACCCCATTAATTGGGCTTTAACTCGTGACGTAACTAGTTTTCCCCAGTTAAAACTAGTTGTGATAAACATTCAAATTCGTTTGGCAGTCAATTTTAGTTTTTACTTGGAAAAACGCGTTTTTACTGAAAACGGGTTTTAACTGCAACGTATATAGATGTAGTTTTTATATGTATACTTGGGTCAGCAATATAATACGAACGACAAGTGTTCCTTGTGTATTCATCTTTTTTTTTATAGAGGCGACGCAACCGCAGTCGACGAAACCGCGGTAGATCGCAAACCACTCCGATGTCAGAAGATAACGTAATTGTAAGTACCATTTAAATTACAATTACAATTTCAATTAAACCTAAAACAAATAAAATTTTGTAGACAGAGGTACCATGCACAGGTACAGAGGTGCCATGCACAGGTACAGAGGTACTATGCACAGGTACAGAGGTACTATGCACAGGTACAGAGGTACCATGCATAGGTACAGAGGTACCATGCACAGGTACAGAGGTACCATGCACAGGTACAGAGGTGCCCCATGCACAGGTACAGAGGTACTATGCACAGGTACAGAGGTACTATGCACAGGTACAGAGGTACCATGCATAGGTACAGAGGTACCATGCACAGGTACAGAGGTACCATGCACATGTAATAAGTAAAACATTATTATTGGAAAAATAACGAAAACCTCGACACGGAAATAAAAAATAATCACCTGGCATCATTTTGTTCATTGGTGTTGATGTGAAAAATCGGCGTTAGATTATCTCTTTAACCAAGCCGCCGGCCGAGGCTACATACTCGTATGTATACGTAACCTCAAACCAATTAATACTCTTTCAGAATTACACTTCAACAGAGTCATCTAAGCAAGATGTAGAACAGCATCTCTCCGCCAGAAGAAGTAGCAGAAGCAAAAAGAAGATGAAAGATCGTAAGGCGAAAAAGGCTTATGAGAAAAGATTGAGGCTAGACACATACGATCCACCCGAGAAGGTAAGTCCATAAATCGATCGATCGATGTATAAGGACCTAATTTGAATTTTACAACCAGGTTCATTGAAGCTGTGTAACGTTAAAAACTTATATTCAATACTTGAATAAGTCTTAATACTTCTTTAAAAATCCTCAATTATTTAGAAAATAAATATTTTTCAACTTATAATAATAACTTATATTATATAAATAAAAAATAATAAACACCATTTTAAAGGATGTCCCAGATTGAGCGCCGAATTTAATTTAGAAAAAAAAAGTCATTGTTTCTCAGGCTGTGTGACATGTGGCACCGTCCTGTTGGAACCACAGTTGATCGAGGTCCATGTCTTCCAATTGATGCCAAAAAAAACTCCTGTAGCATGTTCCGATACCTCTCTATGTCTACTAAACATCGTTACCTAAAAAAATGGTCCTATGATCCCGCCGAACCAAAAGCCGCACCAAACGGTAACTTTTTGAGGATGCATCCGTTTTACATGAATTTCATGAGGATTCTCCAAGCTACAGATACAACAATTTTGCTTATTGACGTATCCGTCAAGTTGGAAATGGGCCTCGTCACTAAAGATGATTTCTTCGCCAAAATGATGGTCCACTTCATACCGCTCTAAAATTCATACTGCGCTGCTCTTTCGTGTAGCGTTCCATGTTGGCTAATTGCAAACTGTCTTATGTGACATCTATAAACAAACCAGAGTTGCCAACCGCCAAACAAAAAAAATGGTCGGTGCAAAATTTAATTCCGGCGCTCAATCTGGGACACCATATAAATAGCACTCGAAGTGAACACCAGAAAAGTCCAAGATTGACACTTTGGCCCCTTGATACGTAGTAGGTACCCATCGAGATAGAGGTCATAGCGTATTACACCATAAATAGAGAAATAATGAAATGAGTAGCAGAAATACTGAAAGTGAAAGCAAATCGATGGTAGCAAATTGAAACGTAGGTTAATCGTACTCGCACACACAAATGCTAACGCAAATCTTCAGGTATATTATTAAAATTTTATATAATATATATAACATATCGACAATGTATTATTATAGTATTACGAATGTCCTTTAACCTTTTATTGTTTGCTGGGATGTAGAAATTCTAACGCCACCGTATTGGGTAGCAATACATTTTTTAAACAAATTACATGAAACGCTTTAAATTACATAAATAAATAAATGTTGGTTGTATCACGGGAAGATGGAGGAGCCTGTCTCCCTGGGTACGGACTTGTGACAGAACTCACGATCTTAAGAATATGAATTACAATTATATGCCACTAGGCTACCACCGGCTTCTTGCAATTTTCTCTTATTTTCAATTTATCATAGAGCGCGCACACTCTCCCACGTGCACACACTCACACGCGCTCAAAGACATACACACACACACACACACACACGCAAACATACGTAAATACACACATAGAATATAAGATATAGTAACATAGGGTATTGTATTATAATGAGCAGGTATGAGCAACTGTAATTTGCTGTCACCACAAAGTTTAGTAATCCTGTATTGGTCTTACTTTTTTACCATTAAATTATGTCTATATAGACACTGTTTATTAGGTTGTTACCAATAAAGATAAATAAATAAATAACTAATTTATTATTTTTAGCAATTGGAAGCAGACTACGTGGAGATGCCCAAAGACCTTTACCAGGCGCATTTGAGACCGGGCGTAATATTGAGGATACATATGTCAGAGGCTATAATAAAAATGCAGTACAGGAAGTGAGTATTATATAGTGTAATTCGGCCACGTGTTCAGCATTTGGTTTCGGAGAGGGTCCAAAGAATCGGTGTTCTTGAATAGGTATATAAATGTGAAAGAGCCGAAGAGCCTTAGGAGTGGCCTATATCCAGCAGTGGAAATATAAACTGTTTTATTAAAAAAAAGGTATATGAAGAAGGCGACAGACGAACATACAGTCCACTTGTTGGTAAGCCAAGCCGATACTGCGGCTCCGCGAGATCCGAAGTACATGCAAACATCAATCCAGAGCTGTGAACAGGATTCTGCAAGGTTCGCAGCGCACCCGCAAGCCCCCTGGTGTTGCTGGTGTCCATGGGCGGCGGTGACCACTTACCGTCATGTGGCCCGCCCGCTCGTCTGCCATCTATTCTATATAAAAAAAAAGTCCAGAACAACAAACGTTTACCTTTGGAGATGTAGGACTGGATTTGGAGAAAGAGTTGAGGAAATGGGGACGGATAGGATGGGTTGGGAGCGGCCGAAACATGTACGTACATCGGGGAATAGGATGAATTTGGAAATGCAGTGCATTTCAAGTGAATCTTCTGTGAGAGAGAGGTAACGAGGTCAGCCGAGTGCGCCCAGCGTCTGTTGGATTGCAGCGTGCACCATCCCTCTTGTAACTTTATTTATACTATTCAGCACCATAAAGTTGCAACGCAATGTGTCGAGGTTAAGATTTTATACACAAAAACAATTTAAGTGCAGAAAAATACTTTTTCCGACAAAAAAGCATGGAAATCCAACCAACCGTTTAATGAGATACCCACGAGGCCACAGACAGACAGAGGCACATACGCGTCACATTCATAACAAGCTCCCCCACCTAGGGTCACCATCTGACCGGATAAATCTGGTCTTGACCGTATCACTAACTAAGTACAACAATACAACAATTAGTCTTGACTTACTGTTACGTGGTATTGTTAGTTATAATAATATTTTTATACAGAATGAAATAAAAACTAGACGCACGCTCGTAACAATAAGTCCATATTATTAAAACTAACAGACCAACAGGCTAAACTAACACTAACAGGGTTGACCCTTCCCGTGGGTCCCGTGGTCACCCGTGGTCATCCCGTGGGTTCCGTGGTCTTCCCGTGGTCATCCCGATGGTCACGTGGTCTTCCCGTGGTCATCCCGATGGTCACGTGGTCTTCCCGTGGGCGTCGCAAAAGGAGACGCAAAAGGAGACTAAGGGTTGACCCCTAGTCTCCATTTACGACACCCACGGGAAGGGATGGGATGGTGCTACCCCATAGCGGGATGACACAACACGCCACATTTACATAGATACATGTGTGAGTTGTGAAGCGTTGCTGTACTTAGCAGCGTATAGTGAGAGTAGTACAGAGTATCGAAGACGGAGGCTTAATTTAAAAAAATAAGTTTTTTGAGTAAAATATCAAGTTCAGAAAAAATTCGCAGAACAAAATTTGTTAGTTTTAATAATATGCATTTATTGTTACGAACGTGCGTCTAGTTTTTATTTCACCCTGTATAAAAATATTATTAAAACTTACAATTTAAAAAAACGGCCACTTACTGTTCGTCTGTGTTCCAGCTACGCCGAGGATAAGGACGAATCCGTGATCGAAGCGGATGTGGAGTACCTGCGGTTGACTCGAAAGGTGATCAGCGACGAAATCACCAAGTTTGATGACTTGCGCTGGCTGACAGCGTGGTTCATCAACAGGACGACGCTTATCCAGGAGCACGCTTGCAACACGAGATATTATAGTGTCGGTAGGTTCTATGGGGGTAAATCCATTAGGAGAGTGGCCATTGGCCGTGTCGCGTCGGCCACGTTTAGAATACCACCCTATCCCATGCCGTGGGTATCGCAAAAGGCGACTACCCTTAGTCTAGCACAAGCCCTGAAGAATTACACTGGCTCTAAGAGAGTGGACTCGCCAACCCGCTTGACCAGCGTAGAGTTTCAAGGTCATACATCCCTCATGCACCGGTACATTAAAAGACCCATGTCTCAGCAGTCCACTATGAAAAGGCGGATCCCGCTTAGCTACGGTTATTTATAAAATATCTATGTATTTATTGGCGTACCGAAGAAGTGAATTTAATTAAAAAATACATCATGCCGTGTTACAGTACGAGTATTTATGTGATTTCGTTCTCTGACAGATAGATTGTATTTTAAGACTCCTGATATAGTTTTGGGAAACGGGTGTAGGATACACAAAGCTGTCCGAAAAGATCCTCTCACGTTTAAAGGCTTCGGCAATGTAGCATAATTAAATGTTGTTAAAAGTACACACTTGCATAGTTCCTGTAATGCAAATGGTAAGTGAATTGAAGTAACTTCTACATTGCAATGGTAACTTCTACATTGATGGCCAAACAACCGTTATAAACTTGTTTTCAGTAAACAAATGTATGTATGTATTAAGAGTAGGTATGTATGCATTTATGTATTCATCTCAAGTGTATAGTATAAAATAACTCATTTCAGGTGTGTGTGATCCTCGGTTCGTTTCTTTTCGGAATTTTCAAGAGTCACCGGACATGTATGGTTTAGGCCGAGCGAAGAATGAGCCCAGGCGCTCCCCTGCCGGTGGTCCGACGAAAGGAACGGACCTTGGCTTAGGGCGTTGCTTTGAGAGAGTACCGCGGGACCGCGAGTTGTTGTGAAACGCCCTGGCACGTGCCGATACCTGGTAAAAGTGTTGGCTGAAGGCTGATGTGTGTTCACGGTGGAGCAAGGGTGATGTCCTCGTCTCCGCCGGCGGGGACGGTGTATATGTGTAGTCTTTGAGTGTAGTATATGAACTGCATTGGCAGCAGTAATTGGGTCGTCGGGGTCGTCTAGGACTTGTGGGCGCGAGGAGGTAACGTGAGGGGCATTCCTATCGGGGACATAGGTTAGGCACCCCTCGGGCCGTACCACTGAAGTTGTACTTAAGCAAAGCTGGGCAGAAAACCGTTAATTCGTTAATTGACGAAGTTAACAAATATGTTAATAATATGTTAAGCAATAGCTTAATGATTTAACTTTTAAGTTAAATTAAAAGAATAATAACGGTCTTTTAACTTCCTTTAAATTAAACTTCCGTTAACTTTAGTCCGTTACATTGGTTGGTTATTGTCTATGTTTGTTTGAATTGCGCGCCACGTCTGCTATCACAGCTGTATGAGCTCCCTTAGTATATAGTTTCCTTTGCCTTACCATTAATGGAAGAATTAAAACAAAACAAAAAATAATTTTGATATAACCTAACCTAACCTTTTTTTTTTAACGTGGGGAAATTCATCATGAGATACGCCCCCGCCTACACCTTGGCGGGAGAGTATGCCGGACTCTTACCGACTAAAACCCCACGAGTACCATCTCTCCACCTAGAGCCGAGGTTACGGGAACGCTTCAGTACTCGTCCGCGACCTCGGCGGTGGCGGCCCGCTAGTGCGGGCCCCGGACTGATGTTCGCCGGCCCATGGGGAAAGAAACCCCGTCCACCCAGGCAGTGCCCCTGTACCTGGGTAACCCTATTTTCACTGGGATGACTGTGACATCTCAGGACCATTCACCTACTTTTTCTCCACCGTGCCCTCTGCTCATACAGAGGGACACGCGGAGACGATCCCTGAATCTCCGCAATGCCCTCCGCCTCGATAGAGGGACACGCGGAGACCGTCCATGTTTCTCCGAATGTCCCCAGCTTCAAAGGGATACGCAGAGAAACCTAAGGGGTAACACCGTCCACCCAGGCAGAGCCCCTGTACCCGGGTAATACCATATCCTTGTTCTCCGCTGTGCCCTAAGAACATGAGCCCGAGGAACACGCGGAGACCGTCCCTTTCTCTCCATGCGCCCCCCCCACAGGAGCACACAGAGAAAAGCTACTTTCCTGGAGGCGTGAGAACAAATGTATCATCAATTTGGTCTCCGCCTCCCCACCCTCCACCGTTAGAATGCCGGGAGGCATCCCAGTGTCCACCACACTGTCCTCCGCTGTGCCCTCCGTACAGAGGGAAAGGCGGAGACCGTCACTGCCTCTCCATGCGCCCCACAACACCCGGGGCACACAGAGAAACGCCACCTTCTTCTTGGAGGCGAGAGACCAATCAATTGGACTCCGCCTCCCCACCTCTCGCCAGGATATTAGCCAACAGCCACCAAGATCTCCGAAGCAAAGGACAGTTGCCGACTGTTGCCCAGGGTGCACCGTCCCTTATCTGTCGTTGAGCCATTGTTCCCTGCAGACGTATCCAGAGGGACAAATGGAACAGCGACAGACCGGGCACACGAGGGGGTTTCCCGGTCACGCCACCTCAACCTAACCTAACTTCTTACTACGAGCAAAAAAGTGCCAGGTTTTTCTACAGAAAAAGATATTTTACGCTCTAAACAATCATCACTCTCGGAGGACAATTTTAATATGCTGATGTTTATGAAGGGAAATATGCACCTAATGCAAAATGAAAATGAGTAGGAATTGATTACTATTGTTAGTATTGTTATTTTATTGTACTAGGTAGGTAGGTGCATATGTTTCTGTGTTTTTTTTTCTAAAAACAACACTTAATATACCTACTTGTTTTATTTACGTGTATGATGTGATGCGTATCCAGCCAGCCAGCCCAGCCTGTTCTATTCTATTATCTTACTTAAATATAATAATACTTAAACATCAGTACAAATTTTGGGTGATTAACTTTTAACGGATAACTTTAATTTGCGTTCAATTTCAAAAGTTAACGCTTTAACGATTATTTATCGAAGTTAACTTTTTGAGTAGCGAATTAACGATTAACGAAGTTAACTGTTGGATTAACTTTGCCCACCTTTGTACTTAAGTATGAATTTGAAAAAGTTCATTGGCTCGGCTGTGATGGAAAATATCATTAGGAAATCCGCATGCTTGAGCAATAAAATAAAATCTTGAGTATGTGTATCTACCAACACAGACTGAGCTCGCTATTCACTAGGGGAGGCCTATGCAGTGGAACGTTAGCTGATACAAGTATATTTGTATTTGCAATTCTTCCTGTTTAACTCTATGTAGGCATCCCGCCAACAATGTTCACTCACTCCGAGGAGTACATGAAGCAGATGTGCCTGTTCGACAGCGTTTTCATCGACCACATACCATATGTGGTGGGAGAAGACGGCTCGCTAATGGCTGCCGTCGCACCGCCAGTACTGCACTGCGACGCTGCCACTTGCACGTCTGTGCCATTTATTGACAGGTGTGTGTGTGCCATAACTGCATTTCCCACTTTATCCCATTCCTCCAATATACGTATGTCCCAGTAGCGAGTAAGATGTGCCAGAGCCCATTACCATCCCATCTTATCATATACCTCCCCATTTTTCCAATCTTTTCATCCCTTCTGTCGCAAAATGTGTCATTCGAAAAATGTCACACTTGAAAAATCGTCACTTTGGCATAACGTGTCTTTCACAAAATATGTGCTATAGCTTTGTAACAAATTCCGTTTTTCTGATTTACTCGTATTTCATCTATGTTATACATGTATGTATTGTATTATACGAACCAGGTAAAAGGAATTATTACGAAGCTATACACGAAGTCGTCAGATGTTTGGTTCTTAAATCAGCGGCTGTCGCTAGTGTTGCAGCTTGCTCGCTCGTAGTACGAGGATTCGCCCACAGATGTCACTCAATTTCCATACTACGAAGCGAAATGTCAGCGATCGCCAACATTTAAACTTCGCGATTGACCGTCGAATACGTCCGCGGACACTGTTAGTGTAGTATGTCGCGGCACTCGCAGCCTTTCCGAATGTGGAGATCAATTGTGGGTAGTTGATGAAACTGATTGCAGCTCCCAACTTAGACTACCCGCCTCTTCAGTCAACTCGTGACCACGGCTTGTGTAATCCGTGTCGAAACGTGGAGTAGGAATAAAAGGTAAACAGATACCTTTATAACACGCGTTCAGAACAGATTTAGAATATAAAATGTGTACAAGACGCGAAAGTTTAAAGTTATATCGTGTTATTTCTTACTACCTACCTTCCGATTTAGTTAGTGTCGTGTATCTACGTACTGCTTAAGTCTAAAAATTATTTTAAATAACATTTTCTTTTCTCATCTCATGTTATAAGAAATAAATAACTCTTAAACTAGAAAATGTTCGTGTTAAACGGTAACCATTGTCTCTAGGGTTACCATTTAACGGTTACCGGGTGGGTACCTAGAGTTTTAAAGATTTATTGGCGTTCATTCAGCGTTCGAGCGTCGAGCACATATTCCGGCGATTGTGGGATTGCAGCATGTATTATTTCCATAATTCTGTGTATTACAGTACATTTAAAAAAGACTCCCTCGATATCTGTAGGGGGAGAGAGCACGCTACATTCCCACAGCCGCTGGGCGCACTTTATTGTTCACCTTACTGTGACCTTACTCCTCTCTCATAGAAGATTACCTTGAAATATCGTACTTTAACGTATTTCCCCCAATGTACGTGTTTCGGTAGTGAGATATCCCAGAGCCCATTCCCATCCCTATCCTATCCGTCCCCATTATTCGAACCCATTTCTTAATCTGCAAGGCAGCCAACGTTTGTCATTCTGGACTGATGTCGGCATGTATTGGGGATGTCAATGGACGACAGTATCAATTTACCTACCATCAGATGTGTTAGAGGTGTACGCCGATTTGGCGATCGGGTGTTGGCTCAGCAATCTGGCTCGGAGAACCAGATGTTAAAGTTGCACGCCGATGGCTATCGAAGGCCAATGTTGCAGGCCACACGTCTTAGCTCTAACAGGGGGGGTGTAGGATTCAGGCTTGCCGGTCTTGATGTTACAGGGATCTCGGCAGATCAGGTGTTGGGGTGAATACGGAAATAAAACGCCGCTCTGGTTTACATTAACACAGGGGTGCGGAGGGAGCGGCAACGGGCAGCAAGCTCACTTTTCTTCTATATGTTAATTACTACTCAAGTGCTGAGGACGAACTGGCTTTCTGGCTGTTAGGCCTTTCCCTTTTTATAGGGGTTTGCTGCCCCAGCGATCCCCCCGTTCCCTGAGGAAGATTTAATGCTATTAGCTCTCCACTTTTGTACATAATATCTAGGTTACAAGTCTTATTTATCTGGGCCGGTCCTCTTATTGCACAGAGGATAGAGACTATTTTCGGTGGCGAAGTTTAGGTATTTTCCTTTTAATTTCCTTTTTTCCTTATCGTCCCTCCCCCCCTCTGTGAGTAGCAAGAGGTGTGGGAGGACCGAGGGTGCACGGCTTTTCAGTGGCGCCGATACCGGAACTACGCCACCTAGCCCGCAACTTTTGTTCTAGAACTTATATCTAAATGAAACACACTGCGGGCGGTAGTCTTTATTTTAAACCTTATTCTAATTCCCTGACTTATAACCTAGGTATCCTAGTACTTTGGAGAGCGAGAATAAGACATACAAAAACATAAGACAACACAATAAACATAAGTAAATGAGATGTTGTAAATACGTAAAAACAATAGTATATCATAATCCTTAACATTTTACATTATATCAATACCTTATCTAATCATTTTATATAATATCGACATCTTATGATAACGTGTTATGTATGTGTTAACATTTTATTATTTCGGAGGAAGGGCACGTGAATTTCATTCTTGACCAAAATTGCGCCGCTTAAATTTTGCTACTTGCGGAACTCTGTTTAGACGGCCCTCTTTTCCTCCGAAATGTGTGATGTTAGCACGTACATATTTCGCGCACTGATTCTACGTATGTACACATAGGTATATAGGCACCGCACTTTCACTATTCACTATTCTGTCGTGCACAAGATGGACTGTCTGTTGCCCTTTTTTTTTTTAAATAAAAATCAACAATCTAACAAAAGTTGTTTTCCAGCGTGATGTTCGACGAGGTGTTTAGACTGACGAATGTGCGCACAGTGACGCGTTGCCAGGCGAGCTGCCGCGCGCACTGTCGCAACGACCCCGACTGTCTCAAGCGCTGCTCCGATCGCTGTCTGCGCGCTGACTGAATGTGCAGATTAATGATGATAAATAAATGTTATTAAATCATTTTGTTTTTTTTTATATAGAGAAGAGGGCGGACGAGCAAGCGGTCTCGCGTGATGGTAAGTGTTACCGCCGCCCATGGACACCTGCAACACCAGGGGGTATGCGGGCGCGGCGCCGACCTTGCAAAATCCTATTCACAGCTCTCTTGAAGAACCCCATGTCATTATTATTGTCGATTACGCACAAAGTCGCTATCGCCGGTTCCAAAAATGAAATGTAAAATGCTATACACGCTGAATTTTTAATGATTTTAGAAATAAAATAAAGGATTTGACAATTTGTCAAATGTGATGACTGATCTATTGTGTAATTTTACAAAAAAAAGTTCAATAATAAAATAAGTTACTTTTTTTTTAGTGAACAGATCACTTAGTACAATCGGAGACACGGATGTTGGGGTCTGAGCGAAGTGGTGGGGATAAGAACGCGCATGGACACTTCCGAACAAAATTGTTTATTTACAAATAATAATTAATATTTATTATTAGAATTAGGTATACATATTTGTAATATTCAATTTATTATATTATTAGCTTCTGACTGCGGATCAGTTTGTCTGGAATTTTGGTGGAATATTTCAAACAAATTGAATTAGTTTTTTTTTATTATGGATATAAATTTAATAATTTTAAAAATAAATTCAATAGATGTATATGATAAAGAACATTAATAACTTAGGTACTTTATATTTTTATATGAAACGATGCGAGCGTACAAAATAAACAATCGGGTAATGAAGTACACAGAATAATAACATAAATACCTGATGTACGTTATTCACTCTCAGCTTCATTTTGCATATACATATAGACGTCATAAGTTAATGTCCTCGCTTGCCTTCGTAAAGTCACATGTCGTCGCGGCATTCTTGATTTTAATGAAAAACAGTTATTAAAATATTTAATATATTAATTTAATATTATTAAAAATATAAATAACGCACTCGACTGTACTGAAAGGGGCGTGACTACGACTGATGAGCTAATCAGCGAGCGTTGTAGTGTGCCGCGCCCGTTCTGCCTCACTTCATACCGCCAAACAGTCCTGAATATTGACAACTGCGCAGGTGACCTTGAGACCCCAAGATCGGTTTCTAATATGTACTATATATAGCTCCCGGCCTACCTGCCGCGCCGGCCAAGTCACTAGCCGGGGGTCAATGCACTTGGTTAGCTAGACTAAGCGCGGGCGACCAATCACGTAGGTTGCGGGAGGAGCTACACTCCTGGCGCGTTCGCATCGGGAACACGTGCTGTTTCACTGGGCGCCCCGCTCGGTGTTTTGCACACGGCACTAATCGCGACGCGGTGAAAACTGAAGATTCATTATTTATCATCAATCGCATTACCACGAACCTGTTTGAGCGCGCCGACAAGTCGCGCCTCCCGCACACCAAGTCTGGCGCCGCTGCAGGCGCGCCCACCAGATGGCAAGGCCTTTCCACAAGGCAAGGGTTTCCACAAGCAGAATCCACCCGCTGGGCCTGATCGCGCGGGCTGCGTGAACGAACAGGACTCGACCAACGGCAACTCTACTGGGAAGTGACTCCGGTAACCTGCTCTCAGTCCGCAAAGAAACTTCCGTAGGTGGGCGGCGCACAGCCCAGGAGCGGAACTCCATCCCTCGTGAGGGGGATGTGAGACGGCTACGAACTACGGCTACTGCAGTGCTCACACAGTACAGCCTGGTAGAAGAGTGCGATAGCCACTTGCAGTTCACTCAAGTATTTGTCAAAGTAACCGAGGATCTGAGAAGACTGGATGGCAAATGGCATATTTTTGTGAAAATGTGTACGATATAAATGAAATAGAACATTTAAATATAATCAAATATATTTAATTTATATATTTATAACATTTTATTTAACAATATACATACAGTGCCTTGTGCATCTTGTTTTCATATACCTATTTATATTGAAATATTATAATAACAGTATATAAAACACATTAACTTAAAAATAATATATACATTTTCCTGTATTTGTAAAAATCATTTCATAAAATACGCGGTAACATACAGGCTTTGTCCGGACTGTTTGGGCGCATAATGTGCAATTTGCAAAATGCTGCAAGAGATTGGTACAGTCGTCGCAAAACTTCTTGGGCTTTGACCTTGAATGGGCGTCAACAGTGTGTCCGCATGTCCCTCCCACAATTTCAAACAACACTCTATAAGGCGAGTGTGCGAGTGATAAGTTATTGTTGCCTCTCACTCGAACTTGCGAACATATTGTATTGTAACTACCCCCTCCGTCGCACATTCCAGCCCGCACCGCCAAACGGTCCTAAAAATAAGCTACTGCGCAGGTTTGTCACGCGATATCGCCAGAGCCCAAGAAATATTGCAATACTTATTCAGACTTCAAAAAAATAAAACACCATCAAATTACTATAATCTAAAAATATGTAGTTTATTCTTATTTTTACTTTACTTAACAAAAAATATTTTTCATTTAACGTTAACTAAAGAGAAAAAGAAAAAATCTTTAAAATGAGATTAAATGGTTACACATTTTTTCATGCTATTTTACAAAATTGTACAATTGCTTATTACACATTTTGCGAATAGCACATCACCCACAGGTTGGATCCACGGATTCCATTTTAGTAATATTTTACAATTACTAGCTAGCTTTTTTATCAAAATGTTCATACACACCAAATGAAAAGTCCCAAAAACGAGTTATTTTCATAACAGAAAAACAATATGTAAAATAAATTATTCAAGCTTGGATATCCCGTATACGGCACCTCCTAAATTATAAATCTATCATCCCTTTCTCACAAGCATGCAAATATTGTCCTGCCGGTCGGTGGTGAAGAATTTTAATGGAATCACGTAAATAATTTTGCGTGATGAATGATGAAAAACCAAACGGGGAAATCAAATGGAAGTTTAATGACTCATGAAACAGAACTGCAGTCACATATTGCTAACATAGAAGCAACAGCAGACGTCCTACTGAATAATGACTATCTATAAATCTATATTGTTATTTAATCAATTCCTTTACGTAGAGATCTACAGCTTTATCTGAAGTGTAAATTTGATTAAGGTAATAACAACAGTGGCATAGACAATTATAGATTTCACAGAGTAATAACAACATAGAAACAAAAATAAGTAAGTACATATACCTATTTGGTTTTGGGCGTTTGTTTGCGTGAGAGAGTGTGTGTGTGCGTGTGTGTTCCCTGTAAGCTCTGCTGGTTGTGCAGTGAAGAGGAAGGCCTCGGCATCGGATGAGTGTGACCTTTCCAACATTAATAGATAAAAGTACTATATATGTACATAAGTAATTCTTTTATTTACGCCGGTCCATATACTCGTATGTAAAAAGGTTGAAGAAAACTGGTCTAGTCTAAACTGCCCTAAGAATGAAGGTATGAAGGTGTAATCCATTTAATTTTGTAATACTTAAAATCTGTAGGCACTTAATGCAAATTTAATAAACATCATTTGAATTCAGATTGATATGCCACATACAGAATGAAATCTAACCAATCCCCAAGCCTAAAATCATCCATTCACTCCACGATGGTGAATTCACTGATTTCCAAATTTTACCATTTTGTTTTTTTGCAAATATTCATTTTTTTTACACAAATTTGCTAAATATAAAGCCCAACGCCATTTTAACAGAAAAGATGCGTTACATTATACGTCAATTAACTCCCAATCATGAGAAGAATATAGTTTCAAGTTGCGGTAATGGATTCGGTTACATCCTGTATGTCGATGGGTACCGTACCAAACATTGTCCAACCGAACGTTTACACGCTTTGTTGCGTTCTTAAAAGAGTTACAGTGACTTTAATGTCATGTTTAAACATGGATTAGAGAGAAATCAAACAACAGGAGTATAAATTTCAAGTCTATTTTGCAAGAGTAACATAGACACGTCCGGCCGGTGCGGCGTCACAGCCGAGACTGAGCTCGCACGGCTAGGGGCTCGATAAAAGTATCGATACTTTTCGGTATCCCTGTATTTTTTTGTTTGATACCGATATTTTTGTACTCGATACTTTATAGTATTATGTTATACATTAGTTATATTATAATCATAACTTTTTATATAATATATATATACCAAACTTCTCTTATAAAATGTTAGTAACAATGTAAAAAAAAAGTTGCGTATGCCTGGCTATTACACTGCCAATAATGTTTTGTTTTATGAGTTTTGTATGTACGAAGGCGAGTAATTTGCGGTATTGCATGTTCAATATAGATGTGCCCATTAATAAATAAATAAACAATCGATACTTTTACTGATATGAGTACTATGTGACGGGTATCGTATCAAAATTTGTAAATAATTTAATACTAAAAAAAATATCGACTAGCTTCGGAAAGTATCGATAGTCGCTACCCTTGCGGGTGTACTGTTGTCGACACTATTTTTCTTGGGATGTCGGGTTATCGACATTTTTTTTTTCACTATCATAGGTTGGATTGAAAAAGTATCAATACCTAAGGTATAGATACTTTGAATGATACGATACTTTTGCTGCGATACTACTTAGTGTAAAGTATCGATGCTTTTTATTCGATACCGTACGTCCCCACCGACAGAGGCACTATTGGTCGCACTGCTCACATGGCGGCGCTCCTCTATTCCTTCGTAGCACACGTAGCGATCGTTGCTGACGTCACTAAGCGTAGCAGTGCTACGCGGGTCCAAGTGTTTCAATAGCTCCTATTCGTAGCTCTAATCGAGAATACAGTTATAAACGTGGTTTCCTGAAATAGGTTGTATTTGCAGTTGGCGTCACAGTTGGCCCATTAAAAATGAAGATAATGATCTGCAAATGTGTTTGAATGTATGCGAACTATCGATCGGACAACACTACTGAGCTTATAACAGGTGTCTGTATTTTTATGATAAAAAGTTATATCGCAAATGTAATGTCATGGATATTTTTATTTTAAACAATTTCCATACAAACATTTGTCTTTAAACATATCGCTCCCTTTAATAACAAAGTCGAATCTAAAAAATAGCAAACTTTCAAAAGTGCATATGAAGTATTTTGTTATCTATTTACTTGCAGGGTTAAATAAAAAAACAACACTTCATTAAAAAGGGGTTTGATGTCAGTAAATATTTAAAGAGAGTTAATAGGGATTTTTTTTTTTAAATTATTATTGTATACATATATATTGTTTTGTAGTCCGTCTGTTTGTACTGCTTAACATAAAATACACAATGAATTTCTTTTGTGAAAAAATGAATGGAAAATTAACAATCTCTGTTCCATGACATTTTACAATTTACCACTTTTTCACAGGTGACAGACGCGAATGCGATCCACGTGATGGTAAGTGGTTACCGCCACCCATGGACACCTGCAACACCAGGGAGTATGCGGGCCGTAAAATCCTATTCACAGCTTTCTTGAAGAACCCGTGAAAACCTTAGCAGGCAGTTCATTCCACAACATTTGAATTTGCGGTATAAAGTGTATTGACGACCGCACCGTGCGCAACAACTCTTTGTCAAGCGAAGGTAAAAACCCGAAGTTTGCATCCAACTGAACAATTCTTCAGAACATTCCCCGTTATACAGACGGTAGAAAACACAGAAGGACGCAACGTCTCTACTGACTTTGAGGGGTTCTAGGCCGCCTGTGAGAGCAGGCGTCGTTTTGGATGGTCAAATGGGTCCAATTAATATTTCGGTGCACCGGTCCAGAGATGTGGGACCTGACCTGCCGTTTGTAAAGAATTGGACGTTGTCCCGGGGTGAAGTACCGCTTTGTTCTCTTCAGCACACCACTCAGAAAAAGTTATTGAACCCGCAGGTTCCAGAATATTTCTATATTCAGTGTAAAAATACAACCTGTACAGTTTTCGACTTTTTACTTCCGCAAAAAATACAGAAACAACATAAATAGAAGGGAGAAATGTTTAAAAACACTACCAATTGGTATAATAAGGTCCTAAAAAAATAGTATAAAATATTTTAATACGTCAATTAGTACACTAAAACTATTTTATTTTATTTTATTATGTTACATATAAATAATTGGTAATTGATTTACTCGTATGTGCATAACACTATCCACACTAGCCCGCTTGCTTGTACAAGGATTGTTTTGATTCGGGCAGGCGAACCATTGCGCGGGTGGATGTGTTATGCTGTATGCTTTGAACTAAAATTTATAAGATAATTTTAACGGGATGTTTTTTATTATCACTATAACCTACTAGAATATTTTAGACTATTTTTCTAAAACCTTACATAATCATGTACAAATTGTAACAATTTACGATATTATCTGAGAAAATGGACCTTATTCTCGGATCAAATTTTCCAGATATTAAGATTTTAGCGAAATCTTAAAAAGTCAGATGTTAAATATTTCTATTTAATCAGAAAGTTAAAACAGTAAAATTTTAAGTTATAAATTCTTAACCTTGAATATGTAAATACTGACAAAAGGGTCCATTTTATCAGATAAGATAACAATCAATACTCAACAGCGACATAAATCGCTGTTTCTAGCTTCGCTATACACCCGGCTTCACTGCAGCTACTGCAGGGATCCCCGTGACCCCGGACATGGCCCCTATAAGTATGTTTACTTTCTGTCTCCCAGGCCTTTGTGCCGGAATGTCTATACCGTGAAGTTTGTGCAAGTGCTTCTTCCAGTAGCAACGCCGGGAGAAGCAGGAGTGGCAGACTTCACATTCGTACCTTTGGGCATGAAAGTAATGGTAAGTGTCCAAAGCCGGTCCCAGACATGGGTACAAATATTTATACAAATCCTTTTGGAAACATTTGTAAACTCTTTGCAAAGACACGTTTCGCAAATATTTGTGGGTTATTCCGTCCACTACGTTCTATATAGGTAGAAACAAAATAATCGTCCGTTCTGGATAGAGTCAAACAGCCATCTCACACATTTTGCGGTATGCGCCCTTTCACATCAAGCAAAAATACAAAATACCATGAATAAAGCCTTTATTTCCAAACAATGAAGTTACATTGAAATACAATGAGTCCTGTCCATATTCTTCTCTTAGTTATTTTCAAATTATTAAATTTTATGTTGAATATATTATATTAAAATAGACAATATTATTATTATTATTTATTATTATACGATTATTTTTCATTACCAATTAGTTAATTATTACTAACCAAAAAGTGATGGCAAATACGAAATATTTGTACAAGTATTTGCAAAGTACAAGGGACCGAAAATACCCTTAGAGAATGCAAGAAATGAATGCTAAAATACCCTACAGCATCGTTTCTCAACCTTTACAGTGTCGCGACCCCATGAAAGGGCTAAAAACAAAGAAAACAACCTCACGACCCCCCGCTTAATAATTAAATCCTAATTGTGTTTTCTACCGTTTAATATCTGATTGTAAACCATTAATTGATTAAATTAAAAAAAAACATTTTTTATGTACATAAGATAAATTTAACCCGACCAACTGCAAGTTGAGAAACAATGCCCTACAGTCTGACACGCAACTTTTGCAACATCCGGAATTAGCGTGTACTTTGTGTGGCCTCTTTACCCAACTGGCAAAATTAAATAAAAAATCTCCATAATGGTACATTGAAGATCTTAAACCTAAATAATATTCCAACATATCCCATCGCACAAGTCGGTGTGTCAATTAAAATGAATTTAATAAATGAATTAAAATGTATTATATGTACTTTATTTATAGATCCTATTAATATTATAAACAGGAAAGTTTGTGAGGATGTATGTATGGATGTTTGTTACTCTTTCACGCAAAAACTACACAATGGATTCCAATGAAACTCTACAATAATATAGTTCATACATCAGAGTAACACATAGGCTATATTTTATTTTGAAATTTTGAAAAAAAAAACTTATAAACCTTAGCGAAGCGAGGGCGGGTCGCTAGTCTCTCATAAATCTTTATTAAATCTTTTATTTAGCGATACAATCGTGTTATTGCAACTCATTTTGACATCAAACTCGTCTGCTCGAGTGGGTTTAGTTATAACTGATGAGCGCAAATACATTTGAATACATTGTCACGAAAATAACTTTTTATGTAAACGGACCTTTTATCCAAACACAGTGCTGACTAGCTTCCAAAATTATACTATACTAGCTTCGGTCTGCGGATTCGCCCGCGTGGGTAGGTTTCCGGGATAAAAGTATCTGATATTGATCTGATTCTATTGATTTCAGACTACCTACTTTTTTTTTTTTTATAGACTAGTGGGCGGACGAGCAAGCGGTCCCACGTGATGGCAAATGTCATTGAAATCGGTTCCGTAGTTTAACCGTAAGATGTAACAAACAAGACGACAGACAGACAAACACACTTTCACATTTTTATTTTTTATATGGAGGTGATAGACGTAGTGTCAGTGTACCTGGTGGTAAGTGGACACTTCCGCCTTGCGACATGCGCGATAATTAAAAACATCAGTCCAGAATGACAAACGTTGGCACGGCCCCGGATGCGCTGCCTACCTTTGCAGTTTAAGGAATGGATTGGGTGAAAGTGTTGGGAATAGGATAGAATGAAATTGGAATGGGCTCTGGCATATCTCACTCACTGCCGAAACACGTACGAACATTGGGGAAATACGATAAAGTAGGAAATGCAGTACATTTCAAGGTAGTCTCCTGTAAGAGAGCGGTAACGTGGCCAGTCGAGTGGGCCCAGTGGCTGTGGGAATGCAGCGTGTACTCTCCCCCTACAGTACCTAGTAGGGTCTTTCTGTCCATTTAGTAGTTTTTTCTGCTCATTTAAATACAATAAGGGCCTTTCTCACCACCTTCTGATACATACTTTGTCTCCTAATAAAGTACATATAACTGTTAACAATGCGATAGATAAATTATCTGCCCATTATATCTAGCTGATACTGATTTTCTGATCAGAATGTGGTGAGGAAGGCCCCAAGTAAACGTGCGAGGTGCGTTTATATATGTATGGGCGGGCATACCTTTTGATATCATTATGTGAGTCGAGGTGCCGATTCAATTTGGTGCGATCATAAAAGCTGCGCTCGCACAAGTGGCAGTGGAACCGCTTCACGCCCTCGTGAAACCGTCGAATGTGACATGTCAAATTGGATGACGTGTAAAATGACGCCGTGCAGAATTCGCATTGGTATTTTTTCTCTCCTGCGAAACATCAGCAATCATGACGAAACTCGAACGGATACAGATTCTTAGGTCTTGAATACGAATTTTGAATCAGTATTTTTCTGTCACATTTCAAGATGGCTGCCATATATATTTACATAACAAACACAATCGTATAAAAATATTGAGATACCTAACTAACATATTTAAACAAAATATAGTTATTATTTTGTTCTTTTTTAATCCCACTGTGTTGATACTTATCAATACTACGTACTGGTGGCGCCTTCAATCTATGGTTAGGGTAGGGTAAGATTTAAGAAAATAAAGTTAGTCTGTGGTAACATCTCAAACGATATTTTATTACACGGCAAAAGCTACCACTTTTCTGTATTTGATCGATAATTATCCTAAACCCAAAAAACGACATGAAATTTTTAGTTCCTAAGTCTGTTACTTTAGATGTTATTGTTGTTTGAAAATAACAAAAATCAAAAATTGAATCAAAAATCCATATTAAATAATATAATAACGCCCACACTAGGATTCCCTGTGTCGTGGGTCCAGAGAGACACGCAAAGGCAAACACAAATACACACGCAGACCCGAACATACGTTTGTCCTTTTTTTTATTATTAAACAAATGTATGTCCGACCGGGAATCGAAGCCGGGACCTTTTGCACAGCAGACAGGGACATTAGCAACTGCGCCAATCGCTCGGTCAATAGACAACAAAGTGTTCATAATGACAGGCATTTGATATTTGCAGTTAAAACTGTAGAAGGAATAGCATCGCAGAATCCTTTTTCGAAACGTTGCATTAGCGGCCCGTGTGGGGGGGAGGGGGGGGGGCGGTGTATAATATTCAATTTTTTTTTATATAATTCTAAATATTGACACTACCCTAGTGACAGTGACACCTATCTCTAGGTAATGACCATAGGTAGTGACACTACCCTATCTCTTCCCATGGGTCTCATAAACGGTGACTAAAGAATAACAAAGCCGCTAGCACAAGATCTGAGGAACTATACGCCATCTCTACAAGAGTGGACTTGCCAACGCACACAGTGGCACGTTTTAAGGCCATACATCCTTCGTGCACAAGACAATGTGCCTGAGTAGGTCCATGTCCAGCGGTGGACGACAGGGCTGGTTTCAGTTCAAGAAGGTAAGAACGATTCCTTCTCGATTTTATTTATCATAAACGTAACATTTGAGATTTTCCCGTTTTTCACTCATATCTATCTATTTAAACGGGTGTTAACGCGAATGTTTACCTTATTTATTTTACTCGACGTTTCGGTCGGGTTGCACCAACCGTGGTCACGAGCTGACTGAAGAGGCAGGTCGTCCACGTCGAGAGTTGCGAGCAGTTTCATCAACTACCCGCATTTGGTCTTAATATTCCGGAAAGTTCTTCAGTCAGTTCGCGACCTGTTTAAGACCGTTAACACCCGCGTTAAGGCCCATTTAAATAGATAGATATCACAAACACGACACACAAAACTCAGGACACACTTAGTAATAACAACAAGTGTGCATAAACAAATATATGGTAAGTATGTGAATGTGTGTCGTTGTGAAACACTGTCGCACCTACCTCTACATAAAGCTATGGAACAAAAGGTAAGTTACAGGGGTTCTTAGGTATTTAGAAGCAAGAAGAAAACCTACAGAACACATACTAATTCACCCTTGTATTATTTGATGATCTTGGTGAAGAAATTGAGGGTAGGAAAGTTTTAATATGCGATATCAGCCCACACTTGCTCCTTCCTTACCTGTATGTATCCGTATATGCTTCGCCAGGTCGTGTT
This sequence comes from Sesia apiformis, assembly GCA_914767545.1. Lineage (NCBI taxonomy): Eukaryota > Metazoa > Arthropoda > Insecta > Lepidoptera > Sesiidae > Sesia > Sesia apiformis. Next base: position 3,212,981 of record OU611975.1, read on the forward strand.
TGTGCCATGTTTTGTAGTCGCACTGCTCGCATGCGTACTGCGGAGGCAAATGTGAGCGTATGTGTGTGTAATGCGACGCACGGTGCGCAAATACCTTACCGCATATCTGTGGAAATTAATTATAACAGTCTAAAACGCGACCGAGCTTTTAATGGACGTGAGAATCGACCATGGGATTGCCAGTTGTAGAGTAAGTTGTGAGAAGACGATGCCAAGTTATACATTGATTAAATTAATCCATCGCTTCTCAACCTTTTTATTGCCGCGATCCCCTGAAAAATTCAATAATAAAGTAAATAGCCTCACGACCTCCCTTACTAATTAATATAGTTAGGTCTAATATACAAAATATTCAGTAACAATAAACGATATCAAATGGTTGATCCATTGCTGGGATATATATTGAGTAACGCACCCAGTGTTTTTTATAGACCTGTGCCGCACAAAGGTTGGTGTGCACGCGCCTCTAAGCCGTTTATTGTAGTTCCACATTGATATATTTGGTAGGTCAACAGCTAGATATGTACAAAAAATATGTACATAAATATAATGTAAAAAATACAGTAAAAGTAAATTGTTATTCTTGTTAAAGTTAGCACATTTGAAATCCTGATGTTTCCAATGTGCTTGCTGAATTAATTGTTTTTTATAACCCATATGTGAAAAACAGTGTGGATTGTACACATATTAATATTCATACATCTAGTAGTGTAATGTGTAACATTATATGTAAATTGTTTGTTATTCCTAATCTAGATAAATAAAAATGTAAATGTTCCTTTGTTCAAAATCTTAATACTCTGAAAGTTCTTCACTGATTGCTTTGAAATTTTGACACAACGTTGCAATCGAATACGCGCGTAGTTTTAAATACCTATCACAGGGTAAAAAGCATTTTTACCCAAAAACAGGTAAAAACAGGGTAAGCGCCATCTGTTGGGCAGCCACAGCAACGCATGGTCAGGTACAGCTAGTAAATAAATAAAAAAAGAATAGTGTTGCTGGGCGATTGCTAAGCAATAGATTCTAGTAGTATTTCCAGAAAATTATGCCGATTATATTTGAGATTTTCGCGTTTTTCACGCATATTTATCTATTTAAACGGGTCTTAAGTGGAGTAAAATAAATAAGGTAAACATTCGGTAAGGTAAACTAAAATTCTATCTACTTATAATCATTTGTCATGTTTATGTGGCTAGTAATACATACCTCACAGACAAACACATCATCTTTCTGGTGTACATTCTTCTTGTGCTCATCGGACTGTTTCTTAGTTTTGAACTTAAGACCACACGGTTCACAGCACAGCCTCTTGAAGGTGTACTTCTTAGTGTGGTTCAATAGCTTGCTTTTGTTATATGGCCCTCTTTTCTTGCGGGTTTTTATTTGCACTTGTTCTTTGTTACTGTAAAAAACAATGTTCAAATTAATATTATTATTTCCTTTCATCCCATAATAATCTATTATCCAACTATCCACTATTTACTATCCAATTCAATTCCATTTCATTGTATCAAATAAAGAGTTGGAGAGTCCACTCTTTTAGAGGGGGTGTAGTTCCTCAGGGCTGGTGGTAGCAGTTTTGTTATTCCTTAGTCACCTTTGTCATCCATGGAAAGAGATGGAGTGATGCTATTCTAAAACAGACCGAAACAACATTGTTAATAACGTGCTTAGAAAAATGTGTTTCTAAAATGTATAGAAAATAGCAATAATCAGAATTTTTAAAGCTTAGCAAAATATAAGTTCACATATTCAAATGTATTCAAAATTTCCAGATCTAATAACAGAATACAGGACAGCATATAGAACTAAACACGGTCATAACAAAAAAGTGGAAGTAAGGTCTGTGACCTCATCAAATGTTGCATATAACATATGTAAACACTTGAAATAGATTGCTACAAGAAATGGTGGAAAGTGAAATGAATAGGAATTTTCAAATTGAGACTACACCAGCACAAGATATAGGTAATTAGTGGCTGGCTGCTCACCTATTGAATTATAACTATTGGTGCCAGGGACTTCATTTGTGTGTAGTTTAGAATGATTCCCATGGGAACTCTATAATAGATTAGGATAAATGTATTCTATAACTATGGAAAGTTTCATTAAGTTCTGTCCAGTGGTATTTGCATGATGGTCGACATGATAGAAAAAAATCCAAAAATTGTTGTTTTGGACTCTATCATTTGTACATTCCAATTACTTTTCAAAAAATATTTAACATACAGACAGGGTTCTGTTATGATTTTATTATATGTATAGAAGATAATAAAAAATAAATCAAAAATACCTCTCATTACCCTCGTCTTTTAAAACTTTTTCAAATTCCTCTTTCACATCTACCTTTACTTCATCATCAAAATTATCATCAAAGGCATCTGACTCCAGAGTTTCATCTTTAATTTTTGTTTCAGCCAGGTTCTTGTGGAATGTCTCCTCTGCTAGAAGACAGGTTCTTTTGAATCTATGGGCAATTACAAGATCATTGAGACACCCATCACATATCTTAGTGGGTAAACCGTCTTCTTTTGTCACCTGAAAATTAAATATTAGGGATAAATAGATAAATTCATTCCCACAGAAGACGGCCATAAAATTAACTACAGCATGACCTCAATAATCAGAACACTAAAACACAGACCCTGTTTTGATGCATGAAGTGTTGATTGTAGTATATAGACCAGGGATAAGCAATTGAGCAACCTTTTTTTACAAGAGGCCAACTACAAATTTAAAAATGTTGCACGGGCCGCATGTAATGTTTGATGAATTCAAATTATCTCTTAGGAAGTTTAAGAAAATGTAAAATCTTTGAAGGGCCGCACAAGTAAGTGTGGCGGGTCGTAAGCGAAACACGGGCCGCAAGTTGCTCATCCCTAATATAGACTATATAATAACAAGGCATAATATTCTGTATGAAACAAAGTTTTACAATATTAGTAAATTTATTATATGTAGCCTCTTCTTTATGGGCTCTTTTCTACAATAAATCAAACACATCAACCACTTTGTGTGGTGTTTGTATTATAGTGTTAATTTATATTATTTAATGGAATGTACTTCTCACTCTATTTATGGTGGGGGTTCAGATTATAGGGCCACTCAGTTTAGGTTGTCTATGAACTATCATGGATGTGCTGCATCTATGGGAGTGAGTGAGATATTGCAGAGCCTTTTTTATATCCAATCAAGAGAGGAGTACAATGGTATAAGAAAAGTCTCTCATACTATTTTATATTCCTTATCGAATCCCATCCATTCTTATCCCATTGAATATAATAAAATTGGGATAAAATCATACACTTTACTCCACATTCGACCCCATCCCATTCCCCTTAAGGAGACATGGGAGAAATGACATGTGAATGGAATACTCTTCCTTTTGCAAATACACACCTAAATCTCCAAAGATAGGTAACATATCCAGGGATGTGTCAACGTTAGTCATTTTTGATTGATGTTGACATTTATCACAGATGTCCATGTGCGACAATTTCCGTTTACCACTAAGCGGATTGTCTGTTCATCCTGCCACCTTCCATAAAAAAGACTATGGTAAATAATATGGTGCAGAACAGAAACCATTCTAATTAGAATCCAATACTTACACTAAGACCAGTACAAAAATGTATTTTGTCCACTATATTCATTTTCGTATCAAACATTTGTATCATTTTACTACTCTGAGCCATGCACACTCTGCAAGACTCCAAATTTTCACCAAATTGTATGACTTTTACATATTTTTCCGTGTCGCTTTGTGGGTCACTAGTTTCCATTGCTATAAAACTTTCTCGATATCAAAAGTTAGTTATTAGTCTAAATGCTGGTAAAAGATAAAAGTGATATAGGTCCAATAACATTTATGGATTCATATTTATGAAAAGGCACAACAAAATACGTAAATATTTCACAGGACATAAATTATTTTACAAACAAATCAGTAATCGTCACTTGTCACATTTGCTTGTCAAGATGTCAAGTTATTTGAAGTTATCACTTTGTTGTTAACTTTGATAAAAAGTATAAAAAAATCCTTTCTCGTGTCGATGTTCCAGTGGCATCGTAGAAACGAATCTCATACAACCTGAATTTACAAAAATCGCTCAACATAATTAACTCAATTAATAATTTTATAATTGAATTACAAATTAAGTGGGTTTTAAATTCCATTTACTTTTCTAGTCATGCAAAAACAAAACGTATATACATGTTCAGAAAAACAAACCACAATTTTTTGCTCTATTTGTTATGAATATTATGTTATAATTAATAAGAACCCAATATTTTTTCCATTTCATTAATTAAAACAATACACAGACTACAAATATTAGCGCATTAGGTTTACTCATGATTTATTTTTCGTTGCAAATATAAACAGTGCAGTTTTAAAACGTTAATCAAAGATGGCCGCAATGTTAACGTCAAATGATTACATCGCAGTGTTGCCGAAAGCCGAAACTTTTGTACGGCAATTAGGGTCTTCAATGCGTAACGGAACATTATGGCATAAGGCAGAGTATCATTGCCATAAAATAAAATACGGCAATTAAAGTCATTATGAATTCTGTACATTACATTACATCAAATAACGGAACATGAAATAATTCCCTGATAGTTTTGTATTGTCTTTGGAATTGGGGAAGCCCCGATTTATTTGTGGCTCGCGGTGAAATGCCCACCAATCGCGTTATCCTGCTCTAAGCCCGATAAATTCGTATTTGTTTATAGTCTCTTGTAATAGAACGAAATATTCTATAAATTTACGTTTATTTTTGGTTTAATTACCATCACCTATCTCGAATAGAAGGTAACACTTTTGAACACTTTTTGAATCAGTGCAGTGACTGCAATAGGATGTCTTCATAAGAAGATCCGGTGCCTACAACTCCCAAAATATGTAAGAAATATCGGAAATGGAAATCGGAGGGCGAATTTAAAGAGTGGACTGGACCGGATATAAACAATGTTTACAAAGCTTATTGTCAAGTATGTGATATGAATATATCTTGCGAAGATTTAACTCTGAAGAGACATGGCTAATACAGCAGATGTTAGAGGTTCCTTGCATCGTAAAAGACAAGACAAATGAAGAGAAACAAGTCATCGACTATGAATGGAGACGAGGACTTCTGCTGAATATGAGTCAATGCCTAGACCACAGCCAGACGAATTTTGGAGCAAATTATTAAAGTTTCCGGAGCCGCTGTTTCGTAATTTGGAAAAAAAATCTCTGGAAGTTCTTTTTATGCTCCACGCAAATGTCGATTCTGAAAGAACCTTCAGCGCTGTAAATTTGATTAAAACAAAAACTCGAAACGGTTATATAACGTCAACCCTAAACAATACGTTTTTGACGAAAAAGTGTGTTCGCTTAGAATCAAATTCTAACTATACGAACTTTATACAGACACCGGAAAAAAGATAAAACACATCAGATTCTAAGAAAGATTAAAGATTCTTTAACAAATGTTGAAGATTTGATGAGGAAACAAGAGTAAAAATGTTTAATTTTTTAATTAAATATTAAACGTATGTGTACGGCAATATTTGTTTAAATACGGTAATTTTTCCTTTGTATACGGCAACCTAATATGTGGCCAGCGGCAACACTGTGACATCGTAGGTCCCCAAACTGGGAACCTTTTATTCTATCGGAAGTAATTACAAATTCTATTGAGATATTTTATCAGTGGCATTCTGTTGTTCGTGCTCTATTTAGCTTCAAGCCGGCGTATATCGGTGAGTCTTATTGAATAAATTCTATTTAGAAACCAATAAGTGTATAACCTATTTTTGCCAAATAGCGATATCGTGTACATTTAATATATATTGCATTATAATAACGATGATTTCTACGATTGCTCTGTTAAGTATATTGTTTGGAGATAATAATACTAAGCGCTAAGTGGGTGATACAAACCGATTGCCGAAAAGCGTTTTCTGTTTTTGTTTCTTGCCGATTGTCGTTATTATGTATTAAATGTATAATGAATTATGAAATATGTATGTGTATTTTTAAAGAAAAATACACATAAAACGTTCGGAAAATTTAGAAAGTACATACTTAAATTTCTCAATTTTAATTTTTTTTTTTAGTTAGTTTAGTTTTTGTTTACGGTAGGTAAACAAAAACTAAACTAACTAAAAAAAAAAATAAAATGGCCTACAGCTACAAATTAAATTAAAAATGAAATCAATACAAATACTAATGTTTGGTACAATTGAAGTTACACACAACATTTAGTTTAATGAAACTAAACAGAAAAAGAATATAATAAAGATATTTTTTATAATATAATAAAGATCCATCCATTCACACATCCATTATCATACTTATTCACACACACATCCATACATCAAATCACATTCAAACTTTGTGCTAAATTTTCTAAAATCTGATATTTAAAACCACACATTCACATATAAACATACATAAAACACAAACAACATACATATTATATACATTAATTAGTAGTGATGGACTGAATGTGGATTCTGCCAAATGTTGAGTTCAGCCGAATATTTGTTAAAATATGTGATGAAGTTGAATTTCGCACGCCTTTATGAGAGTGATAGTCCTCCAGAGGAGTTGTCTTCTGTCCTAAGTAAACATACTATCACTTTTCTGAGCAATTCCTCACCGAGAGGACTAGATGTTGACAAAATACATTTTCACTAAAATTGTTTATTGCAAAACAAATTTGATACTGGCAGAATGTGCTAATTGCACCATTGCCATATATAAATAGAATAAAAAACCTATCATGTTTATAAGATAAAGCTTTATATAGTATAATATTCACAATATTCAATATTAATATAGGGTATTAATATTGAATTGAAAATTATAATTTTTGATACATAATGTGGTATTATTTTCAGATAAAATATGAAAAAATAAATAATTAGGAACAGTCAAATTACTTGATCTATACATATAATAATACATACAGTAAAAAAAATAATTCTGTACATTGAGTTAATTTAAAAAATAAAATTGAGGCATTTTTTTAGAAGCTACAGAACCCTAAACAAAAGTTTTTAAAATTTATGTTTATATGTTTGTGTGTCTGTTTGTTACCGCATCACATAAAAACTACTGAATGGATTTTGATCAGGTTTTCATTAACATAGAGCTGTGTCTAGAAGGAAAACTGGCATATGTGTCATCTTCATATGACACAAAAGTAGTTAAAAAATCTTTTACAGCTGCTTAGTAATGCGAACAAAGCTTTGGGTAGCAGCTAGTATTATCTAATTGTTGTAGAATACTTCAGTAGCAGAATACATACTAGGCAGGCTACTAGTCTAGTCATGGCCGAATTTCGGCCGAATGTGGAAGTTCGGTAAAAGCTGATGAATTTTGCCATTACCGAAAGTCAAACGAATTTCGTTCCATCTCTGTTAATTCCAACCTGGTTAAACTGTTTCCTTAATTTGCTGTAACTTATAAGTACCTAATGTGTTTTAGTACTAAGAATAAATCTAAGATTATTCTAGTACAGATGTTAGCACACATTGTCCTTATGTATACCTACTAGTAAATAAACAATAAGTGATAATTATGTTATAGAAAATATGTAAATGTTTTAAATAAATAAAAATATGGGCTTCATCCATCACAGTGTTTTCCTTCACCTCTGGGGTTATATACAATTATTTAGTTATTGAGAGAGGCTTATGTACTAAACTTATACTAAACATTTGCTAACTAACTTATAGTATAGTACATAATTGTAAAGTAAACAAAATTGACATATTTGAAGAAATAAATGTAAGTAAATATTTTAAAACCAACATAGTTTATCAATTTAGCAATGTTCAACACTAATTTTATATTGTAAGAAATCTTGTATGATTTTATTCATATTCTCCTCCTTAATGATATCCTTTGATCTTCTTTTATTCTTATCGGAAAACACTCGGTTTTATTTTGATTTATTGAGAAAAAAACTGCCTGTATCATATTTAATTCAGTGCTCTGCAACTGGATGTCCCGTGGCACACTGGTGAGCCGTGACACAATGCTAGATGTGCCACAGTGCAACCTGTATCATCCAGTAGGGAACTCCCTCCCTCCTCACCTTTGACTAAGGGCATAAATAAGCCTGACAAGTTTTTAATGGTTTTACATACCTTTTGACTTTTTAATTAATAAATAGTAAACAATAAATTTAATTGAAGTTTAAAAGTTATTGTTTAATTAACTTATTATGATGTGAGGAATAATTTAAATAAGGAATGTAGGTATTGTTTTTAATATTTTTTAAAATTATGTAGGTATGTATTTAGTTCAGGTGTGTTGCACGAGTTGACAAGTGGCAAAAACGGTTGCCGAGCACTGATTTAGATAACATCAATGACTGCAATAAGTATGTATTATAGGTATAGATGCATTTCTTATTGTATAATTAAATACCGATAAGAATGTACCTATTGGTAAAAAACAAATTTGGGAAAAACAAGAATTTGTCCTGTAATGAACTTCGTAAAATCAGCCGAACCAAAACCAAATACTATCACTGCCCCACTAAGAAGAAAACACATTTGACATTTTTAATGAAAGCGTAAATAACATTATAATCGGAAATTTTAAAAATAAATAAAGAGGATAAACAATGATTATTCTTTTTGTTTTATCCAAAATTTCTGCAGTTTTCTGGCTTGATATTAAATTGATGAAAATTTTATTGCATTTTCATTTTATTGCATGTCATTAAAATGCACTTTCTAAGGATCGGGCTACCAATAAATAAAAACCCATTAAAAGCACTTCTGATTCAATTTAATGACACTATGTAGGTAATAAAAATAATTAAACAAAAGCTCAATAAAACAAGGATACAAAAACATTGCTGCATTCACCTCAGGTGGTAATAGCTGTTTACCTTGTACACTATAGGTTAGAACGCAATGGCAACTGGTCATTGTGAATATGACTAATTGGATATGTATAATATAATTCAACCTAAACCATCACTCCACAATGTTATAACCCCTACACCCCATCCAATCCCATCTCATTCCATGAAGTAGAAAGTATAATTGTATAAAAAACAACCACTTTTTCTATTTTGTCTCCCTCTGCTTCCCTTCCGAGGGTAATGTAATGAGGAAATCTCTTCATTCCGTTATACTACTAATTTATCCCCTTTTTTTTTCAACCCTTGCTCCATATCCATACAAAATTTCCAAACATCTGGGAGCGTGCCAACATCTGTCATTTTCGACTCACGTCGGCATGTATTGTGAATGTCCATGGCGACAGTATATATTTACCATCAGGTGTACTGTCTGTTCGTCTGCCACAATTTTTCCTTAAAAAAAAATATTGATCTAATTTAGATGAAGGCCCGCATGCACATTGCGTTGTGCTTGTGGATGTATGGCCTTAAAATACCACGCTGGGCTAGCAGGCTGGCGAGTCTACTCTTCCAGACCTTGTGGTAGCCGCTTCGTTATCGCCTTTAAGGACAGACAGCCACTGGAAGAGATAGGTGGTGCCGTTCTATAACCTGCCGACCACACGGCACGACTAACGGTTAATATTAGTTTCACGATCAATGGAGCCGTGTATCGCTTGTTACAGTTACATTTGACCTCTAGATATTCAATAGTGACCGATAATACTACGCTTGACATTCAGTTTTTAGAGGTCACCGAAAGTACGTAGTAATAGCATACGCCTAGTGTTAACGTGTCCCCCCCCCCACCCCCCTCCCACACTGCAGTTATATACGAGTATTAGGTGCTTACAACAATGAAATGACTGGATTTTATCACTGGACACTTTGAGTTTCCATATCTTCTGTTCTAATTAGAATCTATACATATAATAAAACTGTAGAACCAACGTGTCTGTACATTGAATATATTTACCAAAAACTGATTGGGGGCGATGAAGGAAGAGGAAGAACAAAATGAAAAATTTTGTCTGTTCGAACACGCTAATCTCCAAAACTACTGATCTGATTTTCATGGGGTTTCCACAGGTTAATTAAGCTTAGATTGGCGCTTCGAATGGGCTTTGTTTCATCGAAATCGGCTGACGGGAAGAAAAGATGCTGTATACAAAGCCTTCCGTACGAATTCACGGGCACAGTACGATGCATCTAATAGCTACGATGTTTTTATTTCGAAATCAGTATTTCATTTGTTTTTCTGTATCTAAATTTTGTTCATGTGATTGTCTTGAAAATAAAATGGATAAATTGAAAATCGTGCTATTTTTGAATATGAGTTTCGTCGCAGCCCCAACGCAAATCAGACAGCTCACAATATCAATAGTGTGTACGGGCCAAACATCACAAACGATCGCACCGTGTGACGATGCTGTGAACGCTTCCGTTCTGGAAATTTTGATTTTAAGGTTGAACCCCACGGACGACCTACGACCGAACGATTAATAATAACGATGAATTAAAGGCTATAGTAGAAGTAGGGTTTGATGTTAGTGATAAAACAATGTTGGTTCATCTGCATCAAATCGGCAAAATAAAGAAGCTCGAAAAGTGGATACCGTATGAACTGAACGAACGTCAGCGACAACTACGCGTCCATGTGTGCACTGTGTTGTTGAACCGTTACAAAAACGAAGGAATTTTGAATCGCATCGTGACTTGTGATGAGTAATGGATCCTGTAAGTACAATAACCGCAAACGTTCGTATCAGTGACTGAATCCAGGAGTTGCAGCCCAACAATGTCCAAAACGCAAGATAACTAAGAACTAGGCTACTGGTATTAATTTGATGATCCTGTGCCAGTATTGTCCACTACAGTTTCTTGCGAGCCGGTCAAACGATTGATGCAGATGTGTACTGTAAGGAGCTGCAGACGATAATGGCAAAGCTGGCAACAAAGCAACAGTTTGGTTAATCGCTCATCTCCACTTCTTCTTCATGTCAATGCCCGCCCTCACACTTCTCACACAACACTTTTAAACCTTCAAGAGCTGGTCCCGGAGACTCTCCCTCACTCACCATACTCACCGGACCTTGCCCGACAGATTTCCATTTCTTTCGAAATATGGACAACTTTTTGCAAGGAAAAAGATTTGATTCTGGAGTAACTGTGATTGGGACTTTTGAAGAATTCATTGATACTCGTCCACGAGACTATTACAGGAGTGGCATCAATCAACTGCCCGTCAGGTGGCGCAAGTGTGTACATAATAAGGGTCAATATTTCGACTAACGTAATAAATATTTTTGTAGCAAAAATATTTTTTTCAGTTTCTCATACAAATCGGTCATTTCATAGGTAAACACCTAATACTTTATACCAGTGTTCTTCAACCTTTTTACACCTATGGACTTGCGAAAATCAAAGAATTATTCTGAAAACTGGCTAACTACTGAGGCTGAAATAAAAACCAATGTTGAGCATTTTTATTAATTAATTAACAATTTAAATTTATAGAAATTGTCATTATTTAGTGTGACGTCGCAATGCACTAAATAATGCACGTCGAAGCTGTTGCTTCTACGTTAACAAATCAGATATATGTGGCTGCAGTTTTGTTCCTCTGTTGCATTAACATCATTTTTTTTTATGTACGAAGGAGGCAGACGAGCATACAGTCCACCTGGTGGTAAGTGGATACTGTCGCCCACAGACATCCGCGATACATGCCAACATTAGTCCAAAATGACAAACGTTGGCACGCCTCCGGATGCGCTGCCTACCTTTGGAGATAAGGAATGGATTTGTAGAAAGGGTTGGGGAAATGGGGAGGGATAGGATGGGAATGGGCTTTGGCACATCTCACTCACTACCGAAACACGTATGTACATTAGGGAAATAAGATAAAGTGGGAAATGCAGTACATTTCAAGGTAGTCTTCTGTGAGAGAGGGGTGACGTGGCAAGTCAAGTGAGCCCAGCGGCAGTGGGAATGCAGCATGCACTCTCATAAAAAAAAACATGTAATTTTTGAATGAAACTCTTTATCATAAAATTTACGTTCTATCAAAGCCATTTTCTTTAAAGTGTATTAAATGTATTAATTAATTAGTGTATTAATTGCGTGGCCAGTCGAGCGTGCCCAGCGGCTGTTAGATTGCAGCGTGTACTCTACCTCATCGAGTGAAGAAATTAGAAAAAATATTGTGGTAAATGGTAAACGAAATTTTATGATCGTCATTAGCTTATGACATATTTTTATATGTATTATATATAAATATTAGTATGTATATATGTATTACTAGCTTCTACCCGCGGCTTCGCTCGCGTGGACTAAGCAGCTGTGAAATATTTTTAACACCTGTACAAGCGCCGACATGATTGACGTCACGCATGGAAAATCCATCCAGTTTTGAGTAATTCTATTTTTTTTCTTCTATAACTCAACTTCCTTGTGTCATATGAAGATGACACATACCAGTTTTCCTTCTGGATACTTAGCTGTACATTAGTGAAAACCAGATCAAAATCCGTTGAGTAGTATTTACGTGATGCTCAAACATATAGGCACATAGACATAAAATTCAAAACTACTGTTTTGGATTCTGTAGCTTCGAAAGAGACCTCCCAAATTATATTTTTTTCTAAATTAAGTCTTACAGACTATTTTTACTTTTAATTTGCAGACTCAACCCTTTTACTGTTTTATTATATACTACCACGCGTTGCTGTGGCTCCCCAACAGATGGCGCTTACCCTGTTTTTGGGTAAAAAGCATGTTTTGACCCTGTGATAGGTATATAAAAACACGCGCGTATTCGAATGCAACGTTATGTCAAAATTTCAAAGCAATCGGTGATAATATATTACGTTTATATTTTAATCTTTATTTGCATCTTATCTTTACTTTTATCTATCTTCTATATTTGTTACATTTATTTTCTCCCCTACCACTTCTCAAGTCCCGCCTAGCCCAAAGGTTGACTGGGAGATAATGCTGCAAGGCATTAGGTCCACCTTTTGTAGTAATTTACGAAAAATTCGATGCCTATAATGTTACAGTAGCCTTGGCGCACTCGACTGGCCAGGTCACCCCTCTCTCACAAACACTGCAGTACACTGCATTTCCTATTTAATCTTATTCCCCCATACCATTGCATGCTATTCCTCCTCCTCTGTCACTTCTTTTTATAGAAAAAAAATCCTTTTTTGCTCGAAGCGAACTCGTAATCCACTATTCGTGTACACGTAAGCATGCGACTACACTTAGTAACTCGTGATGATTTCTTGATACGGCGACCCGCAGATAGCCTGCGACCTCGCCAATGTCGCTTCAATGTCGCCGCGTCCAAACGACCCGCTACTTTATATAATAAAATTTTCTGATCATCGACTGTTTCCGGCATGACCACGTCTGTCGAATAATCTATGGGCAATAATTATCATCGAGTGGCTTCCAGAAAGTGCTAGCTGCTTAAGCTCTGAGAGCTCCTGCTTAAGTACGACTTCGTATGCGTGGAATTTTACTTTTTAAACTCTAAATGGGATATCTTTTCTTACCGTCAGCCGATTTCTATGAAACAAAGCCTATTCGAAGCGCTAACCTAAGCTTAATTAACCTGTGGAAGCCCCATGAAAATCCGTTCAGTAGTTTTGGAGATTAGCGTGTTCGAACAGACAGACAGACAAAAATTTTCAAAATCGTCTTTTTGTATTGTGATACTCTTCCTTCATCGCCCCCAATCAGTTTTTGGTAAATATATTCAATGTACAGACACGATGGTTCTACAGTTTTATTATATGTACGTATAGATAGATTGTACTTAGGTAAAAATTCAGTGGTACAGGCTGAGGATTTGAACTCACGACTTCACGAATGACAATCCAGTACAGATATCTCTAGGCTGGGTATTAACAAGAACAGGGCTCAGGAAGATACCCCGGGAACATTACCTCCGAAATCTACATAAATAATTAATGGTATTCTTCTGAAATATGTATCTCTATATATGTCCTTCTTGTGGTGCCTCTCCAACTAGTGGGAGGTTGGCAATCGGCTCCGAATATTTTGCCGTGTCTCTCCCGAGGCGAAACAGTCGGCGGCACTCGCGACGCCAGGCCACTCCCGTACGTTACGCAGCCATCAGTTCTCCCTGCGACCAACACGCCTCTTTCCGGCAATCTTGCACATCATAGTTAGTTGCAAAAGTTCGTATCTTTCATGCCTTAGCACGTGACCCAGATGTGCAACTTTTCTGCACTCGATATATCATATTTTAGTATGATATATTTTTATTATTTTATCCGTATGCATTGTCTATATATTTAATATTAAGGTTATTTAGTGTGTTATATTTTGTTATTTAAGTAGATTTAAGCAGCGATCGACCAGTAGAGAGAATGCCTTTGGGCATTAAATTCCTCTCTGTACAGTATGTATTTTTTTTTTTTATAGACTAGTGGGCGAACGAGCAAGCGGTTCCACGTGATGGTAAGTGTTACCGCCGCCCATGGGCACCTGCAACCAGTGGTTTACCAGGGGGTATGCGGGCGCGCCGCCGACCATGCAAAATCCTATTCACAGCTCTCTTGAAGAACCCCATATCGTAACTCATGGAGAGACCTCTTGAGGCAGTTCGTTCCACAGCCTACGGGTTCGCGGTATAAAATAGTTTTGGACCGAACAGTGCGCGACACCTCCGTATCGAGGAAATGCGGATGGACCGCACTTCTGTGACGGGAGGTGCGGTTGTAGAAACCCTAGGTGGGAATTATATTAAACAATTCTTCAGAGCATTCCCCATTGTACAGGCGGTAGAACACACAGAGAGACGCAACGTCTCTCCGAACGCTGAGGGATTCTAAACCGCCCGTGAGAGTGGGATCGTCGACAATACGAACAGCACGTCGTTGGATGGAGTCAAATGGGTCCAATTGGTATTTCGGTGCGCCGGCCCAGAGATGAGAACAGTACTCCATATGGGGCCTCACCTGAGCTTTGTAAAGCATAAGGAGTTGCCCAGGTTTGAAGTACCGCTTCGCTCTGTTCAGCACACCGAGCTTTTTGGAGGCCATTTTGGCCTTATTTTCCAGATGACCCCTAAATTCGACTTTGCTGGAGATGTCGATACCAATGATACCGTTACTCTCCAAGATCTTAAGAGGTATCCTCTGAAAGCGAGGTGCTACAACAAAAGGGTTTTTTTTTTGTATACTGCACAAAGAGTTAGTAAATAAATGAAATCCTATCTTATCCCTTTTAGCTTTGCTGCAGTAGATAAAAAAATATACTAAAGAACTGAAGAGACGTGCTCGAGTGGCATATAAAAAGAGGTCAAGTTGATTGATGATTCTACATATGACCTGTCCGCGACTTCGCTCGCGTGAATTGTCATTATATTGGAACATAAAGCAAACTTGGCATAATGTGTTATTTCGTTCGTTGCCAGTCACTATTTGGGCATAATGTGTTATTCCGTTCGTTACCAGTCACTATTTGGGCATAATGTGTTATTTCGTTCGTTGCCAGTCACTATTTGGGCATAATGTGTTATTTCGTTCGTTGCCAGTCACTATTTGTAAACTATAAAGCGATCGGTCACTAGCCTCTCTTGCACCAATATACGTCCTGCATCGAACACGGTTTTTCTTATTTTTCTCATCTAGATATTCTTAAAATGAGTTTTATCAATCATACCATACAAAATTTGACACCCCGCAAGCCCCTTGGCACAGTTCCGAAAAACGTTTCAACCTTTTAGGGGATGAATTTCGTGAAACCGCCGCTTGTAAGTGTTTACGTCATAAAGGAAACTACTATCCACATTTCATGTCTCTCAGCGGTTACTGCTCGGTGTTTGGTTTTGGTCAGTAAGTCGGTCAGTGTACACGTGAAACTTACATTTTGTACACATGGACTGTGAACCTGTCATTTGTTCAATTTCATTATTACTGTGAAGTAGTTAGTCACTATTGCCTATTTTATTATCTGCCGCAGAATTCACGACTTTTAAATTGCAGAAAATTACACTATATCCCGGCTAAAGGCCTATTCAGATATAAGCGTTATTCGCTGCCGCCTGCGATAATGATAATGTCTAGACGATAGATATCCCGCCGGGTATTTTGTATGAGTATCGCCAAGAGGTGTTGCCTAGGCACGCGTTCTACATCCCGGGTAAGCGATACAGTTAACACTGAGCCTAGGCCGCTCTATACGCGGTATATCGCTTCCCGAAGCGGTTAGCGAATATCGCCTATGTCTGAACGAAGGAATTATGGCGTACCCACACGAATATCGTTACCAGAGGTGGCAGCGAATATCGCTTATATATGAATAGGCCTTAAGGGTCACCAGATATAAGGGATACAACGAAATTTGTAAACAAACTGCCGTTCCATCCTCTACTGCTGGACCATGGGTTTCCTCATGTACATTGTCTTGTACATAAGAGCTGTATGACCTTAAAACGCTACGCTGATCAAGTGGGTTCGCGAGTCCACTATTTTAGAGGTAGTGCAGTTCCTAAGTCCCTTTGGTAGCGACTTTGTTATCCCTTAATTACCTTTTACAACAACCACGGGAAGGGATTGGGTCGCGCTATTCGGCCGACACGACACGGCACTTCGTAGCACCAACATCTTCTAAATGCATGTTAATACATCCACTTTATTGAACCCGCGTGTTTGTTGGTCCCAGCAAAAAAATTTTGTTTTAAATTAGAAAATAATGACTCATATGGCAAAAAGCCTACCAAAAGCTATACCCTCCCGTTCCACGCGATGTTTCCCACATTCAGTCACTATCTCACCACTCGAATCACTTCTGTATTACTTGATAACGTTATCAAAACACCTATAGGCTTATAAATGAGTGGCCAAAAGTGCGTGGGCCGGTATCGGTTCATGCACCCGTCAGTTCAGTCGCACGCGGGCACGGAACGGAACGTGATTGGCCGCAGCTAGAACACGATTTGCGCGGTCGCAGCTCCTCTCGTTTCTAGCTTCAGTCTTCCGCGGTCAACCGTACGCACCGGACACGTCGCGCGAGTTAAACGCCAGTGATTTTACACGCGTTCGAAGTTTTTTTAACGGAGTTTTCTTAACGCCTCTGGCGCCAAAGTGAGTGTTATTGTACTTTTCCTTATTTGCCATACATTTATGTTAATGTATTATACGCTTATTGTAACCCGCGAGCGAAAGTGTGGCCGTAATGATGTTAGATGTATACCTACAACTGGTTTCACATTTAAATATTTTTTGTAGTGTCACTTTTCAATCATAGTTCTTTTAAATTTACGAATAATATAGAACTGTATTATTTACATATACTTATTTTTCCAGTTGAAAAATACCTACGTGTTCACATCAATAATTAATTTATGTTTTGTTTAAACAAATTGATATTTGTTTAATCTCAAAATGCCACTAAAATTGAATATAAATGCATTTTATGTAATATTCTCATCGATTATAGTCTATGTACAATTATTTTCATACTACGCTTGAAGAGCATACTGCGTAAAGCAACACAGTAAGTTAGATTAAAGTTTTTTTAACTATTTAAATATTTTATTAATAACAATTTCAACACCAAGGCAGTATTATTAAGTGTTTATAGAGTACTAAATACAAATAATAAATACATACGCGATTTTTCAGTTTTTTTTTTAATTTTTACTATTTGTCAAAGGGGACCCAATTCTCGATCCTAGTTCTCCAGATATTAAAACTTTAGTGAAATCTTTCAAACAAGATGTTAAAGTTAAATACATCGGCCAACATGTTTTGCCTTAATAGGCATGCAAATGTTTTTCGTCAAACTTAAGCATTATAGGAATGACATATATTAATTATAATTACAAATATATATGTCAAGATAATTATTCGTGACAGATTAAAATGTCACGATGAATTCACTTTCTGATTAAATATATTATTGATTGTATAAAATCGTTTCTTTAATAAACAATCAGAAATGTTTTTTTTTTTTGAAATATTATGTATTGATCGTTTTATATTAAATTTGCATCTGCAACCCCTCGGGTGTCGCAGGTGTCTTCGGGCGACATGCCCTGTATTCTATGAGAAAAATCTAGTTTTTAAAAGGATCTAAACAGCTAATTGTCGAATTTATGTACTTATAGGCGCCTTTTCTTTGCCAAAATCCATGATTTATTCATGAACTAAAAGTAAAAACATTATTTTGTTTCTAAATATTCCTCCTTATTGTCAACAAAAGATATGAGTGTTAAACAATTCAAAGTCATATCAAATCTAATGATATTATTTGTCATTAAAAATAGCAAACAATGGTATGCAAATTTTTAGTATTGTTTTATTTGGTGTATTTTTCTTAGTAAATGTCATTCATTTTTTGTGTGAACCACGGGGTCATGTGGATTTGTTTTGCTTCTTTTTTTTTTCGTTTTTCGTGTTTAGACAGACGAACAAAAAATCCAAAAATTGTTGTTTTCACAGCAATGTCATTCGTACTTTTCATAATAATATATTACTCTCACTTTTTCCAAATAAATATTTCATGTATATACACGGCTTTGTTGAGATTTTATTACATGTATATATACATCATCGATATGGAATGGAGATGACACATCATAAGTTATTATCAAAGAAACCTGGTTGGAAACTGTTTTGTGAACCAGATGAGGAGTAGGTACCCATTAAAAAGTGTAATTTGAAACTTAAGTACCACGTAATAAGAATGTTCCATTTTCAAAACACATGAGTGCACGTATAACTTATCTGGTATGTATTCTCAAATCGATGGTATACATAAACGAAATACAGGATCTTTCAAATAGGTTTTTGTAATTGTAATATTTTTTGTATTATATTTATTTCTTATTACCGGGAAAATGCAATAGTTAAAAGCAAATTACTTAATGGGAAGTACACAGAAAGTAATATTGTGCGTAATGCTAATGATCATCTAAAAATAATGCAAATTCACAAATTATAATTAATTATTCTATAAACGTACAGTCATCTCGTCGTCGTGGCAACGACTCTGCGACTCCAACATGCCGATGTTTTTCCTTTTAAAATATATGCGTTAGTGAAGACGTCTGTAGATCACTAGTTATAATCATAAAAAAACATGAAAATTCTTAACAGGATCATTATAAATTAATTTTTATAACCCGTTGTGTTGTAAAGTCAAAAAAATTATTGTCAACATATTAAATTTGCATAGTAAAGACGCGCAAAACCGGTTGATTTGCGTCAATCTTTATATAACTGACGTAGCAAACGGGTAAGGTTCAACGTTTGAGTTTAGACAAACAGCGTCCGACGGAGTACCAGCTCTTTTACGTACACTGCCGGACACGGGCCTCCTCGAGCACATGCCTCGTGCATGAGGAATGTATGGTCTTCAAACGGCACACTGACCGAGCGGACTGACGAGTTGCAATCTTTTGAAGGTGGTATACTTCCTCAGGGCTTGTGGTAGCCGCTCTGTTATCCATTATTCGCCTTTAACGAGACCCACAGCCAACCATTAGAATAGAATCTACGTAAAGAAATGGAGAGGGCTATGCTCGGGGTTTCCCTACGTGATCGAATCAGGAATGAGGAGATCCGTAGACGAACTAAAGTCACCGACATAGCCTCTCGGGTTAGCAAGCTGAAGTGGCAGTGGGCAGGGCACATAGCTCGAAGAACCGATGGCCGATGGGGCAGAGGGGTTCTCGAATGGAGACCACGTACCGGCGGACGAAGCCGAGGACGTCCATCTGCTAGATGGACAGACGACCTCATAAAGGTTGCGGGCACCCGCTGGATGCAGGTCGCTGCCGATAGGTCTAAATGGCGGACAATGGGGGAGGCCTATGTCCAGCAGTGGACGTCCAAGGGCTGAGAAGAAGAAGAAGAAGAAAGAAATACTCGTACAAAGAATACTATCCTCGGATGTTGGGACTTTATCTCGATCTTGATCACAGTCGATCTCGTGTTGCCGGAATTCAACGAGCCTTAAAAAGACTGCACTCTCTACTGCTGGATATGGGCTTCACCCGCCGATCTCCATCACATACGATGTTCTGGTCTTCTCATTCAGCCACTACCGGTAAACCTCTTCAAGTCCTCGGTCTATCTGGTCGAGCATATCAACCACGGGACGGACAACATATGTAGTAGACGAGGCCTTGAATGGAGACCACGCACCGGTCGGCACGAAGCGTCGTTGATCCCACTCTTACAGGTGGTTTAGAATCGCTCAGCATCCGTGGAGATGTTGCGTCTCTCTGCTTTTTCTACCGAATTTATAATGGGGAATGTTCTGAAGAGCTGTTCAATTTGATGCCAACTTCGAGTTTTTACCATTGCACCGCTCGTCACCGTCGTGCGGTTCCTTCGCACTTCCTTGACACAGTCGCTGTCGTACAATGCGTATACCGTGAACTCTAAAGTTGTGGAATGAACTGCCAGCTGGGGTATTGCAGTCACGCTACAACACCGACCACTTCAAGAGAACAGGACTGCCAGGTTGGCAACGCACCCGCAAGCCCCCTGGTGTTGCAGGTGTCCATGAGTCGCGGTTACCACTTACCATCATTTGGCCCGCCCGCTTATATGCCATCTATTCTATTTAAAAAAAGATGTAATGATGATTTAAGAAAATGCTTATAAATTTTTATATTTCATTAAGTACTTTGCAAATTATCGAAATTTTATGACATCGTAAAATTTCTATGCCCGTCGGGCGGAGCGTGTCGTCCACCAATAAATTAATCTGAACCTGGGGGTCTACTCCGAAAACACGAAAAACGAAGTTTCGTCCAATATTTCAGTAGATTCCTACCACGAAAATATTCACTACGATATATCGGCCCGAACGAACTTAATTTGACATTTGAAACTACTCCCATCGCACGAGACAACAATCGAAATATAGATTTTGGCAGGAGATACTTGGAGGTCGAACGTCAAATTTGACGATAACAATATCTCACCTTTTAAATAATTGGTATTACACGATATATAGAGCTACGAACGAAGGAAAGTGAGAGTAGGGTTATAGCACTTCGTTCGTTGGAACTTCGGTCGGGCCCGAAACATCGGAATCGTAAAATCAGAGTAGACCCCCTGATTTGATTGCCTTTTACCAAAATTGATTACGTAGATTTGAAAATAACTTCCCCTGTTCGTGTTTTAATTACGTTGTCTAGATCAGTCATACTCAAATTTGTACTTTTCTCAGCTCACATATGTATTTCCTGTATACCTATCAGGATCTATAAATCTTTAGGTGGCTATCACTCACAATCATCATTAAAATCGTCTCATTTGAGTCTTTCTCGCACCTGCCAAGTGAATCAACCCAACTTGATTTCTCTGGCCAACCCAGAGGTTGGCTGGTACAGAATACTTTAAGGCATCGAGCTCGCCTTTTGTACGATATTGTTTTTTTTTATTTTATAGAAAAAGTCGGCAGTCCAACATACAGTCCACCTGATGGTAAGTAGATACTGTAGTCCATAGACATCCGCGATACATGCCAACATCAGTCCAGAATGACAAACGTGGGCACGCCCCTGGTGGCGCTGCCTACCTTTGCAGATAAAGGAATGGATTGGGAAATTGGGGAGGAATAGGATAGGAATGAACTCTGGCATATCTCACTAATCAGCGAAACATACGTACATTGGGAAAATACGGTAAAATAGGAAATACATTTCAAGGTAGTTTTCTGTGAGAGACGTGTAACGTAGCAAGTTGAGTGCGCCCAGCGGCTGTGGGAATGCAGCTTGCAGTCTCCCCCAAAGGAATTGTGCAGTGAAGTGTATAAATGAAATAACGTCATGTTTGTTCTCTAATAGTTTAACAATACTACAAATAATTGTACTTTGAACTACTAGTTATTGATTATACTAATATATGCTAATAAATGACGTTTATTATTTTTAATATTTTGAAGATTTGCGTCATTTCATTAACAGGCAACGTCAAAAATAACAAATTTAATTACAGTAAGTGTGTGACTTAGCGGGTCTGAAAATCCAGTTTATTTTACTCGCGGGTTTTTATTTTTTTCGAAGCAGTAGGTATTGAAATAGCGAGTAGGTACGTTTGCTTAGAAGTTGTGACGAGGACGTCCCCCTCGCTACACCGTGAACACACACCGGCCTTCAGCCAACACTTTTACCAGGTATCGGCACGTGCACTGGGCGCTTCTTACAGATTCGCGATCCCGCGATACTTTACCAAAGCAACGCCCTAAGCCGAGCTCCATTCCTTCTGGTGGGGACCTAGTCGGCCGGCACACACTTATTGCTCCTGGTTGAGCGCCTTCTGCGCTCGCCCTAAACCAAACATGTCCGGTGACTCTCGAAAAGCCATTAAAGCCACAAGAAAATTAGCGATTCCGCAAAAAAAAATTTTTAGAAGATCTCGGTTTTGGTAAATAAATGAATAATATATTAATGAAAGAACCCAACTAACAAAATTACATTTATTGAATGCACTCGGCATGCTCCCAATATTTGTATTGGACTTTGCGAATCTTCGCCGATTTATGAAGTATTCGTACTTGTATTCGCGATTTCCTAAACGAATGCTATTGTAATAGTCCAATGCGAATAGTACGTGAAAGATGTTTTCTACAAAAAGAAATGCTTATAAGATTAAACGTTTATTTGAATATCAGTTACGTAGCTGTTTTTTTAGTTTAATTAATAAGTGATTTGTTAGTTTAATTTAATCTATCTGTAGATTAATCCAAAGTCATTGATCAAACCAAAAAACAAAGTCTTGTAGCACTAACTTATATTGCACTAAAAATTACCAATGTACTTTTACAAGTGAGTGCCTAGTATGTTATGAACTATTCGCATAAGTGAATAGTGAGGTAATTATTCATATTCGCGGATAGTCATGTTTTGCTATTCGGAACATCCCTAGAATGCACTAACTATATCACAAAAAGTTATTTTTATATCACAAACAAGTGATTTTAAAGTGTCCGTTGTGATACTTGTTGTTCGTTGTAACAACACAGTTGTAACCTGTTGTTCGTTGTAACAACACAGTTGTAACTTGTTGTTCGTTGTAACAACACAGTTGTAACCTGTTGTTCGTTGTAACAACACAGTTGTAACCTGTTGTTCGTTGTAACAACACAGTTGTAATTTGTTGTTCGTTGTAACAACACAGCTTTAACTTGTTGTTCGTTGTAACAACACAGTTGTAACCTGTTGTTCGTTGTAACAACACAGTTGTAATTTGTTGTTCGTTGTAACAACACAGCTTTAACTTGTTGTTCGTTGTAACAACACTGTTGTAACCTGTTGTTCGTTGTAACAACATAGTTGTAACTTGTTGTTCGTTGTAACAACACAGTTGTAACCTGTTGTTCGTTGTAACAACACAGTTGTAACTTGTTGTTCGTTGTAACAACACAGTTGTAATTTGTTGTTCCTTGTAACAACACAGCTTTAACTTGTTGTTCGTTGTAACAACACAGTTGTAACTTGTTGTTCGTTGTAACAACACAGTTGTAACTTGTTGTTCGTTGTAACAACACAGTTGTAACTTGTTGTTCGTTGTAACAACACAGTTGTAACCTGTTGTTCGTTGTAACAACACAGTTGTAATTTGTTGTTCGTTGTAACAACACAGCTTTAACTTGTTGTTCGTTGTAACAACACAGTTGTAACTTGTTGTTCGTTGTAACAACACAGTTGTAACTTGTTGTTCGTTGTAACAACACAGTTGTAACTTGTTGTTCGTTGTAACAACACAGCTTTAACTTGTTGTTCGTTGTAACAACACAGTTGTAACTTGTTGTTCGTTGTAACAACACAGTTGTAATTTGTTGTTCGTTGTAACAACACAGCTTTAACTTGTTGTTCGTTGTAACAACACAGTTGTAACTTGTTGTTCGTTGTAACAACACAGTTGTAACTTGTTGTTCGTTGTAACAACACAGTTGTAACTTGTTGTTCGTTGTAACAACACAGCTTTAACTTGTTGTTCGTTGTAACAACACAGTTGTAACTTGTTGTTCGTTGTAACAACACAGTTGTAACTTGTTGTTCGTTGTAACAACACAGTTGTAACTTGTTGTTCGTTATAACAACACAGTTATGACTTGTTGTTCGTTGTAATAACACAGTTATAACTTATTATAACACAACGTTGTCACGCTTGGAGTCGCAATAACACGAATGACTACTGAATATATCGCTAAATTGCAATATACCTAACTGCGCCAAATTATGCCCGTATAAACGTGTATATAATTTTCACTAAGTTTTACTAGGGGGAGAGTGCACGTTGCAATCTAACAGCCGTTGAGCGCACTCGACTGGCCTCGTTACCCCTCTCACAGAATACTACCTTGAAATGTACTGCATTTCCCACTGTATCATATTCCCCAATGTATGTACGTGTTTCGTATGAGTTGTATGAGCCCATTCCCATCCCATCCCTTCCCACATCCCCAACCCTTTCTCCAAATCCATTCTTTCATGAACAAAGGTAGGCAGTGCATCCGGGGGCTTGCCAAAGTTTGTAATTTTTGATTAATGTTGGCATGTATCGCGGATGTCTATGGCGACAGTATCCACTTAGCACCAGGTGGACTGTATGCTCGTCTGCCACCTTCTTTCTATAAAAAAAAAAATTGGGAGTGTACTTGAGAAGTACACTCCATACTATCGAGAAACTGAGTGGTAAAATGCCAGGATTCGAACTCACCACCTCACGAATGTGAGTTGTGATACTGCTAAGCTATCACAATTATTAGGCCGATACTAAAAGTATACATATTACATTGAATATTACACGTAAAACGGCACGCAAGTCGTAATTCACTAACGCATGTTGCAATCAGTCTTGTTTGTTGCAATTTCCTTAATTAAAAAATTATTCTTAGTTTCGCAAATTTAAAACTATTTTAGTACAGTACAAAATAGCACATCGTAAATAGGAAAGACAATCGGTTAAGATCGGATATTATCGGTTTTGTATTATATAATTGACTAGAGCTCACACATCGAAGTTGTTGCAGATTACACCTACCTATCTTGGGCAGACCCCATCTAACTAGACAAGGCCAACTTGAGTAAGGAGGCCGATAGATTCACATAGCTCAGCTGGGCAGCATTTGTTAAAAATTGACAGCTCTTCTCGTCGCCTATATCACAATGCTTCAAGTCTTCAGTCAGTGTGTCCAGCCAGTTCGATAGCTGTACGTACGTCGATACGTATACGTACGGTGACGAACATAAACTCGTAAAAGTATGGAGAGAGTTATGCTGGGAATTTCTTTGAATGAAAGAAGTATGAAAGAAAATCTATTCAACAAGACATATAAAGTACATACACAAAGAAAGAAAAATCATTCACAGAATAATAGCCCATTCATTTTAGACAAAAAAATCAAGTAACTTTTCAAAAATCCCAGGTTGCTGAATTTTTTGCACACACCTTTGTAACAGTGTTGTAAACAACATATCAAAAATCGACATTGATATCGCGTATGCATTTTGAGATATTCAAGGTCGAAGGTCACGAATCACAGTTTTCGCGAAAATCTTGCTTTGTATAGCTGGAGAGGTCAGTAGAGGTTATTAATTTATTACATTAATTATATAGATCGGAAAATTTCCTACAAAAAAAAAAGATTAGGTACATACATTTTTTTGTATAAGTAACCGATTTCGTCGCAGGCATACACTCTATGGCAACTGTACTACTACTCTATGTAGTAAATTTAACTTTATTACAGTATATTATAAGTATATAGATGAACAGTAGAGTATATATATATATAACTAAAAAGAGTTCCCCTCCAGCCCACATACAAGGTTGAGTAGCAGATGTACTCTATACTCCATTGTTATGGAACCCATGTGTTTATAGCCGCAATAGTCCCATGTCGATGTTGTGTTGTTTATCTTTACCACCTGCTACAGCAGCAGCTTAACGGCATGTTTATCGAGTTCAGTGTACACTATCAAATTCAAAGTTGTTTTGGAAGGGACCCTGAGGGATTGATCCTGAGTCCCCACTCACGTGTATCGGCACGTGCCTGGGCGCTTCTCACCGACTCGCGATCTCGCGGTACACTCCCAGAGCAACGCCCTGAACCGAGGTCCGTTCCTTCCGCCGGTCAACCGGCGGGGGAGCCCTCAGGCTCGTTGGTGCACACACTCTGCTCCTGGCTGAGCGCGCCTTCAGCGCTCGCCCCAAACTATACATGTCCGGTGACTCTTGAAAGGCCATTAGGGCCACAAGAATTTAGCCATTCCGAAAAAAGAGGAAAGAAGTGTAAAGTGCCAAGCTTCTAGAGAGGCTTGTATCCAACAGTGGAGAGATAGACTGATGGTTTAAGATTACAGTGATCCTTTCATCTTTCATCAAAGACAATTCAGTTGTCTATTGGTATTGTATCGGCAGTGAGAATGTCGTCGCTGACCTCTGACCCCGCGTTTGACGTAGCGGCCCCGCTAACTGAATACATTACGGGTACCGTTCGCGATTGACTGTATGTAGATTCGCCGTATTAGAAGTTAATTTTTGAGATTTCCCATTCAGTTTTTTTAACTCTAAAACCGTTGTTTTTGGTCGAGCGTAAGCTTCAGAAATCGGGTCAGAATGCGTCTACCCCATCGAGTTAAAGAGAATTCAACAATACAATGTAGAAAGTATTTTTCCAAAAACCTGATTCGATGGCAAACTGCAAGTCCACAGTCGCTGGGTACGCCCGCTCGGCCGACTTACCCCAATCCCAGAGAAGACTGCCTTGAATTTTTTTGCATTTTTCCGACGTAAGTGGAGATATTCTAGAACCCTTTTCCCATACCATCCTATCGGATGAGGATTATAGTATTTCCTTATATTATATAGTCGTTATATAATTATTATAGTACTTATGCTTAATTCCTTAGAGAAAATCTTCTCAACAGGAGCGAATGGAATGAAAAGTATGGACTTCCAAGTACAGAGTATAATATGTAGAGTAAAACAATCTCTTTATCCTTTTATATTTACTACCCATCTCACCTGTAGAAATATAAAATTTGAACGATAGCTTCCTTTTATGTCGCAAAAATTTATTTAGGATTTCTTGAAATTCAACTCCTAAAGGCGTAAAACGGGGTATCAAAATAGGTATGGAAAAAATATGTAATGATCGTACCAACTTGAAACAGCATACATATTCTACAATACAAATAATTAAACACGCGATTTACAGTTTTTTTCAAAATTGTGTCAAATTTTGTATAGAATCACGTTTATCGTCAATGTCGCGGTATATTTATAAGTTGATCAGCTGAGTGAATCCACACATTTTTTATTCTGTCTGCCTTGGAACACTTGTCGGGATATTCATAAAAACAGTGGGGCTGGGATAAATAAATATGTTCTTTAAATTCCGAACAATATATCTGCATAGTTTTTATGCCATATATATACGATTACAGTATACCCACTAAGCCGTAAGCCTAAACATCATCGACTTTTGTTCCTTATCGATTTTTATGGAGCCTTATCCGACCTATTTACTGCTTCTCAAAAAATTGTGTTCTTTGATTTGCCACCGATGGCGGTGCTATACAATGTGACTTTTAATGGTATGATCTCACCCCGGAAACCCGTGGGGTGCGCGATGTCTCACCCCCCTAGGCTACGGGACTTCCTTACACCTATGGTAGAACTACAAGTTGTATACTATGCCAGTGTTTCATCAAAAACGCGACTTTTTTGTGTCAATAGCTTTCAGTCTTTATGAGTGTGCATGATGTCTCGTAATGTGCTTGATAAAATATGATATTCGTTGTATAGGTACATAGATAAACTAACTGTTTATTGTACAACAGGTGGCCTTATTGCCAAAGCGATCTCTTGCCCGGAAGAGACCACCTTTCCATACATATGTATGTAACAAAAATAACATACATACACATGTATACATGTTTGCAGGGACTCCAGGACTCTGATTTTGTTCTGAAACTTATGGCGAACGTGTGGTTTGAATTCTTGCTCGGGCGCTGTGTTCATCTTTACGATTGATAAAAAAAAATGATTGTATGCTTACGACATACAACTTTAGTTCGATATTCAAACAGACCAATAGCCGCTCCGTGACCTACATCTGCGCGCCCAAGATCAATGTCACTCGGTTATTCATTCAATGTTGACATATTTGATGAAATGCAACTTGGCCTTTTGGCGGGAACTCAGAAGTGAAGTAGGGTTTTGTGGTTTAATAGAGATAGTTTATTAAACTTGCGTAATGTTAACATACGTCTTCTGTAAACCGAGAGAACTTCGCTGAACGATTCCTAATTTCAACGGAATCGTACGTTGATGAGGTAATTACGAAACAAACATGACACTGGCACAATGTGCTAATTGCGCTATTCCCATATAAGTAAAAAAAATTAGCTCAAATGCGCACATTTTTTCTAAGATGAAAACTCAGTCACCAGTCATCACTAAACCACACACTTTCCATTCGATATTCGAAATCATTTGACCGATGCCAAGTGTCTGTATCCGTGACCTACATATGCGCGTTCAAGATCATTGTCGTTCATTCATCTGGTGTGTGGCATAACGGACATTTTTGTATGATGTATTTTTGTACCGTCGACTACAGTTGCTTTGAACTTTAGGTAATTAACATAAACAAATTAAAAGCGACAATGATGATATTATCTTTGCCTAAGAGAAGATATCTGTCTGCAGATTCTGTCATAGAGAGTTGAAATTCCAATTCACATAATCTATGACTGTCCAGCTTTAGTATCTAAACGAAGCTCTTTTGTGCGAGGTCACCCTTTAGCCCCGGACCTGGGGGCCACACACTTTTAACCACATAAATAAGTAGTTCCGAAAGCGGTGAAAGAGCCGCGAGCAAATTTTTGCAACTGATCAAACTGTGTGAGTGGAAGACTTATAAAATTCCAGCAAAGACGAATTTGATATTTTTCTTTAAACATATCGCTGTAATGCAAATCAAAATCATTTCCAGTTGAAGTTCCGGAGAAAGGGTTTCTAGACCTTGGCCTTTTGGACTTTGTGGAACGGTCAGTGTGGCCCTCAGACCAAAAAGTTTAGAGACCCCTTAAGGGGCCCCCTTTCTCAACTTTTTGCCGCGACCCCCTAGAAAGCCTAAAATAAAGTAGAATAACCTCACGATCCCTTAACTAACAAATTAGGTTCTAAATATGTTTTTAGTGCAGCTAAATTCGATTTCTCTAGTCAGTCTAGTAGGAAGTTATGCAGAATTTTAAAAGTTATTAAATTCATTTCATAGCTATTAAGTACGTGAAGGTATTTAATTTAACAGGTAATTATTAATTACGCTTTAAGCACTACGCAATGAAACATTTTCATTTCACAATTTCACTAAGCAGCAGCGCATTTTGTGATTAATCGAAAAATAATAAAGATAAATATTAAATAATTAGAAATAGTTATATGTCTTCATAATAAGATTATAATGCGTTCAACTTAAAACTTTCCTTTTCTATTTGAAACAAGGAGAGAAATGCGCGTTCATTTAAAAAAAAAACCTAAACCAGAGTCTAATTTTTTATTAGAGGCTATTGACGTAAAATATCTACACCACCAACTCCACAAGTAAACACTTTGACCGCGAAAGTTTTTTTTATTCGTTAAACGTAACTTGGCTGTATGACGTTGCGCCCGTGCCTCGCGAGTGAACAGATCACGCGACGTCACACCATTTCGCTCGGCCAATCACGGCCTGTTGCTAACCGACCAATTACGGGTCAGCTGGTTGTGCCGCGAGCCGTGTTCTAGATATTTTTTTTTTCTAGCAAGAATACGGCAGATGAGCATACAGTCCAAATGGTGGTAAGTGGATACTGTCGTCCGTGGACATCCACGGTACATGACAACATCAGTCCAGAATGATGAGAGCTGGCACGAATGCGCTGCTTACCCTTTGAGATGTAGGAATGTATTTGGAGTAAGAGTTGGGAAAATAGGGATGGATAGGATGGCAATTGGCTCTGGCGTCTCTCACTCACTGCCGAAACACGTGCGTACATTGGGGACATTTATAAAGTGGGAAATGTACATTTCAAGGTAGTGTTCTGTGAGGGGTAACGTGGTCAGTCGAGCACTCTCCCCGTCAAGAATTTCGTCCCAACGGGATAAAAATACATACATTTTGAATAAGTATTATTTTTGTTTATTATGTTATTGAAGCAAATAGAATGTAAAGTCCACTCAGGTAAAAAAACTATTTTTAATTTTTATTTGCTTGACTTTAAATGCGTGACAGGAATAAATAGATAACTCCAGATATATAAAATTTTCAATAAGAAATTCTGCCACGCTGTGTCGGTTCGGAATTACAATAAAAAAAAAATCTTTTTCATTACTCATACTCTGAAAGTAGGTCCGAAGTTGCCTGTGGAGCGAAGTGAAAATAGCCCAATACACCCTAGGGTGAGCGTTATTCACCCAAGAGTCCCTGAATACTGTGGAAACTCAAGTATCCCAGAAAATATCAAATATGAAAATACCCGGAAAAAAACATTTCACTAACTATAAATAATTGCTCTAATGTCACCATAAACTTTAAATAAATATCTCACCAAAGTTGATTTA
Source organism: Sesia apiformis (assembly GCA_914767545.1). Classification (NCBI taxonomy): domain Eukaryota; kingdom Metazoa; phylum Arthropoda; class Insecta; order Lepidoptera; family Sesiidae; genus Sesia; species Sesia apiformis. The sequence continues at coordinate 3,243,507 of OU611975.1, forward strand.
TGAAATAAAATTCATTCATTTTTTATTTTGCTAATTAGTAGTTTTATTTTTACTTTCCTTGTATTCGTAATGAAAAGCACAGTGTTTACCTAGGGGTTCAGGACTTATTTAGTCCCTCGACCTATTGGCGCCCTCGCTGCGCTCGGGCACCAAATCTAGTCTCGGGACTGAAATAAGTCACTTTCACCCCTAGGGTAACAATGTACTATTAATAATCGTTAGCTTCAGGGAAATTGATATTCAAAGCGAAAACACAAACATTAAACTTATGAACTGTACGTTTGAAAAACAGTTGATTTTAACTTATCAACTCACCTTCTATACAAATGAAATATGAAACAAAATTAATAAAATGAAGTAAACTCTATGTATCAGTTTTTCATAGTTATTTACTCTCATCTGTTTGCTGAAAATATTTAAATAATATAATACATCTATATATGTTTCTGTCCACAGGAAAGCCCAGCAGCCCTATGACGCGGGAGCCGTCGAGCAAAACCTGCAACTAAACATATAGTAACACAAACAGACAAAATGTCCTCAAAAGCTATATACGAGGCGACGGGCAAGGATCTTATTAACAGGTGAATATTTTTATCATCTCTCTACATCTTTGGTCCAAGCGTCTAATGGTCCTGCGGTCCAAGTCTCTAAAGATTCTTCGATCGAAGCTTTTCACGTATTATTTTAAAGAAAGAACGCGCTAGTTGACTATAGCTCAAAATCATGAGTGAATACCATTTTTCCAGTCATAGATATACATAGACAACGCAAATTCGAGAAATTGTACGTAAATCGCGCGTGTCACGTCACGAGTAAATTGTATGTAAACCGCGCGTGTCACGTCACGAGTAAATTGTATGTAAACCGCGCGTGTCACGTCACGAGTAAATTGTATGTAAACCGCGCGTGTCACGTCACGAGTAAATTGTATGTAAACCGCGCGTGTCACGTCACGAGTAAATTGTATGTAAACCGCGCGTGTCACGTCACGAGTAAATTGTATGTAAACCGCGCGTGTCACGTCACGAGTAAATTGTATGTAAACCGCGCGTGTCACGTCACGAGTAAATTGTATGTAAACCGCGCGTGTCACGTCACGAGTAAATTGTATGTAAACCGCGCGTGTCACGTCACGAGTAAATTGTATGTAAACCGCGCGTGTCACGTCACGAGTAACTTGTATGTAAACCGCGCGTGTCACGTCACGAGTAAATTGTATGTAAACCGCGCGTGTCACGTCACGAGTAAATTGTATGTAAACCGCGCGTGTCACGTCACGAGTAAATTGTATGTAAACCGCGCGTGTCACGTCACGAGTAAATTGTATGTAAACCGCGCGTGTCACGTCACGAGTAAATTGTATGTAAACCGCGCGTGTCACGTCACGAGTAAATTGTATGTAAACCGCGCGTGTCACGTCACGAGTAACTTGTATGTAAACCGCGCGTGTCACGTCACGAGTAAATTGTATGTAAACCGCGCGTGTCACGTCACGAGTAAATTGTATGTAAACCGCGCGTGTCACGTCACGAGTAAATTGTATGTAAACCGCGCGTGTCACGTCACGAGTAAATTGTATGTAAACCGCGCGTGTCACGTCACGAGTAAATTGTATGTAAACCGCGCGTGTCACGTCACGAGTAAATTGTATGTAAACCGCGCGTGTCACGTCACGAGTAACTTGTATGTAAACCGCGCGTGTCACGTCACGAGTAACTTGTATGTAAACCGCGCGTGTCACGTCACGAGTAAATTGTATGTAAACCGCGCGTGTCACGTCACGAGTAAATTGTATGTAAACCGCGCGTGTCACGTCACGAGTAAATTGTATGTAAACCGCGCGTGTCACGTCACGAGTAAATTGTATGTAAACCGCGCGTGTCACGTCACGAGTAACTTGTATGTAAACCGCGCGTGTCACGTCACGAGTAAATTGTATGTAAACCGCGCGTGTCACGTCACGAGTGAACTGTCGTATTGGGAAATGACTCGCCGATGAAACGAAACATCTGCCTTGATTCAGTTTAACACTTGACGGGTTTTTACAATAGATTATAGCGCAATTAGGTATTTTGGTGTTTTGTATTAACCGCTATCTTCGCACACTCAGCGAGGAAATATCCCTCTATATCTGTAGTTTCATTCTTGTACCTATGTAAAATGCATAATATATGTATCCACAGGCACATAGCACCGGGCACAGCATTAGTGCCGTGCCGGTTTGCGACCTTCGAACAGAGCACCATTTGGGAAGATGAACTCGGAAGAAATCCGTGGCTATCCAAGGAGGTAATAACTTTTATTTAATCCTCACTAAAGTTGAGAACGCACCGCGTTTTTTATCCGCCGCGGAAAAAATCCGCATGTTGCGTTAGAACACACACACAACGGATTTTTTTCCACCTATTACTATCACCATAATGGAATTCAGAGAAACAACTTATGTTGTAGCTCTAATTATATCACTAGAAATCGTAGACGTGATTGTAGCCTTAAGAGATTTAACACAGACATATCAAAAGCTACTTCGTAAATTATTTGATATAACAAAGACGATGACTTGAGATGACACAACTTGACGGACCATCTTTAAGTTTTTTTAATTACTGTGTACATAATGTTCATTTCTAGATTTGATATAATCTTTTAAAAAGTGTGTTCTTATATAACTGATCTGACTCATAAAATCCCCCCCACGGGATTCCACTGCGCGGTGGTAGGCTATCATGATATTCAAAGAATCACAAAACGGGGATTTTACATTTCCGAAGTTTCGGACACGACCGAAGTTCGGACGAATGAAGTGCTTATAACCTCACTCTAACATTCCTTCGTTCGGAACTCTATATATTATTAAATTAAATGATTTAATGTTCTAGTAAATTGCAATCTAACCCTATTTAATTAGATTGATTGTAAGTAGTTTGCTGACACTGGTAAGTTACAGTGACCCTATACATATATTTATTTACTACCTTTTGTCTATGTGTTAATCCAGATAACAATCTACCTATTTGCCAAGTTTCAACGAAATCTGTTCAGCCGTTTCAACATGATTGAGTGACAACCAAACTTTCGGATTTATAATATTAGGGGGAGTATATACTCCACGTATATAAAACTTGCAATAAAGAAGTTTTGATGATGAAAAACTGTGTCAGTCAACGCAACTTTGTTTATTTTATTTGTGACCATAGATAGATATGCACATTCCAATTTTATATGTTTTGTTAATAAAATACCATAATAGCGTAAAGTAGATATTAATTCTTTCGGGGCGCGTACCTCCATGTGCAGTTTAGTGATAATCATTTTAATATTCTTAAAAAGAGTTATTACTACCCAGTGAAATATGTCCAAATAGTCCCTTAGCGCGGCTCTTGTAAACTCAAAACCAACTCTTCAGAGAAATTAATTACCATACATACAGTCCAATGAGGTTCCTTGCATTATCAAATAGTATTGTCCACAAATCTAGAATTTCACCGTGAACTTGTATAGAGTTCGCTCTGAAAACCGCTGATAGATGGCGGTGTACCGCGAGGCTACATCCCGCTATTGTTACGTTTCCACAAATCCTTTATAAGCGCGGCGATACTAGCGTTCCTCGATACTTATTAACCCTAAGTTATCAATCCCACTTCTGACATATAGATATTTTTGGGAAGGGGTTAATCTTTTATTTTAACCTCTACATGTATTTATGACTTCTAATTTGTATTTATTGCAATAAAATAGACATGCCCGTATCGGTTTTTATATACAAACAGTTTTGTAACCGATATTTTGTTTTCATATCGATATGAAAAAACGGTTTTCAAATATCGATATCAACATCGTTTGTTGTTAAACGTTTTTACGTTTCCAACAGCTACTCATACTTACGCCGTTTTTGTCTTTAAAACGCTATCTTTACTCTCTAGGCCCTAGGCGCCAACACCAACCTTCGTATCGATATATTCGCTTCGTCTCTTTTACGCGAGCGAGTTCACGAATGGTTCTAGAGAGAGAGGTGGCGAATATCTCGCGTTTTGCAACCGTTTGTTCGCATCGCGTTATTTCAACTAATACTTCTCCCGAACTATTCGGGCAATCAGTCTTCTAAATGAGATGACGCTAATATATCGAAGACGGTTGACAACTAATAACCTCGTGTTATTGTGATATCAGTTATCGATTTAAGGTATATCAATATGGTATGTTACTTGACTCGTAACCGTTTTTAGCTACGTTTCGATATAAATGACTCATCCCAACAATTAAAAGAAGAGATAGATAGGGTGCCGAATCAAAAGCATCGATACTTTCCTAAACTTCTTGGTAAACATTTTTGAAAAACGCCATTGCAATATAAAATTCTTAGCCCAAACCAACAATTTTAGAAATTGTTATCTTGTTGTACGCACATTAGTCCAAAATCTGCCCAGTAGGGACAGATTTTAATGAAATTTGGCATATGGTATACCTTACGTGCCTTACCTTACCTTACGTGCGTAACAATAGGGTGGCATAGCGGACAAAATGCCACGCGCCCCCAGCCAAAGGGGGCCCCCGACCCGAGAGGGCCGCGAGTACGGGAGGATCCTGACATTTATTTTTATAAAATTTAATATTAAATAGTTTTGTTTTCAATTAATTTTAGTTACCTACTAAAGTACATACACATGTATCAAGGTTTGAATGCGGGGATTGAAAAGAAACTACAACTTTGGATGAGCTTCTTTACATTGAGGGAGGGCCGTATCCTATGAATTGCCACGGGCCTCAGCGGTATAGTACGCCACGCCACTGCGTACCGGGTTAACATTTAGAATACTTTTTATCTGTATCCTTTATAGAGTTCCCACGGGAACGACGACTTCGTAATAACAATACATGATATATATATCCGATATATCAAGTATTACCACGCACCGCTGATAATAATAATAAAATTATATATATTCTCGTGTTCCAGCAACTGGTAGTGAAGCCCGACCAGCTGATCAAACGTCGCGGTAAACTGGGCCTCGTGGGCGTGAACAAGACGGCGGCGGATGTGCGCAGATGGCTCGGCGAGCACATGGGCAAGGAGCAGCAGGTCGGCGCGGCCGTCGGCAAGCTGCGCCACTTTGTCGTCGAGCCCTTCGTCAGGCACGAACCGGTGAGTGATTTGTTTTTTTTTGTGTTAATATATGGCAACGGCGCAATTAGCACATTCTACCGGTGTTAATGTTCTACGTAATAAACAATTTCAAAGTCTAAAACGTATCCTGTCAACGTCCAGTCGAAGTAAGTCAGGAGTCGCTCAATAAAGCGATAGTGGGTTTACTGAAGACAGAAGAGGACTCCTTGGAAGCACGCGGAAAACGCAGTCCTGTGTTTTATTTGATTATCACAAACATTACGCCCAAAAAATACTTTGAAGTTTAATAAACTATCATTAGCAAACAACAAAACGCCATAATACACAACAAAAATTCAACTTCACTTCTCGAGTTCCCGCCAAAAAATCCGGTCAGTGTCACAAAAAAACATAGCACAAAAACATAAGATAGTTTGTTCCGTATCGAGAGTTAGAATCTACTCTATCTAGTTATAGTTGCATTGCACGCGCGCCGACGGCGCTCGGTCATTATCATGTAATGAGCGCTACGAACGTCTTAGATAGAACAATAAAACTTTACATATTTGTAACGGTTGATTTATTCCCTACAATAATTTTATTATTCTCTAGAACTGTTTTAATATCGGTTTTTACCGGCCGTAAAACATTGTATTGTATAATAATATAAATATCGTTATTTGTTAAGAAATACCCGAAATGTTTGAAAAGTAAGGAACTGTATACGATATTCCCATCCAATCCCATTTAGAGTATACTGGGATAAGGACTTTCTCATCCAGCAATTCCCAATTATTTTACTAAATGGAGATCCAAAGGTGTCCCCGAGTACATGCCTTCGTTTGTCACTGATGTTGGCATGTGTCCCGGATATCCACTCTGTTGGTCTTGACACCTTTTATTAAAATTACCTACATCCATTACCAATTAATGTATCTAGCACTTGAAATAAAACATGATCTATATAATTTTATCGGACCTTCAACAAATTACAATACTACATTGTAATTTGTAAAATTGGATTAAGAAAGTAGGGCGGCAGTGATTCGATTAAAGTGGGAGAACCATTTTGGTCATCGAATGAATGAACATATAAGAACTGCTGATATAAAAAGTGTCCGATACATAAGAAGGATAACGGTAAGCCCGTCCACCATCCACTGCCATGTGTGGCCTTAAAACGTTACATGGCCCAAGGGACTGACGAGTGATGGGTCATGACTCATGAGCGAGTATATAGTGATGTTTACTTTTATTATCTTGGAGCAATGAACTTGACATTACAATGGCCGAGACAAGAGAGAGCGCTACATATTGTGTCAACATCTTGATGACAATTGTGACGTTTTTTGTTTACGAAGACAATCTTCAACAGCGAGTCCACTCTTTTAAAGGTGGTGTTTTTCCGCATCGCTTGTGGTAGCCACTTTGCTATTCCTTAGTAGGAGAGAGGAACAGTGGTGATAGCACAATCCCAGTGTAACGCCGGCCGACACCGCACGGTCAAAATAAGAAGAATATAATGAATTTAAAGAGTATCGCTGTGCCCCGAAGTTGGCGCTGAACTCCTACTTCTCGCACCGTTCGTGTAGTCTGTTCCGATCTGTCTGCCTAGAAAATCGTTACAAAACCTAATCGCGCTTCAACTACGAGTAATTCTCAAAAATCGTCAATTGTGGTGAACGGTCAAGGAAAATGTTTCATTTCATCGACTAGTACAATATACTCGTGACGTGACACGCGCGGTTTACATACAATTTACTCGTGATACGACCAACTTAGGAAATTTTACAAACTTGCGTTTGTCTATCTGTGTCTATGGGTAACTGGATCAGTCGGCTTTACCTTTCTATAAAAAAAATCACAAGACTACCTTGAAATGTACTGCATTTCCCACTATATCTTATTCCTCAATGTACGTACGTATTTCGGTAGGGAGTGAGTATGCCAGAGCCCATTCTCAGCCCATTCCTTCTTATTTTCCCAACTCTTCCTCTAAATCCATTCCTGCATGTTCAAAGGCAGGCAGCGTATCCGGGAGCGTGCCCACATCTCTCATTGTGGACTGAAGTTGGCATGTACCGTGGACGTCCATGAGCACGTCTGTCGCCTTCTTCCTATAAAAAATCTTTGTATACCTTTATTTTACTGCTATAATTATGTTTTCCCACCCACAGACCGAAGAGATGTACCTATGCATCCAATCCGGTCGGCGCTCTGACACCATTTTATTCCATCACCAAGGAGGAGTGGATGTTGGTGATGTAGATGCACTGGCCGTGAGATTAGAGGTGAGTTTTACTATATAGCCAGGCTTTTTATTCCGAAATTTAGGTACAATAGTACAGCCTAGAAAAATCGACACCGCCGGCTGGGCCTTTTTCATTGAAATATTTAAAATTCACTGAAATATAAAATGTTCGGAACGACCACTCGTTTTTAAGGGCATATTTTTTTTTAAATATTTACGATTTTGACTAGTAAGAAATATTGGTTACTTTCGAAAACCTGCTGTATTTATAAAACTACTGAACAAATTTTCATAAAATACACCCTCAAACCTTCCAGAATAAATTCCCCACACTACAGTGAAAACTGCAACGAAATCGACCCCGTAGTTCCCGAGATATTCATGACAGACAAGCCGACACACAAACAGACAAACATTATTTAAGTAGAGATTTATGTTCAATGTGCGAAGTGTTTATGCAAACAAAGCAAAGGTTAACAGCATTATAAAATACCTTTACAAGTAATTTTTAAACATTGTAAATGTGTAAACATTTATCGTAGTATTACTGACATTGTTACAATGTAGTATTAAGTTATTATGAACTATTTTGGTAAACAAAACGTACTATAAGAAAAGAGAGGAATTAAAATCTTGGGATGCTTACAGTTTACCTTAATCAGAAAAAACGGATTTCATACTCTCTCTATGTTTTGTGTTCTAAAATTGAAAATAAGTGCAAAACAAAAAAAAAACTTCCATCAACTAAAATATATAGATCGATAATGACTTGTGACGAAACTGTGCACACGGGTGATGCCAATGGTGAAAATTGTACTGTCGTGATACACTAGTAGTGGTGATGACGTCTTTAAGAGTCTTTGTTTAATTCTATTTACTTAAAATCATTCACGCGAACTCATTTACCAAGAAATATTACATCGTTAACATTATTTCGGTTTATATAGAAAGAGAGATCAGAATAAAATTTGATTTTAATTGCATAAAATTGATTTTTTTTTTTATTAGAGGTAAATGGGAGAATTATTAAAATTATTTGTACTAATATAATAAAGAGGTAAAATTGTGTGTTAGTAGGTATGTTGGGGGTAATCTCTGGAGCTACTGAACAGATTTAAAAAAATCTTTCACAAATAGGAAGCTGCATTATCCGTGTCTAATAAACGCTATGTTTATTTTGAAATTTTGAAAAATTTTAAAAGCAAGGGCGTATAATTGTAAGGAGCGTGTAAGGAGTAATTGATAAAACTAGTGCAATGAACTCATAAATAAGATCATAAAATTGCATAAGCGAATAAAAAATATTCATTCTCTCTGAATATGTTAATCAGTTTACTAATATATCTAATTATAAAATTATTTTAAACATTTAATACTTTCGTGCTAAAATGTCTTTAAGACTTTTTAAAGACAGACACCAACCTGGCTTACACCGGTTTGAATCCGGATCATTAAGATCTCTTAATGATCGAACAGATCAAAATTTTAAACTTTCGCCTTTAAATTTTATCTTAATCCAACATCGAGGTCGCATTTTGTTATTCAATGACTTCTGTATTTCTTATATTTTTTAAATATTAACAACACCGTTACGTCAAAAATATTGCAACTATTGTAAAAAAAGGAAAACTAACAATAATTCGTTCTTGGTGGTTTTTTTTCCCGCCAAATGACAGTAGGTAAAATTTAACCACCTTGCAAATGCCTCACTTAGTTTGGTTGATCGATGCTAAGAATAAGAAATTCGCCCCCAAATTTTTCTACAAACCGATTGGTTTTTTGGTAGTATTGAGATGTAATTAAATTTTTCCGAAATTCGTAATAACTGTAATTTTTTATATTGTAAATCGGGTCTGAACGGGTAAAATTGACGATTACCGTCGAGTAAGTCCGCGGACATTGTTAGCGTAGTGTATCACAGCCTTTCCCATTGTAAAGGTCAAATGTGGGTAGTTGATAAAACTGCTCGCAGCTCCCATCCTGGACTACCCGCCTCTTCAGTCAACATGTGACCACGGCTGGTGTTATCCGTGCCGACACGTCTAGTAGAAACGAAAACCCGATTTACAATATAAAATGTGTACAAATCGCGAATATCTCCCTAATTTGGTATAATTAATCGGAATCTACTTAAAAAAATAACGTAATTTATTTCACAGGTGCCCGTGGACACATTCCCCACTCACGATGACGTTGAGAGGGTTCTGCTGAAGAACATCAAGTTGGCCTCCAGCAAAAGGTAAGTTTTTAACGTCGCAACACCGTCCGCTTTGTGAAGTTAGACAATTAAGAAAAGTTTTTATTTAATTACTTTTTTTTTATACGGCAACAGCGCAATTAGGCAGTAGTCAGTTTGTTTATCCTGGTATAAACTAGTTGATCCTAACACGCTTTGGATAAAGTAGTTCGACCTAGGAAAATTTAGTTTATCCTGAAATCTTGGGATTCGGGAAATTTTGTCAGGGGCAGAGTGCACGCTGCAACCCAACAGTCTCACTGCATTTCAAGGTAGTCTTCAGTGAGAGAGGGGTAACGTGGCGAGTTGAGCGCGCCCAGCAGCTGTTGGATTGCTGTGTGCACTTTCCCCGGGATATTTATATAATATTTTTTATTAAATGTATATTTTATCACTAGCCTGCTGATATAGACACTTCACCATAGACTAAAAAGTCCTTTTTTTTTCTCTCTTCAGAATACTGACAACATTCATCCTCGCCCTCTACAGAGTTTACGTAGACTTATACTTCACATACATGGAAATTAACCCAATTGTTATCACCAACGAAAGGATATATCTATTAGACCTAGCGGCTAAATTAGATCAAACTGCAGACTTCATCTGTGCCAAGAACTGGGGGGAGATAACGTTCCCCCCACCTTTTGGGAGGGACGCGTATCCTGAGGAAGCTCATATAGCTGATTTGGACGCGAAGAGTGGGGCCAGTCTTAAGGTAAGTTTTGGAAACATAAAAAATGACCCCTCTCGTGTACTTTTGGACCAATTTATCCAATTACGATTCTCATGGTAGATTATTGTATTCATTGTTGTATGAGTATATTATAGGAGTAAACGTATTTAGGATACTTTAGTATCCATTTTGGATAGATCCAAAACTAACCAGTAGTTTGAAACCATCTTGAGAATTTATGCATTCCATTTGAGGACTCTTGTATCAACCTTACCGTTATTATGAAACCACTGTAAAAACTTTTGAACCCGTTTTGAATATTTTTGAATCCATTTTGGATACTTTTGATTCCTTTTGGATAATTATGAATCTGTCATGGATAATTTTGAATCCATTTTGGATAAATTTGTACCCATCTTAGGTCCTGTTGGATCGTTTTCAACCCATCTCGGGTACTTTTGGATGCATCATGTTAACTTTGGATCCATTTCTAATGCCTTAAACAATAATCTCATAATTTGTTTTTTCAGCTAACAATCCTAAACAAATCGGGTCGTATCTGGACGATGGTGGCCGGCGGCGGGGCCTCCGTTGTGTACACGGACACCATCTGCGAGTTGGGTGGGGCTGCGGAGTTGGCCAACTACGGGGAGTACTCCGGAGCACCCACTGAGAGTCAAACGGCTGACTATGCCAAGACTATCTTCAGTTTGATGTGTAGAGAGAAGCATCCTAATGGCAAAGTAAGAGTTCTTTCTAAGTTATGGTAGCCCTAGTAGTTTTAATATTTTGTAAGTAGATATCTGTCTACGAGCCAATAGCAATAACTATGTGATGATGGCTATTGGCTATGCTGCCTACTGACTATTGGTTCGGCCCAATAGGACCACTATTAGAAAAGAGAACATTTTAAGGTTAATGGTCATTTACTTGTTGTTGATCATCAAAGTTATGTGTATTATTTTTTATTAAGAATCGGTTTTTTAATAATAAAAGATGTTCTCGCATTTCGGTAATTTATAAAAAATGGCGGTACGTAAACTATTACGTACCGCCATTTTTTATAAATTGCGCCGACTGATATAAGAAAATTGTAGTAAGTAATGCCAACCTCTTAAAGAAAAATCTCGAAAACTGATGGTTGTAAATAATCTTCAATACACTTTTTAGAAACCCCAGTCGCTTTTTAAAATACATTTTCTAATTAATTATTCTAACAGGTAAAATCAAGAAACCAGTAGTAAAATTATATGCGTATTTTAACGTCTGTGCACTTTGTCTCTAAGGTACTAATAATAGGCGGTGGCATTGCCAACTTCACGAACGTGGCGGATACATTCCGCGGCATCATCACGGCGATAGAGACGTACAAAGATGCCCTCATACAGTACAATGTCACCATTTTCGTGAGGAGAGGCGGACCCAACTATCAGGAAGGACTTAGGTATGTATTTATTTACTCTTTATGCACTAGATTTTACGAAGGCGGACTTTAATGCCTCAAGGCATTCTCCACCAGTCGACCGTTGGTTAAATGTGAAAAATTTAAGCGAGTGCAGAGGAACGCCTATAGTGAAACTTAATACATCTTTATAAATAACAGTGATACATTGATAATAGTGCTTCGGTGAGGGGCGTCTCGCCGGCCAAAATTCTGGAGGTGGTCATTGACGCGGGTCTATCGTTCGTGAAGCACGCGAAATACATAGGTGAGAGCAGCTGCAAATCGTTCGGGAAGATGTCCCGGGTGTCGTCCTCATCGTGGGGAATTCGATTCCGGGGCCTCAGGATCTTGTACCGTGGTACGTATGTGGCGACACTCCCCTATGCCGCGGCGTGCTGGTTTGAGCGTGCGTCCTTGCACGTAGTTCGGAGCGTCCTTCTGCGCACTCAGCGGCCTTCGTTGATCCTATTGACGAAGGTATATAGATCGGTCAGTACGCTCGTCTTACCAGTACTGGCGGGCGTGCTTCCAGCGGACCTTGAGGTGATCCGCGCTGGCAGGGTGGATTTGGCGCGTTTACTCGCGACCAGGGAGGAGGCGCGTGCTGGGACACGGGCCATTTGGGACGAGACAGTGGCTAGCTGGCAGAAAAGGTGGGTTGGCGACAGCAAGGGCAGAGAGCTGTTTAGGTTCTTCCCGGAAGTGGCGGTTCGACTCAAGTCGCGTTGGGTCGAACCGGACTATGAAACTTCCCAGATACTCACTGGGCATGGCTGCTTTCGAAAGCGACTATACGATATGAAGCTGAATGAGAGTAGTCAGTGTGAGTGTGGCATGGCAGAGGAGGACTTGCACCATGTTCTATGGTCCTGTGCTCTATATGAGGAAGACCGACGTAGCATGCTTGAAGGGATTGTACTGCGGGAAGAGGGACCGGTGTACTACTGCGACCTCGTCTCCTCTGAAGCGAACTTCCGCGGGCTCAAAGAATTTGCACACCGATGGCACAGAAAACGGAGCCCGAAAGAGCTGCTCGGCACTGAAGTGAATTGTTAGGTACGTAGAACAGCCCCAGAAAGGGGAGAGTGACGATGGGACACAGGCAAAAAGAATACTTGTAGGGAGGCAGAGCAGATACGCGCCGCAACATAGCCCTTAGCAGGCGGACGGCGCGTACCTGCCGACGATTCGGTCCGTGTAACCAAAAGGTTGGTAGGGCCATGGGAAGGAGGTGGGTCATGATCGCTCTCCAAACAAAAACTCGTGTGTGCCGCACACACGAGCCTTAGAATATTCACCCTTCTTTTTCCTTGACAGAATTCATGGATTTATCCATTTTTGGAATTTCAAATTTTTATGATCTCGAACAGTTTCCAGCCAGTGCTATTCTTCGTGTAGATGGGTAACGTGTTACAGAGGTTATAAATATTGAATTAGAATACAGATATAAAAATACAGAGTACAAAATTGAGCTAACAAATGTTACAATATTAACCAACATTAATTAGAATAACGCCACTCTCAACGGTCCACACTAAGATTCCCCGTGTATAGAGACACATACGAACACAGACCCGAACAAAATACCTGTCTTTAAATAAATGTTTGTCCGACCGGTAATCTAACCCGGAAGCCATTGCGCAGCGGGCAGGCTCATTACCAACTGCGCCTATCGGTCTTCAAATAAACGTATTACACTTTTTTGCAGACAAATGCGAGAAGTGGGCCATCGACTCCGCATTCCCCTTTACGTGTTCGGGCCGGAAGCGAACATGACGGCCATTGTAGGCCTGGCTTTGGGCCACGCGCCTATTCCCGCCGAGCATCAACTCGATTACGCGCCAAAACAGTTATCCAAACCACTAGCCGCGGTAAGTCTTATTTTTCATATTAACTGTTACTTGTCATATTAACTGAGTCGTTTCTCTCCTTATACGTCATTTTAATTAATACGTCGTATTCCATAATTAGTCCTTTGCCGTACTGTACTTCCCCCCACTCGCCCCACGCCCATGTACACTGCGATAGAAAAGTGTTAAAACCAATAAGGAAAGAAAGGAATACCATGGAACCACGTTCTTAGTTACAAGAATACGGAGTCATAACGATCATGGGGATGCTGGAATGTTTCTACCACTCTGATTTTTGTGTATTTTTATATAAAGGAGACCAATATATAAGCCACAGAGTGTCAGTTGATGATGATAATCGTAGAGTTATAACATTTTAATGTGTTAATTTATTAAAAGTAGTGTGACGTCACTTGTCACTGGTTGTACTCTACAATCATACATGTATCAATTTTAGGCAATTTAGTGGAATCTGCCCGTACAAATGGAGCAGCAACATTCATTGTGCAGTTTCCAATGCAGTATTGTTGTAGATAAGCAGAAATTGAAGCTCGCAAAGAAAGTAAATAAACTGCAGTCAGTTCACAAGGAACGGGTTATTGCCACAACTGCACGTTAGGTTTCTGTTTGTTCAGCTCGAGGACACGTCACACTCGAGTTTATTATGATGACAAAAGTAGCAACGCATGCAGCCGTAACTGTGACGTCATCGCCTATATTTCAAGTTTTTCGCTATAATTACTTAGTCCTTCGTCAAAAAATAATAAAACTCGTACCGGATGTTGTACATGTCTAATTCTTTCGAAAAATTAATAAATGTAATCATAAATAAATCCCATTGCTTTGATAGAAACAATATTGATATGTGGAAGTGTAAGCAATATCATACAAGGCGAAAATAAAATTTGTACTAAGCTTTTATTTATTACTAGCTGTAGTCCGCGACTTTGTTCGCGCGGTCTTCGAGTACTAATTCAGAAACCTTAGCGGGCGCGCACACAACAACTCACCAAAGTTTCATCGAAATCGGATGAAAGGTTTAGGAACACATAGAGAGGACAACCAAACAACAGTGCGGTCCATCCGCATTTCCTAGATACGGAGGTGTCGCGTACTGTTCGGTCCAAAAATTATTTTATATCGCGAACCCGTAGGCTGTGGAACGAACTGCCTCAAGAGGTCTTCCCATTAAACTACGATATGGGGTCGGCGGCGCGCCCACATACCCCCTGGTGTTGCAGGTGTCCATGGGCGGCGGTAACACTTACCATCACGTGAGACCGCTTGCTCGTCCGCCCTCTTCTCTATAAAAAAAAAACATTAATTTTTATATATTAAAATAATTTTGTTGCAAATACGGAAAAAGCTGTTTATTTTCTGCTTAACTGTACATCGTCGGACAAATGGTGAATGAGCGGAATCAGCGCAGGACACGAGTTACGGGTATAAGTTGCGGAATATGACTTATAGGGAAAGAAACGACTCGGTTAATATGACGAGTAGCTTTCACAACCTTATTCTTCATTTCTAACAATATTTGACAATTTATATTTATTTTAATACAAAGAGAAACGAAAAAGTTTTTCCGCTAAAATTCATACGCATTTCTCTTTACAGCCAAAACCCAAGCTGGACATTCCGCAGCTTTCCCACAAGCTTTTAGATCTGGTCTGCAGTCAGTCGCCAACTAAATTGGACTTGGGACAAAAGCTTTCGACCGCAATGCCTCTATTCAGTGACCGCACTAAAGCTATAATTTGGGGAATGCAGAACAGAGCTATACAGGTAAATTATACTGTTACTTCTTACCACTTACCATCGGATTTACTTTATGTCAATAGGTCTTAGACCGTTATTTCATTAAAGGAAACTTATTCTCAGTGTGCAGTTATCAACTTGAGTTTCATTGTTTCAAGATTCCGCTTAAATAAGCTCATTTTTAAGATAATACAATTTTTTTAAACATATTAACCAATTGTTCTTCCCTTTCTCAAGTTCCTTTTACCCAGACTGTCACAAACTGTCATTACTTCAGTGTGTCGCTTATTCTGGTTGGGACATAGTGATGGATTCAAATTCTGTATAGACTTAAAAAACTAATTTCGCCCAATTAGCGCGGGAACCTCATAAAGACGCATAAGTTTCTTTCTTACTAACAAACATAATTGTCCAGACCTGCCGTCAATTCTTCAGACTCCAAAGAACTGGAACGCTCTCTGAACTCCGTATATGTCGTATATAATGTAACCATAATACAATAACGATGTTATCATAATAATAATTCTGCGTGCAATCATAACTTGATTACGAAAGTACTTCTCGAGATTGAGCGGTGCCGAAAGCTTATTCGGCCAGGATCACCAAAATACCCTTCTAACTCTTAAACGGCGAGTCGATTAAATCTGGTTTTCTGGGACTAATTTCGATTAATTATCGACCTTTTATCTGTCTAATCAGATTTTAATATCATCCAATTATTAATAAGACACACATTATTTGACACAAGTACTATAGGTATCTACACTCGACTCGCATTCGTGTGACCGTGAGTTAAACTTGTGTCCGTACAATTGAGTTTCCACTTAAGTATGGATTTTTTCACATTTTGTCATTATCACTAGCTAGGCGGCGAGGAAAAGCATCGTGAGGAAACCCGCATGCTCCAGAATTAAAAATCTAAAGCATCATGTGTACTTATTCGCCAATTACTGGACCCGCGTGGTGGTCCGAAACTCACCAGTGATTCACTAGGAGAGGCCTGTGCTCTGCAGTGGGACGTTATGGGCTGATATAATCTCTTTATGTGTGTACTCTATTGTATCGATACTTGGAACGACCGATTGGCGCAGTTGATTGAACACGAATTTTTAAAATGTCAATAGCTCACCGGTGAGGAAAAACATCGTGAGTAAACATCATAATCCAGAAATAAAAAAAAAATCTGCCATATGTGATCCACCAATCCGCACCGGGTCCCCGCGGTGGATCACCGCCCGAAACCCTCTAGTGATATTTACTAGGGCAGCCTTGTGTTCTGCAGTGGGACGTTATAGGCTTATACAAGTACAGTACAATTACACAGGGCATGCTGGACTTCGACTACATCTGCCGGCGCGCTGAACCGTCTGTAGTCGCCATAGTGTACCCATTCACCGCCGACCACAAGCAGAAGTACTATTTTGGCAACAAGGAGGTCTTTATTCCAGGTAATACATATACAATACACATACAAGCAACTATACTATTTCCATTTCTTTATTTTCTCGATGACAGCTCACACACAGTGGTCGATATAACTTTGTTCTAGCGTCAACGCCTAAAACTCCGAACAAAAATAAGCACCAAGACGTCATATTTCATTAACAAGGTCACGTCAGCCAGAAAGCAATTTTAGGGATGTAGTTAGTCGATCGACTGTGTTTTTATTATAATAACTTGGAAATGTTACAATCAAAATCGACTACTAGAACATACGATTTTTTTTAATCATTACATTACTGGCGGTTTTTATTACTATTAAATTAGTTTTCATTTATTGTAATGAAAATACAGTCATCTTGTTTCATAATTCCACATAAAATCATGATATATATATATATATATATATATCATGACCTATCGATAAACGTAACACGATAACAGATCCGATATTTTTTTACAAAATGTAAGAAACTAAACTACTGCCGGATACTTTTGTACAAATTTATTAACTAATATTATATTTCATTACAAGATGTTACACGTGTTAATTCTTGATTGATAATGCCAACTTCTTTAAAATTTTCGAAGCTGTTGTAAAATAAGTAGGTATAGGTAGGTACTCGACAATGAAACGAAATAATTATAATGACAGGTAATCTTTATTTATTTATTTTAATCAAAATCTGATGAATCGTCACTGTCACTCGATGAGCTCTCCCCAACATTTATTATAAGCTCCTGTACTTCTATATTATCGAATGCCACATGAATTTCCCAATCCGACGCTATAATGTTTTGGGTTCTTCTCACAATTTTTTCCCAGTTTTCGGCAGTTACTTCCGCACATGCATTTTTTAATAAATCTAACATCTTGTTTGCCGTAAAAGGGGGATGGGTATTGTTTCGAGCGGCGTGTCCTTTGATTTGTGCCCATATTAGTTCTATACACGGAGGAACACAAAATACACAACGTAACGTATGGATAATGTGAAAAAACTTAGTGAACAGAAATGTAGTGACTAGCACGACCGTCTTGTTGCGAGTGACAGATTAAAACAAACACAAAATGGCGGTGAGCCATTGAGTGTTCCCACCTTGAAAAAATATATTTGAATGTTTTTGTTGTATTTGTCTTTGTTCAAAATATAATAAATATATGCGATCGATATCATTACTTATTTGGTCACAACACTACAACTATCAAATTAGAACTGTCATCGAGAAAATAAAGAAATGGAAATAGTATAACAGTATTGACTCATTATATTAAATGTTCGATCACTCAGTCACTTCACTCTTTTATACTTCCAATGGTTCATTCGTTTTTCATTCCTCATTGTCTGCCATCCGTTGCCAGATACCCCAGTGCATTCTCCGTACCAACATTTGTCGTTCTGTACTGATGTTGGCATATACACTTATCCACCATGTGAACTGTCTGTTCGTCTCATACTATTTTTTGTTTGTTTTTTGTACGAAGGCGACAGACGAGCATACAGTTCACCTGATGGTAAGTGGATACTGTTATCCATAGACATCCGTGATACATGGCAACATTAGTCCAAAATTACAAACGTTGGCACACCCCCAGATAGGCTGCCTACCTTTGGAGCTATAGGAATGGATTTGGAGGGTTGGGAAAATGGGGAGGAATAGAATGGAAATGGGCTCCGGTACATCTCAGTCAATGGGCTCCGGTACATCTCAGTCAATGGGCTCCGGTACATCTCAGTCAATGGGCTCCGGTACATCTCAGTCAATGGGCTCCGGTACATCTCAGTCAATGGGCTCCGGTACATCTCAGTCAATGGGCTCCGGTACATCTCAGTCACTACCGAAACACGTACGTACTGGGGAAATAAGATAAAATGTGCAATGCGGTATATTTCAAGGTAGTCTTCTGTGAAAGAGGTGTAACATGGCCAGTCGAGCGCGCCCAGCGGCTGTTGAGTTGCACGCATTATAAATTACTGCATTGCTAATGATTACTTCGCTTCAGTGTGGGAAAAAGCTTTATACCACCCGAAAGTTTTCAATCCTGCCGTTTCCTCTCAATTTTCGTCCCATTTGTATTTTACGCTTTTTATCAAAAGATCTTGAGCTTCTGTTATTGTCCTTTAAAAAAAATCGGAAAATTTCCTATATTACACACCCTCACACTGGGGCGCACAGACACAAATGGACACACCAATGCAAACACAAATTAACATGTATTATTAATAAGAAAAATCACCTATTACTTGCGGACAATCTATTAAATACTGTATATAATGTCAGTGTAATAATCTGTATTTGGCCTAGCAATCAGGCGCATTACTTGATTGAGCACGAATTTAAAAATGTCAATAGCTCGCCGGTGAGGAAAAACATCGTGAGTAAACATCATATTCCAGAAATTAAAAAAAAATCTGGCATATGTGATCCACCAATCCGTACCCGTGGTGGATCACCGCCCGAAACCCCCTAGCTATTGCCGCACTAAATGCAGCGCTATTTGACGCACTAGCAATATATTAGTTAAATAAGTTACACAAAGGGCTGTAGATTACATAAATTAATAAATATATTCCGTCCAATGGACGCTTCATTGGACGGATGACTTACTACTGTGTATTCTCAAATCGATGGTTTTGTCATACTGTTATTATTTTAAATATTAGTTATGGTTTGTGTGCTAATAAAGTACCTCCCAAAAGAAATAAAATAAATCCTTTGAAATGTCCCTAACATTGGCAGTCGCTATCATACATTTTATCTTTTATGTACTTTTTTTTTCAGTATTCTCGGACATGGACATGGCGATGCGCAAGCACCAAGAGGCCACGGTATTGGTGAACTTCGCCTCCCTCCGATCAGCATACGACAGCACGATGCAGGCCATGCAGCACCCGCAGATCAACTCGGTTGTCATCATCGCCGAAGGCATCCCCGAGAACATGACCAGAAAGATCGTCAAACAGGCGGACGCTTTGGGGGTGAGCACTCATTAGACTCTATTCCCGTTAACGACACAGTAGTGACACATTAATAAAAACACTTTCACATTGATTTCAAATAATTAAATGCATCTATATTTATTGATATATAAAGACAACTTGAAATGATTTTATATAGGGTCGTACAAAAATTGTGTGAAATATTTTAATCAGTATTGTTTTTTGTTATTTATCTTCCTCGTATGTGCAACACATGACGTGTACCCGGAGACGCGGATGTTGGTGGGGTCTGAGCGAAGTGGATTGTTCCAAACAAAATTGTTTATATACAAATAATAATTAATATTTATTATTACAATTATACATATTATTTGCAATGTTCATTTTATTATATTACTAGCTTCTGGCTGCGGTTGCGTTTGTCAGGAATTTTGGTATTTGACGGAATATATCAAAGAAATTGTTTTTTTTTTATGGATATTACTTCAATAATTTTAAAATATAAACAAAATATGTACATGTTATGTATATGTTAAAGAATATTAATTACTTAGTTATTAATTTGATAGCGATGAAACGACGCGAGCGTACACAATAATCAATCGGGGCAGTGAAGTACACAGAGTGATAATATAGACAGTGTGTAACAGAGTACACAGAGATGAAGTGATCATGTGTCGGCCGCTATCTGTGTCTAACGGGATATGACACCTTCCATTAAGTCATCTGGCTGGATTTGCATATACCTACTTATAGACCTCATCAACTAATGTCCTCGCTTGTCTTCGTAAAGTCACATGTCGTCGCAGCATTATTGATTTTAATTAAAAACAGTTCTTAAAGTATTTAATATTATTAAAAATATATATATAAATAAGATATTGGCACTCGACTGTACTGAAAGGGAGCTGACTACGTGCGACTCATGAGCTGATCGGCGAGCGTGGCCGTGTGCCGCGTCCGTCCCGTCTCATTTCATACTTCCAAACAGTCATGAGAATAGAGTACTGCGCAGGTGACCTTGAACACCCAAGATGGGTGTCTAACATTATAATTGATGCCCACTGACGCGTACTCACAACAGAAGCGGACGTTCAAAGGTCAAAGACCTCGGCGAGCGAATGGGGATAGTGTTATGCACATACGAGTGTTTTCTCGTATTTGTATAACATAAACACTATCCACAATTATTTATTTTTAATGTAATAAAAAATCATGAAATATTTATTTATCATAACGGTATAATCATATTTTCCAAAATTAATAACCTCTATAATTCAATTTCTGTTGAATTAATTAGGCCATTCGTGCTTATACCAGATGTTTATGGTACGCTATAAATTCAATTTAGAATTCTAAAAAATGTTGCAACGTATATTCCATTCCAATCCAAAATGTGCAAGTGCAGGGTCCAACGGAGACTTTGTGTACCCACCTTAAGTTACTTTTGGTCAATAAAGAAATTTTGTAATGGGATCTATGTTTTATTTTTGTTAACAGGTTAACATAATTGGCCCAGCAACAGTTGGCGGTATTAAGCCAGGCTGTTTCAAGATTGGCAACACTGCCGGCATGATTGACAACATTATTGACAGCAAACTGTATAGACCTGGCAGGTAATATACAATTTATATACTTTTTTTTTTCAACAAAAGACAAATCGAGATCTCTTTTTTTAATAATCAGACAAGTGTTCTTATTAATAATCAAACTAATGCGGTTCCAGTACTTAAATAGAGTTCCACATATGTTTTTAGACTGTTAACACTACTTTATTAGACCACTAAACGTCTTATTAAACGTTAATAATTATTAACGTTATTATTAAACGTGTCATTGAATTAACGTAAAACTTGAAACACGTCAAGTAATTAAAAATATACAAAACGGTCCTGGCCAAAATAAAGTTATTTTAAGTAATCAATCAAAAGTTACAAACATACAAGGTTTGTTGTTCTATCTAAAACGTTCGTAGCGCACATTACTCGGTACAGGGCAGTGGCTATGCTATATATGCTATTTAGTTACTGATTTATTACATAAAATACTTTTGTCCGTGCGTCATCGGTGGCTTCACTAAAAATCAGCGCGGTGGCTGACACTCAGTCACAGCATACGCTGCGTTGCAGACCATTTTCGGCATCACAACACACACATACGAGTACATGAAATAGCAACGTGTCATTTTTTTTTTATTAATTTCTTTTAGCTATTTCATGTATTTTCTTTTTTTTAATGTTTGTGATTTTCTTTTGTTTTTCTTATTGCCTACATTGTTTTTTTTTTCTTTTCGTTATTGTGATATTTATATTTTATTAGCTACACCCGGCAGACGACGTCCTGCCTGTGTATATTTATTTACCTCTGTATATAAAATCACAAATTATTCCATTTTGCCGTCGATATGATTTTTGCGATCGATTGGACAGTATATAAGTTGATGTTCTGCGGTGCCATCTAGTGGCGAGTTACAACAAAGTCGATAGCTCGAAAATATTCTCCGTGCTCAAATAAGTATATGTATTACCAATTGTCATGACGATCGGTTGAATGGTATAGAAGTTAATGTGCTGCAGTGCCATCTAGTGGCGAGTTACAACAAAGTGGATAGCATAACAAACCTCCATGAAAAAATACATATATGTGCCAACTTTCATGGTAATAACCATGAAAGTCAAACGGTGTCGAAGTCTATTAACATCAGACATAGCAACATCCATTTTTATATAAATAGATGTGTGTTTGTGTATGTCGGAGTAAAGTGTTGTCTAAGTTCATAGTGACTCGGCGAGCTGTGGGGCTGCGCGGGGGGCCGCGCTCGTAGATTTTTTATAACTTTAATTATTGAGTTATTAAAAAACTTAAGATATTTTAATAACTCATAGATTATTGTTTGTTTTTTCAGCGTGGCGTACGTATCCCGTTCGGGCGGTATGAGCAATGAACTGAACAATATTTTGTCAAAAGAAGCCGACGGCGTTTGTGAGGGGGTTGCTATCGGCGGCGACAGATACCCGGGGACCACATTCATCGACCACTTGCTCAGGTGAGTTATCTTACCCTTGTGAGTGAGTGAGTAGACTCAAGTATGTAATCCCGATCACTTGAGCTAACGTTGCAACCCATTATTGTTTTAGGTTCGAAGCGGACCCGAATGTGAAAATGCTGGTACTGTTGGGTGAAGTGGGTGGTGTGGAGGAATACCATGTGTGCAGAGCCATCCGGGATGGGTTGATCAAGAAACCCATGGTCGCTTGGTGTATAGGAACTTGCTCAGGTGAGGAACGGTCACCATCAAAGTGAGATAGATAGATGTATATATATGCAACACTTTATTGTAATCACAGGTGATGGTGTGCATAATTACATATAATATACACACATGTGTGTATTGACATATAATACACATGTCAATACCCACACATGTGTGTATTGACATATAATACACATATGACAATACCCACACATGTGTGTATTGACATATTATATACACATATGTCAATACCCACACATGTGTGTATTGACATATAATACACGTATGTCAATATATAATACATGTACACTATAAAACCACATTATACATGAAGTAGTAAAATTAAATACAAATAATAAAATAATTACGCGAGAAATGTTATAAACGATGTTTGGACTGGTTTGGTGCCGCGTTCCCTGACGTTGGTGGGGATACTGACGATCCCCGTTGGTGGGGACCGTTGTTTCCACTGGCACGAGTGGGGACGGTCTTTCTGTAACCGCAATGATTTTTTTCAAGAAATATTTCTCGTACAGACAAGGCTCTGTTACGATTTTGTTATACCTAATTATGTATCCATTTCTCAATCTCCAGACATGTTCACATCAGAAGTACAGTTCGGTCACGCGGGCTCGCTCGCGGGCTCGGCCCTAGAAAAGGCGGTAGCAAAGAACGCGGGGCTAAAGGAATATGGCGTCACAGTCCCAGGCAGCTTTGACAGCCTCGGGGCCGCCGTCAAAAAGGTCTACCAGAAACTGGTGGCAGATGGCAAGATCATCGTCAAGGAGGAGATTGAGCCGCCCAAAGTGCCCATGGATTACGATTGGGCTAGAGTAAGTCAATCAGTTACTCCTTCTATCTTTCAACCTCCAACACAAAGGAGGTAGCTGTTTGTATATAGTGAGTCCCCGGATACACTGCCTACCTTTTGATACGCAGGAATGTGATGGGAATGGGCTCTGGCACAACACACTCACTACATAAACACGTACGTACATTGGGGAATAGGGTGTAGTGGGGAAATGCAGTACATATCAAGGTAGTCTTCTGTGAGAGAGGGGTAACGTGGCCAGTCGAGTGCGCTCAGCGGCTGTTGCATTGCAGCATGCACCCTCCTCCACCCTCTCCCCCCCTCCAATCCCCTTGAAATATATCTATATTTCTTTCCCTTTTACTTATAACCCTCATATTCCTCCATTTTGTATGAACTTTTGCTTTATATCTTCCAGATGACTTTCATAATTTAGCGAGGCCTTTTATAAGACTGTCTGTCCATTCTTATTTTCGGTCTGCTCCTCGGTTGTTTCTTTACGTGTTACCGTAACCGGCCAGTCTTCGTGCATGATGGGGTATATTGCCTTAAAACGCCACGCTGACCGAGCGGATTGGCGAGTCTACTCTTGGCCAGCCAGCCGCTTTGACGCCTCACTCGCCTCTCACGACACCCCACGGGAAGGGATGGGGCGGTGGTGTCTAAGAGCCGGCGGTGCCACACGACCATTCGTTTCCATCCCCGTATGTTTATATTGTGTTGTCGTGTAAACAGAAACTGGGCATCATCCGCAAGCCGGCCGCGTTCATAAGCACGATATGCGACGAGCGCGGCCAGGAGCTCAGCTACTGCGGGGTGCCCATTAGCGAGATACTGAAGCGGCAGCTCGGCGTCGGCGGCACCATCAGTCTGCTGTGGTGAGTCCACCGCACACAACACACATACATGTTACACACTTCACACAACTGCTATCTAATTTATATAAATAAAAATGTGAACATTCGTTTGTTCAAAATCGTAAATCTCCGAAAGTTCTTCATCGATTGCTTTGAAATTTTGACACAACGTTGTATTCGAATACGCGTGTGTTTTTATATATCTATCACAAGGTAAAAACATGCTTTTTTACCCAAAAACAGGGTAAGCGCCATCTGTTGGGCAGCCACAGCAACGCGTGACCGGGCACAGCTAGTATTGTTAATATTTAGGTTGAAATAAAAACGTGAACTTCGAGAAATGCAAGAAACGTATATTTTGTTGGGACAAGCTTACATCTTGGACAGCGTTGTCAACTTAACATATATCGAACTATACCAACACAATGATCAAACAATATGGTTGCGTTCTAAATTCCCAACAAGCATACCTATAATAAAATCGTTTATTTTGCTAATAACCATTTAACAGATTAAATGAAGCCGACACTAGGACAACCTGTATCGTGGCACTCAGTTGCCCCCCACAAAGAAACAAGAGTCTTAACAGCTATAATAAATTAGTAAGACTAATGTATATATGAGTGTGTTTTCTCGCGTGTGCGTGCGTGTTTGCGCGTGTGTGTATGCAAACATCTTACACACTTCAGCTGAATGCTCGCATATCTTATACACTTGAGCTGAACACGTGCAACTTACAAACTTAAGCTTGACCTGAAATACACAATTTACTCAGCTATACCACGCACGCCTTACACACTGAGCTAAACTCGCACACTTAACAAAATTGAGCCAAATACACACTTCACACATACTTGAGCTGAATAATAAGGTAAAGTGCAGATACAAAGTCAGAGTTTATATAAAAATGAATGTTTGTTTGTTTGTCTCGTACGCGTTCCTATATCATTCATTCGATTGCGATGAAACTTTGGTGAGTTGTTGTGCGCGCGCGCACCCGCGAACGTTTCGCAATTAGTACTTGAAGACCGCGCGAACCAAGTCGCGGGCGATAGCTAGTATATGAATAAATATTATATTGTGTATTTTGTTTTGTTGGTTATATAATGATAGGAATTAATTGTTAAAAGGGTACAAGTATCTATTTCACCTTGTATATATGGTCCTACAAAAGTAAATAAAAATATGGCTATATTAGCCTGTTGCTGACTCTATGTGTGTATGTTTGTCGGTAGGTTCCAACGCGAACTGCCCGAGTGGGCGTGTCGTTTCATCGAACTAGTGCTGATCGTGACGGCCGACCACGGGCCGGCGGTGGCCGGCGCGCACAACACCATGGTCACCGCGCGCGCTGGCAAGGACCTTATCTCCTCCGTGGTCAGCGGCCTCCTCACCATCGTGAGTATACCGACAGGCACATACATATAAAGAGTGACACACGAGACAGAAAGACACGCACGCACAGAGAGAAAGAAAAACAGAGAGGGAGAGAGAGGAAGAGGCACACACAGATAAAAAAGATGTACCACATCTTCTATTCATTAATTTATACTTTTAGATCACAGTTACGGCTGCATGCGTTGCTACTTTTGTCATCATAATAAACTTGAGTGTGACGTGTCCTCGAGCTGAACAAACAGAAACACAACGTGCAGTTGTGGCAATAACCCGTTCCTTGTGAACTGACTGCCGTTTGTTTACTTTCTTTGCGAGCTTCAATTTCTGCTTATTTACAACAATACTGCATTCGAAACTGCACAATGAACGTTGCTGCTCCATTTGTACGGGCAGATTCCACTAAATTGCCAAAAATTGATACATGTGACGTCACACTACTTTTAATAAATGAACACATTAAAATGTTATAACTCTACGATGATGATCTTTCTAACACTGACACTTTGTGGTTCAATCTATATTGGTCTAGTAACAGAACAGTGTATAGAGTTGAAGGAGCAAAGGACGGGGGCGGCGGTACCCACGTGACCCGCGTGACACGTGACACGAACACGTGTAGCTCAGCACGCTTGATCTCGTATGTAATACACAAAAATCAGGGTGTCGGAGAAATTGCAGCATCCGTTCCGATTGTTTAATTTTAGAATGTGTGTCCGTCCTCCCACAGGGCGACCGATTCGGCGGCGCGTTGGACCGCGCGGCGGCCGACTTCTGCGCGGCGTACGACAAGGGGCAGCACCCTCAGGAGTTCGTGAACAAGAAGCGCGCCAAGGGCGAGCTCATCATGGGCATCGGACATAGGTATGCACTTTTATTTACTTATTGCAGTCAAGTACATACACACAACTATTTTAAATTATGGTATGCGACACCCTGTAAGGGCACAGCGATCAAATACAAATATATACGTTACTATAGATCACTAAAGAGTTGTCGAGTGATGGGTGACGTCACCCGCCCGGCTTGTTCATACAACTGATTTAAGCTCTCGAGGGTTGTCAAGTGAAACTTAATTATAATAGAAGTACGGATATAATAAATTATTAAATATGTAACCATCACGGCGGTGCGGGTGACAGAGGGTCCCCCCTCAGCCCGCGACGTCCCTCCGGTGTTTATTTCTCGGCTTTTGATACACACACAAAGGGGATTCCCTTGTATATGGTATTATTTATTCTTATGTTTAGTAAACCATAAGAACGCCCTCTCCGTTTCAATTTAGATTTCTATAAAAGTAATCTCTGTGTGTCGTGTGTGCAGGGTGAAATCGATAAACAATCCGGACGCGCGCGTGCGCGAACTGAAAGCGTACGTGACGGCGCGCTGGCCCGCGTGGCCGGTGACGCGGTACGCGCTCGACGTGGAGGCGATCACCACGCGCAAGAAGCCCAACCTCATCCTCAACGTGGACGGGATCGTCGCCGCCGCCATGGTCGACCTGTTCAGACATTGCCAGCTGTTTACACAGTGAGTATGACGTCTTGTAACATAAAAATGCAATATCTTGTAACATTAAATTGCAACATCTAGTAACATCCAATAACATAAAATTACAATGTTTAATAACCAGATGTCGGGGTTAGGTGTTGTGATATTGGTACTTGTGGCAATGTATATATTAATATAGATATACCCGGGGATTCTGAATCTGGTTGTTAATGATGTTCTACGTACTTGCAACTATGTCTACTGTTGCGTGTGTGTTTAAATGATGTTGTATACGTATTGATGCTGTATAATGTCTATTGCGTGTGTGCGTGTTATCGCATTATCGAAAATAGATAAATTTTATATACCCACATTATTACGAGGATAATACGAGTAGTTCGTAGTTCGAAGTGATACTAAAAAAAATGTTTAAAAAAAAATTGTTACAGCAAACTCAGTTGCATAGCAAAAATAGATTTTCAATCTAACAAATGTGAAAATATAAATACAATAAAAGTAAACAGTATGGCAACATTTTCTGTATTGTTTTGAGCATTCTCTTTTTTAATTATGCTGTTTCTATATCTGAATTATTAATGTCTGAAATAGCGGTGCCAGTTACATATTCCTGAAACACTTGGAATGTTAGAATGAATTTCCTTTAACGTCTAATATCCATTTATATAAAGAAAAAGATCTTTCGATGTCTGTTGAGACTTATCCATCTTATCAGTCTCTGTGAGGAACATAAAACTGCAATTCTATCAACATATTTCATCAATATAAACATAAAATTTCAAAACTTTACTACAGTAGAGTCAATGTAATAGGCCACTTTTGACACTTCATTGACTTTGTGACGATATAACTTCGCATCGGTCCCATAAACTCATTTAAGTTTATAAATTCATTACTGAACACTAAAAACATGTAACTCTTTTAATAAAAAAATATAAACTTGTCCTTTTATATCAAATTTATTAAGTACGACGATTAAATTGGTTGCTAAACATCATTATCAATTTATATTTCAAGAAATTCGAACCCCCACTACAAGGTTACGCCTGCCCACATTTATTCAGTTTTAATAATAGGGATGTGATCTTTATAATCGAAGTAACTTGTAGGGAGAAAGGAATATCGAAGAAAGTTAGCGTTACGATAAACAAATTAAGAGAACAAAAATTTAATAAATAATTGACATAATTTAAATAAATACAATTATTAATTAGTAAATATATTAAAAATATATATGTAATTAAATTAACATATCTATATCTCATTTAATATATTAATATATTAAAACTAAAAAAATTAAAATTAAAAAAGAAAAAGTACGACCTATCTGGCTTATTTTACATACGGCGAAAAAAGGGAAAAGAAGTTGTCGATGTGGATAGTTTTAATGCCTATGCAATTCGCAACCACATTTATGGTTATTTATTATATGAGAAAAGGGCATCCATCTAGAAAGAAACATTTATGATCATTAAAAGAAGCGGGCTTATTTTCTGGTAGCAATAATCTTTAATAAAAACTGCGTGTACAAATATTTCCAAAGATGATTTGGAAGAAAGTGGTAGAAAAAACAAAAAAATATAATGGAAGATTTTTAACGTGATTTAAGAATTGATAATAATAGCAACTATAGCAGCTTCAACGAATCTGATAGTTCCAACTAATAAATAATAATTGATTACATATATAAACTGGTTTCACTATATTTCCCTTAATTACGCTTAACTTTGAGATCATGTGGCGTATGGAGAAGTTTTTTAATGCTGTGTATTCCCTAAAAAATATCATTGCAGAATTATTTTTTTATGAACACTAAAATCAATTCACTAATATATGACTTATATATCGATTTTTGTCTTTAATCGATAATTGCTGATAGACTACCTCACTATGACAATCAGTTTGACACTTGTCTAAAGTGGCCTAATACATTGACTCTACTGTAATCCTCAAACTTCATATTTTCCAGGGAGGAAGGCAACAACTACATCCAAATGGGCTCAATCAACGCCCTATTCGTCCTGGGCCGTACCATCGGTCTCGTGGGACATTATCTTGACCAGAAGAGGATGAAACAACCCCTGTACCGCCACCCGTGGGATGATATCACCTACATGTCACCTTTAAACTAAACATATCCTTTTGTAAGTGCTTTTATTTACTTCCAGAATGATTTTTGGACATTTTTGAATTTGATTTTTAGATCTTGACAATGATTTGTTTTTTTTAATATAAACCTGGTGAATTCAAAATACTTTTCAAATTAGGCGTATTGCTAACGCGTTTGAATCTAATTATGTTGTTATAATGGAATCCGTTCGTTGATGTGTTATTGTAAAACAAACAAATAAACTATACATTATACAGGGTGGTTAGATTTATTTCCGAAAATTCGCGATTTCGAATTATGAAATTTCATATATTTCTTTGTATTTTGTTCTTTTAACACAAAAAAATATATAACGTCACAGTACGCTTAAAAGAATCTCCTTCGCACATAAACGCGTCGACAGTGCATCTAATTTGAATACGCTCTTACCTTTATATAAATAAAGCTCAAAATCTCGAATTCGCCAACGAATTACATAAATTACCAGTTTATTATATAAAATAAATGATTACTACAAACATCTATACAATGTCAGTGGTCAATTGACCGTACGAGCGATTACAAAGCAGCTTACAGTTCAATATCAAGTTGCCGGATACGCGGTGGGTGCACACAACCGCAAAATTAACTTTGTAAAACAAAGCCATCTTCAATTACTGCAACAAATGTAAACAAACGTTACGAGATCCTTCAATAGTTAGTTTGTTAAAAAGATTGCAATTTCTTGGACGTTCACAATAGCCAAGTAAGCATTTATGTCATTTAAAATCATTGTAATGATAATTAATCAATCAATCATTATTATTGCAATGATACAAAATAATTGTAATGATAATTAATCAATCGATCATTATTATTGCAATGATACAAAATAATTGTAATGATAATTAATCAATCGATCATTATTATTGCAATGATACAAAATAATTGTAATGATAATTAATCAATCGATCATTATTATTGCAATGATACAAAATAATTGTAATGATAATTAATCAATCGATCATTATTATTGCAATGATACAAAATCATTGTAATGATAATTAATCAATCGATCATTATTATTGCAATGATACAAAATCATTGGAATAATTTAAACATCATTGCTGCATTATTATTCAAATCATTGCTATCATAAAAAATCATTGTACAATGATGAGAAGGCGCTGTAATGATCAAAAATCATTCTCAAAGTAACTTTAGAATGAATTGCACCACTAGTGAAATGTTATTACTACAGTGGATTTATTTTGCAGCTTATTGACTGTACTAGTTGCGATCGACACAAACTGTGTCATTAGTGACACGTGACAATGTCAGGGGACTGTCCGCGTGACGGTCTTCACGACAGTTAAATGTATGACGTTATTGTATGTATGACGACACTGTAGACGTGATTGATGCGCATATACTTTAGCAATTTTAACACAGACTCAAATATTTTATGAGACGATGTGAATGCGAAACGTTAGCTTTCCAAAATATATAATAATTACATTAATACGGTATTAAAAAGCACACGTTTTAGCAAGCTCTGGTATTATTAAAACGCTCACAGCTTTTTATCCATAGCTTTGTTAATATGTGACACTTTCTGTCCAAATATATCACATTTTATAATTATTTTATAATTATTTTATTTTATAATTTATAAATGTAAACTCGTACTTTTGTCATTGTGTGTCACTTTTAACCAAAAATGTGTTGTCTGTTGACAAATGACAAAATGTGTCATTTTTGCCAAATTGTGTAACTTTTGACAAACAGTGTCACACATTTGTGTCTTTAGTGGCCCGCGCTGGATGGTGTACATCGACTAAAACACTTCGTGTGTGTGTCTGTTGAAAAAATATATCTAAAAACTATTAAAAAAATATTTAAATCTGTAAAATGTTTCTTGTACAAAAGCATTTGAAGTCAACGATATCTCAAGACATTTTTGTGAAGTTATTATTATTATTATTAATAATTATGCAATTAATTTTAAGGGGTTAATTAATGTGAATCATAGAAAAATATCAACTGTTTTTTTTTTTTAATTAAAATTCTCAAATATTTTAAGTTTGTAGCATTACCTTTTGTTTATTATAAAAATTACAATAAGCAAAAGTTTAAATATTTGTAATTTTTATTATAAAAGTTTTCCAGGAGGCGGGCGCGCCCGCGACCGTGCTGCCCTCTATTCAAAAATAAATAATAACAAGTATAATAATATCCCAAAATATTTAAACATTAATCATATTAACATTAACATTAACATACTCATCAGTTTAGTGTACATGTATGTATGTATATATGGATATGTATGTATGCGTGTGTGGACATATGTATGCATTTATTATATGTGTGACAACTAAACGATGGAATGATTCCAAACTTATTATTTCAGTTACGTTACTAAAACAAGGCACACGTTAAAGTTGCTTCAATTATTTGTTTGCGACGTGCAAAATAATTTTGTAAACATTTTGACATTGGACAAGGAAACGAATGCAAGTTTATAACACTAGCTTTGTTTACGTCACAAATTCGACACAGTGTAGCGGCGTGTCCCAATTGGAAAACGATAATTGTCATTCCATTCATTTTTATTTATTGTAAATTAAAATGTGTCGCACGACGAACACTCAACTGTTTCGCACAATTTTGCACTGTGATTTTGATCAGTACAAAATTTGAAATGTAACCGCTGCGTCTTCAACGTCATAACACTGTTATGTCAATATTTGGAGGAGACCTGCTACTGCTTTTGGAAAAAAAATATATTAAATTCGATTTCGTTAAGAAAATTGAAGAATTTTTTCACATTTAATACAAAAAAAAAAGTGAAATATCCATTTAAATACATTCTAATTACAATCGGAAGTTTAAGTCAAACTTTGGGTATTTTCCCGCCAAAAGTGACCTTCTCTCAGTTATTTCCGAAAAATAAATGTATACATACAATTAAGTACATTCAAATTAGAAATCGAAATTGTAATTAATGTTTTACGATTAATAATTTGTTGTTTCTGACAAAAGTTTTCGCAAAGCTACCTAATACCGACCTACTCTACCTAAATCCGACCACCAAGTTCTTTCAACTTATATCTGTTTAAATGGTCGCTTTTCTGAATTGGATGAGTTGCATATATAGCTTCATAAGTAAATGCAGCTATATCGGCTGCCACAGGTCTAAACTAGTCAGATTTGCTAACAAATTTTAGAAGGGGACCCAAGCTGAGGCTAACATATTCAAGCTAAAATTTTCATTGTCAAAAATTATGCCAGTTTTTTTCTAAATTTGTTTACCGGGTTGTGATATGGCGCAACCAATATGTTGCAATATCTTTCAATTGAAAATAAACAATCGTTTAAACAGATATATTAGTTACTGGTCGGATTTAGGTATGCGGTCGGTATTAGATGCCTTGGCTTATTGAACCCTTTAAAATATTGTTACACAATTGTGTTGTGACGTCATACGTTCGCCTCTTCTTGGGATCGTTTTAAATCATGCATTTGTTGTAGAATAATCGTAGCTTTCAATGTCAAAGCGTGTTTAGACAAAAAAACACAGAGTTCCTTCAAATATAAATATTTACGTGGGAATTGTTCATTTATGAGCATTTAAAAAGTCACTTGTTACATGATTTATACAAAATAATATGAGACTACATAAAATACAGTTGAAATTATTTGAATTTTAACAAATTGTGACATTCAAATGAATGTCACAATCGCCCACATACATATAATTATATATTATACGTACTATAATTTCTATATACCTAAATGAATTTATATTTCAACTTATTTTAGGTAATTTCTTTTTGAATCATGTCAGTTTCCCTCTCCCTATTAAAAAAAGAACATAAAATTAGCCAATTTTTAGAAACACGTGATCAATTGAAACCTTTCTAAATAAAATCTCTAAATTATGGTAGAAATGGTATTAAAATTGAATTTGTAATTTTCAAGACGCTCAAACGGCTTACACTCAATAATGTAATCTTAATTTTTTTTCTTTGATAACATAATTATAACGAACATGCTATTTTTATAAATCTTTATCTATCTATATATATATAAAAATGAATGTTTCTTTGTTTGTCTCGTACGCGTTCGTGCACCATTCGTCCGATTACAATGAAACTTTGGTGAGTTGTCGTGAGGTTCGCACCTTTCTCAATTAGTACTTGAAGAGCACGCGAACCAAGTCGCGGGCAACAGCTAGTATATTATAAATTTGTTCACGTGTTCAAACGTAAATGTAGGTTTTATGCAAGGATATTTCACAATATTACTCCCAAAATAAAACAATTGGTAAATATCAATCGAAATATATTTATTTTGAACAAATTATATTTTTTTTTATATTTGCCTAAACACGCTTAGCTTAATTTAATATAAGTACAAAACGCTTAGATCTGAGCTAAGTAAATGTTAGTAATAAATAACCGAATTGTTGTAACGTTTTTTTTTTATTGTTTTTTATTACGCGACAAGTGCGCAAGAGCACGATGACGAGTTGCCACACGTGATCTGACAGTTTCCGCGGATTCACGGACGACTGATACAATCTCTTAGGACGAAGTAGGTACTGTCATTTTATGTACGTGTACATGTTTTTATTATTCGTGATGATAATAAAATTAGCAGAGTGTAGGCTTTCTCGGCCGGTGTCCATATTAATTGAATCTTCCGGACTACTTGGCCGAGGTCTTCTGGAATCCCTTCTCTTTTTTCCAAACGTTGCGCTCGAGAAGCCGAAGAGATAACATCTCTCCGAAAGTGAACGCAGTCGCCACTGAAGGTGTCAACCGCAGTTGTTGACGAATTAACAATTAACTTTTAACAATTAACACTTGACAATGGCAAGAAGTAAACTGGAATATATCATAATGAACTGCATTTTATACAAACTATTAAACAATTATTTGCTGTAATGTTCACAAAAAACATGCCTTATTCCAACCACTTATTGTAAAAATAATGTAAGATTCACCCACTAATACTTTTTTTTTAAAAAGGCTATTTATTCCTAACACTATAAAATGACACTACATATTCTAACCCTTGCTGATAATGTATGTTATCTTCTATATGTAATAAGAGTATAGTGAATCGGTCCTTGTCTCTTGTATAAGCTGTCAGATGGTTGTTGTCCGCTCCTCCAACTATACATATATGTATTTATTAACCATTTTTAGATCGACACACTTTTATAGGATAGATGTATAATGTGTATATTGAATAGAAATAAATGTGGTTGGAAGTAGTAGTGTGTGGTGTTTTTTATTCTTAAGAAATCCTTACACCTTTGGTATTTTAACTATATATATAGGCTATATTTTCACCTGTAAAACTGGTGTACGTGACAATTGGTTAAAAGTAACTAGAAGTGTCAATTTTTTTTTAGTAAATTATATATGGAAACATGTTGCATTGTACACACCACGATGCGACCACGTGCGTGTTGTTGGAAGATCGGTTGCGTGTGTTGGGAGAAGATTATATCCAGGAAATTTCCACAAATTCTCACTAACAGCTACCCACTAGTTGTGCATTGCAGTCGGTCCGCGGGCGCGGCGGGAGATTACTCTTTTTTTTTCCATAAATCGCCACATTGATAAAGGTTAAATGCGTGGTGGCAATTTGTGGGAATCCCCATCGTTTTTTTTTTGTTTTTTTTATAACGGCAAAATTTAGGCAATACATGTAAGAAAAGTAATCAAACATAAATTGAGTAACAATTAGGCAAAATTTCTAATAATTTAGTATTAGTATTGCTATCAGCAAGATGACAACATAGTAATGCATTATAGAAATTTCACGAAGACCACCTTTTAGAGGTTTAGTTTTATTTTTTTAGGTTTTATTTATAGCGTCTTGTTATATATCTGTAATGCTGATTATAGGCTTGTCCCAAGATTCTTGACCACACACGACATCTAGTCACCATCTTGGAACTTGTTTCAAGTAGTCGCTCCACGTGTCCACATCGCTCGTGCCACAATGCACTTCCCGGTACTCTGCATTGAGAACTCGCCTTCCGCATCGCTCGTCGGTTCTGCGGCAAATATCAGCCGCCTCCGATAGACTATAACAACTGGTCTGGGGAATCATGAATGCGATCACATCGAGCTCGAAACACTAATCATGTATAGCAATTAAACAACTTTGAACGGTTTAAATCGCGTATATTTAACATTATTTATATCCCGACGTTTCGAACACTTTTCAGTGGACGTGGTCACGGGGTGACTCGTGTTAAATAATGTTAATTATTTAACATGAGTTAAATAATGTTAATAATGTGACTCAATAATGTTAAATATACGCGATTTAAACCGTTCAAAGTTGTTTAATTGCTATGTATAGTAATCGCGAAAACCTAAGAAAATATTACTAATCATGTATGTCGACGATGTGATAATTTTTGACTCAAAAATTACACAGGAAGTCCGCACCTAAAATACGGTGGGCGTGCCTCCAGCGGCGGCGGTTTGGCGTCGTTACCAAGGGGCTCCGTGTACGCAGCGCGCGAGCGGAGCCGCGGACAAACGGTTGTCAAACAAAACTCACACATACGGCTTTGTACAAAACACTTTATTCTCGTATAAGTATTTACAAGAGCGCCGAGGCGCGTACTACATAACTAAATAAACATTGACAGGAAACAAAACTTAGGACTTAATAAAAAAAATAATACGCAACGATTCATTCACAACAGTAAATATATCAGATAACTACATCTATTACTGAAAAGAAATTATTGCGAGATCGGCGACTACGATTAGTTAACCTTTAATCAGTTTGATACCAATCCCAACTGGTGGGGACAACGAGAATTGTAGACGACATTGTTACCGTTGAATTGTCTCCACTGAGCGACCGAGTGAGTGGAGCAAACAGTTTTCAGTTCGAATTTCCACTGTTTCCATTGCGTGCTTGTTACGAAATATCCTAAAGCCACAATAAAAAGTAAATGATTTCGAATACTTTTAATGATAGTAAATAATTACAAGTAGTCCACATTTATTCAAATTCAACCCAGATTTATGCAGATTTATTCAAATTTAACCCAGATTTACCCAAATCTATGTAAGATTTATTCAAACTCAACACAGATTTGTCCAAATTTATTCAAAATATAGCGCAGATTTTGTGTTTCGATCGGGCAATTAAGATTAGTGTTGTAAAAACGAGCGTCTACCGCTAATGAACTCTTTAGACTAGCGTTAAAGGAAAGTGAGCGTTACACTGCAAATGTTTAATGTTTGCTGATTTTAAAAACCCTTATAGCTAAAAGCCAAGTCGGTTAAGGTTAACGGTTAAAACATGGCGCGCC
Source organism: Sesia apiformis (assembly GCA_914767545.1). Classification (NCBI taxonomy): domain Eukaryota; kingdom Metazoa; phylum Arthropoda; class Insecta; order Lepidoptera; family Sesiidae; genus Sesia; species Sesia apiformis. The sequence continues at coordinate 3,280,473 of OU611975.1, forward strand.
GGCGCTCTTTATTACAACACTAATTAAGATGCCATTTGAATGTATTGTACATAACAAATGGCCCGCCATTTTGAAATCTGTTTTACTTTATGCAGAATGAGCGAGATATAATAACATTTAATTATAAAAGTCAAAAGAACAGCAAAAAACATATTTTTGAATAGAAATTATAAATAAAGCTGTCAAGCAATTTAATTGTAAAAATCATCTAGTCGGATTCTTTTGAGTCAGGGATATGATATGTAGAACTGTCAATAAAGTGTCATCTTTGTACAAATTTCACTCTGTTTGACGGTTGTACATGTCATATCCCTGACTCGAATAAAAAAATCCGACTAGATGTTCTTGTGTATTATAAAAAATGTTTCTAAAAACAAATAAATCCCATTTTCACATTGGAATGTCATATAATACGACATTTACTCTACAACGCGCGCGATTGTCTCTTTTATTGTGAAATTCATACGAATTTTACATTTTTCGAGTTCTATTGGAGGCGGTGTAAGAGGAAAGCCTTTACAACATAAGCTCAAAACATGATTAAGCTGATGTATGGCGGCCATCTTGGAAAATATCGGAATCGAAAATGCGAATTCTCCCACTTGAATTTCAAGCTAAACTTGAAAAATGGCCGCCATTTTGAATCCGCCAAACTTGAAATAAGAGAAAAACAACTTTATATTTTGCAAAAAAAAAAATACGTAAACGTTTTATCTGAATTAACTGACAATCAAGAACGAAATACATGATATATTGGCAATTTTTGTTCCTCCTTTAGTCCGTTTTGGCAATATATGCAAGATTGTCAATGACCAATTCCCAAGGCCTTCTTAGCTAACAAAAAATTTTCTTGAGACGTTTGCAGGCTTCTGAATATCATTAGTATTATTAATTACAACATGTATTTTTTTATAAAAAAATATCGATGATTTTTGTACTTTGCATTCAGTAAACACGTCAAGGAATTGGCAGAATTTAAAAAATAATGAATCAAAACTGACCAATATTTATAACAAACGATGCAATTAGCACATTCTCTGGCAGGGTCAAGTATTTTGTCTTCCTACTAAACTATTTCAAAGTCTAAGACATATTCTGTCATTGTCCAGTCCGTCGAAGTAAGTCTGTAAAGCGACTGTAGGTTCACTGAGGAGGACTGCAGACGACTCCCTTGGAAGCACACGATAAACGCAGTTCCACGCTTTTGTTCCGATTATCACAATCACAAAAACGTAAAAAAAAACACTTTGAAGTTAAATCAACTATCAATATTAAACCACAAAACGTACAATGCACAATTAATCGAACAGAAACTTCTGTGGTGGAGATGTGGAACAGAAACATGAAGCCACGTGTCGCATTCGCGGTTTCACGCCTCCGGAATACATCTGACACACCTTTTATATAACGAGTAATAGATATTAGTGTAAATATGAATTTCACAATAGCACAAACATTTGGACCGGAATCACAATAATGTCGACACGATCGTGTCGCGGCTAATTCTGTCACGCACCCATTCTTATGATTATAATTTGAGAATTAAAACAGCGACAAACTCTGAAATATGTCAACTTATTTACTATAACCCAGTTACCATCGACAAGTATTTGGTTTCCCAGATCAATGGGGTATCTATATAAACGGTGCTTGGTAAATAATAAATATATCGTAAAATCGGGTCCTAATATGAACGGCTGGGTGTTGTCCGCTCTCATGTACACCTTTGGCGTGCTCACATGCTCTCACACCAAATTAGACACCTCCAATAAAAAAGTCCGCTCAACCATCTCTCCTCCACAGGACGCACCCCCTGCGGCCCTGTGCCTCGGCCGACTGCTTCCGCTGGCGGTTATATCGTCTCTCCCTTATACATTTCTGAGATACTTGTAAGGCGATAATAAAAATTGAAGCGTTCATTTGATTGGATGCACCGGCCAAAATGACGCATCAGTCTTTAGAAACTTTCTTTTTATACAAGGAAGGCAGAGGAGCATACGATGCACGCGGCGGTGGTACGCAGGCGACACCGAATGCGCTGCCCATCCCCGAAGATTTAGGAATGGACAGTGTAAAAATGGAGAGGGATGCGTCAGGAATCGGCTCTGGAATATCTGTCACTAGCGAAACACGCACGTACATCGGGGGAATAGGATAGATGGGAAATGCAGAGTAGATCCTGCCAGTGCGGGATCATTCGGCCAGCCGCCCGGGTGCGCCCTGTTATTCAAATTTTGGGCCACGACACGCCACGACACCGGCTTTATTTCCTCACTTATTGCTTTAACATAATTCCGACACGTCACGCTACGAGACCTAGTCCAACACGTATTTAACTATACAATTTACATCAATGACTTTTGCCAAGGATTCTACAATGACGCGAGTTTAAAATGGTGGCGACGGCAAATGATTCCCTTTGTGATTGCTTGTAATTTTTTTGTCCAAAAATACTTTAATATTCAATCACGAAACAAATAACAACTATAATACAATTTAGACCAATTGAAGTTTCGAAAGATTACAAACATTTTTATTGCGATTTGTGATTTTCTTATATAAAAAAAATAAGGCAAACCATAGACTAGAGAGCACGTCATATCTATGAAAATAAGGTATCAATTGGATACTATTATGCAGTACTAGTCAAAGCGGCAATTTGATATATATATTTGTTTTTTTGCACCATTTGACTCAATTCAGCGCAATCTGCAAGGCTATAAAAGACTTTTGAATGTTTACTTACATTTTACGGGATACTTTATAGTATTTGTCCGAGCGCCTTGTAAAGTAATCTAGTACAAACACAAATACAAAATTGTCATTTTTGTAAAATTACATTTCGGTCGCTCGGAGCAGTCATGCACTCATATCGAATGTAACAAACAAACACAAATAAAAATACGTTTCAGGAAAGATTTTCTCTGCGTTTGCCGTTGTCTTCAATTATCCGTATACGGACTATATTGTTAGCGAACCGCATAAAAGTTTGTAATTCATTCGAAGGTTCCTTTGGCTACATACATAAGTAAAAAGGTGACGTTTGAATGGTCTCTAAAACACCATTTATTGCCAACGGCGATACCAAAACGAGGGTGAGTTTCCAAAATGATTTTCACTTCTCAACACACATATACAAGTATACATTCTTAAAGGAACTATTCGCTATATATTCAGACAAATTTTCTTCTAAAATTCAACGAAATTCACTAAATAATTTACGAATTGTCGCATCGGGAACTAAAAGTCCTACAAAAATAGTGTGAAATATTTCAATATGTCAATCGGTGCAATGAAACTCTTTGTAAACTGAAAATTTTAAAAATTACTTGTAGTTGCATGACGCTATCCACACTCGCTCGGGTCCTTTGCACACACGAGCAAATCAATCACCAATTATTAAATGTAATAAAAACATAATGAAATATATTTATCTTAATCACTTTTTAATTAGATGCAGTTTCAGTGCACTCATTGATATATGAAAATATTTCCAGACTATTTTTGCAGGACCTCATAAATAGTCTGTCTAATAAGTTATTGGTACTTGGATACATTTTTAGGACATTCAAAAATCAATGTGAACAACACAGTGTGATTGTGACATGAGTTTTGATACTTGGAATTTTATTGATTAGTTTGATTAATTATTTTGTTCACTGCGTATAAAACATACGATTTATAATCACGATATTAACAAATGACATTTCAAGTAACATTTTTCGTAAGTATTTTATATTTCTTATTATTAGGAAAATCCAATCATTAAAAGTTAAATTACTTAACTGGAGATATCACGAATTCACTATTTAAAAGCAACTTAAAAAGATACAAGTATCAAAATTAGTTGTCCTATAAAGGTATAAATCTCGTAGTCATGGCAACGACTCGATGAGCGTTGCTAATATAGCGATCTTTTACCTTTCAAAAATCTAACAGGTACAATAACTGATTCTTATTAGACACACTATCTTTTTACAAAAAATATCTCTTAGACTCTTAAACGATAATCGCCCATAAAATCTTGTTACAATGATTTTTGTATTGGCATATTGAGCGTTTGAATAAATACAAACTAGTTCGTAGCTCAATATAGACATATTCCATAGACAAGATAGGTAGTGCCAGAGCCTATTCCCATCCCACCCTATACCTTCCAAATTTCCCAACCCTTTTTCCAAATCCATTCCTACTTCATAAATGCTATAAAACATGCATCAGCGAACCGAATGTTTGCACGATTTTTGTGTTCGAAAACGACTTATGATAGTGAACTTAAGTATTAAAGTGAACTAACAGAATGTACAGGTTTGTAATACAACATTGCATTTGCGGTTGACGCCACCGATCCGTCTATTGGATATCGTTGGTAATGAACTGCAAACGAGTTTGTATTTTAATAAAACGCTCGAACAAATACATTTCACATACAAATAAGAATGTTTGAATAAAGCGACGTTTGTTCTCATTCACTTACTCAAATATGTGTAGCTGTACACGAGTGTTACACGGGGTGTGTAATTATGACGTCATCATGTCGTTTCCATAACTGGGACACACGTTGGTGCCTCGCAACAAGCCGTTGATGTCGCGTCGAAATATTGACATGTTTTGTGTAAATCTGAAAAAAAAAAACGATTTAATATATTATATACGTGGCACCGAAATTATGTCTCAATAAAAATACATAAGGTCCCACAAAAATAGTGTAAAATATTTTAATATGTCGCCGAGTACACTAATACTAACTAAAGTATGGTCATTGTAGCGGGCCACTTTTGTCATTCCATTGACTTTGTGACGATATACCTTTGCATCGGTCACATAATTGTATTTAAGTTTTTAAATTCATTACTGAACACTAAAAATGAGTGATTTTCAATAACAAAATATATATAAGCTTGACTTTTTACATCAAACTAGCAAAACCCGGCAGACGTTGTCCTGTCATGAAGTTGATGTGCTGCAGCGCCATCTAGTGGCGAGTTACCACAAAGTCGATAGCTCGAAAATATTCTCCGTGCTCAAATACCAATTTTCATGGCGATCGGTTGAACGGTATAGAAGTTGATGTGCTGCAGCGCCATCTAGTGGCGAGTTACAACAAAGTGGATAGCACAAAAACCTTCTCCATGAAGAAATACATATATGTGGCAACATTCATGGTGATCGGTCAAACGGTGCGAAGTCTATTAATTTCAGATATACCAACATCCATTTATATATATAGAAGATATAATCTGTTCGACAGCTAATTTAGTTACTAAACATCATTATCAATTTATATTTCAAGAAATTCGAACCCCACTACAAGGTTACTCCTATACACACTTTCCCCTTTTTAATAATAAGGATGTGATCTTTATAATCAAATTAACTCATTGAAAGAAAGCAATATTGAAGAAAGTTATCATTACGATAAATACACATAATTAAGAAAACACGTATAAAATATTAAATAAATACAATTATTACTAAATATTCTCAATATACATTAAAAATATTCAACTAAAAATATAATTTTTTTTATAACTTGTATCCGAACGTTTAAAAAACGAATAAAATTATCGGATGGGGTCCTTGGCCAGTGTCGCCTGTTTATGAGGCAGTCTTTTGTCGTTGTGCAAAGACTCGTGTTTTTCTTGCTGTGCTCTTATTATTATTTTTTTACTGACCTGGATTTCCTTTTTGAACTGATTTTGCTTACTATGTTTACGTGGCTTTAACTTAGACTCTGATTATTTATTCTGAACGACTTGTAATTTGTGTTCCCACTTCCTCACCATGTCAAAAGGAGGAAAAACATTGAATAGCCAATTTCGCGAGCCGGTGTTGAAGTTATGCGACTATTTTGAACGAGAATCTCATGAATATGGCGGTCAAATTTACCAGTGAGACAAGTAAGAGAACGCGTTGCCGAAGCGTTGGCAATCGGCAAGAAAACTATATCTGAATTTAAAAAAGAAAATCTGCCTCGGAAGAAAATATTCTACATACGCCGAAGAAAAAGAAAAGAAGCCAGTTGTCGATGTTGATAGTTTTGATACGGATGCAATTCGCAACCAAAATTATGGTTATTATATGAGAAAAGAGTATCCATCAAGAAAAAAACTTTTATGTTCATTAAAAGAAACAGGCTTATTAAAAGAAATATCATTAAAGAAATTAAAAGGCTTCACTAAAAGAAATATCACCTTTGTCAAAAGAAGTTTTAAAATGGATTGGCTTCAGGTATAAAAAAACAGACAAGTGTACAATTCTCATGGAATCCTACGATATCTAATATTAAAAACAATATCTTTCTTACGAGAAACAGGCGTATTACAGATTAGGATTGGACGAGCGATTGATTGCCGCCGCTTGTCAAGAACTAGCTTCATTGATTTATTAGCAAGTCTCAATGAGGTGTCAAAAATATAGACAGATGTCGTTGTGAACGACGACGGGACAGTTGCATCGCGGAGACGTTCGGCTAGACAACATACGCAAAACTACCTACCGAGAAGCTACATAAATTACCGCTAATATAATTAAAATATAATTTCCCCATAATTACAGTCCACTTAAAAATCTACCCTCCAAGGATAATGTGGTGTTCTTTGATGAGGCATGGTTAAACGCCAACCATACTGTGTCCTATTCGTGGACGGATGACACAGCCGCCTCTACCTTTAAAGTGCCATCGGGAAAGGGACCTTGTCTCACAATATGTAATGCTGGTTCAGCCTTTGAACGATTTATAGATGACTGTTTATTGGCTTTCGAGTCAAAAACTACATCATTTAACCACGACGAGATGATTAATATATGACTTACATATCCATTTTTGTCTTTAGTCGATAATTACCGTTAGGTGGTTACCTCACTACGGGAACCAATTTGGCAGCTGTCAAAAGTGGCCTATTGCAATGACTCTACTTTTAAACGTGCTTCGTCTATTACATTAAAAAGTAATAATTGATGATTAATTTCCTCGCATATGCATAACACTATCCACATTCGCTGAGCTCTTTGCCCTCTGACCGCGTTCATTTCTGTCGGTGAGTATCAACTAAGTAACGTGTTAAATCTCAAAATTATTATTTGTGTTAATATGTGTATCATGCAATACATATTCCTTTTAGTGCACTCACTCATTGACCTATTGAAATATTTTACGCTATTTTTTAGGATCTTAAATAAAACCATTCGAAAGAATAAAAATATTCTACATAAAAGTGACTAAAATCTAACCTAAAATTGATTATACATATCGAAATCCTACCTAAGAATGACTGAATACCGAAATCCTATGTAAACGTAACTCAAAATACCAAAATCCTACCTAAGTGACACAAAATAACAAAATCCTACCTAAAAGTGACCCAAAATACCAAAATTCTACCTAAAAGTGACACAAAATATCAAAATCCTACCTAAAAGTGACCCAAAATACCAAAATTCTACCTAAAAGTAACACAAAATATCAAAATCCTACCTAAAAGAGACCGAAAAAAGTAAAATCCTTTCTAAAAGTGACACAAAATACCAAAATCCTACCTAAAAGTGACACAAAATAACAAAATCCTACCTAAAAGCGATTGGAAATACCTTAATTTAACCCAAAAGTGAGCAAAACACGGAAATTGGACGTAAAAGCGTGATGTAGTTGCAGTGTACCGACCTGTCCCTGTTCCGGGTGAGCAGGTTGGGCTCGACGCCGTGCATGAGCCCCGCGAACCAGTGCGCCAGCTGCGGCTGCTTGTCGCGCGGCTGCCGCGCGATCACCTCGCCGCGCAGCCGCGCGAACTGCTCCTCGTTCAGCAGGATCAGCCCGAGCAGCGGCCGCGACATCGACCACTGGTTGCAGCACTCCGCGAACATGATCACGTTCAGCAGCTGGGGAACACACGCCACCTTGTTACATGCCGTTCGTACCGGGCCGCGTGCGTCTACGTAAACGTAAACATGCACGAAAATTGGTAGAAATGGATAGAGGTGGGAGCTTTTACGATTACCTCGTGTGATGCATTATTACGTTAACATTGTCTTACCGTCGACAATAATTGCTGCAATATCTCCGGTCGCCGCTGCAGTATTTCTATAAACATGTTGCTTGTTTCCGGCGGAGGCTGTCGAGGGTTTGGTACTTTGTTCCGAGCTGAAATGTGTTTGAGACACACATAAATACATATGTAAAAAAATATCTACAGGCTCAAATAGAAAATACCAGCGTGCCGTTAAACCCTACCTTTTACTTTTTAAAAATTCAACATGTGTTTTTTTTCACATCAAAATAAAAACATATTTGTGTTACATAAAAATGTATTCTACTCTGTTTTAATTACATTAAACATAATGACATATTTCGGGAATTGCACATTTCGCCAATTGCGTATTTTACTATTTGTACATTTAGCGAATTGCACATTACGCGCCTAAACAATTCGAAATGTATGAAAGCTGTGAAGAGCGTAAGTATAAGTAGTCGTAGTCAAATAATACTCACTTTTCTGTACTAATTGTTTAAATAGATATGTGACTATGTGGTCTAAGGTCGCGCAGCAGCCCGTGCTCACACTTGTATCTGGAAAAAAGAAATCAAGTATATGTCATCCATCACACTCATCGCCAACATACACACACAATAGTGAAAATCGCAACAAAATCGACACAGCAGATTCAAAGATTAGTGCGAACAGAGAAATATTGTCCATTATATAGATTTTGGAACAAAACAATTATGTATTTATTTTTACAACAATCTGTTGATTATCCTCATTAGATTTTGAACTTAATTTGGTGCATTTGAAAAAAACGTATTATGATCAAACTTTAGGGGAAAAAGTATTAAAAGTGATCACGATTTTATCATGTTTTAGACTTAAAACAAATAACAATACTTAGTAATAAAAGTATTCCTGGGTTTACATGCAATGAATGAATATTAACCGTAATAACGGGGCGTGGGTTAAACAGCGGAGCGCGTTGCCAACTGCTTTATTACTCACCGCTCGATTGATACACGCTTTATTACTCACCGCTCGATTGATACACGCTTTATTACTCACCGCTCGATTGATACACGCTTTATTACTCACCGCTCGATTGATACACGCTTTATTACTCACCGCTCGATTGATACACGCTTTATTACTCACCGCTCGATTGATACACGCTTTATTACTCACCGCTCGATTGATACACGCTTTATTACTCACCGCTCGATTGATACACGCTTTATTACTCACCGCTCGATTGATACACGCTTTATTACTCACCGCTCGATTGATATATGACACTTTACATCTTCTCCCTTTTTAAATCACGATATTATAGCAATGATTATAATATGCACATTTCAATTTCAAATAAGTACAAAATAGTATGTATTATAATTACTGACCTAACGCGGTGAGCCCCTCCGACACAGTGGACAGAATATACAGCACTGCTACCGGTTGTAGCGATGCTAAAAACGGCATGTGGTCCTGCGCTAGCCTCTCTAGTAGTACGTAGTACGTTTGTGACATCTTTGGGTAGTCCTGTCAACGAAATATATATATATATATATACATATATTGAAACATAAACACGAAAAAAAAAAAACTAAATTCTCGATCATTTGTGAGGTCATGAATTCCTGGCCCGAAGAACAGAGTTAATTCACTCACTGTGAATACAATCTGAGAAAAAAAATAGTGTACCATATATATATAGTCCAGTGCCCAATGCGCACATATTAGGCCGTACTGATTACGGCCCGAAACCTCCCCAGTGATTTGCTAGGGTGGGCCAGTGCAATGGGACATTAAAGACTTATACAAAGTAACAATATAATCTTGTTATTATATTAACATACTGACCAGTAGATCGCTCTGCGGTATACTAAGTAACAATTTGACGAACATATTGAGTGCGTTGTCCAACGCGTCGTCGCCGTACAGCCTGAGGGAAAGAGAGCGATCTTACAGAATACAACGTACCCGATTTCAATGGAACATGTGAACAAACAACACTTATTTATCATATAAGTACAATATTATAGTGGGGTAAACGACATGTGGCTTGTACGATACCGTTGAAATTATATATATGGCAACATTTTTTTTATATTGTAAGATGAATACATCCGTTATCCGCTCAGGATCAGAAGGTCCCAATGTTTTTGTTTTTTATAGAAAAAAAGACGGCAGACGAGCATCCAGTCCACTTGATGGTAAGTGGATACTGTCGTCCATAGACATCCGCGATACATGCCGACATCGGTCTAGAATGACAAACGTTGGCACGCCCCCGGATGCGCTGCCTACCTTTGCAGATTAAGGAATGGATTGGGAAAATGGGCGGGAGATGGGATGGGAATGGGGCTCTGGCATATTTCATTCACTACCGAAACACGTACGTACATTGGGAAAATACGATAAAGTGAGAAATGCAGTACATTTCAAGGTAGTCTTCTGTGAGAGAGGGGTTACGTGGCCAGTCGAGTGCGTCCAGCGGCTGTAGGAATGCAGCATGAACTCTCCAGCTCGCACTATGTATGTGTGAGAATGTCCACTGACCAATTCGCTAAATCGTCCAGTTCCAAAATGTCTAAAGTGGACATTCTGACAGATTAGACCTTATGAACGTGTACCACTCAATTCATAAGTGTTCAGTTTGTTGATTATTAATGATTATTGATGTGGAAGGGTATAACTATGTATAGACCACGAAATGATAAAAACTAAAGTGAAGTTAATAGTTTAGAATTAGTGAGGTTAACAGTTTTAGAAATCTAATGGTTTAACAATATTAAGGTCATTTTGTGACTATCGCAGGCATAATGAGTATTAAGGGTGTAGATTGTTGGCCTGAGATCTCGATTTCGAGCGACCGCAGCGCCAAAGTTTAATGTAACATCCGACGGGGCGGATGAATGACCTAGAGAGCGCGATTTTCAAAATGTTTTGCAACAAACGTTCCACGTTGAGAAATTGTTATTGAACTTGAATATTTACAGCATAACAATAACGTTGAATTTTTGGAAACTAGCTGTTGATTCTTTTTAATAGATTAATAAGAGTAGTTGAGACACAATTTTTATGTTTTTCTATCATTTGACATCTGACATTTTTGTATTCTACTTACCTAAAATTCCAACTATTTATTTATTTGTAATTTCACTACCAAAATTTATTCTAATTCGTAAAATATTCATTCAATAAAATAATTGCAAATTCAGTAGGAAGTGTGTTTATCTCTACGCAAGGAAATGTGCCTATTGCGTAAACTCAAATACTTACTTTTTGTTTACGATCACCTCGTCGATATCTAAAAAAAATCCTAGGGTTTTAAAGAAAATGTCAATAAATGAAACACAAGTATAAAAATGATTTATTTACTACACAATAACAAATATGAGTCGCCATTACTCGCTATCTCAAAAGCGTGCTAGGGTTGTACAAAAATTAGTAAATAATTCATTTATTTACTAATTTTAACAGAAGTTTGTAAATTATTAATATACTAATTAAAAGTATGTAATTAAACAATAACGAAATATGAGTTCAAAATTCTAATGGTTTTTCATTCGATTACGGATCAAGTTCTGATTTCTGCTAATTTGATGATAAAATCAATGGCTATCACAAAACCTATCAGAATGAAAACGTTACCAGCTGCCCGATTCACGTAAGTAATAAAAACCGTAGCGCAGTGACGTCACTTCGTTTTTTGCAAATTTAGCCCTTTTAACCGACTTAAAAAAAGGAGAATTCTCAATTCGCTGTATTTTTGAACCAATTTTTATGATTCTTTACACCAGGTAACTCAGAAATTGTATAGTAATTGAGCTATTGGAAGATTTATGACAATCCAAGACTAGATAAGTAAGTGCGTTTAAAACAGAAAACCAAAAGGCGATTTCTAAGTTCCTAAGTTAAAACGACTTTTGGACTGGCGTGTTTACGTGAATCGACTGGCTGGGTAGTTAAGTTACCTGTATCTTTCAAAATCATTAGGCGTTCTTCTCTTTCATAACACGTAAAGCTCTTTCTTTCCTCTCTTTCATAGCCTCTATGATACTGGGCGCGTCACGAATGGGCATGCTTCGTGACTGCCGAGGATCAACTAATTCTGGAAGTAGGCAATCGTAATAAAACCTAACTAATTTCATCTCCATTTTCTCCTCCCAAAATTTGTCGTCCTTTTCTATAATATAAACTTTCATAGGTACAGTAGCACCAAACCAGATGGCAAGCATGCAAACGTTTCTTTTAGTAATATGTACCTGTCCCTGAATTTGGAAATACCAGTTATGATTTTTATTTATGACATAACCCTTGGAAGCCTTGTCCTTAACCCAAAAGGTATGTTTGGCCATTGCTTCATCAAGAGTCATGCCAGCTAAAGAATGTGGGCACTTAATTTCAATTAAACCGTTTGCATAAATGCCATCTGGTGTAGTACCAAGAAATTCATATTGATCGTCGACGAACAAACCGCGACCTTGTATACTAATATTCTCTTGAATTTCTAACTGTTTAATTGCGGTTTCTTCGTTTTCGATACCGTACCGTACAGCAGGCAAACTGGAGATATTACTACCATAAACGATTTTACGAACAAGAACAGCACAACTTGTGCTCTCTCGTTTTTTACAAACTTCCCCGAACGATGATGAGGTTAGTAATTTTCTCCTTGTACTCATCCACTCAGAACTACTTCTTTGCAAATGGGTCGACCTTTCAAGCTCCTCTCTTTCAGCACAAGACAACTTTAAATCGGCTAAAAAAGATGACTTGGCTTTCTCATATAATTCTGGACTCAGATCAGGTTTTTCGCAGTTTGGTCCATAGTGAGCGTCTTTCGATACAGCGCTGTGGCTCTTTTTCAATCTTAATTTAGGTTTAGCAATTAAACGGATTCTACGATTACAATTTTCCACTTTCGCGATCAAAGGATTAGGACTAGATTTAAATATTACTTCATGAGTTTTACTATGAATCGATCCTGTATTAAAAGACACAACAGCAGCTGCGCATCGGCCCGCATAAGAACCACGGGAAGAATAATTTACACGCTTACCCCCTACTAATTTGGCAATCACTGCGTTAAAACTTTCAACTATATTACTTGTACAATTATGAATTTCTAGAATGATATGACAGTCTTTTACTTAAAATGTGTACCGCGTCCATTAATCCGCATCCAACAATTGCTGGAAGCAACCCAACAGGTTCTATTCGACGAGTATCAGGTCTACAGAAATACTCCTTGCAATATTGGTGATTACCAAATACGTGTTGTGGACCATTTAGGATATCTTCACTAAGATTTTTTATTTTTTCTTCGAGTGACTGATTTTGATCGCCCCAATATTTAATAGCGCATTTTACACCCGTTCTTAAACGCAAATACCTTTCTTTTAGGAATTTCCGCAATTCGCAAGGATACTTAGTGTCTTTCGACAGTTTCTCCAAGCTATTGCAGTAGTTTCGTAAAAGATGATTTTTGCATTCAATTTTCTCTACTGTTAAATTACCGTACGGTCGCGAATCTAATATTTTTTTATAAGTACTGGAATCGCCGTCTGCTACAAATTTATTATAAATTACACCGTGATCAACAATGGAACGTTTAAACCCCTCAACTATTATGGTCGATTCCATACCGGTAGATGATCCCGAATAATTCTTGAAACAACGGTGTTCCGAGGGCTGACTGTCGTTCTTTGCGGCTCGTGCACAAACTACGCAGTATTTATTTTTAACTCCAAAAAACAATACTTTATTAGTTTTAATGCCAATTATCGCAGCTGCGCCGGACAAGGCGGAAAAATTCTTACCATAAGATCTCTTGCTCCAACAACCGTCAACAGCAACAGATATTAATGGTGTACCATTTTTATCAACACTACCTATAGACACTGCGTACTCCGCTTCTTCCTTGACAGCTTCTGCCATGGAATGTGCTGCTGTCTTTTCCCACCAATCGCAAACCGTATTATTAATTTCATTGTATAATGAAGGTGACATGATTGGTAGGGCTACTGCGGCAGTTAATGTTTTTAACTGATAGTAGCTCCCACCAGATGATATGATACCAGATACAATTTGATGATTCACTTCCATTCTATCTTCTTTCTTTTCAATCAAACACACAGTAAATTTCATACTACACATACTACATTTCATGATGAGTTTTGAGTCCAGACCAACTTTTACTTCACCTATTATACTGAGGTAACTTAACTTACAATCCATTGGACCGTGGTCCCCTATGGCCTGAAGAGCTTTAAAAAAAAAGAAACGTCTACAACTCTACGCCCAACTTCCATTTCATCCACCTTTCCCTCTTGGTCGTTTTCAATAACTAGTTCCTGTAAAGAAAGATAATGGCTTGATTTTTTTTATAAAAAATAATTAAAAATTTAAAAAAATGCAAAAGAATTAATACAATATTAGGTTCCTGATGAATAGAAATTATAATTTCTTTACGCATTAGGTATTGTTTTTTTATGACGTCACCTATTTGAACGTAAATTTTCTTTTGAGAAAGTAATTGAGAAGTATTTCGGTACTAAGGTGTTTGTCTCTCGATGAAAATAATAAATATTGCAAGAAAAATCTATAGGTAGGTATTGAGATTTTGTCTTCGCCCATCACTAACTAAGTAGTTTGTTTATTTATGTAACAAGTCTACAAGAATTACGTATAACAACTTACCTCTATACAGCGCGTAGCATTGTTGCTCAGAGTCTCGGCCCCAAGGTTTTCTTTATTTTCAATACTGGAAATATTATTCATCAATATTATCCACTTTTTATTTATTTTGTACAACCCTAAGCCAGACGCTAGGCGCCTCGCGTCTGTTTGGCGGTATAGGTATGTCGACAAAGTTGCGCTGTCGCCTACCTACTTCCACAATTTGATATTTAGACAATACTAGCCGACCCGGCGAACTCCGTATCGCCTTTTTTTTTTTAAAAAATCCTATTATTTTGATATTACATACAGATACTTCAATTTTATTTATCAGTATAGATATAGATAATACAAACCAATATTTACATGTTATTGTAGGTATATATTTGAATCGGGCGATCTAAATCATATGACATATTGTATTAGCTTTGTAATGTACCCTGTTCAAATGCGATAATAAATAAGTAGGGAGGAACTTACATTTTATTCCGAGATCTTTTGGCTTTCATATTTTTATAATGCGTACAAAACTTTCTTTTCCCTGGCATGCCACTCAAATTCAATCAGTCCTGCGAAAAAAATAGCCTATGTTACTCAGTGATAATGTAGCTTTCGAATGATAAAAGAATTATTAAAATCAGTCCAGTACTTTTTGAGTTTATTCGTTACATACAAAAATCCAAATCTTTCCTCTTTATAATACCTATTAGTGTAGATATTGTATTTTTTACGATTTATATCTAGTTCCATCATGGTTTTCTTTCAGACATTCATTATATCGATACTTTCTACTAACTGAAAATAAATTAATTATAAAAATGTTATACTTACAGTTTTTTACAAAAAACACAAATTCACAATACGTAATTCTGCTGTCTGCAGCCGACAAGCGTGGTGTCGCGTTCACTTACAGAAAGGAACTGCCGCTGCAGACCACCGAGATTGCACGAATGAAACGAACGTTTTATCCCATACATTTGTGTATGAAAAATTTACCTTAAAATATATCTAGATTTTAGGGCTTTAAAAGAGGAAGTCTTTGTTTGTAAAGGTATAAAAAGAAGTATACAGCTATACTTATTGGTTTCTTCAGTGTTCAAAAAGTGTTTCTTTTTATCAATTTGTGTTGATTTATGGGGTTAAATCTGAAAAATACGAAGTCATGTTTTTGCATTTTTACTCAATTTTGTGCGTTTGTTGACGTTTATTATATAACAACTATTAGGTTTAAGAGTTTAATATAAGCATGAACATACTTATTGGTCTTTGATTGTAATATATACAAATTATCATTGATATCAATCATATGTAAATAGGTTAAATATGAAAAATCGTAACACTCTTTTCGGTGATTTTCACGATCTACACCCTTAAGAGCACGATTCTTTCATAAATTTTCACTCATCTTTTTGTACCAAGCTTCATCGGCTAGTCTTTATGTCAACACTTGTGTAGGTGTACTTTCAATACTTATGTAGATGTACAGTGAACACTTGTGTTGATGTACAGTGAACAGTTGTGTAGGTGTACAGTGAACACTTGTATAGGTGTACCGTGAACACTTGTATGGGTGTACGGTAAACACTTGTATAGGTGTACAGTGAACACCCATGTAGGTGCACTGTGAACACTTGTATAGGTGTATGTATAGTGAACAGATGTGTAGATGTACAGTGAACACTCACCTGAACACTCCGAAGTTAGCGTAGTTGCCACAGAGCGCCGCCTTCAGTATGGAGAAGCACAGAGATATCCCTTTCAGTTTCATCGCGTATATTTGTTTCTTGTTGACGTCAATTGTTAATATCCGGCTACCTGTAAACAAAAATTTATAAATCCATTCGATATCCACTTTGACAAGTCAGGCGTATTTTGGCCCAACGGAATCACTAATACAAGAGGACAATAGATAAGTTCACCAGAGGTATAGAACTAGTGGATTTTCCGTTTTCAAATAAAAATATATGCTTAAATATTACCTAAGGCGAAGACATTTTTGAAATCCCTTGGAAAATGATTGAGAGATAGATAGCTATCCAAACTTTCAAACTCGCTCATCGCGATGATGACGTCACAAGATATACAATTTTCTGTTCAACTATTCTAGTTACTCTTTTGAACTAAAACAACATTATTCTTTTGAGAAACTGTTTTAATCACTTAATTGTGTCTTCATGTGCATTTGACTTGTGTGTATGTGTGCGCGTCTGTTCCAGTCAGTTTGTGCGCGTGTGCGTGTGCCAGCGCATACAAGGACAATTTATTGGAAATACTTTTACTTGCTGCTGTATCCTTCTTGGTGACTATCTTCACGTCGCTCATAATTCAGTTGGTTTAATTTATGTACTATTGTCACATAGATCATTGAATTTTTTTGGCAATTATGCCACTTGTATTAGGGAATTATGCAAATAATAACGTCCCATTGCAGGGCACAGGACTCCTCCAGTAAATCTCTGAGGGGATTCGGGCCGTAATCCACCACGCGAGTCCAGTGTGGATCGGTGGATACACATTCCTGACATTTTTTTAATTTCTGGAGTACGCTGGTTTCGTCAGGATGTTTTCCTCTCGCAATTTTTATAAAATTGTCACTAGCTAGACAATTTTATAAAACCCCTAGTCTATCACCGCTCTTGACAAAAGTGTCATCGTTTTATTCTATAAGCGTGTGTTCTATATTTGAAAGCGTGTTCTTGCGTGCGTGTGTGTGTACGTGTACACTTACCATATGCACATATGACGTCGGAGAGCTCCCGGAAGAGCAGTATGCCGTTGGGCGAGCTGATGTCGAAGTGCAGCCGCTGGTTGCGGTTCTGCGCGAGCTCCGCCATCAGCTTGAGCACGGGCGTCGTCAGGGGGGGCTCGGAAAACCACACTTCGATACCGCGAACTAATACCTTCATGTACACCGGGTAACTGGGGGACAAGCAAAACATATGTATCGGCATAAGAATAAATAGTACCATATAGAAATAAAACTTGCGCGGTCAACGCATTCGAGGTCACGATAAAAGCATAGTTTTACATCGTATCATACAAGCCGTCAGTCGGGGCCGCGCCGCCTGGCTTCACGCGCTCTATTTGATACATTTTTTATAAAACTCGATAAAACTAGATGACACATCATACGTTCTTATCAAAGAAACCTAATTGGCAATTTGGTGAAGCAGATGAGGAGGGGTTCATTAAAAGGTCAAATTTGAAACTTAAGTACTACGTAATAAGAATGTTCCATTTTCAAAGCACATATAAATTAAACAATGGGCATGATGACGGATTTTGAAATCCGCTTCTATAATGTAGATTCACGTCTACTGTTTCCGAAAATAACATTATTTCAGCAATAAAATAAGTTTTAACGCAAATTATGCATTTTTTTTCTATCTACTTTGAATTATGCGCGAAAACACTCGCAGGTGTCATGGCGTCGCTTGTGACGTCACACCTAGGTAAACGTAGGTAGGTAAATCAATGGAAGTTCAAGCGACACGGTGATGTTCACTGAGGCGTGACGTCATTCGCTCTGATTGGCGTTTTAGTTAACATGGCCGAATGCAGTATTTTATAGTTTTATTTTATTGAAAATATTATTAATCTCAATGTTTACATTAAAACTGGTTAATTTATTAGAATTCTTTCAACATATTTTTTTCTCTAAAATCATTTATTCTTTAATTCTTTGATACTGTCATCATGCCTATTGTGCTAAGTTCCTATTTTAACATGCAAACATTTGTTTCAGGATATGCAGCTCGTAAAAATACGATCCAACCTTTTACGGCTAACAAAGTGAACTAGTGAACATGGAACAGTGTTAGACTGTAACGCGCCCGCTCTAGAGTGCTCGTGTAACATATCTAGCATGTATTCTCAAATCGATTTTGTGTTATAACATTTTTACATTAAAAATACATCAATTAAGGGTACAAAGGGTACATTTTTCATTGATAACACTTGCAGTAAATGAGCGATATCAATACTTACATCCAATCGAACAGCATCATATAAGTGGTCTTCGTGTTGAAAGCGAATGCCAATCCTCTTAGGTCCCGCGCCAGGCCAATAAGGGTCTTCTTCGCGTCCTCTGATGTCGCAAACATGGGACTTTCCGGCGGGCCCAATAGGTTTATTAGATTTTCGAATGCACCTGTAATGATAGAACTATAATTTAGAGGGGAAACTGTTAATTAATAAGTGATATTCGGTAACTAGTCCTCATAACTCGCGTTCTGCACTAATCACTCTCATTCCTCACTCGTCCGGACCATGTACAATTAAGCAGAAAATAAATAGCTTTTCTATATTTGCAACAAAATCATAAAATAGGTTGAATATACTTCATTCATTTAAAATATCGCCTTTGCTTTCAATCAAGTCGCGAACAAGCGGGAAAAACTTACGATCTAAAGTGGGAATAACATAAGTGGGATTCCAGATCAATTTACAAGTTTTCACCTACAATTAATACAATAATCTGATTGTACACGCAAATAGAAGTAATCAGTACTTACTTTAAAAAAAAAGTCATCAAAGAAACTAAACTAAGGATAGATAACCTCCCAATACAATATTAATATCAATTTGTCAATGAAACCGGCGCTGGGAGACCAAAGAATATACTGAACATATTGATTTCCATGGTCTTTAAGGATATAGATGGGGACGCATTATGAGGTGTAAAGTGAACTAATTAAATGCGAGGGTTTTTATAACAGTGCACACGTGCGTGTTTCGTGTGCTCCCAAAGAGTCCATCTCTGTTCTTAGAAAACCTATTATCACTTCATTTATTTACTCTTTTTTTGCATAATATTGTACGGAGGCGGATTTAGTGCCTTAAGGCATTCTCTACCAATCGACGGTCGGTTAAATGTGAGATATTAAATCAGGTGCAGACTTTACGGAGCTTCCACTTTACTTCTACGGGACTGAACATTATTAACAGGACTTTGAACATTATTTTAGACTTTGAAATTGTTTATTATGAAGAGAACTTGACACTGAATGTGCTAATTGAACCATTGCCATAACTATATACAATATTATAAAAAGAAAAATAAAAACTGTCAATAATCGCGTGCGAGAGAAAACTGCATAATATGCATGTTGTATGAGTATATGCGAATGTATGTATGTATACATCACCTGTGAGCGGCATCATGAACGCGTGGAACTTGTCCTCGTCCTCGCCGAGTTCCACCATCAGCAGCCTCCCCAGCGCTGTGTACAGCATCGTACGGGAGCGCATCTCAGCGGTGCCCACGCCGCTAATGCCCAGGAATGGGAACTGATCAGCCTGACAAACGTGTTGCTCATATTTATACATTTATTCATTGGCTGTTGCCTGCCGCTCTAATTAAGGCTACGTATTTATTTATTAAGTAGCGGTGCCAGCAATTTTGTTCGCGTGAACTTTACACGTGATTCCCGTGGGAACTGTAATGACGGACTGGGATTCGGACCTAAAATTTTAAATCAGCTTATAACTTATAACCAAGCGAAGTTTCATTAAAATCCGTCTACCGGTTTTTACGTGCTGCGCGTACAGACAGACAAAAATTCTAAAAATGGCTGTTTTGGGTTCTATATTATTCGTAGTTTAGTAGAGTACATTGCAATGAATTTTTTTTAAAAAATATTTTAATATACAGACACGACTCTGTTATAATTCATTACATAGATACACTTTACTGTACGCCAATAACACACAGAGTAATACAAAGTACAAGTTATTACAAGTACAACCGGGGGTTTAGGGCCGCACACATACTCCACATTTTTATTATATTGCACGAGGGTTTCCTCGCGACGTTTTCCCTCGCCACCGAGCTGGGAACATTTTCTAAAATCCGTACTTAAGTGGTACGGACTGAGTATTTGAACTGACGATCACACGAATGTGGATAAAAAAGTTAAAAAACAAAAAATATTGAATAAAAATTGTAAAATCCAACGACGTTTAGTCTTCCAAAGTATCCAATCTCTATTCCTCTGACATCTCACTATCTGCATCCGTACTAACGTTACAAAATGGAAAGTGTTTGTCCGTTTGTTACGTCTACATGATTAAACCATTGAATCTATTTCAATTAAATTTATCACAGAGGTAAACTGAAATTGAACTTTTTATCCCAGAAAGTTAATTACTTTTCCAGAAACTTTTTTAGTTTTTCCATATTTTTAGTAAGAATCCACGCAACCAAAAGGCAATTCTGTTGGTCACATCCCGTGTGTACTGTAATGAAGTAGACATTTTCCTAAATTTGAAACTGTATTGAATTTGTATGTTTCAACTTGTAAGTTACCATATTATTATTGTAAGTTTTTCATAAATGAGTTTTTTTAATTTTAGAGGAAACTTTTTTTTGTTAGTGATATTGTACTGTATGTTTTCGGAAATAAAAAATATATACCATATGTATCAACTCACCGTATGGTGTGTCAGCATAAACTGGACCTCTTCTAATTTGACGAGTTTCCTCACGCACGAGTATCCGCCGCTCAAGTCGCTGAGCAAACCGAGCGTCTTCGTTATAATTTGCTCGGAACCGCCCCAGTACTTCAAATTTGTTATTCTGAAATGTGTATTCACCATCAATTAGGACCGGAAACGTGGGCTTCTGTTTTATTTTGGCCTAACATAGGGTGCATGAGCGTAGTCACGACGGGGCAGGGTGGCACGCTTGCCGCTACCCTGGCATAAGGAGGAGTAAGTAACAGACTTTCTAAATTACACTATCTCTATTTAAGTTACAAGACAATAGTTTGCTTTATTTGCCCCATCCTGGATAAAATCCTAACTACGCCCTTGATAAAGTATTTCAAACAAAAATAAATTTTAAATCTATTTGATCGTTAAAATATCTTGAAATTCTTTGCATTTTTGTATACTTTGGAGTTCCGTCCACTTGGCTCCCGTGGCAGGAACCCTCAACGGATCCTAGTAAACTTTGTAGTGCATTTGAGTCCCTTTACAAGTGATTCTATGAAAATGCATTATAAAACACTTGTTAAGTTCACTTAGCAAGTTCACCTGCTACGGGAGCCAAAAATAACACCTCATTACATCTATCTATACATACAAAGAGATTTTTTCTGACTGTTTCATCAACGTCACTCCGAACCCCTCAGCGTTCGGAGAGACGTTGCGTCTCTCCGCTTGTTCTACCGCCTGTACAATGGGGAATGCTCTGAAGAATTATTCAATATAATTCCCAACCCGAGTTTCTGCAACCCAGCACATCCCGTAACAGAAGTGTGGTCCATCCGCATTTCCTCGCTACGGAGGTGTCGAGTACTGTTCTGTCTAAAAAACATTTTATACCGCGAACCCGTAGGCTGTGTAACGAACTGCTTCAAGAGGTCTTCCCATTAAACTACGACATGGGGTTCGTAGTTTAATGACCGACACGACATGTGGGACCGCTTGCTCGTCCACCTTGCCTATAAAAAAGCCGAAGTTTGGAGAATGGCTTTCTTTTATGACGTAAAGACTCGCTAAGAAGGGATTTCTCAAAATTAAAACCCTGCAGGGATGCACCCTGCACCCCGATGAAAGCTTTGTATGGAAAAGAATTATATCGTGGTCATATTAACTTGAAATTCGGTCCAGATATTCTACCATACAAATGATTAAACACGGTTTTAACTTTTCCAAAATTGTGTGAGGGGGCTAAGATACAGGTTGTATTTGTTCTGCTAAATTCACGCGAGCAATAGCTATTAAATTGTAGAAAGAAAACATAAATAAAGACAATGAGACAACTCACATTTTCCTCATGAACACGCTGAGCAGCTGGCTCTCATCGTTGAGCCCTAGAATTTCGGACAGTCTCCGGTAGACCTTGCTGTTCTTCTGCACCTGCTCGCCCACGTATATCTTGCGGAACTGCTCGAAGAACGACATCATCGCGATCTCCAGCTTTTCACAACCACCCTAGGAACAAATAAACACACTAGGATTCCAATCGTGGGTCCAGAGGCATACACAAAAACAAACACTGGTACACACCCAGACCCGAACGAACACTTTCCTACTGTCCGACCGGGAATCGAACCCGGAACTTTTTGCACAGCAGACAGGGCTACGGACAGGCAGACGGTTATAAAAATTGTTGTTTTGGTAACGATTATAAAAGCTGTAACGCGCGGCAGACGAGCCCGTCGGTGATTATATACACCGGCCATATCAGTTGATTTGAGCAAGTCTAGATAATGACCCTGTCTAAATAATGTCACTGGCCTTGGATAGCCTGGAGTCGGTGAGATTCATGAGCTGCAGCACGCGATATTGTCGCCGATTATATACACTAGACATGTTAGTTGACCTGCTAAAGTGTAAATAATGCCACTGACCCTGGACAGCCTGGAGTCAGTGAGGTCCATGAGCTGCAGCACGCGGCAGACGAGCTCTCCGTCCATGGCGTCGTGCTCGTCGGACGTGCTGACGGACGCGCGCCCGCCGATTCCCGCCCCGATTATGTACACCAGCCATGTCAGTTGGCCTGGCAAATGACAACATTTACTGTTACACCTTCTTACAGATCAGGTCCAACATTCATTGGAACTCTTTGACGGAAACTCGACAAGTGAAGTCTTCTTTTCCCTGCAACACTATCAAGGGCAGAGTTTCCTATTAAACTAAATATCATGTTATCCTTTCTTTTATTCTTTCTTAAGATTTAAATTAAGCTTAAGCTTTAAATTACTTTTTAGCAGTTTAATAGGTTCCAAAGAAAATAATGCACGAATGCGTGCCAATGTAAACTTTTCCCATTTAGCATAGAAAGATCTTCCGGACGGGAAATGGCGAGCCGAGGGGTGGCAGAGATCGTCGCGCTACAATATTTATTTAGTAAGAAACCGTGCCCTTTTGGCAGTGTTGTAGGAAACAAAGGATCATACCATTTTCATATTGCACCATGAGACTGATGGTCAGAAGTAATACAGAAGGGAAAAGAAACTTTCCACGACACCACCGGCTTGGTTGTGTCGTGAGTCAGAAGGGTTATTTTCTTATATGGCAATAGCGCGATTGCCATATAACACACTGAGTCAGTGGCCAGTATTCTCCATAATTAACAACTCGTCAATGTCCAGTTTCGTGTAAATAAGTTAGGGGGTCACTCAGAAAAGTGATAGTAAGTTTCCTGAGGAGATAGTTGGGACTCCTTCCAGCTTCCAGCACACGAAAATCGCAGTCTTATGGTTTCATTCGGTTATCGCAAACATTATGCACTTTAAAATTTCAATAAGCTATCACTACAAGTATTATACCACAAAAATGGCCATATTTGCAGCGAGCGATTATAGAAGTTGTTCCAACTGTTGTTGGATTGTTTCGACATTGTCCAGAGGATCGTAGGCAGATTTCTGAATTACGTAGTTTATCACATATTTATTTTTAGCTACCCTAAATATTTTCTCTTACCCTGACATACCCAATCTTACTCCACTTGCTAAATCTTACCGCAACTTACCTTGCAACACGGCAATACTTCGCGATTGCGTTTTTACAAGTATAAATTACGCCATATCGAGTGTAATTACGAAAAATTGTTCTGTTTTTGGAATGTAACCTCTATGGCTTTGAAATAGATTTCTAATTTGCTTGTTCTGCTATCTGTAAAAGGTGTACGCCGATTTGGCGATCGGGTGTTGGCTCAGCAATCTGGCTCTGAGAACCAGATGTTAAAGTTGCACGCCGATGGCTATCGAAGGCCAATGTTGCAGGCCACACGTCTTAGCTTTAACGGGGGGTGTAGGGATTTAGGCTTTGTCGGTCTTGATGTTGGTGCAGGGATCTCGGCAGATCAGATGTTGGGGTGAATACGGAAATAAAACGCTGCTCTGGTTTACATTAAGACACAGGGGTGCGGAGGGAGCGGCAACGGGCAGCAAGCTCACTTTTCTTCTTAGGTTTCTTACTATACAAGTGCTGAGGACGAACTGGCTTGCTGGCTGTTAGGCCTTTCCCTTTTTATAGAAGTTTGCTGCCCCAGCGATCCCCCCGTTCCCTGAGGAAGATTTAATGCTATTCGCTCTCCACTTTTGTACATAATATCTAGGTTACAAGTCTTATTTATCTGGGCCGGTCCTCTTATTGCACGGAGGATAAAGACTATTTTCGGTGGCGAAGTTTAGGTATTTTCCTTTTAATTTCCTTTTTTTCTTATCTTCCCTCCCCCCCTCTGTGAGTAGCAAGAGGTGTGGGAGGACCGAGGGTTTTCAGTGGCGCCGATACCGGAACTACGCCACCTAGCCCGCAACTTTTTGTTCTAGAACTTATATCTAAAGAAAACACACTGCGGGCGGTAGTCTTTATTTTAAACCTTATTCTAATTCCCTGACTTATAACCTAGGTATCCTAGCACTTTGGAGAGCGAGAATAAGACATATAAAACACAAGCAAATCGTACATAAAAAATTATAAAATGTAAAGGTAAAGAAACAATAATATAACACATATTTAACCTTAACTAAACATTTTACATAATATCAATATTCTATTTATTTTATACATAATATCGACATCTTATGATAACGGTAATGTATGTGTTAATATTTTATTATTTCGGAGGAAGGGCACGTGAATTTCACTCTTGACCAAAATTCCGCCGCTTAAACTTTACTGTTTGCGGAACTCTGTTTAGACGGCCCTCTTTTCCTCCGAAATGTGTGATGTTAGCACATACATATTTCGCGCACTGATTCTATATTGTACACATAGGTATATAGGCACCGCACTTTCACTATTCACTATTCTGTCGTGCACACTATCGATACTAGTTATTATAATTATTTCCACTCTTATCGCAACATACCCTGTAACATGGCGACCCGCTGCGTTTGCACACTATACGCGGCGGCCGCGCCATTAGTTTTGTTTTTAGTGGATTTTACAATACACACTATATTTAACTATATAGACATCAAAAATACTTCTAAGGTTTAACTGTGATGTGGAATCGCTCTCAGTTCTTACTTTTAAATGGGCGACTAAATGCTGAGAAATCTTGCCATATTCACACTAAGCTATTACTGACAGTTGTTCTATTTTTGGACTGTGCCAATGTCGTCCAGAGGGTCTACCAAACAATTGTCGAACTTTGTTTTTTTCGTATTTCCACCAATTATTTTTATTCTTAACCCACACATACCTTGTAACACGGCGACCCGCTGCGGTTGTGTTTCCACACTATAAGCGGCGGCCGCGCGGTTAAAGTGAGCGACTAACAGTTGACAGGTCTTGCCATACTCGCAGCGAGCAATCACTGACAGTTGTTCCAACTGTTGTTGGACTGTCCCGATGTCATCAAGA
Organism: Sesia apiformis; assembly: GCA_914767545.1. Lineage (NCBI taxonomy): Eukaryota > Metazoa > Arthropoda > Insecta > Lepidoptera > Sesiidae > Sesia > Sesia apiformis. The sequence goes on from OU611975.1 coordinate 3,306,464, forward strand.
GGATCTTCGAGATTGTCTCTGTGGACAAATAAAAAATGTAAAACAAATAAAATAAAAATCATACCCTGTATGTATGGCTGTTTGCACTTGTCCTGTTTGCTATGGCTGTTTGCCAGCCATATATACAGAACTTAATCTATATCTCTTAACTGCTCACGTATATAAAAAGCGTGACAATATATTAAACCAATTTCTTTTAAAACGTGTATTTATGGCCGTGTTGTCGTCTCTCTTTCTCAGTGTGTGGATCAAGCCCAGTGTGCTCCTATCATTAATAAAACCAATAAAATAATTATCCAAAGAATCCCAGTTCATTTTGCCCATAACTTTTCAAGATTCACACCGAATATCTACTATCTTACTCTAACAACATACACATAACACCTAGTGTCCCTTCTTATCCCTCCTACTCCATCTCATTTTCTCTGTACCCATCTTACCGCCAGTTACCCCACTTACCTGACAACAGCTTGCATGGAGTCCAGCTTGGCGCCGATGTACGCGGCGGTCACGTCCGGTACATACGTCTCCAATAGGTGAGGTTCTGTCGCTTTCACGTATGGCACTGATGCGATCATGCGTTGCCATAGAGATAAGAGGTAGTGGATTGAGTTCGGGGCGAAGTCCCACATCTGAAAGAGGGGGAAAAAAAAAAGCTATTTCAGATATATTTTTTCATAAGAGCAAACGCTTAAAAAAAGTGACAGATTCAAGAATCAATTCAAGATGGCGAACTCAAAATGAAGAGAATTTTAAAAAATCTTCTTAACAAAATTTCGACCCCCTCAACAACTTTTGCGAAAAGTGGTTAAATCCAAAAGAGGTCATTTTAAGAACACCGAATCTCTAATGTCACATTTTGTGCAATTAATTTTTAAAAAAATCCACCAGACGTATAATTTAAGCGTATATTTTTATTTAAATACTAAAAATCCGCTAGTTGTAAACCTAGTGAATTTGTTTAATTCGCCGCAATAATTACTCTTAGAAAATGGTACAAAGGAACAACATTTTAACATTTTCTAAATATAAGAAAGAATACTAATGGAAAAATGAACTGGTCCAGTTGTCAAACGAGTCACAAAACACAAAAATGGAGATGGGGTAATTAAGGTATGATTCATTATTTATTAATTTTGTACAACATCTCTTAGGAGATTTTTTTTTGGACAAAGGATTAGGAAACTATAGAGAAATATAGGCGATGACGTCACAGTTACGACTGCATGGGTTGGTACTTTTGTCATCATAATGCATAAAAAGGTAATGTGACCACAGATCAAAATAAACTTGACTGTCACGTGTCCTCGAGCTAAACAAACAAAAACATAACGTGCAGTTGTGGCGATAACCTGTTCCTTGTGAACTGACTGCCGTTTGTTTTCTTTTTTTTTTCCGAGCAATTATAATTTCTGCTTATTTACGACAATATTGCATTCGAAACTGTACAATGGATGTTGCTGCTCCATTTCTACATGGGGCAGATTCCACGAAATTGCCTAAAATTGATATGATTGTAGAGTACATGAAGATGTGACAAGTCTATCCGTGCAGCCGTTACTGTTATATTCTGGTATGCAGTGTCAGATTAAGGTTATGGGGGCCCAGAGCTATTTGAGAGCAGAGGCCCTCTCAAGGCGAGCAATTTTGTAAATTTTAGATAGTTTTTAAATGGTCGGACTTAGAACCCCCGAGAAGCGACGCCGGAGCTATAGCCCCCGCTTAATCCCGCACTGCTGGTATGCTGACAACACTCACCTGTAAGCTCTGCACGGTGAATTTGGCGATCTGTTCGATGAGTCTCGGGTAGTTTTCGACCATCACAAGCTCACCCAATTGATAGTTGGACTTGAGCCGCGCTAGCAGGCGACAGAACTCGTGATAGTTGGTCGGGTCTGAGAGGCCCTGCAATATATTTATTTAAACTTCACTGCACAAATATATGACGTTTACCGTGTGTTGTCTGCCAGCTATAAAATAGTGCCACCACATCTCTTGCTGTGGATGTCGTAAATGGCGACTAAGGGATAAAACAAGCCGTTATGACAAGCCCTCAGGAACTACACCACCTCTAAAAGAGTAGACTCACGAACATGGTCAGCATGACGTTTTAAGGCTGTATACATACATGCCTCGAGTATAAGATATTGCGCGCGAGGAGTCCATGTCCAGCAATGGATACTGTAATAGGCATGATGACGGATTTTGAAATCCGCTTCTATAATGTAGATTCACGTCTACTGTTTCCGAAAATAACATTATTTCAGCAATAAAATAAGTTTTAACGCAAATTATGCATTTTTTTCTATCTACTTTGAATTATGCGCGAAAACACTCGCAGGTGTCATGGCGTCGCTTGTGACGTTACGCCTAGGTAAACGTAGGTAGGTAAATCAATCGAAGTTCAAGCGACACGGTGATGTTCACTGAGGCGTGACGTCATTCGCTCTGATTGGCGTTTTAGTTAACATGGCCGAATGCAGTATTTTATACTTTTATTTTATTGAAAATATTATTAATCTCAATGTTTACATTAAAACTGGTTAATTTATTAGAATTCTTTCAACATATTTTTTTCTCTAAAATCATTATTTCTTTAATTCTTTGATACTGTCATCATGCCTATTGACTGGTTACATTACATTGATAACGAACACAATAATAATCGAATTTACCGACGGTAATTCAATTGTTCATTTGAATGTCGCTTAATCAGCAACACCAAAAAATAATGTAATGAATAATCGAGACCCGTTCAAATAAATAACTTTAAAAAAACGAATAATTCCATTATTTTCATTCGATATTGCGAACCGCTGAACAGACATTTTCATAAAATAAGACCTTTACTAATTATCCACATTTTTTAAATAAACGATCGACCATAACTTTCTTCGACTCACCTGAGTATTATCCAATATCCTCCTTACCCCCGCGGTCAATCTATTGAGAAACTTGGCGCGTTCGTTGTTGCTGAACAACGAACGACGAATCGAGGCGAGCTGCACGAGGCAGGAGAGCGCCAAACTGGATAACGAACCGCCCAGCTGGTGGTATAAGTCAAAGAACAGGTCCAACGTGCTGGACTCCAGGATAGTGGGCCGCCAGGTGGTTGGGATCTGGAAGTATAAAAAATATTACTTATGGAGTGTAGTTATATAAACGCTCAGTTACACAATGAGTTTCTCAAATACGTGAAGGAGAGAAATCATGTTATCATTGAGTTTTTATCATGTGTTCACAGTTGCTGACGAGAATCGTATGAAATTTGGTCACTTATGAGAATTGTACACAATATTCTTGTCTGAACCGTCGGAGACTCTCTGAGGAGAGTCTTGACTTAAATGAGTCTAAACTTAATGTAAATCCCTTTTAAAAAGTGTCTACGGGACCTACATTTACGACCAATTTCTTTTTCTAGTTATATTGCATCAACAATACTTTTAGCGGGTCTGCAATCTTCCTTAAAAATTAATAAAAAGAAAAGTAACAATGTAACTATCCACATTTTATTCTGGATATAAATACAATCAATAACATATGTATATGTATCGAGACTACATAAATGTATGTCGGAGCAAGATAAATGCATACACTGCATCAATGCATCCCATGCAAGATGTAGCCACATCAGCTGTTGGCTACTATTTGTTACGTTGTAACAAGGGTCTAAAATAAAAATATAAAATAAAAAATCTTTACACACAAACAGACAAAATAACTAATTTTTACATTAGAACGGAAACCGCGCGCTTTGACTAGTGTTGGCGTCAACATGACCATATAAGGTATTCGTTTGGTGCCGGAAGGCAAATTCCTTCTAGAACATCTGATAACAAACGCCCACAAATAGAAACATCGAGAAAGAATACAATAGCGAATGTTTCCATCTCGCTCGGTTCGAGTAGTAATCTCAGTTCCACAAGAATTTAAACAATAGTTTAGGGTGTGACTTGCTTCGGTCGAACCGTTCTTCCCATATCTCTATCTCGCCTGATACAGAAAATGCGCATGACCGCCTCAGGGAGGAAGTAGCCGTCCCGAAGAAAATAGAATAATAACAGGTGGCTATAAAGAACGAGTTCACGGCAGGGCGAAGAAAAAAGAAATTTCGACGCCGGACAGTTCGCACGACGCCTACAAGTGGTTAATATTGTGTTGCTGCCAAAAAAAATTGCCAAAGTAGTAGAATTAGTGCGTTAATAAAATAAGGAAGAAAGTTAAAAGTGAGCCACAACATTTTTTCAACCCCCTTGGAAACTGGGGGTTCTCCGTACGGACTGCGAATTGAGGGCTGCACGTTCTCCGTACGGATTGGAAATTAAGGCCTGCCCGTCCACCGTACGGGTAGTGACTGCGGGCTGTACGTCCAGCGACGAGCCGTGAGCCGGCGGGCAGCTCTCCTGGCCGTCGACCCCAGCTGGCCTCTGCGGCCGCAAGGCACCTCCGAGTTCCCCACCGAGCAAGTGGAAGCTTCCTCGCCGAGGCCCCCCACACGTCACGGGATCGCAAAGACCGAAGCTAAGTCCCCAGTGCACGTAGGGTTTTTACTAAAGACCGAGAAGCTTGCCTGTGCCGTGAATCCACACCCCGGGTGTAGTCTTCAGTAAAGACTTAAGATAGACGATATTCAAAACGTACGGACTATTCTTCTAATTTTTCTTTTTTTGATTCAGTCTAATAATATTTATATTTGATTAGTTATTATAAACTATATCGCTCGTGTCCGTTACCTTGAATTATTTTCATGATTTTTTTTTGTAAAATTTTTGTAACTTACAACTATTACAGCTTGCAGCTTTTATTTTGTATTTACAGTAATTATTGTAAAAATTATATTCCATTTAGTTTTTTTTTTATTTCTTTTAATTGTTTTTTTTATTATTATTATTTTAAAATATAAATTTGTAACAATTGTAGTTGTGTGTTTTTTATTTGTTAACGACGGAATGAATAAACGATGTAAAAAGCTAGGGTACTTATATATGTATAGATAATAGTTTCGCTTGTATAGTTGTTTCTCTTTAGTGTCTTATAAATGTATGAATATCTCTTAATATCGTTATGTTTACACTGTCTGTTTAATGACCTATATGTCCATTTTATAATTATTTGTTGTGAAATTGATATTAAAATGATCCCTAGTGTGTCTTTTATTACCCTATTAGGATAATTGTTGGTGAATAGGGTAAGTAGGGCATGCTAGGGATAAGTTGTGGGCGCTATGGCGTTCGGGGAACAACTGAGCGCTCCGCCACCTGGCGGACGAATATAATATTTATAGTCCTGAAGCGGGGGACGGGGTTACGTAAATATGTCGCGCAAACCGCGCGCCCCGTCCACTCGAAACCGAACGTTATAGCGTCATGATCTTATTAGATCCATCTTAGGTTAAGTTTTATCTAATAAGAATCCTATAAGAATCTTGTAAATGTATGAATATGTATAAAATGTGTGTTGTACGAATAAATGATCCCCCGCGGGTAGCGGGAGGGGTACACATGTAGACAAGTAGTGGGGGAAGCCCATTTGGAATAAAAGACGGACCATTTTGGGCTTCCCGGCATTCCGATCAGCCATTCCGATCAGCGGCACCACTCCGAACACTACAAACGGTCAACCAAGTGACTAGGACAAGTAGTAGAACAACAAGTACCTCTGCCCCCTGCCCCCGGCTCTGCTGATATTATCGAAGAGAAGAAAATAAGGCGTTATTATTGCTCCTATATATACAGTCCACATCCCCCGGCGACCTATAAGGTTGTAGGACAATACTGTCCTCGATCTGTTGAAGAGATCGCAGTTGACAAAAGTGTCCTCAACATCGATGGTCTTTTGAGCCGGATAAGAAGAATCAGCGTCCACGGTTCATCAAGTCGCCGAGTCAAGAATTGCACGGCGTTGTTTAAGGAAGAAACAGCGGGAAGAGACGACGCGTCGTACTCGTCCGTGCATACAAGTCTTGATTTCTACGTCTTGATTTCCACGTCATAAACGTCTCAATTTCCACGTCATAAACGTCTCAATTTCCACGTCATAAACGTCTCGATTTCCACGTCAAAAAAAACTAAAACCGTTGTTTTCACAATGCCGTCAACAACGAGATCACAGAGCCGGACGGGATCGCAGAGCGGAGCACAAACCACTACGGAATCAACATCTGCCACCACGGAGTCCACAGCCACGACTTCCGCTACCACGGGCACAGGCACGACAGCAACGGGGACGACGACCACCAGCGGCGGTACTACTAGCACCGAGGCCACTATGAAGACGACTTCGGCGGCAGCGGACGTCACGATCGTTCCACGAGCCGCAAGCGTCGCGGCAAGGTCACACCGCTCTACCGCATCCGCCAAGAAGAAGGAACGGCTGGAGGTCGAACGTACCTTACTACAGCTGCGCCTGCAAGCCAAGGAGCAGGAACTAAGATTAGCGGAGCTAGAATCGGGCTCCGAGGCAGATGATGAAGAGAAAGAAGACAAAAACCAATCGTTCCGGTTAGAAAAATGGTTGAACCGGGACGACGCGCCCCCCCCCTGTACGCCCGCAGGAGGCGGAGCCTAAGTCTCGCAAGATCTCGCCGATAAAGTATGAAGGAGGACGAGGACGGGGAGCTTACACCGCCAATGATGAAGATGACGGAGATAAGCACCGAGAGCATAGTACGTCTCGGCCCGCACTCCCTACCGCAGACATCGTGGAGCAAATGGCCTCCGCGATCTCCAAGGCGGTGAAGATATCGGCGAGGGAGACACCAAGGTATATAACCAAGCTGCCTACGTTCGACGGACATGGCAGCGCATGGTTGGGGTTCAAGGGCGCGTATGAGGATTCAAGGCGCGCCTTCATGAAGAGCGACAACCTGGCACGGCTAAGGAAGAGCCTGAAGGGTACCGCTATGGAGGCGGTAGCAAGCCTGTTCACCGCCCACCGAGAGCCAGACGAAATTATGGAAGCGCTCTCAAGAAGATTCGGGAGGCCGGATGCACTCGTCGCGTATCAGGCAGAAAAGTTGCGACATCTGCGCAAGCTGACCGACGAGCCCCGCGACCTCTGCGTATTCGCCAGTAAGGTGGTCAACGCCGTGGCCACCATACAGGAAATGAAGAGGGAGAACTACCTCTATAGCCCCGAGTTAGTCCGGGCTATAATGGACAAATTCACCCCAATACTGAAGAACAAATGGTACGACTTTGCGAGCGCATGGGAACACGAGGTGCCTACACTAAACCTACTATCGACGTTCCTGAACATAGAAGCCGATAAGTGCAGTGCCTACGCACCACCCGAAGTCATTATTCCCATCGCCGAACCTGCAAGTATAAGAGAAAGGAACGTATCTGCGAATGTAAGAGAAAGGGCAATGAAAAGGACGGAACAAACATACAGCGCCACTACCAACGGAAAAGGGAAGCTTCAATACAGCGCCTCTGCCAACGGAAAAGGGAAGCTTGGATACAGCGCCTCTGCCGACGGAAAAAGGAAACATGATTACAGCGCCACAACCGACGGAAAAATGAAGCTTTGCCCACTATGCAAGGAAGATCACAGCTTACCTTCGTGCAAACAATTTGCAGACAGCGATCTCGATACCCGCTGGGAGATCGCAAAGAGGAATAATATCTGCTTCCGTTGCCTGTGTAGCGACCATCGCCGGGGCAACTGCCAAGTTAAGCCGTGTGGGCACAGCGGTTGTGAGATGTCACATCATTGGCTGCTGCATCGTACACGTCAAAGTCTACCGCCAACAGAGACGACAGAAGAGCCGCAGGAAGAAATTGTCACGTCGATAACGGAAGTGACAAATAAGGTCACCGCAGCGAACTCATCGCCGCGTCAACGCCGAGCCTATTTGAAGATCGCACCTGTAGTGCTTGCCGGACCACACGCAAAGGTACATACGTACGCGTTGTTCGACGAAGGCAGCACCGTTACCATCATTGAGGAGGCTATAGCCGATTCCCTAGGCATCAACGGGCCGGTTGACACGATGTCAATACAAGGCATCAACGGCGGAGAAATGACACATGAAAATAGCCGCACTATCGACGTACATATACAAGGGCTACACTCGGACAGCGTGCACAAGTTAAAAGGCGCACGCACGGTCGAACGTCTCAAATTCACATCGCAGACCATCGGAGAAACGGACCTGGAAGATTGTACACACTTGGACGACATCAAAGACGAGCTCACCTACAGAGATGCCTGCCCTAAGATTCTCATCGGACAGGACAATTGGGAGCTGATCGTCTCACGTCAGATCCGAGCAGGGAAGCGGGACAAACCGGTAGCATCACTAACGTTGCTAGGATGGGTGCTACACGGATGCCGCCCTTCAGTATGTGAATCCGTCGCCTTCTGCGGATATATCACCCAGAAGTGCGACAAAATGAAAGAAAAGAAGAACTTCAAGTTGGAATCACGAGGCATCGAACCAAGGAAAAGAAATGACCCAAAGCAGCACGCCATCGACCTTCGGAATAAGCGCAGTCGACGGCTACCTGACGGGCGGTTCGACACCGGACTCCTGCGGAGAGAGCACAAACACGCCGCTGAAAAGGTACAAAGAGAACGTTACATGTACGACTTCACAACCGGCTTCCCAGAAAAGGAGGAAGCTGCGAGAGTTGTAAGGCCGGTCGTAACAGGCACGTTAAAGAAACGTTCGCCCAGGAATAAACGACCAAAAGGGTGCTGCGCAAAGACAGACACGACAAGAAGGCCCGCACGCGGCAAACGCAAGTTCGTGCCAGTAAAGGCGCACCATCTCATAAAGCGTAGCGCTACACCGGCGGGAGAGGACAAGCTCGCCGCACTAAAGATTAATGGGGCAGCGCGGCTGCCCAAAGGAGTTGTGGTGCAACAAACACCACCAACTCAAAGCCGCGAAGAGACAACTTCAACGAGGCCGCACTCACTACGGTCCAAGAAAAAGAAGAGGCAACTGCGAAGTACATCACGTGGCGGCACGTTCCCCCCTCCGCCCCCTCCATGGCCGGGGCCTGGGAACGTATAGTTCAAACGGTGAAAGAAGACCTGCGAGCGACGCTACACAAGAAGTACCCGAGCAACGAGACACTCCACACGTTACTCGTCGAGGTGAAAACACAGTCAACTCCCGTCCACTCACACACGTGGCAGTGACACCAGGGGAACCGGAGGCGCTCACACCCAATCACCTGCTGCTGGGGCCCAATTTACATGTCCCAGCACCGGGCGCCTTCACCGAAGAAGACATAGATGCACGCGCGCATTGGCGGCGCGCCCAGCGGCTAGCCGACATCTTCTGGAGCCGCTGGGTACGAGAGTATCTCCCCCTGCTTCAATACCGGCGGGAGCCCCGCACGATCGGCGAGGCACCACGCGTCGGAGATTTGATCATCGTGTGCGACGCAAATCTACCGAGGAACACATGGCCGCGAGGAAGAGTCATCGCTACGTACCCCGGGCAAGACGGCGAAGTGCGCGTCGTCGACCTACAAACGAGCAACGGACACGTTCTGCGGCGACCCACGAAGAAGATCGTCGTTCTACCGGTTAGGTCGCGAGACGGCGACGGCGGGAGTATGTTAACGACGGAATGATTAAACGATGTAAAAAGCTAGGGTACTTATATATGTATAGATAATAGTTTCGCTTGTATAGTTGTTTCTCTTTAGTGTCTTATAAATGTATGAATATCTCTTAATATCGTTATGTTTACACTGTCTGTTTAATGACCTATATGTCCATTTTATAATTATTTGTTGTGAAATTGATATTAAAATGATCCCTAGTGTGTCTTTTATTACCCTATTAGGATAATTGTTGGTGAATAGGGTAAGTAGGGCATGCTAGGGATAAGTTGTGGGCGCTATGGCGTTCGGGGAACAACTGAGCGCTCCGCCACCTGGCGGACGAATATAATATTTATAGTCCTGAAGCGGGGGACGGGGTTACGTAAATATGTCGCGCAAACCGCGCGCCCCGTCCACTCGAAACCGAACGTTATAGCGTCATGATCTTATTAGATCCATCTTAGGTTAAGTTTTATCTAATAAGAATCCTATAAGAATCTTGTAAATGTATGAATATGTATAAAATGTGTGTTGTACGAATAAATGATCCCCCGCGGGTAGCGGGAGGGGTACACATGTAGACAAGTAGTGGGGGAAGCCCATTTGGAATAAAAGACGGACCATTTTGGGCTTCCCGGCATTCCGATCAGCCATTCCGATCAGCGGCACCACTCCGAACACTACAAACGGTCAACCAAGTGACTAGGACAAGTAGTAGAACAACAAGTACCTCTGCCCCCTGCCCCCGGCTCTGCTGATATTATCGAAGAGAAGAAAATAAGGCGTTATTATTGCTCCTATATATACAGTCCACATCCCCCGGCGACCTATAAGGTTGTAGGACAATACTGTCCTCGATCTGTTGAAGAGATCGCAGTTGACAAAAGTGTCCTCAACATTATTTGTACCCGCCGTCAGGCGGCCGTAGCATATTATATCATAATAATAATAATATGTACTATGTCTCTTTGTTATACTGGAGTATTACCTTATCTCTTAAGTGAACGATTTAATGTTTTTTGAAAGATAATGCGACGGAAGGAGAGTAGTGTATTGTATTGGCGGTTTGAAGGCGAGCAGGAAGTTTTGAAAAGGAGAGGAGAGAGGTGGTGAAGGAGGGAGGCGATATACATCGCCATCTTGATTGAAACTTTGAGAGAGAGCATGTCGTGTGAAAATTATTTTGCGTATTGAAAAAATGATTAAGAGTAAAAAACAGTATTACTGTTTAGCGTTTCGTTTAATTAAATAACTGCCTTCTGTAAGAATAAATTTCTTTAAACCGAAATGAATGTTCAGGGCACATTACCTTTAATCATCACAGAATTAGTGGTTGTGCATACACAGTTTTATCATTAAAACTAACAATTTTTGTTTGAAGTTTTTGTAAAATTTTAATTCCACGACTTGACAGCCATAATACAATTTCAACAATTTATTTTATAATCAAGACGTTAATCAATATATCAAATAATAATACTGTAAGCAATATATCAAATGTATCTGCTGATGGGACATTGGGGAATGGGACGCTCTGCAAATGGGATTTTCTGAGAATAGGGCATTTAGCAAATAAGATATATGAGACCTTTCTTATACAAGTTTCCTTTTTATTTATTGACTATTGCATAATACATTTCATTTAACTATACAGGCCATTTAAAACCTGTCAGTTTTATCTGTGACGTCAAATCGCTCTTAATTTCTTACTTATTATATGTAGGTACTTTACTAATTACCAGTTTTAACTATGTATGTTTGTAAAGGGTCTTTCAAAAGGGACGGTCGATTTTTAAAAGCCTATTGTGGACATCTTTAAAAAGATATATCTGTCATATTTGACAGTAATGTTTATTGAGCTTCAACATTTAATCATGGAAAATTACACGATTGAACAACGCATGGAAATCATTAAACTTTACTAACAAAATGACCGTTCAGTTCGTGGAACGTTCCGTGCGTTAAGTGAAGCTTATGGTCAGAACAATCGGCCTGTTGAGTCCTCTCTGATCAACAAATTCGAAGAAACCGGGTCGGTTGTCGGTTGAACGTCAACGAAACGCAAGGTCTATCGAAAACATTGTTGCTGTCCGGGACAGTGTGTGTGAGAACCCGAGACAGTCAATTTATTGTCGTGCGCAAGAACTTGCGTCCTTTTGCGACTTCAACTTGGCGAATTATACGTCGGGACTTGAGGGTTCATCCATATAAAATTCAATTGATTCGAGAACTGAAGCCGAATGACCATAGACAGCGCCGTACATTCGCGACTCAATTATCTCGCGAGGGGGCGACATCAACTGCCCACCGAGATCGTGTCACGTTAAATCAACCGCAAACAATTGATGCCTTAAAGGCCCACATCAGCCGCGAGAAATCGAGCCCCATTTATGCGATAGAGTCCAAATAGAGTCATCGAGAATTGGACCTCCACCTCACGCGCGCCACTCCACGTAGCCGCGGCGGCCATGTAACCGATATCATATAACATAATTAATGCTATCCAAATTGTCTTTCCAAATAAAACAAAACTTATGTTTTATTTATATGTATTTAAAACTAAAATGCAATTATTGAAAGACCCTTTATATATGTAAGAGTATATAAGCGTGTTTGTGTGATTATGTTTGTATTAGTCCCGGGATAATCAACAAACTATTGATTGAGCATTAATAAAATGTGTGTTCACAGATCCCGTACACGTTCAGTCCTCGTGCATATATCTTATATATTGCCCCATTCTTTTCCCATGTATAATATAATTGTCCATTATAATCCACGATGGGGTTGTATGGGAAATTGACTTTATTATCTTCCGACTCACCTGTACTGTACAAAGATCATCCGAGGACTCGTCGCTGGTGGTGCCGATGAAGTCAAAAGTCAAACAATTATACGCCAGTTTAAGTAGAGCCGCCATCAATGCGTGATCCCGTTCATCTGACAGTTCTAGGGTAGATTCTCTTGAACTGCGCGCAGCGCTTAATAGCGAACACGTGAGACGAAAGATCTCAAAAAGTTGGAGATCTCTGGAAAAAAATAAGAAAAATTCAACTATGGTCTGCGATCTGTCCAACGAGAGTTGAACTCGTATTATGGAGACTCTGTTGTCGCTATTTAGTTTTAAATTCATAGGACCACGTGATCATAATCGCTACACGCATGGGCGTAGCTATAGCTTTCACATGGGAGGGGAAGGGCATCGTACCTGAACGAGGAAGCAATCCTTCTGTACTTGGGTAGTGCAAGGTTGCCGTCGGCCTCGGAAGCCTGGTTCATTTCAACGACCAGCTGCGAGAGCAGTTGCACTCCGATTGTGCACGTCTCTGCTGGAGGACCCTGGGGACAAGGTATCATTTGATGACCGATTAGCCCAGTTGATGTTGTGCTCCTACTTACTGTGCAGAAGTTCCCGGTTTTGTTCGCGGTCGAACATTTATTTAAAGAATGCTGGTTTACATTCCTCTTTGTGGGGTTCGGTGATATTCCACAAGATTCCACTTTCGACAGAATATTTCGACTTTTGTCATCATCAGTTACTTCATGAGAAGGTGGTGAGAAAGACCCTTAGTTTTAAAAATAGAATACTGCCTGTTTTCTCAGGTGGAATTGGAATTTAGTTGTTACTTGACCTTTTTTTGCACCTATTGCTAACACGTTGAAAGGACAAGGCTCAAAAATGCTCAGCCATTGAATAGCCATGTGTATACGAAATATAAGTAACATGTAAAAAAACTAATATGAAATCCATAATTTGTTGAATAACATGTATATTTGGAAGATCTTTTGTTTGATTATTGTAAAAACTGTTTATTAAATTTCAAAGTGCCTAGTGTTAGTGCATAATGTTTACTAAATTGATTTTAAATATGAATTTGATTTGGTTGTCAGTTCCAACTCACCTGTAAGAAACTGCTGACGTCAGCGATGACCCGATGAAATGGGAACACATCCTTGACCATGTCGAACCAGCCCAACTTTGTGATGCGTGCAAATAGAGACACAAGGGCCTGAAAACAATTGATTATGTAATTATGTAGTGTTCAGCAGCTAAGTAGGAGTGTATAATGAATGGAGTAATATGGGAGTAAATAATGAATTTATTTTTTATTTGAAAAAAAATATGCATATAGTCCTACAAAAGGAAAGCTTAACGACTGGAGGCATTCTCTACCCGTCAACCTTTGGGTTGAACAGACACTTTGGGAGGTGCTTTAAACTTAACTTAAACGATAATCTGTAAATATTTTACACAAGTACACTTGTATCAGCCGCAGTGGGACGTTATAGGCTCATACAGGCGTCTCCCCGTAAGTAACTGCAGAGTTCTGGCCGTATCCAGAATCCACCACGCGGATCCAGTGCGGTTTAGTAGATATACATACTCCAGATTTTTTATTACTCGAGCATGCGGGTTTCCCCTCACGATTTCTCTCTCCAAGCTGTTTAACATAATTAAACCAGCCTCCAACATTTTTAAAATAATCTGTACTTAAGAGCGTTCATAGATACCTAGGAGCATCTACCTTCATTCATCACAACATTACCAAGCCACACTATCAGTGGCGCGTCGTGGGGAATTTCTGCCTGTTGTGTACACATATCATTGTGCAATGAAGTATAAATAAATAACTGGAATACATAAAGTGCATACATACTACATGCCGATGACAAGAGATTGAGATCTAAAAGAAGAAATCTAGACATACCTGTACAACAAAATTGGCCAGTTCAGCCCTTGTGCCCAAATAAATGAGCACATAGTTCCGTATGTCCAATCTCTGCTGTACAGAGATAGTTGTAGATCTGTGGGAAGACAAAATGTTCAAAATAAATAGTTTAGTTATAAACAACGGAATTTCGTAAAATTGTATGTAAACCACTCGCCGATGAAAGGAAACATGTGCCTTCACTAGGTTTTGTGTTTTGTAATGAATTGCTAGCGACACTGAACAGTCTGAACGAGCACATGAACACATGACGCCGCGGCAGCAGTGACAGTGACACCGCCACCGTTGCGGCGCCGACGCTCCGTTGCTTAAACTTAACTCCGTGCCCAGCGGTGAATAATAACACAACCATATTCAGGATGAAGACAGCTTTAATGCTTAAACTTACAATCGTAACCATAGCGCGTTTTAATCTGTGATACAGGCACCATCTGTTGACGAACTGCAGAACTATTTTTAAAACCTTCATATTTTGAAGCTTATACAATTATATTTTCAATATGTGAACATTGGTGTAAATTGTACAACTAGTAAAAAGTTTTCAAGTATTTATTGTATAATCGTTTTATAAATATCCCAAAATAATCAAAGCGTCTTCATGTTAGGATTCAAATTGCTATTATTATAACTATATAAGATAATTGGCATATTTTTCTTTTTCGCATTTATTCCTGTTTTTCACCTGAAATTAGTAGTAATTAGTTACCTTGCACATTGATTACTTATTTATATTAAGGGATACAGTTCATGCAAATTGAATGTTATATCTTGTATAATAACATTTCAATTGCCAGACTAGCTGACCATACAATGTTGATTTAAAAATACTTGCAGATAAATACCTGTGAATGCACACCGATAGTGTAAAGTGCATACCAGCTCGACAATCTAATTGGACAATTCGGCACCCACTCACAGAGATGCATAGCTCATATCACTCACTCACACAGATGTAAAGCTCATGTCTCGATGAGACAATCGGATTCGATAATTCGGCGTCCACTCTCACAGGTGTAAAGCTCATGTCTCGTTGTGACAATCAAATTGGACAGACATATCGGCACCCACTCACATGATGCAAAGCTCCATGTGTCGTTAATTTCAATGTAACTCTGTCTCTTTATATTTTAAATAATGTTATGTATTATAAAAATCATATACTCAACCTATAGAACACATGATTATTATTTCATTTCAGTATTTCCTGCAGTTTCAGTATTTCGTTGTCTTTAGTTTGCACCTGTCCGATTCTATGTTGTCCTTGAAATTATTTGATTTGATCATTAAAGATTTAAAAGAAAGTAAATGAAATACCGTGTGATAAGTTTGGAGAGTGTAGTGGCAGCCAGTAGCTGCGAGTAGCTTGAATCAGCACGTTCAAGTAGAGCCTGACATTTGCTCAGCGTGTCTGGAGACTCCTGGAATGACACAAAAAAATTTCCTTCATTCTGTTCTATTTATAAATATTCATCTTGGTATATATATATATATATATAATTATTTGTGTAGATAGTACACCCCTCTTGATTCTCTGTTTGCCCAAAGAACTGGTAGAGAATGCCATAAGGGCCCCTATGCATATTTTGTCTACATATTTCAAATAAATAAAAAGAAAAGTCAATAAATTGGCATCTTTTCCGGGAATCTTGAAGAAATCCACGTGTTGTAGAGATTGTGACTTTCAAGTGTCCCAGGTTAATAATAAAATTCATTTTTTTATTAAAAATGTAGAATGAATTTACTACTGAGAGATGAATTAATGAATTGTACGAAAATTTCATTAAATATAATTTGTGAAAAGTATGTATGTCAAGCCTATTTCGGGTGAAGCCAGTTTTTTTTCAAATAAAAATCTAAATAAGGCACAATAGAATATTTATCAAATTCATAAATATGCCGGCTATATATTTCGGTGGCTATATGTATATTTCGGTTTAATTAAATCCTTAGGTTCCAAATTAAAAAACGAATTTTATATTTACCTGTAACATAAATATCTTGAAATCAGCTATGAAATAGCATGAGTACAGAAAAGGCCCATGGCAGGAGACAGATGGGACAT
The DNA here is from genome assembly GCA_914767545.1 of Sesia apiformis. Lineage (NCBI taxonomy): Eukaryota > Metazoa > Arthropoda > Insecta > Lepidoptera > Sesiidae > Sesia > Sesia apiformis. The sequence continues at coordinate 3,322,819 of OU611975.1, forward strand.
TTCGCCAATTTTCGTGTTTAAGAAAAATGTTTAGACAGGTAAATTTTTGTGAGTTCTATCTAACATTACTTAAATTATTTTTATATCCATTCAAATAACTGTTAGATAAAATATACTCAGTGGTAATACACTATTTCTATTAATGTCTAGGTACATTTGTGTATGTATGAGTTCATATATATATATAACACAACATATTTATTTATATTTTGTTTGTGTTTAGTTGGAGAGTTATTTATTTTTTGCAAAAGGAATGTGTTGTATGAGATTAAAATATTATTATTATTGTTAAATGGTAGTAGATTGGAATAGTTTTTGTTAATTATCCTTGTAATAAATACCTGAAATGCAACAATTGCTTTCTCTGCCTGTTCTCGTAACACAGAGTCCTGGGATTCATATAACTGCTTACAGAGCAGCTCTATCTGAATCACCTCCTAGAAAATAAAGTTCTATTTAAACTGAAATACAAACAAAACATATTTGTACAGTATATTGTTGATTAACCTAAAGTTTGCCTGGTAGAGAATGCCGTAACTGAAATTAAATCTAAGGAATTGTTTTATTTATATAAAAACTAGTTATTATTATGTTTTATTCACTTGTTATCTGTCTAGAATTTCTGAAATTTTTAAAGTAACTTTTATAAGAATAGATACAGCAACAAGTGTAACATCGGCTAGCACAAGATATAGGCATACCAGTAAGTAATACCTATTTAGACTACTACTTGGTACTACTACTTCTAGACTACTACTCAATAATAACAATAACTTGGTAACTTTAGTTTTTTTTTATAGACTAGTGGGCGGACGAGCAAGCGGTCCCATGTGATGGTAAGTGTTACCGCCGCCCATGGACACCTGCAACACCAAGAGGATGTGCGGGCGCGCCGCCGACCTTGCAAAATCCTATTCACAGTTCTCTTGAAGAACCCCATTAATAAAAATAAAATCATAGTTCATTAACCAGTTAACTGTGGTGGCTCTTTGAAAAGTGTCATCACCCTAAGTTGTTGCAAAAATGAAGTCATATAAGTGTCCTATTAACTGAATGACTTATTTCATATTTATCTATTTTGCATGATATCTAGGGGGAATATCTATAGGTACTCAATTTGCATTCAAGTGATCTTTACTTGAAGTCCTCGGCCCACACCACTGTACCTACTTATGGACACACACTTAAAAAATTACACTAGCTCAGCAGTGAGGGGAAACATTGTGAGGAAACCTACATACTTGACAAATAAAGATAAAAATCTAGAGTATGTATATCCAGCAACCCATACTGGAAATTATAGGGTGATATCAACATCATTTCACTAAAATTGCAATTGAAATAGGAACTGGTAACTACTTTTTTGGCAGACGAGTATACTTCCTAACACAAAACATTGGCATTTCTTTATATTGAATATACTCATCAATTATAATTAACAAGTTGAACTTCTCTGATGTGATAGGTAAGTGGTAAGTGACTTGCCATCAACAAATTTAACATTATAACCTGGCTGTCACCTCTAATTAGAATAAAAGATCATGGTCCCTATGAAGGTAAGTTTCTAAGTAGGTGACTGGTTCCACCACGTCAAAACAGTAATCTGTTTGTTAGGTAAACATAAATCATAGACATTATAAAATATAACCCAACTTCTTTATAGTTTAATTATTGTAAGACTAGATATAAATAATCTTTGAAATAAGATTTAAGAAAATGTCAACATAGGTTTTCACCATAAAACATATGGCTGAAATGCTAATGAAATCACTGGAAAATGCAAATTGAGCAATCGAAAATAAAAAAGTAAATAAAATAATAAAGCAGTAAATAATAAATCTGCAGTGATTATTTTTCAAGGGTACAAAATGTAGGTAAACACAGCGTCATAACATAATATAAGCAAAATATCGGTACAATTATGCTACATCTTTTCAGTTATGGGATATAAACAATTATGACATTAAAGATGTATCCGATAGAGAAATATCAAGTAAAAAAAATGCAATTCTCAAGATGAGACGTAAGTGAACAGATTTATTGTTTCGGAAAAATCTCTGAAAATAGAGATGCATGAACTTTAATATTTTTACATAGGATTATGCAGTTATTCTGGTAAATGAAATGTGTTTTAAAAGTTGTAAATTCAGTTAAAATCGCTACCAAAACACAATATTTTGATGCTCACCTGTTCTTCAGCCATCTTTGTTATTTTTCACGCATTTGGAATGACGATTGACGATTGACGTTCCGTTACCAGAGATTTTAATTACTGGAAGTCATTCGTTATACGCACATTAAAAATTAAATTATTATGTGTATTCATTTGTTTAACAAACATTTTTATTTATTTTCTAAAAGTAATGTTAAATAATTTTTATTCTGTTTAACTCAAATCAACCAAAACTTATTTTTGTGATTATGTCATATGTACTGATAAACCAAAACATGCGTGTAACGAAAATAAACGATCAGCTCAAAAAGAATGTAAATTAAAATATATATTTTTGTGGCACCCAGGCATACAATGCTTTTTCGTTTATTTACAAAAACTTCCTCCACTGATGAGGGCCTCCAAAGTCACTCATAATGTAAATCCCATAAATCCTCAACGACAGATTTATTCTAATCATAGATATTTTAAGTCTATGCTCTAAATACACCGCAATGCAAGCGCGAGCATGGGCGCGCGTTATATGGGCGAAATATAACTTCATCAAATTATGACGTTATATTTTAATGATTATCAACGAGAGGAGGATTATTATGAGTGTTCTTGTCTTTATCATTATATGAGAACACGTCGCTAGACATCCACACCAAGCATATCGTCATCACATATTCACATTGTCAGTTGACGTCTGACGTTCCGAGAAAAGTTGGGGGTGCATAACATTTTGTAAAATAAATTCTTTTAACCCTAGATTGATAAATATTCGTCTCACAGACTGCACAATACATGTAATTAGAGTGAAAGAAATAAAAAGTTCAACCCCTAAGTACCTACCTTCCTAGATCGTTTATTAATTAATATTGCACCGGTTGCATGCGAGGATGCCCATATGCAAATGGAGTTACAATGATTAGGTCGTCTAACAGACGAATGTTTATGAATAGTGTTGCGGTTGACGAACGGCTGTGAATCACAGCCTGTGATTATTTGAAATCGTGATTTATTCCTTAAGTTGAGTGTTATTCAAGGTACTCATGGCCAAGGTACGATTGCTTCTTCTGGTAAGCCAGACATAATTAAATTTTATAATTCAACTAAAGGTGCAAGGTGTAGATACATTTGACTAAATATGTGGAAGTACCTATGTCTTGCAGTAGAAAGACGCAAAGATGGCCAATTTGTTACTTTTTTGGTATGCTGAATATGGCTATAATTGTTTCATATGTTATATATTATATACACAATACAATAAAACAACAACAAAAAACCCATGTTCCGGCGATCATACGCAAAAGAAGTATGGAAGAAACTATATGATAGTTGGTTACGCCAGCGCCATGAAATGCCAACTTTGACGCGATGCCTAAAAAAAAAATTGCAGCAGTACTTGGCGAAACTTCGTCCACTGATCAAGCACAACACAGTGGATCTCAGAAAAAAATGTGTTTTCTGCGATTATAAAAAACGTCGAATGACAAGTTTTCTGGGGTTATTTCTGGAGCGCTTCTGGGGTACTTCTGTGGCGCCGTTGTCGTTTAATGCGCCTCCCATTCTCCTTTTCTGCTTCCTGCTGCTAGACGAAGCTGGTGCTTTCGCGGGTAGAGAGGGTGAACTTGAAGTTGTACCGGATACGCTGCCATTCGAATCAGAGAAGCTCATTACTGAAAATAATAATAATGTTAAAGAGCAAATGAATGGTTTTACTATTTGATGGAGCGATAAGATTTATATTAGCGATAAGAGCGAATTTCACGGTAATAGTACCTATACTAATACTTATATCAGTATAGTTAATAATAAGAGAAACGAAATCAGAATACTTGCTGATTTTTGCTGCTCCTGGAGCACTTTCTTGAACACGACCATATAGTTTCAGAAAGGAATTGCCAATGAAGTGAGCTTCGCCGTTCATTACGGTGACAGTTCGCTGCCTGACGGGAAACTGTGGAGGAATCTACTAAATAGAGGGTAGAACTAAATGACACGGAAATACCGTCACAGGACAAGAAAATTAATTGTCTCCCTCATTTATAGGTTTTGAATGACAGAACAGTTCCGGTAAAATCTACGAAAGAATTTTCTTTTCTCGTCTCAAAGGGGCGACATCAACTCGAAAGCTGTCTTCTTCGACATGGCGAAGGCTTTTGATGAGGTCTGGCACAACGGTTTAATCTATAAACTGTACCAACTAGAGGTGCCTGAAAGTCTCATTCACATCATTAGAGACTACCTTACCAATCGCACTTTTTGCTATTGAGTCGAAGGCACTCTCACCAGGCCTCGCCCAATCAGAGCTGGAGTCTATCAGGGCTTCGTTCTAGCACCCACGCTCTATTTCCTCTACACTAATGACATCCCCCTCACCCCTGGCATAGAGCTTGCCTTCTTTGCGGATGACACCGCCCTATACACCTTAGGTAGGAATCTACGAAATGTCTCTGCACGCCTCCAACGCGCAGTCACCGCCCTGGGCGAGTGGTTTGTGAAGTGGAGGATAGAAGTCATCTCGGAGAAAAGTGCGGCCATGTGCCATGGGTGGCACTCGTAGTCCTAGGCCCCGTCTCTCCCCCACTCCCCATATCCCTTTGTGGTCAAACTATCCCTTGGGTTAGGAGTCATTATATACCATTAACCATCCACTGACCTTCCAAGAACACATAAAAACTGACCGAAACGGAGCCGTCTTTGTTCTCGGTCGCCTCAATTCGCTCACAGGCGGGAGAAGTAAAATGTCGCTTAGAAATAAGCTGACATTGTACTAAACCTGCGTGCGTCCCATAATGACCTTCGCTAGCGTTGTCTTTGCACACGTAGCCCCCTCCAACATAAAAATGATAGAAACCCTCTAAAATAGTTTCATGCGTAAGGCCGTAGCTGCCCCATGGTACTCTCGCAATGTCGACCTCCACAAGGACTTAGAAAGTCCGTTTATCGTCAAATACGTGAAAGACTCCGCCCGACGCTACTACGACAGAGTCCTTCATCATCCCAACCCCCTAGTAGTTGACAGCCTTACCTATGTCCCCGATAGGAATACCTCTCCACGTTATCGTAGTAGGTACACATATACACAATACCCGCCGGCGGAGACGAGAAAGTCACCCTCGCTACATCGTGAACACACATCGGCCTTCAGCTAACACTTTTACCAGGTATCGACACGTGCCTGGGCGCTTCTCAGCGACTCGCGATCCCGCGGTACCCTCACAAAGCAACGCCCTAAGCCGAGGTCCGTTCCTTCGACCGGTCTACCGGCGGGGGAGCCCTTCCGCTTGTTGCTACACATTTATAATAGCTCCTGGTTGAGCGCCTTCTACGCTCGCCCTTTATTATACATGCCCGGTGGCTCTTGAACGGCCATATTAGGGCCACAAAAATTAAGCCATTCGGAAAAAAAAACTGTTCTGTTAATAAAATTGTTCCAATTTATTTAATAACACAATACAGTTTTGCTTATTTCTATCACAGAGAGATTTTTTTCATTCTGATAACACCAGTAAACGAATATTGCAGTACTAAAAAAATACCCCTAAAATGGGGGTAATTTTAATCAATCAAAAAATAAATCTAAATTGTTTTCTTTAAATTATAACTATTTATGACACGTGGATATTTTGACGAATTGAACTTTAAAGTTTGTGATTATGAGAAACTTTCTATTTCAATGAAGTTACATAGACATGTTTTGTGTTAATTTATGTATACTCGTACTACGAGTATGTTCCTTAAAATGGCTTCATCTATAATCCACACTTTTGCTATACGTACATGTACACGTTTCGGCAATGAGTGAGATATGCCAGTAACCATTCCCCTCCCATCCCTTAGTATCCTATTTCCTCCTATAATTTCTAAAGGATTCCTTTATACTTTTTGCTACCCATTGCACCCCATCCCGTTGATTCATTAGATTATTTATTCATAGCGGTAGGTAGTAGGTTATTCTTGTTTTTGTCGGAAGTGCCCTTTTTTCTAGATAAGCGTAATCCTTTGATTTTTGTAATTCACTTGGCTCAAATTGATGAACATGAGATGAACATATCGAAGAATATTTGTAGGTTGCCAAGTGACAATTGCTATATTTGTTTTGACCACTTCAATCCACTTTTCACGAGTAAGGTTATCAGTGAGAAATCTAAAATACATTAATGTTATTATGTAACAGTAACCAAAACTCTAAATCCATGTTTTGGAATGAAAAATGGGCTATCAAATTCAATGGTTTGGTAACACTGAATATAAGTCCATATAAGTTTGACAGGAAAAATATTATTTGAAATTTTCTATTAAAGACCTTCATTAGAATACTAACCTAAGATATGTTCTACCATCAGTTTTTATTATCCAATTCTTACACATTTGTAGTACGCAAGAAGGCCTTTTTAGCTGTTCAATTGCAATAGAAAAAACTGCTAAAATTATACATCTTACATACATAAAGGCGGTCAATTTGATCGCCATGCAAGCCATTTGAATGACACCTTTTCATGCCCGCAATGCTACATCTCTGTAGTTTGGTTGATCGAGGGCTGAAAGTATAAATAAACTATTCAGTGTAATTGTAATTTCTTATAATTGAATGGCGGGTGCATGTTTCAATCCCACAACCGCTGGGCGCACTCGATTGGCCAAGTTACCCCTCTTTCAAGGCAGACTACTTACCGTAAAATGTACTGTATTTCCCATTTTATCCTATTCTGTAGTACATACGTGTTTCGGTATTGAGTAGCACAACCGGGAATGCCAATATCAGTTATTGTGGACTGATGTTTTTTTTTTTTATATATAAAAAAGTGGGCGGACGAGCAAGCGGTCCCTCGTGATGGTAAGTGTTACCGCCGCCACCTCGACACCAAGGGGTATGCGGGCGCGCCGCCGACCTTACAAAATCCTATTCACAGCTTTCTTGAAGAACCCCATGTCGTAGCTTAAGGGTGTAGATCGTGAAAATCACCGAAAAGAGTGTTACGATTTTTCATATTTAACCTATTTACATATGATTGATATCAATGATAATTTGTATATATTACAATCAAAGACCAATAAGTATGTTCATGCTTATATTAAACTCTTAAACCTAATAGTTGTTATATAATAAACGTCAACAAACGCACAAAATTGAGTAAAAATGCAAAAACATGACTTCGTATTTTTCAGATTTAACCCCATAAATCAACACAAATTGATAAAAAGAAACACTTTTTGAACACTGAAGAAACCAATAAGTATAGCTGTATACTTCTTTTTATACCTTTACAAACAAAGACTTCCTCTTTTAAAGCCCTAAAATCTAGATATATTTTAAGGTAAATTTTTCATACACAAATGTATGGGATAAAACGTTCGTTTCATTCGTGCAATCTCGGTGGTCTGCAGCGGCAGTTCCTTTCTGTAAGTGAACGCGACACCACGCTTGTCGGCTGCAGACAGCAGAATTACGTATTGTGAATTTGTGTTTTTTGTAAAAAACTGTAAGTATAACATTTTTATAATTAATTTATTTTCAGTTAGTAGAAAGTATCGATATAATGAATGTCTGAAAGAAAACCATGATGGAACTAGATATAAATCGTAAAAAATACAATATCTACACTAATAGGTATTATAAAGAGGAAAGATTTGGATTTTTGTATGTAACGAATAAACTCAAAAAGTACTGGACTGATTATCATTCGAAAGCTACATTATCACTGAGTAACATAGGCTATTTTTTTCGCAGGACTGATTGAATTTGAGTGGCATGCCAGGGAAAAGAAAGTTTTGTACGCATTATAAAAATATGAAAGCCAAAAGATCTCGGAATAAAATGTAAGTTCCTCCCTACTTATTTATTATCGCATTTGAACAGGGTACATTACAAAGCTAATACAATATGTCATATGATTTAGATCGCCCGATTCAGACATATACCTACAATAACATGTAAATATTGGTTTGTATTATCTATATCTATACTGATAAATAAAATTGAAGTATCTGTATGTAATATCAAAATAATAGGATTTTTAAAAAAAAAAAAGGCGATACGGAGTTCGCCGGGTCGGCTAGTATTGTCTAAATATCAAATTGTGGAAGTAGGTAGGCGACAGCGCAACTTTGTCGACATACCTATACCGCCAAACAGACGCGAGGCGCCTAGCGTCTGGCTTAGGGTTGTACAAAATAAATAAAAAGTGGATAATATTGATGAATAATATTTCCAGTATTGAAAATAAAGAAAACCTTGGGGCCGAGACTCTGAGCAACAATGCTACGCGCTGTATAGAGGTAAGTTGTTATACGTAATTCTTGTAGACTTGTTACATAAATAAACAAACTACTTAGTTAGTGATGGGCGAAGACAAAATCTCAATACCTACCTATAGATTTTTCTTGCAATATTTATTATTTTCATCGAGAGACAAACACCTTAGTACCGAAATACTTCTCAATTACTTTCTCAAAAGAAAATTTACGTTCAAATAGGTGACGTCATAAAAAAACAATACCTAATGCGTAAAGAAATTATAATTTCTATTCATCAGGAACCTAATATTGTATTAATTCTTTTGCATTTTTTTAAATTTTTAATTATTTTTTATAAAAAAAATCAAGCCATTATCTTTCTTTACAGGAACTAGTTATTGAAAACGACCAAGAGGGAAAGGTGGATGAAATGGAAGTTGGGCGTAGAGTTGTAGACGTTTCTTTTTTTTTTAAAGCTCTTCAGGCCATAGGGGACCACGGTCCAATGGATTGTAAGTTAAGTTACCTCAGTATAATAGGTGAAGTAAAAGTTGGTCTGGACTCAAAACTCATCATGAAATGTAGTATGTGTAGTATGAAATTTACTGTGTGTTTGATTGAAAAGAAAGAAGATAGAATGGAAGTGAATCATCAAATTGTATCTGGTATCATATCATCTGGTGGGAGCTACTATCAGTTAAAAACATTAACTGCCGCAGTAGCCCTACCAATCATGTCACCTTCATTATACAATGAAATTAATAATACGGTTTGCGATTGGTGGGAAAAGACAGCAGCACATTCCATGGCAGAAGCTGTCAAGGAAGAAGCGGAGTACGCAGTGTCTATAGGTAGTGTTGATAAAAATGGTACACCATTAATATCTGTTGCTGTTGACGGTTGTTGGAGCAAGAGATCTTATGGTAAGAATTTTTCCGCCTTGTCCGGCGCAGCTGCGATAATTGGCATTAAAACTAATAAAGTATTGTTTTTTGGAGTTAAAAATAAATACTGCGTAGTTTGTGCACGAGCCGCAAAGAACGACAGTCAGCCCTCGGAACACCGTTGTTTCAAGAATTATTCGGGATCATCTACCGGTATGGAATCGACCATAATAGTTGAGGGGTTTAAACGTTCCATTGTTGATCACGGTGTAATTTATAATAAATTTGTAGCAGACGGCGATTCCAGTACTTATAAAAAAATATTAGATTCGCGACCGTACGGTAATTTAACAGTAGAGAAAATTGAATGCAAAAATCATCTTTTACGAAACTACTGCAATAGCTTGGAGAAACTGTCGAAAGACACTAAGTATCCTTGCGAATTGCGGAAATTCCTAAAAGAAAGGTATTTGCGTTTAAGAACGGGTGTAAAATGCGCTATTAAATATTGGGGCGATCAAAATCAGTCACTCGAAGAAAAAATAAAAAATCTTAGTGAAGATATCCTAAATGGTCCACAACACGTATTTGGTAATCACCAATATTGCAAGGAGTATTTCTGTAGACCTGATACTCGTCGAATAGAACCTGTTGGGTTGCTTCCAGCAATTGTTGGATGCGGATTAATGGACGCGGTACACATTTTAAGTAAAAGACTGTCATATCATTCTAGAAGTTTAATTCATAATTGTACAAGTAATATAGTTGAAAGTTTTAACGCAGTGATTGCCAAATTAGTAGGGGGTAAGCGTGTAAATTATTCTTCCCGTGGTTCTTATGCGGGCCGATGCGCAGCTGCTGTTGTGTCTTTTAATACAGGATCGATTCATAGTAAAACTCATGAAGTAATATTTAAATCTAGTCCTAATCCTTTGATCGCGAAAGTGGAAAATTGTAATCGTAGAATCCGTTTAATTGCTAAACCTAAATTAAGATTGAAAAAGAGCCACAGCGCTGTATCGAAAGACGCTCACTATGGACCAAACTGCGAAAAACCTGATCTGAGTCCAGAATTATATGAGAAAGCCAAGTCATCTTTTTTAGCCGATTTAAAGTTGTCTTGTGCTGAAAGAGAGGAGCTTGAAAGGTCGACCCATTTGCAAAGAAGTAGTTCTGAGTGGATGAGTACAAGGAGAAAATTACTAACCTCATCATCGTTCGGGGAAGTTTGTAAAAAACGAGAGAGCACAAGTTGTGCTGTTCTTGTTCGTAAAATCGTTTATGGTAGTAATATCTCCAGTTTGCCTGCTGTACGGTACGGTATCGAAAACGAAGAAACCGCAATTAAACAGTTAGAAATTCAAGAGAATATTAGTATACAAGGTTGCGGTTTGTTCGTCGACGATCAATATGAATTTCTTGGTACTACACCAGATGGCATTTATGCAAACGGTTTAATTGAAATTAAGTGCCCACATTCTTTAGCTGGCATGACTCTTGATGAAGCAATGGCCAAACATACCTTTTGGGTTAAGGACAAGGCTTCCAAGGGTTATGTCATAAATAAAAATCATAACTGGTATTTCCAAATTCAGGGACAGGTACATATTACTAAAAGAAACGTTTGCATGCTTGGCATCTGGTTTGGTGCTACTGTACCTATGAAAGTTTATATTATAGAAAAGGACGACAAATTTTGGGAGGAGAAAATGGAGATGAAATTAGTTAGGTTTTATTACGATTGCCTACTTCCAGAATTAGTTGATCCTCGGCAGTCACGAAGCATGCCCATTCGTGACGCGCCCAGTATCATAGAGGCTATGAAAGAGAGGAAAGAAAGAGCTTTACGTGTTATGAAAGAGAAGAACGCCTAATGATTTTGAAAGATACAGGTAACTTAACTACCCAGCCAGTCGATTCACGTAAACACGCCAGTCCAAAAGTCGTTTTAACTTAGGAACTTAGAAATCGCCTTTTGGTTTTCTGTTTTAAACGCACTTACTTATCTAGTCTTGGATTGTCATAAATCTTCCAATAGCTCAATTACTATACAATTTCTGAGTTACCTGGTGTAAAGAATCATAAAAATTGGTTCAAAAATACAGCGAATTGAGAATTCTCCTTTTTTTAAGTCGGTTAAAAGGGCTAAATTTGCAAAAAACGAAGTGACGTCACTGCGCTACGGTTTTTATTACTTACGTGAATCGGGCAGCTGGTAACGTTTTCATTCTGATAGGTTTTGTGATAGCCATTGATTTTATCATCAAATTAGCAGAAATCAGAACCTGATCCGTAATCGAATGAAAAACCATTAGAATTTTGAACTCATATTTCGTTATTGTTTAATTACATACTTTTAATTAGTATATTAATAATTTACAAACTTCTGTTAAAATTAGTAAATAAATGAATTATTTACTAATTTTTGTACAACCCTAGCACGCTTTTGAGATAGCGAGTAATGGCGACTCATATTTGTTATTGTGTAGTAAATAAATCATTTTTATACTTGTGTTTCATTTATTGACATTTTTTTTAAAACCCTAGGATTTTTTTTAGATATCGACGAGGTGATCGTAAACAAAAAGTAAGTATTTGAGTTTACGCAATAGGCACATTTCCTTGCGTAGAGATAAACACACTTCCTACTGAATTTGCAATTATTTTATTGAATGAATATTTTACGAATTAGAATAAATTTTGGTAGTGAAATTACAAATAAATAAATAGTTGGAATTTTAGGTAAGTAGAATACAAAAATGTCAGATGTCAAATGATAGAAAAACATAAAAATTGTGTCTCAACTACTCTTATTAATCTATTAAAAAGAATCAACAGCTAGTTTCCAAAAATTCAACGTTATTGTTATGCTGTAAATATTCAAGTTCAATAACAATTTCTCAACGTGGAACGTTTGTTGCAAAACATTTTGAAAATCGCGCTCTCTAGGTCATTCATCCGCCCCGTCGGATGTTACATTAAACTTTGGCGCTGCGGTCGCTCGAAATCGAGATCTCAGGCCAACAATCTACACCCTTAATGGAAAGACTTAATGTTGGCATGAATCGCGCATGTAAGCATCAGTATTCGCAAGGTCGACTCTCTGCACGACTCACATGCACGGTAGCTACCTTCTTTCTATAAAAAAAATCTATTTCTTTCTTCTTTTTATATATGGCATGGTGCAATTAACAAATTCTTCCAGTGTCAAGTTTTCTTCGCAATAAACAATTTCAAAGTCTAAAACGTATTCCGTCAATGTCCATTCCCGTCGAAGTAAGTCGGGAGTCGCTCAGTAAAACGATAGTAGGTTCACTGAGGACAGAAGAGGACTCTTTGGAAGCACACGAAAAACGCAGTCCTAAGCTTTTCTTTGAGTATCACAAACGTACGCACATAAAACACTTTAATATACTATCACTATTAAATCACAAAATGCACGATACGCAATTTTTATAATGATCAAACAAAAACTCAACTTCACTTCTTGAGTTCCCTCCAAAAAGTCACAAAAACTGAATTACTAAAATAGTCCTCTCATTCACACAGCGCGGTTTATATTTTAAATTCTCAACAACATGCGATATTATATGCGCCCCGTGCGTACGAAACTTTATTCTGTGGAAACAAACTCTATTTACTGGCAGAAAACTTATTAGACGTTTAACAATTATATATAAGTATAAACTGGCTGGAACAATGTGGAACAAAAACGTGGTTGACAAATTTTCGCGTACTTCGTATTTTACAGGAAAATGTAATTTTATTTTCGCTGATTATCTTCTATCCTAAATTATATAGTGTAACACAATGCTGAGATCATATCAATTAAGAAAATCGTGTAGATTAGTTTCGAGTCAACACCTACGCAGCTATTCTAGAAATGAGTCTTTTGGATCACATAAATGTTAGTTACTTTTATAAAGTCGTAGATACTCGTATTAATGAGGGTACCACGCAGTATCGTAGCCTAGGGACATGAACGCCCAGGGCAAGATTGCAACTTTGCGCTTTCAAAAAAAAAATAGATACTTCTCTAAGCTTTTCCTGAAGCCATTTTATCAATGAAACTGTTAACCATACATGTATTTTTGTATAGTCGCTCAGTTTAAACTTAAATTAGTCGCCAAGCAAAATATATCTATCCATAAAACTCGAAGATTACAAACAGAATTCCGTATGGTTTTATAATTAGTATAAGAACGTATAAGTATAATAACATATTTGACAAGTATATTGCTATAGTTGTTTAGCTATAGTATATTTGATAGGTTTGCTAAGGGAAGGGGGTCGAAATTTGCGTCCCCCTGGAGTCTGCGCCCATGGCAGTCGCCCCAGCCGCCAGCCCCTAGCTACGGCGCTGCATGTGTACCCGATGTTCTCCTTTATCGCTAGTGAAAAATAATTGAAAAATCAGTACTTCGAATATTGGCTAATCTAGCTTGAGAATAAATACAAAGTCATTTGCAGCTTATGATTGAATCGGTATCAATATTTAGGTCCATCAAGTCCAATGAATCAGAATGACTGGAGTATCAAAATATCCAATTATACAAAGTGTTAAAATATTAAAACGTCCATAATATCGAAATGCGCACAGTTTTTTTTTTCTTTTCAGCTCATGTCATTGATATGGGTTTCTCTTTATGGCGTCAATTCTCCTACAACTTCGTAGTATCTAACTTACGAATTTCAGCCTAAACTAGAAAACTGTCGAAGTTATGAGGCTGTAACAGACAGATAGATGGAAGGACATGACGAAATTTTAAGGGATCGCAGTTTGACTAAGGAACCTTAAAAAGGAAACCTAATGGAAAAGATGTTTATGACAGTTTTATATAGAACTTCCCAGTAGCAGAAGCGGTGTGTGTTTGTATACGGTTTGTACAAGTACCTACCTAATGGTTTTTTTTGCTTCCTTTTTGTAATTTTGCATAATTGGACACTGTAACACTTTGATCATTTTGCATAATTGGACATTGTGATACTTTGATCATTTTGCATAATTGGACATTGTGATACTTTGGTCATTTTGTATAATTGACACTGTGATACTTTGATCATTTTGCATAATTGGACATTGTGATGCTTTGGTCGTTTTACATAATTGGACATTGTGATACTTGGTACAAATTCAGTACGTACCTACATAAATTTTGATGTTAAAAGCTTATTTGCTATGTAGACCTTCCAATATTGAAGCAAATCTGTCTAGTCATATTTCTTATAATTTTAATTTTCCTATAGATATTATGTCACTACTGAACCGATTTCGATAACACTTATTTCAAGTAAAATACATCAAATTAAACATTATTTATTCATTTCTTAGGCAACTTGTCCAGACACAATAAACAAAACATGCTTCTTAGTACAACAAATAAAATTTAGTTCAGAAAATATAACAAATTATTGGTCTTGTGTAGTTTAGTTTACTTTAGGTACTTACGTTTATTCTTTCTTTTTTATTAAATAATAGAGACTTAGTAGGTACTTATTAAAATTAATAGCAGTCATATCGTTCTTGTGTAATTTTATGAAAACAAGAAAGATACAAAATACTTACGATACAATGTCGGATCTGTGTAGTATCTAGTAACATCAAAGTAAATGCACGGAATTTGATGAACATTTTATAAAATGCACTTTGGACGATTTGCCTTGCTCGAGCGCGCGCCACGAGCAGGAAAAATTTCTATCATTGACATAAGGTCAGCCAAGACTGGACGGTAAAAAGATTTGAATGAAATCGTAATTAACAGACTACTAGACCCCTCATATAAAGGTTCAATAATTCAATGATGGGTCTAAGCAAAGTGGTCAGTGAGCGATGATTTCATACATGTCTCTTTTCCGTCCAGTTTTGGCTGATCTTATGTCAATTACCGAAATTCTTCCTGGTCGTGGGGCGCGCTTCAGACTATTTGCTTTTTGAGCGGTACGCTCTGTAGGGGGTCGCGTATAGTACGATGTGGTACCGTAACTTTTACACAAGGAGAGTTTCTCGAACATCTCGGACGAGAATATTGTATACGATTCTCGTATGCGACCGAACTGAGATTCTCGCCTGCAACTGTTGCAACATGATGATAAAAACTGGTGATTCGGGAGCAGTGACCACTTCTAACTTTGACCACTTGTGTAAAGACCACATGCTAATATGTCCATTGGTAGTACAGTGTGCAAACACAAATGAAAACGTAAGTTGAATTGTAATTATAAAATGGAAACTTTAATTAATAATACATTATATTTAATGTAAAAAAAAAAAAAACACTTATTCTCTTTAAAGAAATTTAAAAATATTTAAATAACTGTAAGAAAATAATCTGAGACGAATACTTTTCTTTAAGGAAGTCAATATTAAAAATCTGATCATTTTCCAATTTTCCTTCAGTTCATTGTCGGATTTAATGTCTCTAATATTAAACTTGTTTGCATACTGTACAGTTAGCAACAAGGTAATGTTTACTCATCGGTATCTTAATGCGCTTATAACAAGTATAGAATCGAACGGTTTTGGGTACATTAGCGTGTCGCTGACTAAACAAGCAGAGAACATAGATATTAGGAAGTGGTCAAACCAGAAAATTAAATGGTCTTCCCCAGAAGTGGTCATTTACGTCCGAATTGAATAACAGTGATTACATGATGATAACAGTGGTTTATACTAGCTTTTAATAGAAGTTCTCACCTTTACGCGCTCAAGAAACACTACTTGTGTAAATGAGTCAAGGTGGCTGTCATTTGCAAAATAATAAAAACCCGGACAAAGCGTTGGAATACACCGAACTTTTGGGTTTGAAACCCGGTATTTTTTTTTTCAAATATTCAAATTTTCGTTAGTGGGAAATAAGCCAAAAGTAAAAAGGATTGAAATCAGTGGAACTTAAAGCCACGAATGTTTGCAGATGAGAAAAAATGTGTAGATGAAAATTGGCGCGTAAAAGACGGCGATAAATGTTCTCGAACATTCAGAAATATTTGAAATTGTAAAAGTATGTATCTACAAACACAAATAAAAATTATCCATGGCTTTTCTGCTGTTTTCAGTGCTCGTGCCTGTGGCCGTGTTGAGAAAAGAACAGAGGCGCACAAAAACTACAAACCATGGTAACCAATCCAATCTATTTTGTAAGCACTGCCTTCACGAGCATTGCCATTGTGAGAGATGCATGAGAGTTATTAAAATGGCTTTCGGGCTACATCGATGTCTAGATTCTCACAAGGCAGATAAACATAAAGAAAATTTAACTCAAACGATCACGCACCAAGTTAGACGAGGAACTAAAGAAGAATGTCGTAGAATCACTAAACCTCCTTTCAGTACAGAGGAGCATGCAAAACAAAAGAAAGACGCCGTTGTTTTGATTGAAAATATTCCTCTGGAAGGGATAAATTTAGAAACCACTGCGCCTAAAAAGAATAAAGAGGAATTAATACAGAAAATAGAAAAAAATTATGAAACTCCTCTTGTTGAAGCGGAAAAGTCACAGGCTGAAATGATCACAAAGCCACCTAAAGTGTTACGCCCGACAACACTCTATGTCAAAAACGACAGAAATATTCCTGGAATTACAGTCGATACCAATTCAAACTCATCGACAAGCAGAATAGATGGATTTCCTATAGACAGGAAAAAGCTTGGAGTCTTACAAATAATGCACGAGGAACGTTCGACCAACGATAAATTGGTAACGCCTGCGTCAAAAGGTGATAAATTAGGTAAAGTGTCTAAACAATGTGTTGACTCGCTGTACACTGAAATTGACAAGCTATTACTTTTAGAAATAGGTAAATTTGGTGTCCCACAAACGCAGCAGAAGGAGCATCCTATTTCGGCTCCTATAAAAACTGATACGGTCCAATGCAATATTATGATGGAATCAAAGAGATCTGACGATAAAATAGAAATAGATTTGGAAACTCGAGAACTTGAGTACAAACAGGACACAAAGAATATATTTGTGAAAGACAACAATAGAGACCCAATAACCGTTAATATTGATCCTCGCATCGATCGCGAGGAGCTAGTCGCAAAAAATTCACAAAATGTTGAATCTATACGACTAGACTCTATTGTAAAGATGGAAGGAGACAAAACATATGGTAACATTCCATACCCATACAAAAGATCTATAGGGTTCAGCATTAAAGATTGTGGGTATAGACCATTATCTAATTTTAATGAAGAAGTAAATGAAACATCTGAACTTGAAATTGATCCTCTTGTGTATCCTAGTTGCACACCATTCTTAATGTCAAAGCCATTAGAAACATTTGAGACAGAATTATTATCGGAAGTGATTGAGTTAGCGCCAGCTTTTACACCTGTTAGTTTCTTGACTTCTCCTTTAGAAAACCAAACGGGTAGTTTGACTCATTCAGAATCATCCACAGTATCAAAACAGGTTACACTTGAGACTTCTTCAACTGTAAATGCAGTTAGCTCCCTACCAAGGAATACTAGCGTAAGTCCTATACAGCACCAAGGTGGAAGTAAGATATTTGAAGGCGTTGAAGCTTTGCCGAGAATAAATTATCCTCAAGGAAAAATGTCTCTTTCACAACTGCTCGAACGGGTAAGGCAGCGAAATCGTATGGAGTATTGCAAAAGAGCTGTACCGAAATTTGCAACTAAAATGTCAACTGCAAGTGAAGTCGTCGGAAAATGCGGAAGCCAATCGCCGCCTTGTCCGCCTAAACCTTGTCCACCCCCTAAAAAGAAATGTCCGCCACCTAGTTCACCACCATGTCCACCTAGAGATCCCATTTGTCCTCCGCCTTCGCCTAAATGTCCTCCGCCCAGCAATCCTTGTCAGAAATAATCAATATATCAACAATTTAACTACAATTATAGAAGATTCAATATAACATTGATTATAATGTAATGCCGACTGGTTCTGTGGAAATTTATACAGTTTTAGCCGATATCAATGAGACAAACATGACATAGTATTGTAATATTTCTTTTCAAAGCTCGAGTTAGATGATCCTTACATTAAAATAATGCAAATAATCATTGGGAAAACGGGGCACGTGACATGTCAAATTCATCAGATTAAATATTCCCCAGGGAAAGCTCGCAACGAATTCAATTTCTAAAATTATTGTGTAATCTACAATACTCATACAATGTTACAGCCATACAACTAAGTAGATTTTCTTATTTATTAAATCTCTACTAAAGTATATTTTGCATTTGTTTGTAACAATGCCTACAGGTACTACAGGTATCACATGACAGTGCAAAAGTAGAAGAAATCTTTGAAGGAATGTTAAAATAACAAAATATTCCGTCGATATATCAAAATCTTAAAAAACTAATTCAATTATTGTAAACAAAAATTATTTTTCGTTTTTCTTAATATTTCCAGTGACTGTGCACGTATTGCAGAAAGGCTACAAAAGGACAAAATCCACAAACGATAAGACGTGTGACAATTGTGAAAAATGTGGAAAGCTTATTGAATATATATTTGAATCAACTAAATATCCTTATGATGTTTACAAAGTAGATATACTCAGAGAAAAGGTAACACAAAAATTGGTTTCGCAATCAAAAGTTGAAGTAGAGTCTGATGTTCACGAAGAGAGATGCAAAAATATTGTCATCCAATGTTTCAGTACAGAAGAAGCCACTGAAGAACAAAGAGAAAACACTGAAGAGACTTTCATTGACACTGAAAAACAAAATGTAAAACCATCTAATCGTAAAGATATAATAGATCTGGACAAATTGGCGATTCCATTCATTGGTGTACCCAAGCGTGATATTGACGTTAAATTACTTAAAGAAATGGAAAGGTGCGGCATTGTGCAAATAACACAAAAAAGACCGCCGAATTCGTATAACAAAGGTAGAGGTTTTACGCCGGAAGCGGATATTATCAATCTGGATGATGTAGCGAAACGATGCCTTAATTCACCAAACAATGAAATCGATAACAGTTTGATCAGAGAAATAGAGAAGCTAGGCGCTGCGCAAACAACACAGGAAATTTCTACGGTTTTGACGAACCTCAGAACTGACATTATTCAAGATGATGATATAAACAAGCCAAGAGAGCCTATTAAAGAAACTAAAATAGACTGGGAAGCCCGAGAATTTGAAAATGATTCGGATATAAAACATACGCCTTGTAAACCACCTGATAAAGAATCTAATTTAAGTGACAAAATTGGTATAATAAATCAGAAATTTGTCCAAGCACAAAATGAATCAGAAGAATTACAAGAGGTTATAGTTGAAACGGAGAAAGATAGAAAAGAGTCTGTCTTAAAGCGAGTCCCTACTGAACCCCTCAAACTAAACGAAAATGCAATTAATGTAAAAGAAAGATCAACAATCGATTGTAATAAGTTAGTCAATGTGAAACATTCCCAAAACGAAGAGCCCATGAAACTAGAACACGCTACAATAAAGATGGTTGAGCGAAATTTCCAACCAATAGAAATAAAAGAAGCTTGTGTATCGATGGTAGTGCAAAAAATCGATAAACCCCCCAAACTAAGTCCCGACGATCCATTGATAGATCCATATGACAAAAAATGTATAGATTTAGATGACGATGATTATGGCTATAAACCATTGAGTTATGCAACATCTGATAATTTAACCCTAGAACTTAAAGGTGCAAATAAAGTTCCAAATTACACACAATTGAATGCAACTGAGACGGAAATCGAAACTCTGATGTATCCCAGTTGCACCACTTTGTTAATACCAAAGCCACTAAAATTAAATGATATGCGCGAGGAGATAGCTTTGGCACCACCATTTATACCTGTTACAACACTTACACCTGTTTTGGAGCCAGTTACAGATACCTTACTAAAACCAGAACCAACGATAATATTAGCAAAAGATCCTACAGTACTTATAGGCGTGAATGAAGAAAAGTTATCGAAAGTAAATGACGAATCTAAACCAGCTGTTAACATAACCGCTACTCTAATAGAAAAAGAGACTGTAACCCCGACCGTAGAGGAGCCTTTGCCGAATATAAATCCAGAAGAGGGGATCACTCTTTCAGAGCTCCTTCAGCGAGTAAGGAAACGCAATCGAATGCAATACTGCCAAAAAGTTGCCCAGGATATAAAAGAAACTCGGCCAATTCCGAAAAAGTCCGAAACTGAATTCTTTGGAAAATGTGGTCCGAAGCAAGCCGCTCCTAAACAATGTCCACCGCATCGGGGTTCATCGTGTCCGCCACCTCCACATCAACCTCCCTGCCCCAGAGAGTGCAAACCAAATGTACCGCCGACTAATTGTCCAGCAACTAAAACTACTTCTTCTGCGGAAGATCCATGTGAAAAGTGTTGTGCAGTTCCCGAAGGCAGTTCATTCCTTCTAACCCGACCAAGATTCGTCATTTATGTTACCAATGTCGCGAACTATAAAATAACTATCTCGACGAATCTTCGAACACTCCTTCAAACAAAAGTAAAAAAGTTTAAACTGAGTGAGATAAAGACCCTTGAATTTAATGAGTTTAATGGAATAAAATATTGCGCCAGGGATTACGAACCGTGGACGCCAATACCCAGTTGGCCAATCCCTAAAAAAGTTACAAAACGGCCGTTTCAGTGCCCTAAAGAGGGCTGCAAGCCTTATCCACCTACCAAATTATGTCCACCGTGTAAAGAAAACCCATGTACCTCCATCCCGAAGCAAAATTGTTCTTTATTAGACTATCTCTACACATTGTAATTATATTATACTTTTTGAATAATTGATGTAGATAGCGTCAATGGTCAACAGCGAAAATAAAATGGCAAAAAAAAACTGTTTCTAGGGCTCATTTATGCCTACTGCACGGAATGGAAGCAGCGTGGTGGGGGGAATAAATATTGTATTTCAATATGTAGGTAGCAAATTTATCTGAAACCTTTATATTTAGTATGATTTTGAAATTAATTGTGTATTGGTACAAAAAACAGTGAATTTGTTAACATTAATAAGTATTTTAATTAACATGGGCCATCGGGGATATTCGTGTATCTTCGGCAAACGTCGTATTCATAAATAGATATATTATAGAGCTACTACTAATACTCCCAAAATATTTTTTCAATAGATAATACATTTTATACCAATATATTTGCTTTCGTCATCTGTTACCGACCTTATTTTTATTACCTTTTTATGTTTAATTTTCAAAAAGGTATCCTGTCAATGTAATGATGTTGTGGTGGATGTCAAAATCCTTCAGTAGGCGCCATAAAAAGCGGAAAGATTACGAAAACATAGGCCATGGGCTAATTCTGAATCGAATCTTTAAAATCGAAGCCCAGTTATAAATTAATTAAAAATTGTAATTTAGTTTCCGAGTAAGGAAAACTTTTCCTGTAAATATTCCATATTGAAATCATTTTGGCCTCTTCCAAGTGCTGGCCACTTGAAATAATTCAAATTATCTATAGGTGCTTAAATTATGACATCGGTTATCATCGACTGTCATTTGTAATGCGTCAAATTGATTTGTAATAGGGGTGTTCATTTAAAAAATATATCGATGTTTTTAATCGATGTATAACATCGTAACCCTGCATCGATGTTTTTCGATACATCGCTTGAAAACATCGATGTTTTTTCAACATCGAATACTTTTATGTTTTTTTTTCGGGTTTAGTAGTTATTGTAAGGGAGACATTGTAAGTCAAACAAAAAACATTAGAAATATTTTATTGCGACATCACATATTACAAAATGAGACAAAAAATACTAAAGTCTAAATCAATACTTTTATTTTTGTGATCTGCTTTAAAACCAATGCTGTTTAGGCAAACTTTGTAGAAATAAAAGTTTACTCAAACGTTTACCCTTCAGTCTATTCCTTTGCTGATTTACTATTTGGCCAGCCTTTGAAAATAACCGTTCGGATGGGACCGAAGTCCCAACAATAGTCAAGTATTTGAAAGCAATTTTATATAGTTTAGGAAACTGAATTTTGAGATCGTTCCAGATTTCCAAAGGATTTTCATTCAGTCGTCCTACAGGACTTCTCAAATAAATGGATAACTCATCAGAAATCGCATCTTCAGATTGCGTTGCTTTCCAGCTCTTGTTTACTAATTTATGATGGTCTTCCCATAAAGAAAAACTCTCTTCTAATTTTTCCGATTGATCTGAATCAGATTCCGACATTTCCAACGTTTGTGTATTATTTTTCATGAAGTCCTTGATTTTTGAGACTGCTGTAGAGCAAGCTAGTGCGTCCCTGAAATGCATTTTTTTGAACCGTGGATCCAGTACAGTGGCTATGGCAAGTGGAGTAACTCGCTCTATAGCACCCATTCTTTTTTCTATTTCTTTAAGCACAATCGATTTCAACTCATTGGCGAGTGAATCTACCAATCTGAGAGCTTGAATTTTTAAAACTAAGCAATGGATTAAAGGAATTACCTTGCTGCTAGTGCAGTACATGTCGCCGGATACTTCTCTCGTAGCAGCTTCGAGCGGTCGTAAGACTTGTAATACTGAAGAGAGAATTGACAATTCTGACGCATTGACCATTGCTGGTGCATTTTTATGGCGGATAATTATATCGTTTACGACAATGTGTAATTCTAAAAACCTCTCAAGCATATAATAAGTGCTGTTCCACCTTGTTGCAACTTCTTGAATCAATTTTGTTTCTTTATCGGTGGCTTTTCTTAAGTCATTGCTTGCAATGTTACTTTGTTTAAACCATGTAACAATTTCTTTAACCTTTGTTAATAGACTTCGCAACTCTGGACACTGTTGTAAAGCGTTCTGAACAACTAAATTTAAAGTGTGCGCAAAACACGGAATGTGTTTCTTACCAAAAGCCAAATCGACGGCCTTAATCATAGATGCTGCATTGTCAGTAACTACAGCCGAAACTCTATCGGTGTTAATATTCCATTCGACACAAGTATTAAGAAGCATTTCAGCAATGTTCTCTGAAGTATTACGCTCAAATTACTGATATACTCCAAGAGTTATTGAAAAAAAATCAATACCTATACCGAAGTGTGCTGTAATCCCAAGAAAACTTCTCATGCTCATTGTTTCTGTCCACATATCTGTCGTAAGGGTGAGGTTTTCTACATTTTTTATTTTATTTTTGAAAACAGCTGATAATACATCATATTTATCATCAACCCAGCGAGTTATTGTCGTTTTACTGGGAAGCTTGTAATGCGGCGCAATCACTTTCATCAGATTACGAAAACCCTCATTTTCAACAATCATAAATGGTTGATTATCCTTACAAAGCATATAAATCAAAGCATTATTTATTTTCAAAAATTTATCGCCACTTTCCGAAAATGAATTTATATGTTCGAAACTCTCTACAATCGACTTTTGACGCTTTAAAGATGGAGGGAGAGGATCGTTGATATGGATATCTTCTGTTGATAAGCATGTTGAAGCTTTATTTTTCGATTCTATCGTATCAGCTGTACTGGTTGATGGCAGTAACTCAGGGTTGGAGACAGCAGGTTTGGAGACTATTTTAATTGTTTCGCTGTCGACATCGGATGAACTTACATTATTCGTCGCTTGCAAGTTTTTTTTATTTACTTCTAAAAACGCAGCTTTGTGGATATGTTTTACGTGCCCAATCAAGTTTGACGTATTGCCACTCGATTTAATAGATTTTTGACAAAGCTTGCATTTTGCAAGGTTTCCATTTCCTTCAATTTTAGTGAAAAACTGCCACACGTTACTCTTCTTTGGAGGCGCCATCATTTAATCAACTGAAAAAAGAAAACAAAGTAATGGAGGTATATATTTATCGATTAATTTACCACTCTGTAGAATCACATCACTATTGACGGAATTCACGACATTCTAAGTAAAAAAAAGTAAAATAAACGTGACTTAATTTGTTCAAAATAACTTATTAGAGGAATTATTCGTGCAATAGTGCGTGTATTAGTATGAATATTGGGCCAAAATGTTAAAAAACTTAGATTGTTTGTCACACACAAGTTGAGGTTAGGTTAAATATATTCTTAAGCATAATAACATTATTACATACCTTTTCAACTACGAGCATGGAATTAAATGATACGTCAAGCCAGTTTATATTAAAATGCACTTATCACGTATCACTTAATTACTTGTTTAGATTAGTTAGAGTAAATTTCGATTCACAAACAACAAACACCAGCAAACTGCAGCCTGCAAGAGCGGGGGAGGAGCGAGTGAGTGAGTAAACAAAATTATCCAATATCCATTCATTTAACCAATGCAGCCAACCGCAAGAAAAATCAGATGACTTTTTCTCATGGTAACAATTGTTAAAAATTGAAATTATTAAATCAATACCTACTAAGTTATGTGAACTAGAAATATATTATTCGTTAGTTAGCTTTTCCATTGATTCGATGTTTTTAATAAAACCATCGATACATCGAATAGAAAAACATTTGTCAAAACATCGTATCAATCCGATGTATCGAACGGTAAACATCGAATGGATTCAATACATCGATGTTTAGTGAATATCCCTAATTTGTAATTGCGAAAGTAACAATGGCTGAAATACCCCATGCAAGTTTTATTTCCAATCAAAAAGGAATGAATTTGTGCTAACGGTACAACCAGTGGTCTTTTTGAGATGTGGTCATTCTGAGAACTGGACATTACGCTAAGTGGTCTTTTTGAGAAGTCGTCATTTTGCGAACTGGACATTGTTCATCAGGGCCGTCTTTAACCTATTGGAGGAACTAGGATAATGGGGCCCCTATGACTATGACAGAGGCAAAGCACTATTTTATTAAAACAGGCACAAGGAGTAGATAAGCGAAATTATAGATTTATTCAACTGTTATTTTAATTTCTTTACAATCACATTAAATGAATAGGTAATTATAATATAATCCCGAAAAGTAACTCTTTTAGCAGTCACTATACGCAGGTTAGTGCTTAAAAATCTATGTTGATTGAAGAGGTACCCTTCTAGCTTTGAGATTAGCAAAATTACTTCTTCAAAGTCTATGTCTTTGAGCACATCACATTCTATGGATATCAGCGACAAACTGGTCAATCTTTCTTGAAGCATTGTACTTCTTAATTCATTTTTTATTCTTTTCAATTTGGAGAAGGAGCGTTCCCCACTGTAGCTAGTAACCATCATGCTTAAAAAGATTCTCAATGCAATTTCTACATTTGGAAATGTGTCTTTTGTTTTCTTTCAAAAGATGATACGATGAAAGATGATCGTATATTCCTGAGATACTATTGTGGCGCGACCGATACGAGAATGTTTTGACGGAGTTCAGATGCGGGCGCGCATCTGAATTAATACTAATGTTTATTCTACCGTAAACTTTCTCATATTATATGCAATATACACGCACAATACACTATTAGTCTATTCATTTTCACTAGACTGGACAATTTTCAAGTGTTCTCTTAAATGCAGATATTCCATTTGCAACTCTTGTTCATTCGAATACCAAAAAAGCTTAATAAGTAAGTAGGTTTTATAGTCAGTAATTATCTGTTATAAATCGTTTGATTTTCGCAAAATAAATATATTTATCGGTTGGTGATCTGGCAGGAACTAGGGGGCCCCATCGATCGCGGGGCCCTGGGCACTTGCCCAGAGTGGCCAATGGAAAAGAGGGACCTGGTGGTCATGATGCGTCAAATCGCTAAGTTTATGGAGAACGAATAACACTAGATATCATGAACGGAATGTAGTTCCTAATCGGCATAGTGGGCCAATAACAAATGCTTATTGGGGTTGGATGTGTAAAAACGGCCCAGGAGAATTAGTAGAAATCAGAAGTCAGGACGGTTGAAAACAGTGGATTATAAAGAGATCCTCGTAGATTCTTTTTTGCCCGAATTATCCCAACGAAAACATTCATTTCGTTCAAGAAGGCAGTTGGATACGTAACTCCAGAATTGTCCAAACTGGATTGCTGATCAGAGCAGTGATTTGACTCTAATAGGGTTACCCCCAAAAAGTTCGGATCTCAATCCAATTGATTCAGCAATGAGATAGCAACCAAGCGAGAAAATTTAAGAAACCATATATATTTACAATCTATAGGAGTCGTTTCGGGCTGTTTTGCGAGAATTTAATGAGCTCTATGGTGAGGCGTTTACAGCACGTACTGAATGCTGAAGGAGGGTATACGCGGTACTGGGTTAGTTTTATCAAAATAAAAATTTAGTACGAGTTACAAGTATAAACAAATTTAATGAGTCGACATAAATTTTCAATTGAGTTTCATTAATAGTTTATTTTCTTTTGTTACCTGGAGAAATGTAATATTTTATTCATAAATAATAAGTACGAAAAAAAAAATATTCCTGCTGTTTTAATGTTAATCCCTTGGTTTTAATTTAAGGGATCGGGTGGAATCTGGAGAGTAGGTCAGGTTTGATTACGTCAGTTGTTGAAATAATTTTGAAGTTTCGCCTGTATAGAAATAATTGACATTTGAGTATTTAGATGATATCGACGCACAGGTGTTCACAATAATTTGAATACTTTTGCTGTGCAACTATTGGTGCTTTTGAGTGTGAAGAATTATTTGAGTACTATGTATCTATTTGAGTACTGTTCCTATGTATCTGATACGGACTGTATACTGTAATACCGAAAAGTGTGATTAAATTTAGTCTTATCTATAATTCTGCAAAGGTACTGCGAGTAAAAAATTAACTGTGGTACCTCGGAGGGACCACCAGAGGGGACCACGGCCGGAAAACATGTTTAATGTACCGTCATGCAATTACAACAATACAACGTACACAGGTGTACAAGTATGAAATGCGGATTTGAGACGGACGAAGATTGGACTGATTGGAAGATTGGACGAAGACGATTCACAAACACAAAAACAACTCGCAGAGCAATTGAACGTTAGTCAACAAGCTGTTTCCAATCGCCTACGAGAGATGAGAAAGATTCAGAAGGTCGGCAGATGGGTACCGCATGAGTTGAACGAGAGGCAAATGGAGAGGCGCAAAAACACATGTTAAATTTTGCTCGAACGATACAAAAGAAAGTCGTTCTTGTATCGTATCGTTACTGGGGATGCGGCTTACTCACCAGACTTGGCTCCTTCCGACTACCACTTGTTTGCATCGATGGGTCACGCACTTGCTGAGCAGCGCTTTGGTTCGTACGAAGATGTGAAAAAATGGCTCGATGAATGGTTCGCGGCAAAGGGGGAAGATTTTTACTGGCGTGGTATCCACAAATTACCCGAAAGATGGGAAAAATGTGTAACCAGCAAGAACATACTTTGAATAAACCACTTTTTATCATTCTTCCGAATTGTCTTTTAATTCATATGTCTTTTGAAAATGGAACATTATTATTACATAGCACTTCAAATTTGACTTTTTATGAACCCCTCCTTCGTTTCGCCCCCCCCCCCCCCCGTATGATACGAACGTACGATGTGTCATCTAGTCATAGATCTATTGTACATACATTCACTTTATAGCTTGTGCACTTGTACCGTAAAAATCCCCGGTGCGTACTCGATTGGAGTCACGTCACTGAGGTGCGGAACATGTCACGGTAAATGAAGTCATGCTCCGTTTGTTCCCAAACTCCGTTTGTTACCATCGAAACCACCAGCGACACCACTGAACTACGACGTTGCACACTGGTGATGTCGTTGAGAGTTTTTTTAATACCAATGCAACGACATTTTTATTGACACCACCAGAGGGTGTCGATGTTTCTTTTTGTGTTCTATGTTATTCGGCAGTAGTCTTCTATGAGAGAAGGGTATTGTGGCCAGTCGAGGGCGTCCAGCGGCTGTGGGATTGCCGCGTGCACCCACCCCCGCTAACAGAACGACGCCACAAATGTGCAGCGTTGTGGTTCAGTGGTGTCGTTGGTAACAAACGCCAAGCGCTGCAGACAAGGTTTTTCAAGAGAGCTAGTTATAAAAAAAGGTCAGCACTGGTGATGCGAATAAATTTAATTTTTACACAAAGTGTAAAGTACACAAAATGTACTTGTAACGTCGATTCTTTCTACACTAAACTTTCATTTATTTTTATAACATTATTCTATTTTACGATTAATTGTTGACACTACTTGTAAAGTGCAGTTAATATAAAAAAATAATAACGCGTATGCAATTGCACGTATGCGTATGAGTAAGTGTGCAATTGAAAATTTTAAAATCGGCCCCAATGCGAAAGTTTACAAGGATTATAAGCGGTAGGTCGATTTACCATTTGGTCCAAATCGTAGACTCAGTATATTCGCAGTAAGTTTAGTAAAATTTATATATTAATTTATATATTAATGGTACTTAGGTTTTTTAAACTATAGATCATAAAGAGAAAACACATTAAAACAAACATTTTATATATTCATAAAACAAAAACTTTTTTTTCGTCTCTTATGCTACCACAGTCTATCCATATTGGACTTATTACGTCTGGACGAACTGCGAACTAAAGGAAAAATGGACCTACTGCTAATAATTCATTTACAATACGTTATAGAATCGTTTAATGTTTAATTCAGGTGTATAATTAGCTTCCGGTCTATATTGCCTGATTCCTAAATTGTACTGTAATAATGACTGTACAGATACGTTACGAAAACATTAGCCATCGGCTAATCCGGAAACACCCGAACGCATCATCCACGTCTATGCAATAAAGTATCTCGTAATAAAGTATACAATTAGAGGTAGGGTAATTAATAGAGGTAGATGACGCGCTCGGGTGTTTCCGGATTAGCCAAAAGCCAATGTTTTCGTAACGTATCTGTAATTACCCTTGTATTGTAATGTTCTCGACTGAAGTTGGACTTAGGTTTAACTGGATTGACAGTCCTTGATAGACATATTATTCGTACCTATACAATTTCTAGTGACGCTCCCTCGACGCTGACTTGGTCCAGGGATGACGTATTTCAGGGACCGCGCGGCCGGCCGCCCGCGGCCACAGACGGTCTTGCATCGTACACATGGAAGCATTATTTTTGTAACATTGACGTATGATCTATGACATTACAACTTCACCTCTATTGTTTATCGATCGATTGCGGTTGATTGCTGACACACGACAACAGATTGTCTACCAGCGACCCCTTGCGATCGACACCGAAATTGTATTAAGTACCTATTTATGTATTAGATCAACAAACAAAGGTGATACGCTTAAATAATAACTTATTTCTAATTATTATTATTACATATCGTAGGTATCAACTTAAATTAAAGGTAGTCATTTTATTAATGCATATTGTGTATAATCGGTTATTTGAAAAACTCGGAGAGTAGTGATGGATATCTCCGGAGTTAATGAATTAAAAGAGTTGAATCCGCGATTCCGATTCCGGCGTCAATCATGATCGCGAGTGTAATCGCGCATCGGCACTTGTCGGGGGCTCAAAATCGAGATGCAACGATGGCGTGACCTTTTTTTTTTCTTATGCAACAACTATTAGGGAAAGGGAATGAAACGCTCTCGGAAGGTGAATAAGTAGGTGAATCAAAAGAGTTAAGGAGTAACTAAGAGGAGTTGGATCCGCAAGCGGAGCAGGATTAAGTGAGTTAAAACACTCTGAGAAGTCTTGATTACCCATCACTACTCGAGACATACTCGTACCATCAACAACACAAACACAGACAGAAACGTCAAAATGAGCGCCTCTTCCATCTATCCCTGGGGGCCAATCTCTTCAGTAGTTACTTTGCTTCGCAATTAATAAAAAGAAATGAACCCATTGTTATTTTAAAGTGGACATTTCCACTGTAAACAAAATACACCCGTTCGTCATAACATTTCTTATATAATTCATTAAAGCCATTTGTAATTCTGTTTATTGGCGAAAAATTAATCGGGCATTTGGAAAAATACAGTCATTTGTAGCTCCATTATCAACCTGGCGGTCAAGTGGCAAGGACTAATAACATTAATCTAACCGTAATAACTTGTTTTTGAAAGCAAAAAGTTTGGAATCACAGCTTAAAATATGCATATTCACCTATTCGTATTAAGTGTAGCTTTTTTCAATCTTGAAGTAATATCAATGACCTATCGATTATTGAAAAAACATACCGTGCAAACACGTCTTTGAAAATTTTTAACGAGAATTCAATAAACTGGTTTTAGGGGGTCATTTTGAATCGTGTCACCGATAAAACAGAATCCGGTGCATTCTAGCTAGCATGTGATGGTGGATTTATATTAGTTACAATGAACCTTTATTGTCATTCGATTATTTAAACAAAAGAAAATCACAAAGTTGAACAAATATGCTATTATTATATATATTTTTTTATGGATAAAAGGCGGCAGACGAGCATACAGTCCACCTGATGGTAAGTGGATACTGTTGTTTATTGACATGCCAACATCAGTCCAGAATGACAAACGTTGACACGCCCCCGGATGCGCTGCCTACCTTTGCAGATTAAGGAATGGATTGGGAGAAAAGGTTGGGAAAATGGGGAGGGATAGGATGGGAATGAGCTCTGGCATATCTCACTCACTACCGAAACACTTACGTACATTGGGAAAATACGATAAAGTAGGAAATGCAGTACATTTCGAGGTAGTCTTCTGTGAGAGAGGGGTAACGTGGCCAGCATACTTTTTGGTACATTTTATATTAGAGTTATGCGATAATTGATAACATGAATATTTTCGGAAGCTCTCTATCAGTCTAAAAGAAACAAAACTATGCCCTTTGTATAGCTATGTAGTTGATTGTATACTAACTTGATTCCTGATTTGTATGTATTTAAACATTAATTGTATCAAACATTAAATAAACTAGTATCAAGTTTCATTTGCTTAATTGTTTCCTATTACGTTAATTGAAATAGAAGGATATGCTTAATTTGTATGTAGATACATAGCTGTATTTTGCTTGATCGATAGATGCAATATGGCCGCTAATCTTTTGTTAGTTAATTAATAATATGTATTATGACAATATCAAATATTTGCATTTCATGTATGGTAATGTGACGATCGAATGTACCAATAACACTTTTTGTACGCGCATAGTTTTTTATGGATTTTTTATGCCTTTAATAAACATATTATTATTATTATTATAGTGGAAATAAAGAATTTAAATTTGCAACCAATCATTAAAGTTAGGTATATTTAAAGTACCTTCTGTATAATTTAATACCTTCTGTAAAGTTACATTGTATATGTTATGTTTTGCTTATTATAAACTTGTTATAAACGTATCTGTACAACATGATTAAAATGAATTTTTGACCCTATTTTTTTTACATATATGGCAATGGTGCAATCAGCACATTCTGCCAGAGTCAAATTTTCTTCGCAATAAACAGTTTTACAGTATAGAACGTATCCTGTCGAAGTCCAGTCCCATCGGAGTACCTAAATCAAGACACTCAGCAAAGTGATAGTAGGATTAGTGAAAATAAAAGAGGACTCCTTGAAAGCGCACGAAAAACGCAGTCCTATGCTTTTATTTGATTATCACAAGAATTACGAACAAAAACACATTGAAATATAATGAAATTTCACTATTAAACTACAAAACTCACGAATACACATTTTTTATAACAATCAAACACAAACTCAACTTCATTTCTCGAGTTTAACGCCATTTCAATCATTTCAACGGCACGCTTGCTACGCTTGGCGACTAAATTCTTTTAGAGTTGGTGCTCGTTCCTCGGGGATTGTGTTAGCCGTTTCGATATCCCCCAGTCGCCTTTTACAACATCCAAGGGATTGAACGGGCTGCTGCTATTTTATAGCGGGCCAATTTCACACCGTGCATGAGGAATGTATGGCCTTAAAATATCCACTTGGCCAGTGCGACGTTGTGGCATGAGAAAGCCCATGTCCGGCAATGGATATTGAAAGGGCTGGTTGCATTGCATTGTTGCTTCGACTGGAGAGTACATGTAAATTGTATGTACTTACATTTTAATAAATTTACGCAATGATAAACGCAAACTACTTAGTTACCTACCGAAAGAATTGTACGCATAAGAGAAAGAAACGGTGGATATATTGCACCCTCACTATAACAAAGCCATTAGTCGTCAGAATCGTCGTCGATTCGTCGTCGTCGAGTTAGTCGACGGTGACGAAAATTTAAATTTTATCATTATTTAAAAGAACAGTTTAAATTACACATACCAAATGTGTCTCATAATTTTCTCGCCGTGAAATTTATGGCCTAAAACTCGTTTTAGTAAAAACACTTTGTAGAAAAGTGGTTTGTAGAAAAAAACAATAAAAATATCACTTCACAGAAAGTAATTATTTTAATATTATTAATATAAACATCATATGACATGGGAGTAAGTAAATTAAAAGTATTGAAACTGAAGTTATTTAATAGCTTTGTTCGCGGTAAGGATTCAGAACTAATTCGGAACTAGTACTGAACTAATTTGGAATCGTAGTAGAGCGCATGCTCGGTTATAGACCGATTCGTGATTTTTATTTCCGCGAACGATTTCGGAACCAAACTGCGTACGATCTACTGTCATCGGCAGTGTTACCAACTGTCAAAAATATTTATCCCTAAAGCTTAAGTCAAAAACCCCCAAAATCGCCCCAATTACTTAGAAATCCGTCTAAAAAAATATATAATAAAAGAAAAAATATAAATTACAAAAATGCAATGAAATTTCTTTACCTTTTAAATCTGGATCTGTTTCCTAAATCTACGTGTACTTCTGACAGTACATTTTATTATTTTTAGTTTCTTTAGGCATCATTAACAAATTGCTTGTCGGCACAGCAGTACAACAACAAAATCGAATTAAACAAGTAAACAATAATCAACGTACATATGTATTTCCAATAAGCATAGGCACAATAACCACCAGTCACCACAGAGTAGTTGTAATATATTTGTACTAGATGTCGTTAAGTCGCTAGGTCAACAAATAAATATGATTAGCTATTATAGTTTGGATTGTCCCAGGGCCTATACTTTCACATAATATATGAAAAATATATATTCAAAAAAATATATGAAGAGTCAAAAAATCCCTAAAAATATAAAACCCCTAAAAAAAACCCATCCCACTTATTTACCCCCTAAATTTGGGGGGAAAACCCCTAAGTTGGCAAGTATTTAAGTGGACCCATCTAAACACATTACTCTTATTAGAGTATTATATAAACTTATTTATATAAACAACAAACAAAACTAACCATATTTTATTTAACCCTTAATAAATTAATAAAATTTATATTTTATTTAACTATTTAACCAGTTTATTAGTTTCTAACCAACTGAATATAGCCGCAGCATATATGTCAAATGTCGTTAGGTAAAAACTGCGCATGTCTGGAACTACGGATTCTTGCCAAAGTTATAGAACTGATAGAACTGATTATGAACCGATCCTGAATCGAGTTCGACGGTTCCGCGAACACAGAACTGTAACTAGAAATTCTGAATTGTGTGTTCCGCGAACGGCATTATTTGAACTGCGCATGCGTATAGTTCCGAATCAGTTCGGAATCCTTACCGCGAACGAAGCTAATATTTCACAGTTTTTTTGCTGTACCTACTAGAAAGTTGTCGAGTCCACTCCTTTACAGGTGGTGTAGTTCCTCGGGGATTGTGGTAGCCGCTTTGCTAGTCTTTGGTCGCGTTTTACAACAGCCACTGGAGGAGATGAGGTGGGACTATTCTATAGCCGGCCCACACCGCTTGGCCAGCGTGGCGTTTGCAGGCGTTACACCCCTCATACACATGCACATTGACTCGTGTATGTAGTGTATTGCCCATGTCCAGCAGGCCACGATACTGAAAGGGCTGCTTGTACTGCATTGCTTTACTGGAAAGTTATCATTTTCTGTTATCAGTTATGTATAACGGAGTACTGTATTTATATCTACAATGATACCTCAAACTGTGTCATTTGTTTACATTTCTAAAACTACTTGCAGTGTTTATGAGGAAAATCATTTTATAAAATCCACTTTCCTTATTTTGATGACATTATTATCATAATGACATACGGGCGGGTGAATCCCTCTCGCGGTATTCTTAATACCTTTGTTCATTACAGGTAAGATATATTGATTTATTTTCCTTTTTTACTTGCTAACGTCCTACTTCGGCTTTGCCTGACATATTCTACTTTAGAATCGTCACCACGCAATACTTAACACGCATATTGTTCAATTACGCAAAATGCTTAACACGCATATTGTTCAATTACGCAAAATGCTCAACACACATATTGTTCAATTACGCAAAATGCTCAACACGCGTATTGTTCACGCTAAATGTTCAACACGCATATTGTTCAATTACGCAAAATGCTCAACACACATATTGTTCAATTACGCAAAATGCTCAACACACATATTGTTCAATTACGCAAAATGCTCAACACACATATTGTTCAATTACGCAAAATGCTCAACACACATATTGTTCAATTACGCAAAATGCTCAACACGCGTATTGTTCACGCTAAATGTTCAACACGCATATTGTTCAATTACGCAAAATGCTCAACACGCGTATTGTTCACGCTAAATGCTCAACACGCATATTGTTCAATTACGCAAAATGCTCAACACGCGTATTGTTCACGCTAAATGTTCAACACGCATATTGTTCAATTACGCAAAATGCTCAACACGCGTATTGTTCACGCTAAATGTTCAACACGCATATTGTTCAATTACGCTAAATGTTCAACACGCAAAATATTATAGCGAGGATAAATGGATAAATTATTATTAATCAATTGATTGGAGTGGATTGGCTTATATTAAAACGTGCACCAAAACAGTACAACTTATTTTTGAATGACTAAAGTAAATAATTTTAGATTACCATTGTGCCGTGTAGTGTGGGCCGCCTACAGAGTATCACCACCACATGCCTTCCCGTGGCTGTCGCATGAGGCGACTAAAAGATGACAAAGCCGCTATCACAAGCGCTAAGGAACTGCACCACCTTAGAAGAGTGGACTCGCCAACCCGTTTTGTTTGGCCAGCGCGAGCGGTGCGTTTTAAGGCAATTCTCGTATATCCCTCATGCACAAGACAATGGCACGTGTCCAGCAGTGGATATTGAAGGCTTGTTGCAAGAAAGACCAAGGCGACGGAGTTTCGTTAATCTCTATTGTCACCAGAGAACCTAACTCACCTTTCAATAGTCGATTTGCTCATTCAGTATTTTCTGCTGACCATTGAATTATATCCTCTAGTGTATTTGGACATATTGATGTCAATATCAATTATATTTTTTGATTGAAAATTCATATTGATTTAACGTAAGTCAACTTCTTATTTAAAGTGGAGTGTAGGCTTTCTCGGCCGGTGTCCATATTAATTGGGTCTTCCGGGCTACTTGGCCGAGGCCGAGGTCTAAGAAGAAAGAGAAGAGATTCCAAAAGACCTCGGCCAAGTAGCCCGGAAGATTCAATTCTTATTTAAAGGTTTACTTCTTATTTATTTATCTTATTTAATCTCATTATTCCCGCCGTATACTGATATTATAATATCGCTGTGGTTGATTTAGATCTATAATGTGCAATTCGTGAAATGTGCCATTGAAAACGGTGCAATAAATTTGCACAGACTTAAAAAAAAATTAACCCCATCAAATTGCTGTATTCTATACATTGAACGTTAACTAAAGAAAAAAAAAATAGTCGTTAGAATGAGATAGAAGTGGTTATAAGTTTTTGAATAACATTTTACAAAACTACTTTTGATTTTACAAAAATGATAGCACATTTCGCGAAAAGCACATTGTGCGCCTAAATACTATGATTATTTATCGCACAATATAGTGTGCACATAGCCGTACTAGGAGACATTTTATTGTATACTTAAAACACTAATTTCATGACAACAACCTCAGGTTATCGCTTCTGTTTACTTCTCTAGGTACTTTACATAAGCGTTCCTGTTATTCATTAATAAATGACAGCTATGTGTGACTAACAAGCCACACAATATGAAATATAAATAAATACCGTGCAGTAGCCATTTCAGTTGTCGGTTTCCCGCCAAAGGAGCAACTTCGATACGGACGCGTTCAGAGGTAAGCATTTTTTTTTATGGCAAGAGCGTGAATTTTGTGCATTACATTTAGTATAAATAATTTAATTGTTTTGATTTTTATATATATTTTTTAATTTAATTCAGACACTTGTTTTGCCCATATTATGTTGTTTATCTTACAAGAAAGAAGATTGTATATAATTTGGATACCATTCTGCATTACTGATCCAAGCGACAAGAATGATTTTTAGATTGAAAAAGCGCGGCGAAATTAAAAAAAATAGGTTATCATTAAAAATAGTTGTAAAAATAATTTTGATATTTGAATTCAATTTTCTGTTTATTCTGGCAAATATGACCATCTAGTTTATTGTAGGCATCTGCTGTATCTGTTATTTTATTATTTACATTGCAATTAAATGGTTTGATTTGAAATAGTTATGAGCCCTGAAAATATAGTCAGGACAAAATAAACTTTATATAAAATCACAAATATCAACCATCTTTAAAATGTTACTTCTGTTACATTATTTCATAATTTATACTTGAATGTAATCGTTTTCATCAATTTTAACGTGATCCAAACTATTTCCAAACACATTGTATGAGAAATCAATAGATAGGTACAAAAGAAACAATTATGAAAAGCGAACGTATCAAGATATTTGTGATAAATTATAAATTCAGCTGACAATTTAAAAGTAAAAGATTCCGAATACCTACTTTTTTTTAATGGACGAAGGCGGCAGACGAGCATACAGCTCACCTGATGATAAGTAGATACTGTCACCCATAGACCTACTTTGTTATGCCACAGTCCGATTATTACTTAACATAAAAACTTATTAGCTAGAATTTTAAGTAACTTCATCGTTGTTTTCAGATTTCTTGCATCATGGGAGGCGTATCCAGAAGATTCCTTGCAGTAGCCTTATGCATTATTTCTTGTAAGTTATATCATTAGAAATCAATTAGGTACTTAAGAGTTGAATACACGGTGTCGCTGGTCGCGCGTTTGGTCGTGTGGTCACTCTACTGCTAACTAAAACACGTGGCTACTCAATCTATCTTAATCGATCGATAAACTGTGGTGTGAGTCTTAATATCATATGGTATGCGACAACATTTAAACAATGCACCCGCGTGTGTATAGAGACGAGATTTGCGATCGGGCCGGAATGGTCGTTCGATCGCACGACACCTCGTCGCCGCGGCGCGCCGTGTGAACACTGTTAAGGGAATTTCGTAGAACATCTGTCAAATTACTAGTCGCCCGGTTGCGTGTCGTCGCGACCATCAATGTTGTGTGCTATAAAGTACCTACAAACATAGTAGGTGTATATATATATAAAGGGTTTTATAAAGGATTGTGGAGTGAAACAAACTTATTTGGTGTTGCTTTGATATTCAAAGAAACGACATATAATGTTTAATCTTCAATCCTTTTTTAAAATCTATTATTTTATGTCTACCTACAATTTTACAATTTTGTCTACCTACAGAACAATTCTCTTCACTTGACGCCCACACTGTTTCACCGACACCATAATACGAGTAGTTTTACCGACAGCGCGGAGCGCCGCAAAACTCAGATGAAAGAAATATATTTTCTTTACATATATAATATTATTTTCTTATTTTTAGTGTATTTTAACATTTGTACGTTTTATATATTTTTTTAATTACTTTTTAAATACACGTCCGGAGACGCACCACTGCAAGCGCACTCCTAAGTTGCAAGAGTTTGAATTATACAATTGCAAGTGCTCAATTTTAAAACTTATGCGTATATTTATAGTAAACTGCAGCAGCTTGAGCCTTGTTCAAAAAAATGTCAATGTTATAATTTTATGTATTAATATGTATAAATTATAATGTCTGTGATCAAATAGATCATGTTTTGAATACTCTAAATGAGTAGTTTGGTTGGGGCAGAACCCTGGCATTGTCAATTAGTAAGGAAGTAAAAGTTTCTCTCGACATTTCAGGTGCAGCGCAGCCTGTGCTGAAACTGCCCGTCATGAAAGAGTTGCCTGCGGAGGAGTTGTTCAGAGTCGAAGATAAGTCGAA
The DNA here is from genome assembly GCA_914767545.1 of Sesia apiformis. Classification (NCBI taxonomy): domain Eukaryota; kingdom Metazoa; phylum Arthropoda; class Insecta; order Lepidoptera; family Sesiidae; genus Sesia; species Sesia apiformis. The sequence goes on from OU611975.1 coordinate 3,361,133, forward strand.
GCCGTTCTTGTTAGAATGCGTTACTGAGGGAGCAGAGGGAGTGCCGATTAAGTAAGTTTCTTTTTAAATATATTTATAACTATTTTTGTTCATTTGGATCATCAATCTATAATACGTATCAGCCTTTAATGTCCAACTGCAGGACACACGCGTCCACTATTGAATCACGGTGATGGCCTAGTGGTATCTACACTCGATTCACATTCGTGCGATTGTAAGTTCAATCCGGGGCCCGTCCTACTGAGTTACTACTTAAGTAGGTACGCATTTTTTAAAATTGTCACAATATCGCCAGTGAGAGGAAAACTTCGAAAGGAAACCCGCATGCCCCACAAACAAACAAAAATCTGGAATGTGTATCCACCAATCTGCATTGAGGCCGCGTGGTGGAATATGGCCCGAAACCCCCAAATCTATAATAACATAAATGCAATTACATAAATCTGATTATTAAATAGATAATACCTAATTTATTACAAAAATAATCCATATCCTTGTATTCACTTGTAATACACTGTATTCATGTACAATATAGAAATACATTACTTAATACACTATTATGGTATACAGTAAATTTATGAATGTCAGTCGAATGTGAGGGGAAGAGTGCACGTTGCAAACCAACTGCCTCTGTGCGCGCTCGACTGGCCACGTTACCCCTCTCTCACAGAAGACTACCTTGAAATGTACTCCATTTCACACTTTATCTTATTTCCCTAATGTACGTACGTGTTTCGGTAGTGAGTGAGATGTGCCAGAGCCCATTCCCATCCTATCCCTCCCCATTCTCCAAATCCGTTCCTATATCTCCAAAGGTAGGCAGCGTATCCGGGGGCGTGCCAACGTTTGTCATTCTGGACTGATGTTGACATGTATCACGAATGTGAATGGGCGACAGTCACCGCCAGGTGAACTGCATGCTCATCTGTCGCATTATTTCTATAAAAAAATGCACAATATACATCCATACATTTGAACGGAGTATAAGTAATACTTACCTATACAGGATGTCCCGGAAAGAATGGATAAGCCTGAAACACCTTATAGTAGAGCTATTGGGCGCTCAAAATAAAATACAAAAAAAAATCTATCCCAAGTAGTATCTAAGATATGTCATTTAGAAAAAAAATCATTTTTTTTTCACATTATTTTACGTATCTCTACACCACGGCTACAATTAAATGAAATCCGACGGTTTTTTGGTGTTATAATATTCTTCATGGACTACACCAATAGATATGCAGTAAATAATATGAATATCTATTACACTTTTTTTTTAAAAAAAAAACTGAACTTCAATTTTCAGCATGAAATGCGGTAAATATTTTTTTTTGTAAAAGTTCAAGCGTCTTGGGTGTAAAAAAAATGTATGAGGACCTAAGTGGCCAACTATTTTTAAAAAATGGGTGTTTAATACAGATATCAAAATGGTATCATACATCCTTTTACCTAATGTAAATACGAGGTTATTGCTATTAATGTGCAGAAGGAGTAACGTCTTAAACTGTACCTGACCATAAGGGTTTAATAAAAAATAATGTTAAACATTAATAAAACTTTATTTGACGTGTACATTTACAGTAAATGCTCAAACTGTCTGCCACCGACTCTGATACACGCCCGACATCTCCGAATAAAAGCTCTTTTAAGCAGTCGCGCATAACGCCGGTGAGTAATTTTTGAAGCGGCTTCTCGGACACGGCTGCGTAACTCTTCTAAATTTCTAATCGGCTTGGAGTAAACCTCTTCTTTTAGGCAGCCCCAGTAAAAAAAATCCAGCGGATTTAAGTCCGGGGAACGTGGAGGCCACAAAATGGGCCCCAGACGGCCAATCCATCTATCTGGGTATGTGGAATTCAAATACGCAGGAACGTTTACTGCATAGTGCGCAGGACATCCATCATTTTGGAACCAATGGGATTCTCTCACCTCTTCGGGCACCTCTTCCATTAAATTTGGCAGATCATTTTGAAGAAAGTCCAAATAGCTTTGGCCAGATAAGTTCCCGGGCAGTTCAAATGGGCCAATTATCTTTCCGTTCAATATGCCGGTCCAATAATTTATTTTGAACTGGTACTGGGATCTGTCTTCTCTCATTAGATGCGGATTCGATAGTTGCCAGCTGTGGAGATTGTGCATGTTGAAGTATCCATTTCTCTTCAGTGTTGATTCATCGCTCCACAGAATATTATTAAAAAATTGCGGATCTTGTTCTATTTTCGCAAGCATCTGACGGCTAAAACGCAATCTTGCGTGGTAATCTCTCGGTTGCAGAGTTTGCAAGCGTCTAATATGGTAGGGGTGGAACTTATTTTTTTTCAATGCACGGTGCACGATCGATTTTGCGATTCCAGTGCGTCGTGCTATTGCTCTTGTAGAGGTAGAGGATCTCGTTCAATTTCCTCAAGCACCGTCTCTTCAATGTCAACATTAGCGACTCTTCCAGTGCAAGTACCACCAACACCGCTGCCAGGTATTCTTCCTTCCGAGTAACAACCGTGGACTCGGATGAATACGCGGTAATCCGAGTGACGTGCGTTAGCGAAATGGAAACGAAATAAACACATGCGATGTCGAACAATTCGAGTGACGCACTAAAAGCTTACCTTACCAGTTATTTATTAACGGCGCTGTTTATTACATTTTACTCTTTCTCTCTCGCTCACACTCAACTAACTCAAACTCTCATTGTCTCACATGAAGAGGGGTAGTGCAGAGCACGCTCAGGTAGCAAATATCAAGGGTACACGACCTTCACGAAACTATTTTAAACATTATCAAAAAATAATTTCATTTGGTTGAACTTGAACTCGCTGTGAAAGTAGGTTAAATAAAGTATTTTCAATGTGTAACGTTGTTTTTTATGAAGCCCTTAGGATCAGGTACAGTTTAAGACAAGAAATAATCTAGTTTTTTAAATTTTGTAATTTAGTAGAATTTACTCCTTCTGCACATTAATAGCAATAACCTCGTATTTACATTAGGTAAAAGGATGTATGATACCATTTTGAAATCTGTATTAAACACGCATTTTTTTAAAATAGTTGGCCACTTAGGTCCTCATACATTATTTTCACACCCAAGACGCTTGAACTTTTACAAAAAAAATATTTACCGCATTTCATGAGGAAATTGAATTTCAGTTTTTTTTAAAAAAAAAAGTGTAATAGCTATTCATACTATTTACTGCATATCTATTGGTATAGTCCATGAAGAATATTATAACACCAAAAAACCGTCGGATTTCATTTAATTGTAGCCGTGGTGTAGAGATACGGAAAATAATGTGAAAAAAAATGATTTTTTTTTCTAAATGACATATCTTAGATACTACTTGGGATAGATTTTTTTTTGTATTTTATTTTGAGCGCCCAATAGCTCTACTATAAGGTGTTTCAGGCTTATCCATTCATTCTGGGACACCCTGTATAGTCATTAGAACTATCTAGGCAATTTGAGATCTAGTAATTTTATTCTCAAATGGATGTTTTGCGACGTAGACTTACTTAATCATTTTACTTGGGTCATAGAGTTTAGGTATGTACTTTGCTTATTCAGTCATTGCTAACTAGACAGCCTGAGATCAACCCCTCCCATAGCTTAGGAGCATTTACTCTGTCCCCTTCTAAGCTGTCGCCACCTAGAGCGTGGATAAATATTCGCGACACCCAGGTATCTAAATTTCTATTTACTATTTACTTTTAATTTCCTTTATAACAGGTACTCCTGGCATAAAAATGGCCAACCTTTCGACTACCAGTCGAGCCGCGACATCGTGCAACGCAAAAATGAAGGCTCCCTCGTCTTCCTCGCACCTAAACCAACAGACGAAGGGCAGTACCAATGCTTCGCCGAATCCGACTCTGGCATAGCCAGTTCCCGCATCATAACTGTTAAAAGGGCTTATTTAAATGTCCCTAAAGTTACCCCGGTTAAACATAAACCAGTAGAAGGAAAGCCTTTTAAGCTGGACTGCCCTATCCCTGAAGGGTATCCGAAGCCAACTATCGTTTGGATGTACCAAGCAAGCAACGATCCTAGCATCTCACACACGGTTCTTGATAGAAGAATTACCACAGGCCCTGATGGAACGCTTTATTTCTCCAATGTGACTGAAGATGACGTGAGCACTGGGTTCAAATTCGTCTGCCAGGCTAGTTCACCGGCTCTAGATGCGCCGGTGTCGATCGCTGAGCATTTTATAGAGGAAATTGTGCCTAATAAGCAGCAGGATGGCGAGTTGGTGCCGCAGTATGTGAGCAGTGACACGACTGTTAAGGCCGGTGAACCGACGTTCATTTACTGCATTTATGGTGGAACGTAAGTATTTCTTCTTGTCTATATCTTTGTTTTTTTGTTTGTCAGTGTGTCTACCTGTATATAGGTATTTAGATGAATCCGCGCTAAATGAATGTTATATACAGGCTGTGTCTGGACTAGAGATGGGTAACTCCGGATTCAATGAATCAAAAGAGCAGTTATCGCGAGCGAAGCGGAAACCCTTAATTGTTCCATCGAATTGTTAGTTACTTCGACTTCGTGTGATCGCACATCGGAACTTGTCGTGGGCCCAAGCAAAAGCGAGATGCAACGATGGCATCACCTTTTTTTTGCTTATGCAATGACCATTGTGGAAAGGAAATGAAACGCTCTCGGAAGGTGAATCAAAAGAGTTAAGGAGTAACTAAGAGGAGTGGGATCCGCAAGCGGAGCAGGATTAAGTGAGCCGAAACACTCCGAGAAGTCGTGATTACCCACCACTAGTCTGGACTATTCCCGAAGGCTGAAACCATGGATTCTGCACACGATTCTGAGTTCATTGGCTTGAAATTTTTACGATTATTTTTTGCAAAAAAATAATTTATGATTCTGTAGGTATTATTATTTTAATAAAATCATAATAAAAGCCGCGTCAATTAATTTAATACTTATTGAAAAAAATCGCTGCAGTGTGCAGTGCGAATGATATACTCGTAAATAGATAGAAGATAGCCCGAGACGGAACCCGAAACAACAATTTTTGGAATTTCTGTCACTGTCTGTCTGTTGTTTTGCGCATCAAGTAAAAACCACTAGACGGATTTGAATGAAACTTGGCATATTTGCCGCATAAACACTTAGGGTTCAATTTATCGAGATCAAGTATAAAGTTCCCGCGGGATTCGAGCTAATCACACTTAGTCCAACATCTACCGCTCACGTCGCGGACATTATTAACTGCGTTAAACCGGCACTTGTTTTTGGGGTTGACCTATATTCGGCATAATTTAGTAGGTACCTATAAAATATCTTTTTTAACAAAATAGATTAATAATTAAACTCAGAATTATGATTCTGTATAATTAGAAAACATGTGTCATAGGTATTGTGTGATTTTTAATACCTATAGCCAGGGACGTAACTAGGCTAAATATCACCCGGGGCAATACCTCACTTTGGCGCCCCCCCCCCCCTTTCACCCACTTAAACGAAGAATGGCCAACCATGACCAATGAAACGAAAACTCTCCTAAACAACACTCCTGAGATTGTTACCAAACATTTACTATACTTTTCATAATTAACTTGGGTAGGTGGTAAGTAAATGCTCGGTTTCAAAGGTAAAACGTTAATTTAATAGTTATTGAAATCACGCAATCAATACATATACAGAAATTAATAGTTACATAGTGTATTAGGCCTATACAGTTTACACGTATATTTATGTATATCTAAAAGATTCTGAAAAATAGTGAAAAACTTTGGTGAAACTTAAAACCTGAATATGAACTGAAATTTTACTTTACGACTTTTTGTAGCGCAAAAATCCTTACAATTTCGTCAAAAGATAGTTTAGAAGCTATTTGATGCTCTATGGAAATGATCCCAAGGTTGGTAAGTCGTTGCTGTCCTGTCAAGTCCTGATAACCGAAAGCGAAAAATGCAATGGCTGACCCCAGGTCAAACGCCGCAACAGTGCCGTAAGGCAAAGCTTACCAATAAAAAGGTAATGGTAACTGTTTGGTGGTCTATTCATGGTGTTATTCACTATAGCTTTCTCAGGTCTGGTCAAGCAATAACAGCAGATGTTTTGATTAAATAAATATGTTGCATTTTAGAAAAAAACAAGTTTTAATTTTTCAGTACAAATCGGCAATTTCATACTTTAACCCCTATTATAAGAAATAAATCACATTTAAATTATCGCCAACTTCCACGATCTCTATAGACTATAGACCAATCAAAATCGAGTACCTTCCCGCTAGCCGGCGCGCACCGCGCTCTAAACCTTTCTTCCCATTTCCAGACTTTTCTGGACTCTGGAGATATCCTTATGACGCAATAACTCAAATCTTTGGAGCGCCCGTTTAAAATTTTATTAATATTATTTATTTATTTTATTATTTTTATCTTCCACTTGTATTTTTTGGAAAACAACAATTGCTATTTTGGCGCCCCTGAAAACCCGGCGCCCGGGGCACAAGCCCCGTCCGCCCCCCCCTAGTTACGTCCCTGCCTATAGCCACTTAAAATTATTTACCTGCGATAAGTGACTGACCGTTTGGAATTCATTAAACATTCGTTTACATTTTCACATATCTGTCATCATAAATGACAATAATAAAGAAAAACATGACAATAACTTATTTTTATCTTGCTCATAAACATTATAGTTTTTTTGTTAGTGTTGTTGTGAACAATTTTGGAATATTTACTTATTAATCATAGACAACAGAATAGGAACGTCTGTGGTATTTTAACTAAACTTTGCGGATTCGCCTACTTAGAAATCAATTTTTCAATTGATAAACAGTCTTGCAATTGATAAATCGGATGAAATGAGATATGGGATATGGGATGAGAATGAAACGGGATGAAACTTAATGGGATTGGCTTCGATCGGGTTGATTGAAATTGGGAGATTGCATTGGGACAGGGTGAAATGAGTATAATTTAATTACACATAGTATAAAACCCACGTAAACCATAGACATACATTACACAGCGCAAGTTCGTGAAATTTTATGGAAACCAAGCGAACCAACTTTGTATGACGTAAACAACTTTAGTGAGTAAATTTGAGTGATGGGAAACCATTCGCCGATGAAACGAAACATCTCCCTTGACTCGCTTCAACACCTTTGGCGAATTTTTACAATTAATTATAACGCAATTAAGCATTTGTGTTTTGTAGCAACGACTTGCTAGCGACACGGGTCGGATTTGGAACAGACTGAACAAGTAGAAGTAGGAGCTTAGCGCCAAATTCCGGCCCTCACCGACGGACAGCTTGCATTATTTATTATATCTGTAATATAAACGAAGTTGCAGGCAGAGTAAGTACTAAAATATAAATATTAATTGTCTTAATTTTCCACAGCCCACTCTTCCCTGCCGATTATACAAAGGACGGTAAGGATGTGAATGGTGACAACCCTGGGGAACGCATCACTCGGCACAACCGCAGCGCTGGGAAGCGCCTCCTCATCAGGGAAGTGATGTTGGAAGACCAGGGGAAGTACACGTGCAAAGTTGACAACGGAGTCGGGAAGCCTCAGGAGCACTCAATGTTCTTAACTGTTGAAAGTGAGTACATTTAGTTATTTATTTTGTGCACACTGCAATCCCGCAACCGCTGCACGCACTCCACTGGCCAAGTAATCCCGCACTCACAGAATACAACAGTATTGACTGTAGAGCATTTTCCACTTTATCCTGTTCCACTACTTCCACCAGATAGAGACAGACAGAGCCCATTTCATGCTATCCTATTCCTCCCCATTTTACCAATCCTTACTTCAAATCCATTCCTAAATCTCCGGCGGTAGGCAGCGCATGCGGGTGTCAATATTTGCCATTCTGGACTGATGCGAATGAGTCCTGTCCCACTAGTTTTGTTGAAGATCACGGTTGAAGGTTGACGGTGCTTTTGCTATTTTTTTCTCTCAGTAGTCCCGTGACCAATTACAAACGTAGGTGCATTCCTATGGTACTTTCCTTATTAAAGCTTCTTGATAACTCGCTCCTTATGTCACTCAGTGATACGGAAAAATAGCCTAGATGACAGATCGTACGTTCTTATCAAAGAAACTTGGTCGGTAACTTATAGGGAGGGGGTGAAGCAGATGAGGGGGGGGGGGGGACAATTAGAAAGTCAAATTTGAAACTTAGGTACAACGTTCCATTTTCAAAATACATATGAATTAAACAACTCGAGAGCTATTGAACATAGAACTAACGTGTCAGCCCTACAATGCTTGTATGGTATATCTAGTAGGTATGTATTCTTAAATCATTGGTGTCACTCTAGTGTAGTTTTTTAATTATTGTATTGATAATGTATAATCGATATAGAGATATTATAGACATTAGAGACATAATAGACATTAGATACATTGTAGACATTAGAGACATTATATACTTTAAAGACATTATAGACATTAGAGACATTGTAGACATTATAGACATTTTACAACACTATTTAATTATTTACTCTTTTCTGTAAATTGTTACATTACAAATTACAACATTACAATATCATTAAACGATATTTATTTATTAACGATTCCCGACTGGGAGCCATGCCCCCGTGTGTTTATTAAAAAACATATAGAATGTGAAAACAAATATTTAACACCGACTGCACTCGGGTTTTTGTTAGTATTTGGTGTAACGGGACTTCCGGGACGAAAAATTCCAATAGTACCGTCAACGGGACGGGACATCTTCAGCGGAACTAGTTGGACGAAGGCGCACGCCACGAACAGGAAAAATTTCGGTCATTTATATGAGGTTAGTCAAGACTGAACGTTAAAGAGATTTGAATGAAATCGTCGTAACCGACCACTTTACTAGACCTCTCATATTAAGGTTCCATGTGAGGGGTCTAGTAAAGTGGTCGGTTTCATACAAATCTTCTCCCTCCAGTCTTGGCTGACCTCATGTCAATGATCGAAATTCTTCCCGCTCGTGCAGTGGTGCGCGCTTTAGGCGCGCGGATGTTTATGGACGACAGTATCCATTTACCTTACCTCCAGGTGGACTGTATGTTCGTTCTACAGAAAAAAATCTATGACATATTCGAACTAATACTATAGAATGAAAACAGTATTGCTTATCAACGCTTTAATTATACGTACATATTTTAAATGGGTACATAATTACTAACAAAACAGAAAGTTGACAATTTGAACAAAAGTGAATGTTTTAACTTCTTGAGATAAGGAATTGATATAATTAATAAATTATCTGTGATATTATCCGAGAAAGGGGACCTTGATGTCGCAACTAGTTTTCCAGATTTTACTTAGTAGGGGAGAGTGGGGGAATTGGAGCCATGTAAGGAAAAGTTAAAAAAAATACGAGTTTATGTTGTAATCATTCATTTTTTTAGACACTAATTAGTCTTTTATTTATCTGTCTTTCAGTAATTGCTAAAAAAAAATTTAAAAACTAACTCTTAGTTAGTGAAAATGACTTTTTTTATAAATATTAGTTTCGCTCGCATTACCCCACACATCGGGTAACGAGAGCCAAAAAACCTCCATGTGTGTAATGAAAGCCATCACTTAATACTAAACAAAATGAAACTTACTTTGGTTCACGTAATAGGAACTTAAACAAATCACAGTTATAAAGTAATCAACAGAACATAATAATCAACAAAAATAAAGCTTTTCTAAAAGTTAAATATACAACATAGGGTATTCTAGGGATCTAAACAAAAATTGCAAATATAATCTATGGGGTCATCGCAACCCGAACACTCGGAATGGGCCCATTTTCCACAGGCTCTGCAGCGGTACCATAGCTCTTTATTTTTACCAACATCGTTACATATGATGCATTCATTTTCCTCCTCTGAGTATTCAGAATCATCATCACACATATTATTTTCATCAACAGATGATTCCTCAGTTGTGTTGTCTTGGAACAAATTTCTGGTTGCCTTCTTTATGTTTTTTTTAAATGATTTATTCTTAGTCTTTAATTTAATATTCTTAGATTTCTTTTTTTTTGATTTTCTTCGGTCTATTTTCCTTTTTGTTCTTTTTTTCTCTCTTCTCCTCGAAAATTTTCTTCATGGGGGTACCAGTCAAAACTTCTGAATGCTGCTTGTTTCTATTAGTCTTTGCAGAGTTTTTTAATATTTGTGGACGAGGACTTACAACATTTAAGATATCAGCAAAGCTTGTAGATGGCTGTGAAGAATATTGTGATGGTTGGTTGCTGGTATTTTGTGACGTGGTAGTAGGCATTTGCAGGGGCTTTTGAGAGGATGTCAATGATTGTGAAGTAACTGTAGCTATTGTTTCTGAAAGTAGAACAGAGTTACGATCTATTAATGCTAGTCGCTTCTGGCTTTCTAATACTGAGCTCAGGGTGTCGGCTCATGAACCCAAACAACCAATCTTTTCCAGGAATTTTTTTTTCAGTGTTAAATATTTTTTCAACACCAATATTCACAGCCATATTATAGCATATTTTACGCAGTTGACTGCCGGTTAAACCATAAAACATATTAGACATATCAATGATATGGTTAACAATGGTATGTTCCTGTTCACTAGTGATCACAGGTTTTCTCCCAAGCAGCGGAGAACGACTGTAAGTAATAACATCACTATTTGCTAACCTGAACCGTTTCTTGAGCGTGCTATAGGGTATTTTAAATTGCTGTGCCGCTTTATTAACTGATATTCCTTCCTTTCGTAATAGTTTCTATTGCACTCTCTAACGAAGCCGAGGTCCAACTGGCCTTTGATGTCGTTCGCTGTCTAGTTCTTGGGATCTAAAAAATAAAATAAAGCATGTTTCATTAGATTAGAATTACGTTTTTCGAAAAGGGTAATAGTAGCCATGGCGGGGTAATGGGAGCGCTTCTAGCTCCCATTACCCGAATGTTAAACATCTCGAATTAATAAAACTAACATAAACAAACTTTGCTAAATCATCTATCTTCCACTTATATCGTAAAATTTATGAAATAAGGCATTTAATAAACACAAAACACAACAGAATGATAAAAGTTCAGATACTTACTTTGGTTACGAGATTTGATATTTTTTTACAAGGATGACTCACAAAACTAACTTCTTCTCGTCACCGCTATACGCGTGCTACTGAGCTGGCCAGCGGCGATCACGTTGCATAATCGAAGGTTCCCGAAGCCGTTCGTGTCATTTCGGCGCGACTTGTACGTTCCTGTGTGTGTAAATTGTAGTAGCTCCTATTACCCGCTAGCTCTGTTTACCCCGTTCTCCCCTACCTAATCTTGAAACTACGAAATTATAACTTAAAAAATCTTAATCAAAATCAAGGGCTGAGCAAAGGTCTTTTTGCTTGGATAACGTCAGTATATCATATTAGTATTAGATACTTAACAATGTAATAATTAATAGTACTTAATAATTATATTTTTTGGGAAAAAAAAATAACAGTCTTCTAATACGTACATAAAGCTTATTAGTGAAAGCTTACACAAAAACAAAATACCAATTGCTTAATCGTTAAAAATAAATTCTATTCCTTATTAAAATAAATAAAGTAAATTGGCAAATTATTATACTAACACTCATTATACTCGAACAAAATTAATTTGATATTTTATAGTTTCTAAAACTATGTATTAACTTCTCTAATTCAGTACCTTATCATTTTTAATAGTTTTAAATCATTGTTTGATCCCTACAATCCCACACAATCAATAAATAAATATAAATATAATAATAAACAACCTCTGAAACAAAAGAAACAACAAAGAAATTGCAAGTATCAAGATGCTACAGTATAGGTAACTTACGAAGTTATTATTTGTAAATTGTTGCCATGCAAATAATTAACTGTTGTACTACCTTTCTTTGGCCAAACTGAAGCATTAATTAGAATTTTAATAATAATCAATTATAAGTAAACTTATAACTTAAAAATATCTTGTAACTATTTATTTCAAGTATCGTGGGTTCAGGTTTTGTATTCAAACGAGCGACAACAACAAAATTTAGATGTGCACAAAATTTTTTGAACTATTTTTTTAATAACTGAAGTAAATAATTTTATATTACTAAGAATGTTGTCACAAAGTCGATGGACTGTATCTTTTGTTCCTCAAAAGGCTCAAAAGGCATAAAAGGATAATGTTTACAATAAGTGACCTTATTACAGGTGCACCGGGATTCGTGAAGAAACCTGAAAAGCAATTGATTGTGAAGGAAGGCCAAGACATCACCATCCCATGCCACGTCAAAGGAGTTAAGGGCCCGATATTGGCGTGGACATACAACGGAAAGCCCTTACCTACCACCCCGAGTGACAGGCACGACATGAGCATCACAGGCTCCACAGATCAGCTATCTGTCGTCGATTTGATAATTAAAAATGTCCAGAAATCTGATACAGGATATTACGGTTGCCAAGCAACTAATCAGCTGGGAGATATTTACAGCGAAGTCCTGTTGCATGTAGCTTAAAATGGCATACTTAAAGTGTCAAATTAAACTGCATTTCAAAACGTGCAATTATCGACTATTAAAAATTTAAAATCATTCTGTGCATCTCATTTTGACTTATGAAGATAAAAAAGCATTCATCGTATTTAAATTTAGATTTTTCTTTAAAGTCTATATTTAAACGCTTTAGATTTGAAATCACAATCTTTATGGAGGTGTTAAAATAAGGTTGCATTCATGTATAAAATTATGCCTAACATTCCTCGCGAAATACGGCAATTACCTACTGTAAAATTTATCGATAACGACACTAGTTTTTATGTTAAATTGTGATGTGGTAATGCATTTTGCTGAGTCAAAGACTTATTTTGCTCCTACAGTACTTTCTTTAAAATTTGGTTTACGAAATTACTTTTTCTTTTCATTATGATATACTTACAGTGCAAGTTTGAAAGGTTTAAGGAGTTTTAACCTTTGGACTCTTGCATTAAATGTCTGTATCTTATCGCTATCATCATAAGCGCTATTTAAATATAACGATTGGTTTAAAATGTCATGTCTTTTTCCAGCGATTAGAAATTAAAATGGGTTAGAAAGAGAAAGAATTTTATGTTATGATTAAATTTTTTTTAGGAGGATAGTATTACGCCAATTTTTAATTTATTGATATTATTTGATCACTGTTTTAATTTTATGTTTTCTTATTATCTGTGGCAGCAAAATAGTATTTATTATTTTTATTCTATAATTAAATAAATTACAAAAAAAATTTTATTTATTTTCGATAACAATAATACATTTTCCAACACCCAGAACAAATGCGAAAATCTGAGAAAAGGTCCTTTGGACGGTTTGTGAAATCTTAAAAAAAATGAATCTAATGTTAGAGCATGTTTCTAATTAGACAGGATCTTGAAACAACAAAATTTTCACTTAGAAAATCATAATCAAATTTAAAGTGTTTGCGAGTGTGACAAGAGTGGTAGCGGTTATTATCCCTCACTCGCCATGACGCGACACACACGGGAACAGATGAGGTAGTGCTATTCTAGTCACACGGAAAGCGTGCCGTTTTAAGACCACAAATCCCCCATGCACAAGGCAATGACTACGAGAAGGCCCGTGATCTTTCCCTGTGAGCGGCGTAAAAGGCCACTAAAGGATAATAATTCCGCTACCACACGCGCTGAAGAACTACACCACCTCGAAAAGAGTGGACTCGTGAACCCTCTTGGACAGCGCGGCATATCAAGGCCATACATTTATCATCTACAAAACAATGGACATAAGGTCGTAGCTCAGCAGTAGACCATAAAAATCAGCCTAAGTTTTCAAATTTCGCCCATTCTTGCACTATAGTCATTTACCTAGACTATCAGTTACAGAAACCCGAACATAAGCCAATACTACATTAAAGTCTGTCCGCAACACCCGTGCTTATAGTTTTTCCTTGCGGATCATCGTATCTGTCATGAGAATGACAGTTCATTATGGTAATGACCCCTGCGAAAAGAATACACAGGCAGACAAAGACCACAAGGAAACATTCCAGAAGGTGGGAGGTGAAATATCGACCGCAGCTCACTGATTGGCTGAACTGTGTCTGGTGTGTCGTGTTACCGCCAGATCTGAGGAACCATTCCACAGGCTCAATCTGAAAGAACATACATAACACATGGATGGTTGGTTTAGGGTGGGGAGAATGCACTCGACCGGCCACTTAACCCCGCACTCACAAAACACTACCGTGAAAAGTACTGCATTTCCCACTTTTTTCTATGATATTCAATGTACGTACGTGTTTCGATGGTGAGTGAGATATGTTAGAATCTATTCCCATCCTATCCTATTCTCCAAATCTCCAAAGATAGATAGCGCGTCCGGAAGCTTGCCAACGTTTGTCATCTGGACTGATGCCGAATCTATCTGTTTGTATTTCTAATTAAGAAGGTATTTACATTTCAAAACCTATTCTACTGTTCCTAGATTTCAGTAGATACCTACCTAATTAAGAAAATTCGTTTTTGTTATTATTAATAACATATATTTTGACATTGTAAATGACATTATCTGAGAGAAGGGATTTTATTGTCGGTTCTAATTTCCTAGATATTGAGATTTCAGTGAAATATTTTTAATGATTTTTTTTTTAAAACATTAATCACGTTTCAATTTAAGAGTCATTTCACAAAAATGACTAAAGCAAGTTTATTATAAGATATTTATAAGTGGTAACATTTAAGTGCCGTATAACACGGTAGCGTTCACGCGCGGCAATGTTGGACGATTTGCCGCGCTTAATCGATATACAGCTTCAGGTCTTTGATACTTGAATGCACCCCGCTTCTGACCTGATTCATCGAGTAAATTCATCAACAGTTACTTTAATGTAATAAAAAAAAAACATGAAATACATGTTAGCGTACTAATTGACATGCTCGTATTAAAATATTTCAAACTATTTTTGTAAGACCTATATTTATTTCCTCTCTTCCAAAGATTGACCGGCAGAGATCGCTTTAAACAATAAGACTGCCTTTTGTGCATTTTGTATCTACAATATTTTGTAGATTATTTATATCCACAATATATTCTATTTTGTTTCGGTGTGCAATAAGAGTTTTATTTGTCTGTCTATATTATATCCTTCATTTTTATATATATTGACGCGTTACTTTTTCCGTAGGTATACAGACATTTTATTCACAAACACACGACCGACCGGTGACTCTTGAAAGGCCACTAGGGCCACAAGAATTTAGACATTCACGATGTTAAGACAAATCAAGGTTTTTTAGCCGGTACGAGTCCGGCACTACCTGGGCCCCATTCCCAGGTGTCCATGAGGATTTTCCTTGATTGTCTTTCCTAAAAAAAAAAAAAAAAATCACAAGCAATGTCAACGCGCGCCCGAAAACTATATAAGATCTTACAAAAATATTTAAAATTTAAACTATTATATTCCTAAAATATCATGAATTTCATATTTTCTTGTTATATTAAAAACACTAATTGGTGATGAATTTACTCGTATGTGCATAACGCTATCCGTACTTGCTTGCATAGGTCTTTGACCTATGAACGCTCGCTACTTGCTTTTATTCGGGGCGTGAACCGTAACAGGATGTGTTAGGTATGCTTTGAACCAGCATTTATAGGATAATTTTAAACATCAGATTGTTTTCAGGTTTAGGCTCGTTTTTTTTTGTTAATATGTATTATCATTATTATTATAACCCATTGAATGAAATACTAGAATATTGTTAACGATGACGCCTCAAATTAGTAACATAAGATGTATTTGTATATGTATATATATAAAGATGTATTTACCTTTGTGATTTACGTATTTTGTAACATTTAATTATACATTTACAGAGTGTTTTAATGCCCCATTGTTATTGAGAATTTATGATATAGTTTTGTGTGTAGTTGTGTATAATTGTATTTATGTAACGTGTGATTTATTAAAGATAACAACATTATTAAAAGTTACTCCAAAAAAGAAGCGAGTTGTAAAACTCAAGATTGTTAGCGTCAATATTATTATTGTTGTCCTTGTTTGAAATACTATCTGTTCTTGTCATATACTGTCTCGCTCCCACACGTGTTATTGAATAAAGATGGCCTGAGGCGCCCCCGATTGGACGATACACGAAACCCCTTGCTTCCGAGAAGCTAGTTGAGACAGTAAGATCGGGAATAAAAATAAGCCCATTTTGAGTGCAAATCAGTAGCCCGGCCTCTCCTTTGAGGCCCCCCATAGGCGTGGCGGCATCGGGCAATGCCACAATTGCCAACATTATGGCCACGCAGCTCGTAACTGTTACGCGCGACCCCGCTGCGTAAAGTGCCTGGGCAACCACAGCACCAGCAGCTGCACCCGTCCCAAGGGCGCCGAGGACCCCCCTGGCTGTATCCTCTGCGGACAACTGGGGCATCCTGCGAATTATCGCGGATGCCCCAAAGCGCCGCGGAGGTGCAACAGGAGGGCCCCCGCTATGCCCCCACCCCCCGCCAAGCGCTCTCCTACGCAGGCGCTACTGGCCCCCCTCATGTCGGTGCAAGTGAAAGCACCAGTACCCCAGCCGCAGTGCTCACACCCGCGAGCTTCCCCTCGCTTCCACCCAAACCTGCGCCGCAATCTTGGCGCAGGATCACCCCAGCCGCCCCCGAGCCGCAATCTTGGCGGAGGACCACTCCAGCCACAACTGCGCCGGCCCCCAATCCCGCCCCTAAGGCTACCTCCTCCCAAAGCCAGGCCAGTCCTGGTATAATGGAGGATCTGGCCCTAGTCAGAAACTTCCTGGGAGTCATAAACCCCCAGGAAATCAAAGACCTGGCCCAAGCCCTAAGGACCACTGACGGTAACCCTTTGGCCCGTCTGGACCTTATAATCAAGTACGAGTCCGTACTTAGCGCCCTTGGCCTCTTCAAGGCGTCCCCCTAAACTCAAACACAGCACACGGACACCGTCCCCGCCGGCGGAGACGTGGACGTCCCCATCGTTACACCGAAAACACACTGGCCCTCAGCCAACACCTTCACTAGGCATTGACACATGCCTGGCGCTTCCCGCCGACACGCGATCCCGCGGTATCCCCCAATGCAACGCCCTAAGCCGAGGTTCGTTCCTTCCGCCGGTTTACCGGCGGGGGAGCCCTTAGGCTGTTGCAACGCACACTTTTCTCCTGGCTGAGCGCCATCTGCGCTCGCCCTACATCAACGCGACCGGTGACTCTTAAAAGGCCGCACGGCCACAAGAATTAGTCAAAAAACACGATGTTGAGACAATCAGGTTTTTTAGTCGGTAGGAGTCCGACACTACCTGGTACCACCTAGGCTGGCCCAGCCAGGCTAGATGGTACCAGGTGTCCCATGCAGGATTTTTCCTGATTGTCTCTCCTAACAAAAAAAAAAAAAAAAAAAAAAAAAAAAAAAAAATGCAAATCAGTAGCAACTGGGAATTCAACAGAACAACTTACAACTGAACTGAAAACTGAACAACAAGAAATCACTGCAGCTCTCAACAGTAATAGCGCGCTCTCAAGAAAACTGTCTCAACGCTTGCTTCCCACGCATCTTGATCGGCTCCTCAGAGACATCCGACTTAAGGGTGTAGATTGTTGGCCTGAGATCTCGATTTCGAGCGACCGCAGCGCCAAAGTTTAATGTAACATCCGACGGGGCGGATGAATGACCTAGAGAGCGCGATTTTCAAAATGTTTTGCAACAAACGTTCCACGTTGAGAAATTGTTATTGAACTTGAATATTTACAGCATAACAATAACGTTGAATTTTTGGAAACTAGCTGTTGATTCTTTTTAATAGATTAATAAGAGTAGTTGAGACACAATTTTTATGTTTTTCTATCATTTGACATCTGACATTTTTGTATTCTACTTA
Source organism: Sesia apiformis (assembly GCA_914767545.1). NCBI lineage: Eukaryota > Metazoa > Arthropoda > Insecta > Lepidoptera > Sesiidae > Sesia > Sesia apiformis. Next base: position 3,378,967 of record OU611975.1, read on the forward strand.
CCTAAAATTCCAACTATTTATTTATTTGTAATTTCACTACCAAAATTTATTCTAATTCGTAAAATATTCATTCAATAAAATAATTGCAAATTCAGTAGGAAGTGTGTTTATCTCTACGCAAGGAAATGTGCCTATTGCGTAAACTCAAATACTTACTTTTTGTTTACGATCACCTCGTCGATATCTAAAAAAAATCCTAGGGTTTTAAAAAAAATGTCAATAAATGAAACACAAGTATAAAAATGATTTATTTACTACACAATAACAAATATGAGTCGCCATTACTCGCTATCTCAAAAGCGTGCTAGGGTTGTACAAAAATTAGTAAATAATTCATTTATTTACTAATTTTAACAGAAGTTTGTAAATTATTAATATACTAATTAAAAGTATGTAATTAAACAATAACGAAATATGAGTTCAAAATTCTAATGGTTTTTCATTCGATTACGGATCAAGTTCTGATTTCTGCTAATTTGATGATAAAATCAATGGCTATCACAAAACCTATCAGAATGAAAACGTTACCAGCTGCCCGATTCACGTAAGTAATAAAAACCGTAGCGCAGTGACGTCACTTCGTTTTTTGCAAATTTAGCCCTTTTAACCGACTTAAAAAAAGGAGAATTCTCAATTCGCTGTATTTTTGAACCAATTTTTATGATTCTTTACACCAGGTAACTCAGAAATTGTATAGTAATTGAGCTATTGGAAGATTTATGACAATCCAAGACTAGATAAGTAAGTGCGTTTAAAACAGAAAACCAAAAGGCGATTTCTAAGTTCCTAAGTTAAAACGACTTTTGGACTGGCGTGTTTACGTGAATCGACTGGCTGGGTAGTTAAGTTACCTGTATCTTTCAAAATCATTAGGCGTTCTTCTCTTTCATAACACGTAAAGCTCTTTCTTTCCTCTCTTTCATAGCCTCTATGATACTGGGCGCGTCACGAATGGGCATGCTTCGTGACTGCCGAGGATCAACTAATTCTGGAAGTAGGCAATCGTAATAAAACCTAACTAATTTCATCTCCATTTTCTCCTCCCAAAATTTGTCGTCCTTTTCTATAATATAAACTTTCATAGGTACAGTAGCACCAAACCAGATGCCAAGCATGCAAACGTTTCTTTTAGTAATATGTACCTGTCCCTGAATTTGGAAATACCAGTTATGATTTTTATTTATGACATAACCCTTGGAAGCCTTGTCCTTAACCCAAAAGGTATGTTTGGCCATTGCTTCATCAAGAGTCATGCCAGCTAAAGAATGTGGGCACTTAATTTCAATTAAACCGTTTGCATAAATGCCATCTGGTGTAGTACCAAGAAATTCATATTGATCGTCGACGAACAAACCGCAACCTTGTATACTAATATTCTCTTGAATTTCTAACTGTTTAATTGCGGTTTCTTCGTTTTCGATACCGTACCGTACAGCAGGCAAACTGGAGATATTACTACCATAAACGATTTTACGAACAAGAACAGCACAACTTGTGCTCTCTCGTTTTTTACAAACTTCCCCGAACGATGATGAGGTTAGTAATTTTCTCCTTGTACTCATCCACTCAGAACTACTTCTTTGCAAATGGGTCGACCTTTCAAGCTCCTCTCTTTCAGCACAAGACAACTTTAAATCGGCTAAAAAAGATGACTTGGCTTTCTCATATAATTCTGGACTCAGATCAGGTTTTTCGCAGTTTGGTCCATAGTGAGCGTCTTTCGATACAGCGCTGTGGCTCTTTTTCAATCTTAATTTAGGTTTAGCAATTAAACGGATTCTACGATTACAATTTTCCACTTTCGCGATCAAAGGATTAGGACTAGATTTAAATATTACTTCATGAGTTTTACTATGAATCGATCCTGTATTAAAAGACACAACAGCAGCTGCGCATCGGCCCGCATAAGAACCACGGGAAGAATAATTTACACGCTTACCCCCTACTAATTTGGCAATCACTGCGTTAAAACTTTCAACTATATTACTTGTACAATTATGAATTAAACTTCTAGAATGATATGACAGTCTTTTACTTAAAATGTGTACCGCGTCCATTAATCCGCATCCAACAATTGCTGGAAGCAACCCAACAGGTTCTATTCGACGAGTATCAGGTCTACAGAAATACTCCTTGCAATATTGGTGATTACCAAATACGTGTTGTGGACCATTTAGGATATCTTCACTAAGATTTTTTATTTTTTCTTCGAGTGACTGATTTTGATCGCCCCAATATTTAATAGCGCATTTTACACCCGTTCTTAAACGCAAATACCTTTCTTTTAGGAATTTCCGCAATTCGCAAGGATACTTAGTGTCTTTCGACAGTTTCTCCAAGCTATTGCAGTAGTTTCGTAAAAGATGATTTTTGCATTCAATTTTCTCTACTGTTAAATTACCGTACGGTCGCGAATCTAATATTTTTTTATAAGTACTGGAATCGCCGTCTGCTACAAATTTATTATAAATTACACCGTGATCAACAATGGAACGTTTAAACCCCTCAACTATTATGGTCGATTCCATACCGGTAGATGATCCCGAATAATTCTTGAAACAACGGTGTTCCGGGGGCTGACTGTCGTTCTTTGCGGCTCGTGCACAAACTACGCAGTATTTATTTTTAACTCCAAAAAACAATACTTTATTAGTTTTAATGCCAATTATCGCAGCTGCGCCGGACAAGGCGGAAAAATTCTTACCATAAGATCTCTTGCTCCAACAACCGTCAACAGCAACAGATATTAATGGTGTACCATTTTTATCAACACTACCTATAGACACTGCGTACTCCGCTTCTTCCTTGACAGCTTCTGCCATGGAATGTGCTGCTGTCTTTTCCCACCAATCGCAAACCGTATTATTAATTTCATTGTATAATGAAGGTGACATGATTGGTAGGGCTACTGCGGCAGTTAATGTTTTTAACTGATAGTAGCTCCCACCAGATGATATGATACCAGATACAATTTGATGATTCACTTCCATTCTATCTTCTTTCTTTTCAATCAAACACACAGTAAATTTCATACTACAAATACTACATTTCATGATGAGTTTTGAGTCCAGACCAACTTTTACTTCACCTATTATACTGAGGTAACTTAACTTACAATCCATTGGACCGTGGTCCCCTATGGCCTGAAGAGCTTTAAAAAAAAAAAGAAACGTCTACAACTCTACGCCCAACTTCCATTTCATCCACCTTTCCCTCTTGGTCGTTTTCAATAACTAGTTCCTGTAAAGAAAGATAATGGCTTGATTTTTTTTTATAAAAAATAATTAAAAATTTAAAAAAATGCAAAAGAATTAATACAATATTAGGTTCCTGATGAATAGAAATTATAATTTCTTTACGCATTAGGTATTGTTTTTTTATGACGTCACCTATTTGAACGTAAATTTTCTTTTGAGAAAGTAATTGAGAAGTATTTCGGTACTAAGGTGTTTGTCTCTCGATGAAAATAATAAATATTGCAAGAAAAATCTATAGGTAGTTTGTATATTATGTAACAAGTCTACAAGAATTACGTATAACAACTTACCTCTATACAGCGCGTAGCATTGTTGCTCAAAGTCTCGGCCCCAAGGTTTTCTTTATTTTCAATACTGGAAATATTATTCATCAATATTATCCACTTTTTATTTATTTTGTACAACCCTAAGCCAGACGCTAGGCGCCTCGCGTCTGTTTGGCGGTATAGGTATGTCGACAAAGTTGCGCTGTCGCCTACCTACTTCCACAATTTGATATTTAGACAATACTAGCCGACCCGGCGAACTCCGTATCGCCTTTTTTTTTTTTTAAAAATCCTATTATTTTGATATTACATACAGATACTTCAATTTTATTTATCAGTATAGATATAGATAATACAAACCAATATTTACATGTTATTGTAGGTATATGTCTGAATCGGGCGATCTAAATCATATGACATATTGTATTAGCTTTGTAATGTACCCTGTTCAAATGCGATAATAAATAAGTAGGGAGGAACTTACATTTTATTCCGAGATCTTTTGGCTTTCATATTTTTATAATGCGTACAAAACTTTCTTTTCCCTGGCATGCCACTCAAATTCAATCAGTCCTGCGAAAAAAATAGCCTATGTTACTCAGTGATAATGTAGCTTTCGAATGATAAAAGAATTATTAAAATCAGTCCAGTACTTTTTGAGTTTATTCGTTACATACAAAAATCCAAATCTTTCCTCTTTATAATACCTATTAGTGTAGATATTGTATTTTTTACGATTTATATCTAGTTCCATCATGGTTTTCTTTCAGACATTCATTATATCGATACTTTCTACTAACTGAAAATAAATTAATTATAAAAATGTTATACTTACAGTTTTTTACAAAAAACACAAATTCACAATACGTAATTCTGCTGTCTGCAGCCGACAAGCGTGGTGTCGCGTTCACTTACAGAAAGGAACTGCCGCTGCAGACCACCGAGATTGCACGAATGAAACGAACGTTTTATCCCATACATTTGTGTATGAAAAATTTACCTTAAAATATATCTAGATTTTAGGGCTTTAAAAGAGGAAGTCTTTGTTTGTAAAGGTATAAAAAGAAGTATACAGCTATACTTATTGGTTTCTTCAGTGTTCAAAAAGTGTTTCTTTTTATCAATTTGTGTTGATTTATGGGGTTAAATCTGAAAAATACGAAGTCATGTTTTTGCATTTTTACTCAATTTTGTGCGTTTGTTGACGTTTATTATATAACAACTATTAGGTTTAAGAGTTTAATATAAGCATGAACATACTTATTGGTCTTTGATTGTAATATATACAAATTATCATTGATATCAATCATATGTAAATAGGTTAAATATGAAAAATCGTAACACTCTTTTCGGTGATTTTCACGATCTACACCCTTAAGGGTTATTGAAAACGACCAAGAGGGAAAGGTGGATGAAATGGAAGTTGGGCGTAGAGTTGTAGACGTTTCTTTTTTTTTTAAAGCTCTTCAGGCCATAGGGGACCACGGTCCAATGGATTGTAAGTTAAGTTACCTCAGTATAATAGGTGAAGTAAAAGTTGGTCTGGACTCAAAACTCATCATGAAATGTAGTATGTGTAGTATGAAATTTACTGTGTGTTTGATTGAAAAGAAAGAAGATAGAATGGAAGTGAATCATCAAATTGTATCTGGTATCATATCATCTGGTGGGAGCTACTATCAGTTAAAAACATTAACTGCCGCAGTAGCCCTACCAATCATGTCACCTTCATTATACAATGAAATTAATAATACGGTTTGCGATTGGTGGGAAAAGACAGCAGCACATTCCATGGCAGAAGCTGTCAAGGAAGAAGCGGAGTACGCAGTGTCTATAGGTAGTGTTGATAAAAATGGTACACCATTAATATCTGTTGCTGTTGACGGTTGTTGGAGCAAGAGATCTTATGGTAAGAATTTTTCCGCCTTGTCCGGCGCAGCTGCGATAATTGGCATTAAAACTAATAAAGTATTGTTTTTTGGAGTTAAAAATAAATACTGCGTAGTTTGTGCACGAGCCGCAAAGAACGACAGTCAGCCCTCGGAACACCGTTGTTTCAAGAATTATTCGGGATCATCTACCGGTATGGAATCGACCATAATAGTTGAGGGGTTTAAACGTTCCATTGTTGATCACGGTGTAATTTATAATAAATTTGTAGCAGACGGCGATTCCAGTACTTATAAAAAAATATTAGATTCGCGACCGTACGGTAATTTAACAGTAGAGAAAATTGAATGCAAAAATCATCTTTTACGAAACTACTGCAATAGCTTGGAGAAACTGTCGAAAGACACTAAGTATCCTTGCGAATTGCGGAAATTCCTAAAAGAAAGGTATTTGCGTTTAAGAACGGGTGTAAAATGCGCTATTAAATATTGGGGCGATCAAAATCAGTCACTCGAAGAAAAAATAAAAAATCTTAGTGAAGATATCCTAAATGGTCCACAACACGTATTTGGTAATCACCAATATTGCAAGGAGTATTTCTGTAGACCTGATACTCGTCGAATAGAACCTGTTGGGTTGCTTCCAGCAATTGTTGGATGCGGATTAATGGACGCGGTACACATTTTAAGTAAAAGACTGTCATATCATTCTAGAAGTTTAATTCATAATTGTACAAGTAATATAGTTGAAAGTTTTAACGCAGTGATTGCCAAATTAGTAGGGGGTAAGCGTGTAAATTATTCTTCCCGTGGTTCTTATGCGGGCCGATGCGCAGCTGCTGTTGTGTCTTTTAATACAGGATCGATTCATAGTAAAACTCATGAAGTAATATTTAAATCTAGTCCTAATCCTTTGATCGCGAAAGTGGAAAATTGTAATCGTAGAATCCGTTTAATTGCTAAACCTAAATTAAGATTGAAAAAGAGCCACAGCGCTGTATCGAAAGACGCTCACTATGGACCAAACTGCGAAAAACCTGATCTGAGTCCAGAATTATATGAGAAAGCCAAGTCATCTTTTTTAGCCGATTTAAAGTTGTCTTGTGCTGAAAGAGAGGAGCTTGAAAGGTCGACCCATTTGCAAAGAAGTAGTTCTGAGTGGATGAGTACAAGGAGAAAATTACTAACCTCATCATCGTTCGGGGAAGTTTGTAAAAAACGAGAGAGCACAAGTTGTGCTGTTCTTGTTCGTAAAATCGTTTATGGTAGTAATATCTCCAGTTTGCCTGCTGTACGGTACGGTATCGAAAACGAAGAAACCGCAATTAAACAGTTAGAAATTCAAGAGAATATTAGTATACAAGGTTGCGGTTTGTTCGTCGACGATCAATATGAATTTCTTGGTACTACACCAGATGGCATTTATGCAAACGGTTTAATTGAAATTAAGTGCCCACATTCTTTAGCTGGCATGACTCTTGATGAAGCAATGGCCAAACATACCTTTTGGGTTAAGGACAAGGCTTCCAAGGGTTATGTCATAAATAAAAATCATAACTGGTATTTCCAAATTCAGGGACAGGTACATATTACTAAAAGAAACGTTTGCATGCTTGGCATCTGGTTTGGTGCTACTGTACCTATGAAAGTTTATATTATAGAAAAGGACGACAAATTTTGGGAGGAGAAAATGGAGATGAAATTAGTTAGGTTTTATTACGATTGCCTACTTCCAGAATTAGTTGATCCTCGGCAGTCACGAAGCATGCCCATTCGTGACGCGCCCAGTATCATAGAGGCTATGAAAGAGAGGAAAGAAAGAGCTTTACGTGTTATGAAAGAGAAGAACGCCTAATGATTTTGAAAGATACAGGTAACTTAACTACCCAGCCAGTCGATTCACGTAAACACGCCAGTCCAAAAGTCGTTTTAACTTAGGAACTTAGAAATCGCCTTTTGGTTTTCTGTTTTAAACGCACTTACTTATCTAGTCTTGGATTGTCATAAATCTTCCAATAGCTCAATTACTATACAATTTCTGAGTTACCTGGTGTAAAGAATCATAAAAATTGGTTCAAAAATACAGCGAATTGAGAATTCTCCTTTTTTTAAGTCGGTTAAAAGGGCTAAATTTGCAAAAAACGAAGTGACGTCACTGCGCTACGGTTTTTATTACTTACGTGAATCGGGCAGCTGGTAACGTTTTCATTCTGATAGGTTTTGTGATAGCCATTGATTTTATCATCAAATTAGCAGAAATCAGAACTTGATCCGTAATCGAATGAAAAACCATTAGAATTTTGAACTCATATTTCGTTATTGTTTAATTACATACTTTTAATTAGTACCTATATTAATAATTTACAAACTTCTGTTAAAATTAGTAAATAAATGAATTATTTACTAATTTTTGTACAACCCTAGCACGCTTTTGAGATAGCGAGTAATGGCGACTCATATTTGTTATTGTGTAGTAAATAAATCATTTTTATACTTGTGTTTCATTTATTGACATTTTTTTTAAAACCCTAGGATTTTTTTTAGATATCGACGAGGTGATCGTAAACAAAAAGTAAGTATTTGAGTTTACGCAATAGGCACATTTCCTTGCGTAGAGATAAACACACTTCCTACTGAATTTGCAATTATTTTATTGAATGAATATTTTACGAATTAGAATAAATTTTGGTAGTGAAATTACAAATAAATAAATAGTTGGAATTTTAGGTAAGTAGAATACAAAAATGTCAGATGTCAAATGATAGAAAAACATAAAAATTGTGTCTCAACTACTCTTATTAATCTATTAAAAAGAATCAACAGCTAGTTTCCAAAAATTCAACGTTATTGTTATGCTGTAAATATTCAAGTTCAATAACAATTTCTCAACGTGGAACGTTTGTTGCAAAACATTTTGAAAATCGCGCTCTCTAGGTCATTCATCCGCCCCGTCGGATGTTACATTAAACTTTGGCGCTGCGGTCGCTCGAAATCGAGATCTCAGGCCAACAATCTACACCCTTAAGTGTGTGTTCGTGTACCGTCAGTACGGGCAAGCTCCTTGGGCGTAATTTTCATTACGATCCGACCAGAGTTTTATTTATTACGTCACCCCCGGCCCGTACACCTACCATCCTCGGTACTCAACATACCTTTTACACTATTTTTGTAGGACTATATCTTACCTGATACCGCGATATGTACACCATGCTCCCGTCTCTGGTGTTGGTGATCATCAGAGGGTCCCCACACAGGTACGAGCGGCCCCAGTCAGCACCCACCATCATCACAGTACGGCCCACCTCTTCGTCATCTTCCATAAGCGCCACGTGTTCTATAAACAATATATTTTTATGGTTAGATAGATGGCGGCAGACAAGCATACAGTCCACCTGGTGGTGAGTGGATACTGTCGCCCAAAGACATCCGCGATACATGCCAATTTCAGTCCACAATGACACTTTGGCATGCCTGTAAATGCGCTGCCTGCCTTTGAAGATGTGTAGGAATGGATTTAGAGGAAGGGTTGGCAAAATGGGACAGGCTGGGATGGGAATGGACTCTGGCATATCTCACTTACTACATATGTTTTTGTGTGACGCCAAAATGAGGAAAAAAATCAATCAGACACGCTTCTGTAGCGGAATTGCTTTAACTGCGTACACGTTTAATAAAAACAGCGGATCACGACGCCGCATCTCCTGCTTCCGCTGCCTACCCCGTGCTCACTTTGGCCGCAACCCAAGTGTCCTTGACTCCACAGAGGAGAACACAGAAAAGGCAGTATGGCACGATTTCAATGCGCAGATCAAGGTTTGGCTCGCGGTCACAAATAACCCTTTCCATTTTTATGAAAGCACTTCATGTTTGTTCAAGTCTACACCTAATTTCGAGACTATGTATGTTTAATACAAATAAATATATTTCACCAGTCAAGCGCAGCTTAATCCGACATAATCTACTGCATTGTATGTAATTTATAATTATCTAACAAATATTAATGGTCAAATACAAATTACCTATTACATTGATATTTAAAGAACAATATCTAGTAGGTGCACATTTTAATAATACATTTTTCTTTCCAGATTTAGGAATGTATTTGGAGAATGAGAATGATAGGATGGGGTGATAATGGGCTCTGGCATATATCAGTGACTACCGAAACACGTACGTATACATTATACATCTTCTGTGAGAGAGCGGAAACGTGACAAGTCGACTGCGCTCGCAAAATGTACAACGTAGGTATAATTGAAATAAAGCAAAAGCTGCAGACAATATCGAGAGTGAAATGGATTCAACCAGTTTTTACAATAGGTTATTTCATAGCTTATTGTACATTTCTAGTATATCTTTTGTATCTATTTTGATCCGGTTTCATGCATGTAGGCGATGGACTTATAAAATGAACTATGGCGTAAGACTCAAGTGAGTGTATGTATGTGTGTGTACGTGTGTGTGCATTTGTCTAAGAGTGAAGGAAAGACATGAAAAAGTGGTCTAATGGTAAGTATACTCGTAGTGTATGCAGTAAGGTATGCGGCGGATTCACGCCGTGACATATTTATTTATTTATATTTCATATTCATATCTACTCATATTTAATCAATGAACTTTTTGGAACGAAGTTCCTTTACGCGGCTTGCGGTAGGTGTGATTCGAGAGAATATGTAACGTCACGTAAGATTTTTACCCCCTCCATACGCCTTTCTCTTTATCTGTGTGTGTGTGCGTGCAAGTATTTAGAGCGAGACTCAAGCAGAATAACAGACGTGCAGACTAGTGCGTGGCCGGTTGTATAACTAACGTGACCATTCGTCCCGTTTTGAACGGGACTGTCCCGTTTTACGGTACTCCGTCCCGGTGTCCCCGAGGAAGGCTTCGGGACGCAGAATTGTCCCGTTTTCAGTTAATAGGCTGGTTGACATCTTTAAAAACGTGTTTAATCATGATTCTGCGAATTAAAATATGAGCGAGGGCTCATTCGATTCGGGATGTTACAATTGCAAAAGTTAGAAACAAAGATTTAAAAGGGGGGTCTAGTTTTTTTTGCAAATAACTCAAAAACTATAAGCGTTGGAGTGATTTTGAAAAAGATTATGAAAGGGAAAGAAATTTCCAATAAAAAAGTCATCTCCCGGAACTCTATCATAATTATTAATAATAATGAAAATAGCACTCCGCGCGGTGACGCAGCGGTTGTTTTTAATTTTACTTAATAGTAATTTAAAAAACTTTGAAGAAATTATCTATTAATGTATTTATCTAGATACTTCAACAAACAAAAATGTTGAAAATGATTTTTCATTTATTTTATAATATAGGTACTCTAACGCTTATAGTTTTTGAGTTATTTGCAAAAAACTAGACCCCTCGTTTAAATCTTTATTTGCTTATAACTTTTGCAATTGTTTCTGTGCATGTTGAATTGTTTCGCACAATTTTCTAGAGGCCATCCCGAATCGAATGAGCCCTCGCTCATATTTTAATTTTCAGAATCACGATTAAACACAATTTGGAAGATGTCAACCAGCCTATTAACTGGTAACGAATGATAACTGATAGCCTATTGATAACGATGGTGAATATTAAAAAAACCTGCCCTTAAAACATATTTGTTCATCAGACAAATATAAAAATAATCAGCTTTTCCTACTTTTTGATTCATTACCTAGGTATCATTCGATTGTAATTATTGTTTTCTTCAATAAATGTTCTCAACATATAAAATTAGTTTTTTTTTATTGTGACACTATCACTGTCGCGGTAATTTTGACAATGTCCCGTTTTGAGTAAAAATAGAAATGGTCACGTTATGTATAACCTAAATTTTTGATTTGATTCCTTATTTTAAATTATTTGCGTTGAAAATATGATACAAAATAAAAAAAAAATACATAAACTATACAGATTTTATTTCGAATTACATTCGGAGTTTAATAAAAAATGCGTGAGGATCTTCCCCTGACCGCACACGTTTTTTTTTGACATTTGAGATATTGAGGTTTCCCGTTTTTTTTTTTTTAATTATTATTTTTATAGAAAACGGCGGCAGACGAGCGCACGAATCCATCTACCTGATGGTAAGAAGGTACCTACCTATCTTGCGGATTATGGAATGGATTGAGAGAAAGGGTTGCGAAAATGGGGAGGGATAGGATTGGATGGAATGGAATTGGGCACAGACATATCTCACTACTGAAACACGTAGATACGTATATTGGGAAATACCTGTGAGTTATTTATATGACACTTTGTATAACTTGATAGATTATTTCTTACCCAGCAGCCACTCTGCGTCTTTATACTTGAAGGAGAACTTCAGATCGAAGTCTGTGTAGGACAGCTTGGTGACCACCCTGTTTCCTTTCGTCCGTGTCTGCTCGCCGACCACGGGCGCCTGGTTGAAGAGAGTCGTTCGAGCAGCTGACGACGTTTTAAATGCCAACATTCTGACGCCTGCGGGTAGTTTTATTGTACTAAAGAAGAATGAAGTAGTAAAAAATCCATTTCTTGCAAAATGCGTGAAAAAAAAAAACATGCTGAATTTTAAAGTCATGATGTTGTTTTTGCTCTCTATTGTAATTAATTAAAATAATTTATGTTACATTTATCCATGATTTATAGTACAATTTTATTGTTTTTTTTGCACAGGTCTCCCCTAATAAATCACTGGAGGGTTTCCGGCTACAACGCGGGCCCAATGAGGATTGATAGATCACATACTCTAGATTATTTTTTAATTTCTTTAGCATACGGGCTTCCTCGCAGTGTTTTCGCTCGCCGCCCATTTAGTGACAATTTTTAAAAATCCGTACTTAAGTACAAGTTCAGTGGTACAGGCCGAGGATTTGAACTCACGATCACACGAATGTGAATCGAGTATAAATACCCATTAGGCTGTATATCATTTATTCTACGCGCGCCGAGCTCGGTCTGAGTAATGAGCACTACGAACGTTTTAGACACGATATCAAAACCTTATCTAGTGACTATTGATTCTTTAAAATTGTTAAGTTTGTAAACGTATTAAGTTTAATTTACGTCCACCTCGACAGAGGGCGGTGCCCTCCGTCTAAATCGCGATGTTAAGATTTGCCGCCAAACCAATGACCCTCCGTGAACGATAATAACAATAATACTTATGTCCTGAGCTCGGCGTTTTCTTTGAAGCTTCTTCCATAAATACCTTGCTGACTCCTCGGGACCATTTTGGGAAAATGTACAAAAATAATTTTCTTTTTCGTTAGAACGGTGTTATTAGTATGTGTATTCTTTTGGCATGTTTGCTTTATTTCGATGACACCCGTGTACCTCGCATACTATATGTCGATGTATAGTGCTTTACGGGCCCTATACAACGGCATACAGTGTATGTATATATATATATATATTTTTTAATGTTTACATTCACTTTTGTAATTACTCAAGCGATTTATGTAGGTATCTTTATGATTTTAAGGGTATTTCGAGATACTAACCAAATAATCTAAATAAAGCGCTGCTACACGCAACCAATATCCCGTCAGCTGCAGGGTTCATCACTGGCTCTAAGGGTACCTCCTCAAATTCTTCCGTCACGATTGGATTCACCTTCCCAGTATAAAAAGCTAATACGGGACCTTGAGAAATTTTCTGCATTGCGTTGTAAATCTCTCTAATAATCAAATCGTGACGTCTCAGCGCTTCCACTCTGGTCTCATTCATAAGATCTTTAAAGTAGACATAAAAATACTTAAAACGTGACTCATAGAGTTTAAGTTTGGTCGATGTCAGACCAATATGGAAGACGTTTGTTTTTAAAGGCTGTAGGATTCTTGTTATGATCGTATAAGGGTGTTTCACTGCGGGCATGAATTTCGCTTTCTTCTGTAAGAGCCACTCTCGCAACTGGTAGTAAGGCGAGCCTTTCTTGTCTTTGCTACTAACATCTTCTAAGCAGAATGTGTTCTCAACGAAAACTATGACAGTTTCGCTTCGTCTCATCGCGTCGTGAACTATATCGGCGAACTGTGCGTGGCCAGTCTCCACAAACGGATTCTCTTCAGTGTGCACATGCTTCAACACACCACTTTTATCTAATAGGAACGCAGGCATTGTGTCTCTTTCAGCGAAACTGGAGTCAGGCCATAATAGAAAGATAAATAAATAAGTATAAAACATTATTCTGTATACTCTCTTCCTGAAGTTTGTTGATACATTTATTTTAAGGATTTTTAGGTTATCACTGACAGCTTAGTGACAGCATGATGTTTTGTTTGTTTTGTGACCTCCTTTGAATGGAGAAATACATGTCCTCTGATTCGATCTGTGGATATTATAATTAAAGTACGTTTTAAAAAATAATGAAACGCTTAGTCGCGCGTAGTGACGTCACCAACGACCGCTACGTAGCTAAAACGACGGACTTGGTAAATAAAAATAAATTATTTGACCTGTGAATTTTTTTTTATGTGATGTTATTATAAACGAGCTGTTGCTCGCGACTTCGTTCGCGTGGTCTTCAATTTATCGCGCGCCACCTATTGTAAAATGGTTGTACTAATTCAGAAACCTTCGCGCGGGCGTGAACACAACAACTCACCAAAGTTTCATCGCAATCGGATAGCAACGAGTGGTATAGCAACGACAAACAAAGAAACATTCATTTTATATACATATAGATCAGCTTATTAAATATTTAACTGACTTAATAATATCCTGCTAGTATTAAAATTATTCTATTGACAAAATTTCATTAGCATTTTATCAATTAAATTTCGAACGGCTAAATAAACTGCGTTGATATTTTGAAATTCAAATCTGCTTACAATTTAATTATTGTACCGAACAAATGATTGATTGATCAGACGCAATTTTATTTGTTTGATCATTAATACAACTGCTATCTCAAAAAATTCCTGATAGGTCGATTTATTGAAAATACCAGTGAAATTCTGTTGACATGGGTGGAGCTCAGGCCGCGAACAGTCAATTAGCGCACGAGTTGTCGTCTCAGAGGTCACGACCGGTAATTGTGATCTGCGTGCATCTCTTTTATTTTCCGTAAAACTAAGTACGGAATAAATAATAATACTATTAGAATAAATAATAGTACTACGTACAGAAGAACCACTCCCTAAGAACGCGCAATTAATTCATATGTTGTTTGAAAATGGAACATTCTTATTACGCAGTAGGTACTTATGTTTCTAATTTGACTGTTTAATGAACCCCTCATCTATTTCACCCCCCTGCCCCCCCTAGAAGCTACCGACTGGGTTTCTTTGATATTAACGTATGATGTGTCATATAGTCTATTCCCATAGTGATGACGTCACTAGGCCGCGCGCTGGTATTGCTATTAGGGCTGACAAGTCTCGATTTGGGCGGGAGCGCGCAGCGACAGGCACCGCGCCGCGCCACGGCGAGTTATAGTCTAGGAGTAGTCGAGCGATTTCAATAATGAAAAGTAAATGTAGGTAGATTAAGATGAAATTAAGGTAAATCACGTGGGACCGCTTGCTCGTCCGCCCACTAGTCTATAAAAAAAAAATCAGGAGCAGTATTGGTTGATTAATGTAAAAATTATGAATATGTAAATGAAGAGCAAAATTATTTACTAATATAGGAATTCATTATTAGTCTAGTAATAATTACAATCGTTTCGCTTTCAGGTACCTACCTATTAAACAATACTTGAAATTGAAAGTCAAGTAGCCCTACAACGTACGTCAAAGCATTTACTTCCAGTGAGTCCATGCGGTAATCATTTTCACCATCTAAAACTACTAGCGATGTTCGAGTTTTTTCGTATAGGTGTTATATCTATTTACAAGAAGGTTAAACCAAGATAGTTTAGAAATGCTGTGAAAGTTAGAAAAAGTTTAGCTGTGAATAGGACCCAGCCATGCCGGCGGCGCATTTGTAATCCTCCCTGGTGTTGGAAGTATTTCTGGGTGGCGGTGTCCACTTACCATGATGTGGATCACCCGTCTGCCACCTACATAGTATAATACACAAATTGCACAAATACACGCACTATATACACAAATAAAATAGAATTGCAATACGTTTGCGGGTATTGTGCGTTTGATAGAGATGTCATTTTATAGAAAACTGCGCCCTCTAGACTGTATCAATGACGGTATTGTCCACAGTGATAGACTTGGAGTTTGACTAAAAATTAGTCGGTTTGCCGTTTAAAAGAGTTACAAACTCTTGCGAGAATAAGCTTAATCTCAAGATACTACTCTACATATTCAAGCTTCGATTGCTCCCAGAATCAGTCGTTAAATACTAGAATTAGTCGATTAGCTGTTAACTTATAAGGGCGTATTTGGTGACCCGGCCAGAACGAACTTGTTCTGGCCACCGCTGCATCTCGAGAACTATAAGTACATAGTTCGCGTAATAAAGATGTGGGTGCCCCAGAATTAATAAACAAGCATTATTGATTCATAATAAGTCGGTCTTTTATTTAGAAAATATAAAAAAAATATTTAATTTACATACTAATAAGTCGTTGGTCAGCGTCACCGTGCCATCTCTTCCCGCGGGTGTGCTAACAGCCGACTAAGCAATAACAAAGTGGTTACGAAATAGCTTTAATTATTAGAATATTACAAACTCTATTTAATTTTTTTTAAACTCAAATCGCTTCGCTTTTTTTTTTCAAAATAAAATATAGCCTACATTAGACACGGATAATGTAGCTTCCTATTTGTGAGAATTTTTGAAATTGGTTCGCTAGTTCCAGAGATGTCCCCCAACATACCTACAAACACAATTTTACTTCTATTAAATTAATAGTATAGATTATACGTGTCACAGAAATTACGCAATAAACCTCAAACGTTTCAACCAATTTAAAATATAAATAATCGCTCTAGCGAAAAATAAAGCTATTGGAATAAATAAAAAGTTGCAAACATGTAGTTTTGTTGTTCTGTCTAAACGTTAGTAGTGCTCATTACTCACTACTGAGCGCCGGAAATGTTACTATGAATTATGAAAAAAATGTCCTATCGATAGGGAACAATCGATTTCCAGGTTCAGCGTTACACGTATAATCTGACTTTCAGTACTGTCAAAGGGTGGATGTATTTACACATATTTGGTATTAATGTATCTATCGATTTAAATGACACTAGTATGTTTACGATTGTACCATCAGCCTGGATCTGCTCCTGGATATGGGCCTTTCTTGATGTCCGCCATCAAAAAGTACAAGTACTTAAATGTACGGTCTTTTTTGTACTTTTAAGACCTTCACTTCAATATACGAGGTCTATAAGCAAGGCGACACTCCATTTTGGGTCAAAATTGAACTAGAACGCTAATTTTATATTTTATTTTAAAACTATTTTTTTTAAACTAATATTGTTTGAGATGACTTTCAAAGTAGGCACCATACACAACAGCGATTGAAAATCAGATTTAGATTCAATAATGACCTCGTCTTATGGATGTTTAATTTCAAAATTGCTATTGCTACTGTACAATGGTGACCAATCAGCGGACTCCATTCCGACGCTGTCAATATGCCATTCTTTAATATCAAAATGGCGGTAGAGATAACGCGCTAACGCGACACTGTTGAGCAATGTCCAATGCAATGTAACTACAATGGAGAAACAGAAGCACCACTGTCCACACAATTATTGGCAAAATATTTTGATTTTGCAAACTTACTAGAGATCTGACGATTTGTGTTCAGAAAATATACTTTACCTAAAAAATATAAATGCCCGACTAAATCTCATTTAAAACACACCATAAATTATTCCCCATCAGTTGGGTTGGCTGAGGAGTCTGGACAGTGTCGCAATCGCTTTTAGACCCCTCATATACTTAATTACTATTTAAACTACACTAAATATAAACGATACTCGTATATTTTTTTAATTTTATTAGCCTTCAAATAGATTATAACAACAGCGTCATAAACATTATAATTTATTATAAAATAAATCTTATTATTAGGAACATGCGATGCTACCTGTGTCTACAGGAAAAATACTCATAAAAGTAAATTAGGTTATAAAAAAAATAAAAACAAAAACTGTCTTACGATTTAATACTTTTTCGAAAAACAAGAAAAAATAAATACAGAAAATAAATGTGAAATAATATTTACAGGAAAATGAATGGAAAAAAAAACATTTGCGGTTACATTTTTCACTTAATCTAAATATCTCTAGTACTCGACTATGACAATGGCCGAAAAACTTTCAAACTTAATTTGCATTTCATTAAATAAGTAATAATAACTTTTTATTCTTTGCCCCAATTAAAAAGTTTTTCTTTTTATATGTGGCAATGGTGCAATTAGCACATTCTGCCACTGTTAAGTATTCTTGGCAATAAACATTTTTAAAGTCTGTAACGTCCCGTCGAAGTAAGTCAGGAGTCGCCGAGTAAAGTGAAAGTAGAAACACTCGAGGACAGCAGAGGACTTCTTGGAAGCGCGCGAAAAACGCAGTCCTATGCTTTTCAGTATCACAACACAAACATTATGCACAAAAACACTTTCTCGAGTTTAATAAATTATTAAATCACATTATTAATGTACAATACACAATTTTTATAGTAATCAAACAAAAACTCAAATTCACTTCTACGAGTTCCTGCCAAAAAGTCAGTTGTACAACCAGTTGTAAGTTTGTACAATGTTATTTTTGCGGGCAATGCTACCTCACCGTCTACCGAGCAAGTTGATAATGAAGTGCAAAATAAGTTTGTATTGTTGGAACATTCGCGCGGTCATTGTTTAGAATAGTCGCCCATAGAGGCTCTAAGCACAGAGTATAAATTTAAGTAGAGTGTTACATTTCCTGTGACTAAAAACCGTCTGAAAAAGGAAATTACACGTTGTAATGTCGGATTCAGATCACTCTAATTGTATTTATCCTCTGTGGATCTAAGGTTTTGTCCTGTTAGGCAGCGCGTTGCGATGCGATGCGATGCGTCGAACATCGCGGTGCGGTGCGTCGCGGACGCGTTGTCCTACGTGGTCGTCGCGGACGCCCAATTGTCGTCAGTACTATTCGAATTTTAATATGACAACACATAATTTGAGGAATGACCTTTGATCTTTTTATTGTTTGCTGGGATGCAGGAATCCTACTGCCACCGTAAAAGTTAAAACTATTTATATTTAGAAAGTCGAGGAGTGAAACAAGTTTGTAACGGACGCGTGTCACGCGCCGCGAGGTTGGGCGCACTGCTCACGTAGGACGCGCGTGCGCAGGGTCGCATCGGACCACCCAGCAGGACATAGTGTAACTTATTTATTGTGAAGGTCACTTATATATAGAAGAACTGTTACAAGTCTAATTTTTTAGTGTCCATTTTTTTTAATTGGAATGAACTATGAACCTATGACATTGGCACTAGCATGGAGGGCTTTCATTTCAAAAATCATTTTTAACAATTACAACTACGCGTTTTGTTTTTCAAAGCTCAGAAATGTGGAATCGTTGTTCTTCAAAATAATCTGCGATCAGACTTGTGTGACGAAATATTATAAGGCCATTGAAATATCTATAATAATAATAAAGCATTCTAATATACAATATATTATATGTAGAAAGAAGGTATATATTATATGTATTTATGAAAAAGGAGTGGGTACTCCTATAGGGTATAGTCACTGGTTCGATTTTACTCTTGCAACTTTTTATCAAACTTAATTTAATAAAAAAAAGTTACAAATACTTATAATGAAAAATAGCACAGAAATTTCGTAAAGCGTTTCGAGATGACAGTGCTAATAGGAAAAATCATTTTTCTCAAACAGCTGTCAATTTCTTTTCTTGTTTCTTGAACACATGTGTAGTTGTAGTATTTTTTTTTATAGTAAAATATAAAGTATAATTTTATTAAATTATATATTGACATAGCATATTTCTTTATAAATATATACCTTCTAATTAATATAACATGTCTATATGTTAACAATCTAATTCTCGCTACAGAAATATACATTTAGATTAAATTTGAAGATACAGTAGGCACATTATCGGTTTCCAGAGACAATATAATTAATACATTTTTTATTTCTTAATATACATATTGCAGGGGTTTTTAAATACTTTTCGTCCATGATTATTTTATTAGTAATTTTATTTAAAATCAGAGTTCGATTACCTCTGACCAATTTCTTTAATTAATAACATTTGCTTACAAACAAAACATTTAAAACACTTTGTAAAGATGACATATTCAAGTTTTAAAGACTGCATACCATAGACGTTATAGGCAGTTATGATAGGCAGCTCATTTTTATGGGCAAAAAATGTCATTTCATTTTACATACGACTTACTGCACAGTCTAATATTTGACATTTATCTGTGTGAAGTCAACATCTGCTATATGTAACCTTTTTAATACTATTTTATAATTTTAATTTATACGCGTGGCAAATGTTTATAAAAGCAGTTACAATTTTAAGCAGTTTACTAATGTCTATGTCGGTAACTAGTTATTTTATCGGAGAATTTAAATTTTAAGAGACTTTGTGACATAAAAAATACTATATGACCATGTCTGCCTTTGCCTGATAAGAAAAAAATATATATATTATTAGGTCTTTTTTCGTGTATTAGGTCCCTTTGAATGATTTTAAAATATATATCAAATCAACGCTCTCCGAGTATAATAAAGACTTCCACTTAGTATAATAAAATGAAATAAATAAAAATGTAGCAAAAATAACAGAGCACTAGAAAAATCTACAAGATGTTCCAAATGTTTAACTTTTTAAACACAAGCCAGTGTTCGAATATCGAATTTATGATACTATTGCACTCTATGGTCTACGGTGACGCATTTTGTACGAAAAACTTAGGTTTTGGTTGAAATACCTACTTGACCACAACCTAATTTTTTGAGCATAAAAGCTCAATAAATGAAAACATTATTTATGCACCTTTCAAATTGGCTAATAATTCGACATTATTAAAACTATTTTGAGCGGGAAAATTTATTATTCCCCATTTATAAATTAATGCTTCCATACGAGAATGCTTTTCAAAATGGCGGACCCTATTACAATTAGTCTGTTTTAAATTCAAAAATCACCGGATTCAACAAAAAAAAAAAAATACCGAATCTCGTTTCCTAATTGCTGCATGAAATATTTTATTGTACTCTGTGGAGTACAATAAAATATTTCATGAAATATACTATGAACTCTCTATTTTATTCCCGCGTTCAAACAAAAATTACGCGGGAATGCATCATACAATCACAATACGTCATAAAGTTCCGCAATCAACTCAAAGGCCCGTAGGACTTTGCTTCTGGAATGAACGGGATAAAACAAATAAATCAGAGGAGTATTTGAATATACATTATTGAATTATATTATACATTGAATATATATTGGACATCCTTTTAATCAACAAATAAAATGGAGGAAAATAAGTGACATTATCGAAAAGCGTCCTCTAATATGGAAAAAGGCTTATTTATTTAGATTTTAAGTCACTTTCATACGTTGGAGACCTTATTTTTAAGTGCCCGAGATTAGTTTTTTGTATGTATAAGTTATACATGCAGTGTTTAAAATCACCGGTGAAAAATTCACTCAAATACTCAACATTTGGAAGCAGATTCATTCAAATACATAACGAAACCAGTAGTAAATCAGGTAAATCATTAAATAATCTTCCTTTTTGGACCAAATATTCTCTATTTTTTTAACAAGACCTCGAAAAATGCGTCACCAGCCGCCATCTTACTCGGCAGCATTAATCGTGATAGTTTTTCCCTTTGGATCATCGAAGCGATCCATAGTTCTGATATCCATCATCATCATTATGCCATAGAAGGTGATGGAGAGCAGAATGAAGACCACAAAGAGACCGGCCCAGATGGGCACAGAGAAGAAACCGACACAGTCAAAGGACTCTCCGAAATATAAGTCCGACTCGTTGCTGGATACGAAGAAGGGCTGGATCTGGAAATATTATGAAGATTGGATTAGTATTTTTATATGTATAAAGGGTTTAATAAAAAAAAAACGTGAACACTCTTAACATTGCACTTCTTTCATGGAAACTAAACAACTTTTGTTTTACAACTTTTTTCTGAATTTGGAATTTGGTATTTCCCCCTAAAAAAAGTTATTTTTTTTAAGAAACAAAGTAACAAAGTTAGAAGACTTCATGTCTCTGACTTTGTTACTCTGTACTAATTACTGTACTCTGCTACGAAAGGCAACGCCGCACACTGCATTCATAAACAGCTGTTAATCGAACCACTAGTTTTAGATACCTAAATTTATGTAAATCAGTGCGCGTGTATAATTTTAAATCTTAGAACAAAATTTGTTAGTTTTCACGAAAAATTTAGTGTTAAAGATCCAGTACACTTCCCGGCCGAAAGTAATACACATCGGCCTTTAGAAAGAGACTATCGGCTAGCTTCGGTTTTGTAGAGCGCCGTCTTTGTCGTGTGCCATTACGACAGAGACGACGCTCTACAAAACCGACGCTAGCCGATCATAGTCGATGTGTACTAGCACTTGCGGCTAGCACTAGTTGAGACTTTCCCATTGCCATTAATTTTAATGTTTTAAAAAGTGCTCTTATATAATACATTTTTCGTATTTTTAATTACTTTTGAGGGAATAAATATTCTTTCTTTCATTAATACCGGCCTGATATAAACTATTCCATATTGGCTTATAATGTCTCACTGTAGGATGTAAGCATCCCTAGCTAGGCGAAGAAATTAAACATCATGACGAAACCGTGCATATAGTGCAATCAACGAGGCATTAGCTTTGCGTTTGTGTGAGTGCACACCCATGGGGTACGGTGGGAACCATTTCGACAATCGGATTGGACAATTCGGCACCACAGATACAAAGCTCATGTCTCGTCGACTTCGCTATAACAGAGAATTAAAAAAAAACATCTATTTCCATCAACCAACGCGTTACAAAAGATGGTAAGAACTAGGATTTACTTGTATTACAAGGCTCATATGAAACGTATTACTATAAAGGGCTAAAAAATCGGCGTAAATATGTCTTATTGTGCTATTATGCATACATACTATGAAAAACACCAGGTTTCAATACAAAAACTGCAACATGTGCCTTCCATATACATTCATATATTCAGTGGTAAGTACATAGTCAGATGGACACATTTGGAGACATTCATACAATACATACAAGTAAAATGTTAACTTATGTTCTTGATCATTATATAGGAAACCTTTATACCGAACTGTTATAATTTCATTAAGAAATCATTATAAAGTTTACTCAAGCATTGTTATGGTGAATGTGAAATATGAAATGTGGTGTCACTCTATGGGATGACACAGGGTAGAACTGGATACCGAGATATGATGGGACGTGATGGAATTTAGTGAAATGGGATTGGATTAAATAGGGTTAGATAAGGTGGTGTGGGATGCAGTGGCGGATTAACATATAAGCATTACAAGTACGTGCTTAGGGCCCCTGTACTCCAGTATAAATTTCGAATATATATTTTGATGAACTTTTTTTTATTTTCTAATTTCCACCTTCCAAATCCAAGCAACAGAGGGCCTACACGGGCTCTATGCTTAGGGCCTCCCAAACGCTTAGTCCGCCACTGGTGGGATGGCATATGGTAGAAGTAGAATGAATTAATCACACATACTCATAAGTTCACGCGAACAAAATCGCGGATACAGCTAGAATATTACAATACTTCTTCTAATCAATCTAAAGTGGAGTAACGTTATTGATATTTTGCAGTATTCTTTGATAACTGGCAGAGAGCCAAATGGGTGAGTCGTAGGAACGAAAGGGCGAACTACAAACTGCTTCTAAATGTGACATTATCTGAGCAAAGCGACCTTTTTGTCTGTACTAGTTTCAAAGATATTGAGAAACAAATAAATCTATACATAAATATAATGAAATCTTAACAGTCGTGCCTGTACATTAAATGTTTTTGAAAAAGTTGTTGCAGCACACGTGGAACAGAGCTCAATACAATCATTCTTGTAACATTTGTCTGGCTGTCTGTTTGAATTGTACATCACCCAACAACCACTGGGCGATTTTAATGAAATTTGACATAGTTACAACTTCCGTGCTGGGTAATGGTACTTTTTAACGCCCGTCGCTACTACGACAGAGTCCCTCACCATCCCAACCCCTTGGTACTTGACAACGTAACCTACGTCGCCGATAGGAATGACCCTCCCCGTTCCCATCGTCGTCGTCGTCCTCGGCACGACTTAGACGGCCCCAACAGCTCAATTACCTCTGCCAATGCGGTTCTTACACTACACTCACAGGCTTCACACATACGCCCTCCCCACCGGCGGAGAGGAGGACGTCACCCTCGCTACACCGTCAATACACACCGGCCTTTAACTAACACTTTTACCGGGTATCGGCACGTGCCTTGGACGCTTCTCACCGACTCGCGATCCCGCGGTACCCTCCCAAAGCAACGCCCTAAGCCGAGGTCCTTTCCTTCCGCCGGTCTACCGGCGGGGGAGCCCCGAGGCCTTAGAGTCGTTGCTGCACACATTCTTTGCTCCTGGCTGAGCGCCTTCTGCGCTCGCCCTAAACCATACATGTCCGGTGATTCTTGAGAGGCCATTAGGGCCACAAGAATTCAGCCATTCCGAAAAAAAAGGTATTTTTTATTTAGATCAAGTAGGTACATTTAAGGGAGATCAAGTACAAAGTTCCGACGGGAAGATAACCACACTCACTCTAACATCTATATGTACAAAGTCATGGGCACTGTTAGTAATTTTTTAAGGCTGTAGATGAGCATACTGTCCACTTGGTTCCATGATACGTGCCAAGTGTTTGTCCAGAATGACAGACACTAGCACGCGCCCTGGAAGCATTGCCTACCTTAATAAACAGTTAGAAGTGGATAAATACAAAAACTCTAGACAGAAAGAAGGTAGCACAAGTGTATTGATGTAGGCACATCAGCAAAAGCTGCTAGCATAATACAGAAATAATAATACCTCCGGAATCTCCTCTGAAGATTCTGGAATACCTCCTGGGATGGTTCTGGCATATCTAATTCACTAAATAAATAGAAAAAACGCAAAAAAAAAATTAGGCTTACCTTCAAATTGCCAAAGCTAACAGCATACTGCCTGCTCTCATTAACAGTAGTAAAGTTGATGACCTGCCCACAGTGGTAAGAAAAACCTGTCAATGCATACACGTCACTGTCTAGGGGTGGAGACAATTCCTCTGTGATGTCGTTTCTCTTGAGGGTTACAGACTCTGCAAAGAAGATATTAAAGTTTGAGGATGCATAATTTTTATTGAATATATATTAGCAAATAGTTATAATATTAGTCCTACTGTAGAATTTGATCCCTATTGCAATAGTATTAGTGTGGGCGTTAGGAGGCGCAAGGTAGGGCAGAGTCCAAGGCGCCTTTACAGGGCACTGAATTTAATAATAAACTTTCTATGTTCACGTCATCTCTGGGTAATGCTAAAGGAAACTGTCAAAAAGGTCTTTGAATATCTTTATGAAATATCAAAACTAAACCACTTGATTTTAGATTTAATTTTATCCACAAATTTCGTGCCCTTGAAATGGGGCAGCACGACAATCTTCCCAATCTTGACGTCATTAACCGCCGGCACTGAGTAGTATAACACTTATAAGAAAATCTTATAATCACTTTCTTTTCACTCTTACATGATTTTCCCAATTATTATACTAGCTGACATTTGCTTATTTATCTATTTAAAGGACTCTCAACATGTAAATTATATAAGACTAATCCTATTAGAGCTTATATGAATACCTATTATAGGTCTATACAACATTTATAATAAAGTAACTTATCACTTTAAAAAGATATATTAGTTATATTAAGGATTTGACTATAACAAAAACATTACAAGGTGTAAATTAATTAATGTGAAATAACTTTCTCTATAGAATAAATAGCATTAACCCATCTCTTCCTGTGGGTGTCGTCGAGTGGTGACTGAGGGATAACAAAGCCACTACCACATGCCCCGAGGAACTACACCACCTATAAAGAGTGGACTCGCCAACCTACATGGGCAGCGTGGTGTTTTGAGCCCTTATCCCATGAGGAGGCCCATATCCAGCAGTGGTTTCTGAAAGGGTTGGTTTCAAAACTTTTTCCTAAATGTGCACAAAGAATCAGAAAATATATCCAAATCATTTATCTACATTAGTTCTACATACAGTTTCATAGTATGAAAATGGTTTCCCAGGAATACTCAATGGAATCCTCTCAATTATACAGGTGCAATCTATATATTTGTTTATAGATTTATATGTATAAAAAAACTTAATTATGTAAAGTCTTTCTTTTGTTAAGAGCATGCATATTGAAAAAAGTATGTGTGATATGTCTGAAAAATGTGAAAATCTCAAATGACCTTTGCTCATTTTAAATGAAATAATAATAATCATGCAGTAACTATATGTGAAACCTTGTGATGCCCTCAAAATTCATGCAATTGAACAGAATTGTAACTAGCTCTAAGTTTTCCTACAAAATAAACAGAACTGTATGACTGTGTCAGTCAGCTTCAGAATAGCACATTATCTATTCCCATATCTGTTATAAAAGGTGAATAAGGAATGACAAAGCCACTACCACGAGCCCTGAGGAAGTAGACAGCCACTAAAAGAGGAACAGCAGTAGCATATTATTATTATTATGTAATAGGTGAGCTGCATTACTGCTGGTATGCCTATATCTCATGTTACCAGGTTTCACATATCTCTTCTCCTGGAAGCCATTTGTCAAGTCTGTTTTTGAAACTGTTTATAGTCAGCAATTCAATTTCTTGTGATACCTACCTAACATTTATTTTTTCTTTATGGAAAAAAGGTGTCAGTTGAATATACAGTCCAACTTGGACATAGATATTGTCATCCATGGACATCCGCAATCCATGCCAACATCAGTCCAGAATGACAAATGTTGACATACCCCCGGATGCACTGCTTACCTTTGGAGATTTAGGAATGGATTTGGAAAATGGGAAGGGATAAGATAGGATGGGTTGAGAATGGATCTGGCATATCTCACTCACTATCGAAACATGTACATACATTGGGACAGACTACTTTGAAATGTCATGCAGTACATTTCAAAGTAGTCTTCTCTAGGAAAACTGTTACTGAGCATGTTATGGCCTGCTTTTATATTGGCCAATGCTTTATACAATTTTAGATTATTGCAGTCTTGTGTTCATTTGTGTTTAGCTTGAACATGTCAGGTAAGCTCTGACAGTTTTATTTCTGTGTAAGGTAGGATTACACATACATAAAAATACTTACTGAAAGTCCAATAACCACGGCTGCTAATGAAATTCAGGGTGACTGTATTTTCACCAAATGTTAGTTCAGTACTTTGTTCAGTGCCATTAAAAGCTGTTGAGTTTGCAGTCAATTCTGTGAGTATTACTGGATTTCCATCTGGAAGAGTCAGGTTGATAACATTGACATAAAGGCGCAAGCCGTCCAGAGTCAGATTCAACGGACTATTTTCAGCTTGACGACGGACACGGGAATGTATTTCGGGGATAGTCCAAGATGGATAATGAGCAGTATACACAGCTACAACCTTATTGTACTTCCCTTGGAGTTTTGCAAATGTTTCTTCTATGAAGTCGTTATGGCGACGAAGTAGGTCTGACCTCGACTCGCCCTCGCGCGCATCCTTCAAGTTAATAAACAAGAATTTCCCAGATTCCGGTTTTATCTCCGCTGAAAGACCATTTTCTGTCAATTTTATGTGGTCTACTTTCTCTGGATCAGCTAACTGGTTTAACACGCGCAACGCGTTCTCTACAGATGGTAGGTAGACGGAGTCTGCAAGGTTTGCGTGGAGGTATGGGAAAGAAGTTTTTCCGTCGGCGTTTCTGCTCGAAAAGTCCTCAACCGATAGAGTTTCTTCAATAAAAATCACTGTGAACGGGTCATTTTGAAGCTCTTGCTTCAAAACATCGCCGAATTCCTTAACGGTCACCTTCGTGAGCGGATAAGACTTGATAGAAGTTTTAGCTACGTCCCCCCAAAGGAACACAGGAACGCTGCTAGACGCATAACAGCTAACGACACTTAACACTAAAACAGGGAACACTGAACGGCAAAACGCCATCTTTTATAATAATTTTAAGCTTAAACTAGTGGACGTCTGTAGATATAGTACTGTTTTAGCTCAATTTTGTCATAAAAGGACTAAAAATGAGCGATGACGATTAAGCATCGGTCATGTGAAAAGTGATCATATGATTAGTTTGACGCTTGTCTATGGGTATTTAAGTGTTGCCATTAGAAGCTCGACAATCTTTTTGTGTTAGGAAAAACAGTAAGGATGCAATCTAAGGCATCGGTAAAGTCGCGCTAGTATTAAATTATAGCATGATTTATTAAATTTATTATTGTTACATTAATTAATCTATTTATGTATAGATCATTACGAAATATCATGTTTCGAGTTCACAAATCATAATTTTTCAAAAGTTATCGCCTAATTTCTCTACCTGTCGACGCCATTGTGACGTCATCTTTAGGCCTCATACAGACAGGATAATTAAAGGTACTCTGTTTTTGGTATACATGAAAATGTTCGCAAATAATTACTTTACTCACTTTTCTACATTCACAGGCACACAGCACTCGGAATAAATTAAAAATACAACATCTTTTTACTACTTGTTAGTATCAAAGTTAGAGTATGTCGTATTTTGTTAAAAAAATATTAAAATCTACGTAATTGATTCTTTTCGTACTTGTTTATATACTTTTTAAAATAAGTACTTTTACTTGTAGTTATCTTTTTGTTGTCCAAGATAAGGACAAAAACTAAAAATATCAGTACCAAAATAAACACTGAGACATCGAAAACACAATAACTTTCATTAATTTATATAATTGGCATGATTATTATCAAACAGCTGGTGCTTCAACATAGACTTGTGCCATAACTATCGAAAATTTCATACACAACTTTTCAGCGTTTTTTAAAAAGAGATCGACGTGTATTTCAACTCCGTAGACATCGGGGGGATTTTTCGCCATCTGTCATTAGTTAGCTGTCACTTGGGACGATTTTGTCCCAGCCCGCAAATGAGCGGCTAAATCTTACAACGTTAAATGTTGAATGTGAAATATTAAGTGACTAATATTGGATTTCCGTGTTCTTAATATCTTAGGAAAATAAGTCATTTGCGTTATTACAATACAACTTTCAGTTTAGAGACAATTAACAACATACTTAGTGGTTTCACTTCAATTAGGTAATGAATGTCAATTCATAACGATCGAATAATAACGATTTTTAGGAATATTACTTTGTTGAGTAACGTGCTACATTACACCAGATAGTATTTACAATTATTCCTATTTAATTTTGCCAATTTCATTAAAATTAAAATTGGTTTAGTAGTTTAGTCGTGAAGGAGTAACAAACAGACACACCTTCGGATAATATTAGTTTGGATAAATAAAGATTTTCTGATTTTGTACATTTTAATTTAGCTAAGTTTTAGTAAAATAGTATTTTGTTTTTATTCATTTTATTTTAAGAATATATTTTTTTATTCATATTGTGGTTTTATTTATTAACTGGGGAATGCCCGCTGCTTCATCTATAATCTTTATAATAGAGGGTTTTAACTAACAATAAAACTTACCTATTATTTTTCCAACGATATCCGGAATCCATCTTGAGTCAAGCTCCTGTCTTTTTCACGTTTTTCGTCCTAGCAACTTCCCCTCTTCGACTTCCGGCGCCACTGTCGCCTCGTTTTATCGTTTTAGATGGCGGCGACCCGCATGGCGCTCGGCTTTTACCTCATTATACTTACTCACGATGTACCAGGTAGGTATTACCTGGATTCCGGATATCGTTGGAAAAATAATAGGTAAGTTTTATTGTTAGTTAAAACCCTCTATTATTTGTTCCGTGACGATATCCGGAATCCATCTTGAGTGATATGTTTGTTATCTCCTGGTATGCCCATAATTATTACAATAATTATAATACAATAATAATAAGATGCTATAATGTGTTATGTAAAAAAAAAAAATTAAATTATAATAAGTTATTGAAAAGTAAACAATATTTATTCAATGTTATATATGAATCATACAGTTTTAATCATCAAATTAACCAAATCATTGTTATCGCACAGGTTCAAAGAAATTTGACAAGGAAACTGACGTCGTAAAATCATTATTTCTGGATTGATTCGCTAGCTCTCTTTGATAGTATGTTCTAAAAGTATGTTCTTGCCGCCAATTTCCAGTCTGAAGAATCTGATCAATAGGAAACTTTTCTAGCCAATTGAGAGAGGCTACGGCAGAGCGTACTGAGCCTGGCGTGGCATCGACACCCGCGTCCTTTAGAACAGATTTGATCCAACCACTGATTACCGTTCTAGAAGCTGGTTTTGGATCACCTCTAGCAGTTATAAAAAGTTCTGACAGCATACCTGATTTCCGACGATCTTGTGAAGTACCGATTAATTGACGAGTCCAAAATACACAGTCGAGATTTTTGTTCGGATGTGCTTTTAGTTTCCATCCAGATTGCCTGTTGTTAGCGTCATCCGTCTTCGATCCAAAACAAGGCCACATGACAATAGAATTGCCCTCATCTATATATTGGTCGGCATTGATCCTCAGCAGTGTCAGGTCGTGTACTCGTCGTCCTGCCGCTAGCAAAAGTAATATAGCGGCACGTCTGGATACTTGGTACAAATTATTTTCATCTGGTGTATTATTTTCTAAGTATTGTAATACATTCTTTACATTCCAAATAGGTGGTTTCATTTTCTTGTCCTTTGCAACTGAAATAGCTTTTAAAATATGTTTAATAAGAAAGTTAGATGCCAATGTAGTATTATCTGATAATTTGGTAAAAGTAGAAATAACAGATTTATGGACTAGTATAGTTCGATAAGCCAGACCTTCGCTGTTGTGTAAATACGCCAGGTAACGAGCAACTTGTTCTGGACTCGGATCTCTGTAAGAAGAATTGTTAGAGGAGCACCATATCTTCCATTTGTTCCATGCTGGCATGTAGGTGTTTATTGTAGATCGCCGCCAACTTGACAATAACAGTGATCTTTCTTCTACTGACCATTCTTTGATTTCGTCTGTCCACCCAAAATCAGCCAGGCTTCCAATTGAATGTCTTGAATCTCTGGCGGGTGCATTCCGGTTTTCGTGTCGATCAGAACTTGTGGAAGGAGCGGGATGTGATAAGGTTCTTGAATGGTCCGGGCTTGTAGGTCTGCTTGCCAAAATACCATCTTCCACTTCGGAGCGATCAAGATGTACTGACCGTTCGCTGTGTTCAGGTGAGACAATACTTGGGGTATTAGGTTCGGTGGAGGAAATAGCCACGCAAGTTCGTAGTCCCACTGGTGAAGGAATGCGTTGTGAAACAAAGCCTGCTGGTCTTGCGTGTCCAGCGATACATACCTCATTACTACGTGAGCTGTTTCCGACGCAAATAAGTCTACTTGCGGTGTGCCCCACATCTTGAATATGTTGTCCGTTGCTGTAGAGAGTAGGTGCCACTCGGGGCAGACCTTGCCGCGTGATAGGGCATCTACTTTGCAATTGAATCGGCCCGGAAAGTACTGAGCCGTCAGTTGTAGATTTAAGTGGTCCATCACCTTCAATAGTTGCCGTGTGAGGTTCAGAAGCTTCTTCGATTTCGTTCCGCCTTCCTTGTTTATGTAAGCTACGACTGTTCGGTTGTCTGTTTGCAGTAAAATGTGAGCATTGTGAAGCCGGCTGTTCTCTTGTTGTATTGCCGCGTAGACAGCAAACAGCTCTTTGAGATTGACATGCCATGACTGTTGCCGTTTTGTCCACTGTCCTGACATTTTCGTGTCGCCCAGCTGAGCTCCCCAGCCGAAATCCGATGCATCCGTCGTGAGCAGATGAGAGATCGAGTTTGTATGTATAGGAAGTGAGCCCTGTGCTGCTTTTAACCACCATCGCATTTCGGAGAGTACCGGTTGTGGCAATTTCACTTGTTTGTAGGGGTGTTCCGTGGGAAGGTATCGATTGTGAAATTGCAGGGTTCGACAATGTAACCTCCCTCTGCGTATTACAAAAGAGGCGAAGTTGAGTCTCCCCAGAAGGGACTGGGCCTGTCTGAGGGACCAACTGCCTCTGGACATCTGACTGAGAAGTGCTTTGCGTAGCGTTTCGCACTTCGGTTTCGACAGGGACTTCGTGTTGAGTTTGGTGTCCCATGTAACACCCAGAAACTCCAGGCGTTGTGTCAGAACCAGTACAAACTTGTCCATATTGATAGTCCAGCCGAGGTGTCTCATTAGGTTCACCATAAATGTAATGTGTTCGCGCAAAACTTGACAGGACTGATTCACTACTAAAAAATCGTCTAGGTATACCACGCACCTCATATTTCGCCTTCTCAGGAACTCGGCTACCCAGTTCGTCAAGGATGTGAACGTTCGTGGCGCTGATGAAAGGCCGAAGGGAAGGCACGTCATTTGTAGAAGTTGGCCTTTGTAGCTGAGTCTCAGAAATCGCCTGTGTTCTTCGGCTATGGGAAGGTGAAAATATGCCTGGCTCAGATCTACCTTCACCATCCAATCGTTGCTCTGTAAAAAGCTTGGAATTCGGAAATGACTGAAAAGCTGAAAACCTTTTAGTTTGACAAAACGGTTTAGTCTCTTCAAATTGAAGATTGGGCGAAACGATCCGTCCGTTTTCGGAATTAGAAAAAATGTTGATAGGTAGCTGGGATTGATCTCGGCTTTTTCTAGTACATGCGTGTCTATCATATTTTTTATTAGCTGTGTCATATGATAACTCTGCTTTGTCTCGTAATTTATTATGACAGATTGATTTGGATATATAAGGGGCGGCTTCATCACGAAAGGAATACGTATTCCCTTGAGAAGTTTGCATATGTGGTTGGGCGCACCTAAGTTCTCCCATGCATGTATATATTGCTTTAGACAGCCGCCCCGAAATGATTGCGAGTCATGATCGATTGTTTCTATTCGATGAGTTGTAATTTGATTTCTTACCTCTTGACGAATTGTGGTGTTTGTTCTTGCCATTGGAAGTCTTGTTGCCGGATGCCCTCGAGTGACCTTTGAACTTATCTTTCGACGCTGAGGTATTTTTACGAAAAAAGTTTTCACTCTCTTGCTTGCTTGTCGATGGTTTCGACTGGTTATAATACGCACGCCTCTGGCCGGTAGCTGTAGCTGCAGTTTGCTGCGTTGGCTGGAAGCAAGTGGTTAGTTTTTCGGCCCCCCCAATTTTTTGAAGGTAGGCTGTAAGCATATCGTTGTCAAACAATTGTTCAGCACTGGGTGGAATTTTTTGCAACGCCCCACAGTGATATTCCTCCGAAATTTTCTTAATTAATAAATCCCTGCGCATGCTAATGCAGTCGGCTCGACGGCCGCAAGATATTTGTAAAATATCATCGGTCACTTTTGGATAGCTCGAATCTTTATTAAACATTTGTTCAATCTTATCGAAAAGAGATCGTGGTGTAAGTGTTGTACTCTTATCATTAGACCATTCGACTAAACCTTGCAAAGTTGTGCGCAATTCGTCTTTTTGAGTCAGTATAGCATTGGATAAAGCTGCAAAAGTTCTCTCTATCAAGTACAAACGATCATCGTTAGACCTAGACGCATTGAAACGTCTCAGTTCATCGTTTACATTGAGTTCTATAAAACCCGGAGTAGTGACGTACTTTTTCTGAGCTTCGGAAAAACGAATTGCATGCCAGTCATTACATTTAAAACGCTGTAATTGGGTTATCTTTTCTAAATGTTTATCATCAGACTTAGGGAATGGCGGATCTTTTAACGTAGTTGATAGCTCTGACAATTGGAGCTGTTGATTATCCGCATCACTCGTGCTCGGCGGTGGGCGTAAGCCCAACTCGTTTGTTGTATCATTGTTGGGTCCATTTATTACCTCGGCAACCCACGAAGTACTCGTTTGAGGCTCACCGTGTTTTTGCGAAATCAAATTCGTTAGAAAAGCCACTTGTTGAGAAAGGAATTCAAACTGTGCGTCACTTACATGGTTAGACCGCCTTTTTCTCCTTTTATCCGGGCTAGACTCCTCCGATGATGTACTGCTCGAACTTGAAGAACGACTTCTCTTCCGTGACACGTGTTTACCATCACTTTGTTCTTTATCAAAATATATTTCGTTCTCCATTACGAGAGGATTTTTTCACTACGTATGCAATTTACGTTAAACTATTAGATTTAATTAAATGAAAATTAAAATAATGATTGCTAAGACGTGTTAACGCTACGAAAAACGACGCTATAATGAGGTAAAAGCCGAGCGCCATGCGGGTCGCCGCCATCTAAAACGATAAAACGAGGCGACAGTGGCGCCGGAAGTCGAAGAGGGGAAGTTGCTAGGACGAAAAACGTGAAAAAGACAGGAGCTTGACTCAAGATGGATTCCGGATATCGTCACGGAACAAATAATATATCTATAATAAAACATCTATTTTACGACACCCGTACCCTTTTAAGTGCATTCAGTTGTGTTCTTTGTATAGTGTTTGAAAGGGGCTTCACGATTGTATAATAAGTTTTAATTGTTAGTTTTAATCAAATATTTTAAAAAGATTGACAATTGATTAATCGTTAATTGTCAAAACTCGCGTTTAACAAATAATTAATCAATTACAAATAATTAATTGTTAATTATCCAACAATTTAATTTTACGCAACACTAACCCAGTTAAATTAGTTTAAAGAAGTATGGATATATTTTGCAATGAATAAATAAAATAAATAGATAAACAAAATAAAAATACTGTAAATTGTCAAAGAGTGATTCTTTTAAATACGTTTTGGAACTCAGTCTAAATAAATAGATAGACATTATGTAATTATTAATGATCCATATTTTTTTACATTATCTTGCAAAATAATTATATTCGCCAAAAAAAATATAAAATTAACTGCATCAATTTTTTGGTAGGTTCGTAAAACTGTCATTTTAAATTAATTGATCGTTGTGACGGCCATTACTCTACCAAACTATAGATGGACATTGGGTCCGCACTCAAACGTCCAAACTAAAAGCGAAACAAAACGAAAAAAGAGGTACAATTCCGCGTCTGTCTTCATTCAGCCGAGCAATCGACAACAAGTAATGCCGTATTGTGTCATGAAAAATTGTAAAAATTACGCAGCAAAAGTGAAAAAAAATGATGGAATATCCTATTTTCAGTATGTGTGATTGTTATTTATCCTATCAAATTATTTATTTTACATTCGAACACGTTATTTCATTTAATTTTGAATTATTTGTTTGCTACCAATTGCAAAAGTAATGAATAACACCTAACAATATGGCACACGCATTTATTACATTACGTATAATTAGTTAGGTACAAAGAGACCGATGCATTTGTTTTCATTGACTCAAAAAGTCCAATCTTGCGGGACAATATTTCTCAAAAGCAATGTAGTCGGATCAAATTTATTTTATTTTTTAAATACCTTCAACTTATTAGAATTATTTGTTATTACATATCGTTATTATTATAGACCAATAATTATTATGATATAATACGTTAGTCTTTTTTTTTTAAAGTACATAGATATTATGGCATAATATGCATATTTATTTTAGTTTTCCACGAGACCCAATACGTTGCTCGCAATGGGTAAATATAATAGCCCGATTCCAACATGAGGATTTTTTTAATCCAAAAGCATCAAGCCTTGTTTGCTCGGATCATTTTACGGAATCTGATATGTACATAACAGGCAAGGGCTTAAGGAGATTGAAAAACACAGCTGTACCTAATTTGCAAGTGAGTAGTTTGTTTTATATTTAATCTACTACTTACAATTTTATTACTAATAAATTAAATAATAAGAATGTGAAATTAAAATTGCATAAAATGACATCATTTAAGTAGTTACTATTTATAACATCATAATCTTGACTCGTTGATTTCATTACTCAAGTTCATCAATTTTTAGTCTTGAAATGTCTTTAATTTGTTTTTGCAAACCTAATCAAAATTGATTATGGTTATGGCAAGATTATGGCCTTGATGGCACATCTATGCTTTAAACTGAACATGTTACGCAAAATTAAGCAGTATTGTAGATACGTACGGCTTAAATTTGAATAATTGTATTCCGTATTATTTGTTTACACTTTTTGTTCGTGAATTTTGTACTATAACCCGTCTTTCATTTGATACTAGGTCAATGCAATGCACGTAATAAAACTATCATTATAAAGTATAATTAAGTACATCACTATATCTAGTGTAAACAATTTAAACGTTAATACAAATACAGTAGGTAAATATTGTACCTACAAGTGTGAGTAAGCGAGCGAATGCCTCAAATCAAAAGGAGGAAGATACGTTCAGGGCCGTCTTAAGTCTATTCTGCGCCGGGGTGCGGGAGTGTATCCTAAGACAGTCAAACATCCTATTGTGTATCCTATGACAGTCAAATATCCTATTGTGTATCCTATGACAGTCAAATATCCTATTGTGTATCCTATGACAGTCAAATATCCTATTGTGTAATTGTTTACTATAGCGTTATATTTTTTCATTACCTTTAAAAGGTGAGCGCCCGGGGTGCACCGCACCCCTTGCACCCCCTGGTAAAGACGGCCCTGGATACGTTACTCGTTATCGCGTGTGGTCCCACAAAACCGAGTCTAATGTACCTACTTCATTTAGTCACCGATAGAACAGCGACTTGTTTGTACGTGTACGCTCACACGGTGAACACGGTTTTGTAGTCGAAAATACATTTAAAAATGCCTTCCTGTGCATTTATTCAGTGCACAAATCACTCAAGGAGCAAAAACAAGACAAATGAAATTACTTTTCACGCGTAAGTACACCAAAAAGTAATAATTCGTAGAAGTATTTTTAAATTATTAGTTTACATTCGGCCATTAATGAGTGAGCAAGATAAAGCTATACGAAACATGGACGAGCGACACGTTTAGCTGCACGGCTACAGGAGGTCTACTCCCATTTTACAACGCCGAAAACTAGCCCAAACGAAGATCAAACGAACTGTTATTTATTATAACTCATATTAATAAGCTAATAAGTTTTCATTATTTTCCAACGTTGATCAAGCGTAAATCGATTCATTTAGTCCCGCGGAAATGTAATACCAATGTTGTGACAATATTTTGAGCGGGAGAGAGTTGTCAGTGTCTAAATAACTTATGATTTAAAAAAAAGAAACACTACATGGCCTACCCTATAAATTTCGATCGTTGTTTCCGTGTCGCCAGAGTAGGATTTCGATGTAACAAATGTCAAATGAAGTTCGTTCGTGCCGATATATCGAAGTGAAGGTTTTCGTGGTAGGAATCGCCCGATATATCGACCGAAATTTCGTTATTGGTGTCTTCGGAGTAGACCTCCTGGATCACACGTCATGCTTCATGTAAGGTCAGTATAATAATAAATATAGAAATATTTTGTAATTCCGATGTCCCACTCAAAGTTTCTTTTTGATTAAATTAACATTGGGTCTGATGTAGTACGGTCAGAAAAAAATGTCCTTACATAATCAAATCCTTTCTTTTGCAGATTTCCCCAAGATGAATTGTGGAACCGTAAGTGGCTTGTCGTTGTTCGAAATCAGAGGCGTGAACCTTACTGGACACCTACAAAGCATAGTAGAGTGTGTTCAGTACATTTCAAACCAACAGATATGTATAAGACCAGCAAAGGATTGAAAAGAATAACAAAAGGAGCTGTACCTTATTTTCGGGTATGTATCTGTAAACATTATATGAAACGTCTTGATTATGTAGCTATGGCAAGGATATATAAATCGATACTAACCTGTTTTAAACAAATAAATTTAATTTGAATTTATATTTATTTTTCTAATTTGTTTGCTGACGCTATATCCTTATCAAAGGCGCGATGAACCACCGCGCGCCGCACGGCCATGCGACGCGCGACCGGTAAGTAGTGCTTGCTCGTTCGTGCTACTGTCCAAGCTCATCGCTCTATCTCTGTCGCTCGGTGTCGTATAACGTGTAACTTCAGTTATAGCTGTACGAGTTTGTGTGCGTCTAGTCGTGCATCCGAGGCCCGAGCCCGTTTTCAGTTGACGCAATGTAAGAACGTACCGTATCTTCCTCTTGCTTCGATTTATGACGAATGCTACATATTTGCAACGTCAAACTACAACAGTTATTAAATGGTTTAATTTAGTTTGCACAGCATGCTAGGAACGTATTTACTGTCGGTGTATGCAGTAGCAGCAGCGAGCCGGCGACATGCGGTCTAATATGGGTGGTAGATACCATTTCTATTCGCTTATTATGTAGATTTCTATGGTTCTTTCAATTATATTTGGGAGTGAGGACTACTGCACTATCGTGGAATGTACTGCATTTCGTATTTTGGTGGTGAGTGAGATACCGGAGCCCATTTCTATCCTATCTCACCGAATTTTTCTAGTCCTTTCTCCAAATCCATTCCTTTAAATCTCCAAATGTAGGCAGCGCATCCGGGGGCATTGCCGACGTTTCTCATTTTGGACTGATGTTGGCGTGTCCATGTGCTACATTGTCCACTTAGCACCAGGAGGACCGTCTGCTCGTCGATAGATAAGTCGATATTGTTATTATCTATAGAGTAAGTAAATGTAAATAAAGAGGTTGAGATAGAGGCGTTATAGCTGGTGCTTAGGTACCTACACTGGGTATTAAAAATAACACATTATTTTATAGGAGCTAAGGGGCCTACGTGATCACCTACACACAGGACAAGTCAGGAGGCGCTAGAACGAAAGGTTAATATGTGCGCTTCCCACGCGGGGGTGCGAGATAGCATAGCACAGATCACGTGGGATTTACCGTGACTTGTCAGACATAAAAAATCAGGTAGCGTGTTATTGGTCGAAAGGGCCGATACGCTCGGCTACAACGTCTCTAATTCCCACTCCTGATATCCCTTTTCGGTCAAACTATCCCTTGGGCTAGGAAGACCAAATATCTTGGTAGTCACCCTAGACCATCGGCTGAGCTTCCGAGAACACATAAAAACTGTCCGAACCGAACTCGGTCGCCTCAACCCTCTCATAGGCGGGAAAAGTAAAATGTCGCCTAGGAATAAGCTGACATTGTACAAAACCTGCGTACGTGCCATAACGACCTTCGCTAGCGTTGCCTTTGCACACGCAGCCCATATAAATTGAAATTAATTTGAATTTGGAATTCTAAGCCACACGCAAGATAACTAAGTTCACAGTGGTCACTATGAACAAACAGCATTTTCATAGGTTATATTGAGGGAAACTTGTTTACTCAGCAATCAATGGTCTGGTTGGAAAGTGTATTGATTTCGTACCCTCAAAGGACATGTTAAAAAAATAACGTCTGTTATAATTATATGAGCAAGAAGCATGTAGGTATATAGCAGTCTAGATGATTAAATGTAAAACGCTGCAAGAACGGGCGCGGAATAATTATTATTGTTGATGCCGCTCGCAAGTCCTACTGCGAGCGAAGTGAGAAATTCAGTACGTTTGAAATAGACGCGTAGGCGGCCGTATGCTACCAAAAGGTTATTTCAGTTGCATTTGGGACGTGAAGACTACTGCACTATCGTCAAATGTCCCACATTATTCTATTTCCCCAATGTACGTACGTGATTTGGTAGCGAGTGAGATGACAGAACCCATTTCCATCTCATCTTATCTCTCTTAATTTTTCTACTTTTCTCCAAATCCATTCCTTTAAATATTCAAAATTAGGCAGCGCATCCGGGCGCATGCCGACATTTGTCATTTCGAACTGATGTTGGCATGTCCATGCGCGACAGTATCCACTTTTATGCTGTCTTCTTTACAAAAAAAAAATAATTATTTTAATTTAGCAGCCAGAGATTATTGAAATAAAAGAAGAAATAAAATCAGAAAAGAGTCAAGATGGAGATGACCTCAATGATCCTCTGGCAACCACGTCCCTAGTGAGTATAAAAAGTATAATTCCTTCATCTCACGAAGGCGGGTTACGCTTACTAATGGCTGTTCTCGTACATGTACATTGTTTTAGTGTGCGTAAACTTGGCAGCGCTCAATTATGTTCCTGAACGCCGCGGCGCACACTAAAACAATGTACATGTTCAAGAACAACCACTAGACAGCGTAACCCGCCTTCGTGAGATGAAAGAATTATAACACTATACATAAAATAAAAATGGCGAAATGTTGCATCCTTACAACCGTAGTACGGAGCGTCCCACTAATCCGAGTTACCTCACTTTCTAGAACAAAGCTGTGAAACGTACTATTGTACCCGCCACATAAAAAACGTAACCAGCCCTCTTAAAATTCACTGCTGGACATGGCCTTGCTCATTCACATTGTGTTGTGTATGAGAGATGTATGCCCTTAAAACGGCACACTGGTCAAGCAGGTTGGAGAGTCTAGTCTTGTAGAGATGGTATAATTCCTCGGGACTTGCGGTAGCCGCTTTGTTAACCTTGGTCGCTTTTTACGACACCCGTGGCAACAGATATTTTAAAGCTGGCTAACACCACACCTTAAACGGTCATACATCTCTCATGCACGGGAGAATGTGCAAAGAGACCCACATGTTCAGAGCAGAGGATGATGAAAGCGCTGATTACGGTTATTGAATAAGCTATGAAACATCAATTTCAGGGACAAGCATGTCCACCATTTATGTTACAGGTCCAGTTTGAAACCGAAGAACAGCCTCCACGCGCCACTTCACCTGAAATTTGGATGTGGCTCAATCAAAAAGAATATCTTCAGAACAAAATAAAACGGAAGACTAAATTAGCACAAGTCAAGGAAGCTAGAATCAGAGCGTTGACCGTATCCAACAAACGATTGAAGACAAGAGTTATTTTAATGAAGAATTTGATTAAAAAAGTGCGGGAGGATGATTATGTTGACAAAGTGTTTCGTGAACATTTGAATGCGAGGAAAGCTGAAAATGAGGAGGCTACGAGAAGTGGTGGGCTGGAACAGGTTTTATAGGTACACCGGCAGAGTCTGGTGAGAAACAGACTAAATTGGAACGAGATACGAAAGTGGATAATTAAAATTTATTGGAAGTTTAATTGTTTTTAATTTTAAACCCAAAAAGTAATCTATAATCCAACCGTGCGAAAAATGTAGAGATAAGTTCTGTGCAACAGTATATTATAGTTTGTACATATAGTTATGGATAAAAATATCCATATATTTTGCTTATCAAACATACTACGATATGAAAACAAAAATTTTAAAAATATTCTCTCGTATTCTTTGACTTTCAACGCCATTATTTTTTAATATAACTAGCCGCGGCTTCGCTCGCGTGGACTAAGCATCTGTAAAAGATTTTTATCACCCGTAAAACCACCGACATGATGAATTTCACAAATGAAAATCCATCCACTACTTTTTACTAATTCTATTATCGTTTTATTTTCCTCCATAACTCAACTTGCGACCTTCCGCGGGTGGGGGGAGGTCACCGCGCCTTCAACGTGTCGATTGTCTGATTGTCGACGTTGCCATCGGTCTCACACGTTGGGCAATTGACCTTATGCTTACACTAGCCGATGAGTGGCCGATAAAGAGCCACATTGACGTCGCAAACTTCGTGTAGTTTAATATGATACCTACATGCATTGATGTACATACGTATTTAGAAGCTCACTGCCTACATGGATATATTTTTAGAGGAATATCACTGAAGGTGTAGATTACAGAACTTTTATGGATGTTTTATATTAAGTTGGCTCAATGATTTTGAATATATAGTGTGCAATGCAACAGTCATATTTAATCGTACGTTTCTGTACGATGTATCGTCTGAACGATATTGTTACTTTTTCACTGACATGTTCATCACTTTCCAATCTCTCAAGCACAAGCCCTATGACCCTGCAGTGGATACGAGTAGGTACTGAAAGAGTTAGTTTGTAGCAGTTGCAAGTGTGTATTGTATACATACAATGTATGTGGGGACAGCGAGGAAAACCAAGACTTTATTTTGATTCTTTTATTGTAATTTATTTCTACTTTCCACACAATAGTGTGGATTTAACACTAGTGGAGTAGTAATTCAGCACACCAGAGACAAGAGAGAAAGATGTGAATATTTAATAAAATATTCACGTCTTTCTCTCTTGTCTCTGGCCATATATTCCACTTTCTCTTTAACTCTATCGTCCCATCCCTTTCACACCTATTGTGTTTCGTTACAAACACTTGCCACAAGTAAGTATATTTATAATGGTTTAATGTATCTATATCTATTATTATTTATTGTATAAATATTGGTATCGAGCCGTTGTTTCTTTAAGAGGTCTGGCGCCGCTGCACGCACGGCCACCCGATGGCAAGGCCTTCCCACCCGACCTGATCGCGCCCGCGGACGAATCAAATATCGGGGCCTCTTAAGACACCGCTGCCCAAAAAGAGGCGGGAGCTAGCAACGAAGCCGCAAATAATCATTATCGACCAATGACCCAATAGAGTCACCCCAAGGACCTGTCCGTATTAAATGTGGTTACATTAAGGAAGAAATGCCGGAACTGTTTCCTCCGCCTCCCTATAAGGGGGTGCGAGAGACGGCCTCAAGGTGTTTCTTTAAATAAAGCCTTTGATCCATTCCCATTTGCGCGCTTACTTAAATCTGCGTTTAACAACTTGCACATAAGCTAAATCAGTTTCAACCGTGTTAACCAACATTAGATTCTTCTTATTTCCGTCATTGGGGCGAGATGCGGGAGTTGAAGGAACTACGGAGTTACTACTAGAAACCTCAGAAGAAACTGCACTAACAGACGTGGAAGGCTCCGAGTTTGTGTTTTGAGGAGCATCGTAGTATCCAAGATCAGCTTCATTCAAAATTTTTGAAATTTTATCTTCTACTTGATTCCTAACACGTTCACTGTATTTAGACAATTTTTCGTTAACGTGATCACTAAATTTTTTGCATATATCTTTGTTACTTTCTTCCACTTCGCTGTCGATTTCTTCCTCTTCGTAACTTCGTTTTTTCCGAAGCTTCTGACTATCTTCATCAGAGTCATCGTTCTGAAATAGAAATATTAGGACTTTTTTTTGTTATGGCAGCATTTTTTAATGGAGAAATTCACAATTTTTTTATTTCTTACATATGGAAAGGTTTGCGAAGTTACAACACCAAATCGCGTTATTTTTTGTACGATATCTTTGAAAATGCCGTAGTTATAGCCTTTCACAGTTGGACGTTAATCGAGCAACGTATAACACCACAATACATTTTTGTACAAGTACCTCTGTAGGTATGTACAAAAATATATCGTTGAATAGTGTTTATGAAACTACATTTGTTTAAATATTTTTCTTCTAAAACAGCCGGGGAAATAAATAGCAGAATATTCCTTGGATTGTAGATACCTATATATTGTGACGTCATCATCGCGAGTAGTACGTTTGAAACTGAATATCTCGGTCATTTTTATTCTTTTAAAAATG
Source organism: Sesia apiformis (assembly GCA_914767545.1). NCBI lineage: Eukaryota > Metazoa > Arthropoda > Insecta > Lepidoptera > Sesiidae > Sesia > Sesia apiformis. The sequence continues at coordinate 3,421,896 of OU611975.1, forward strand.
TTTTCACCACACAATACTTTAGATTATATTTTTATTTAAAAATGAAATATCCCCAACATACGAACCCAATTCACTGGGTCAAACAACATAGTTAATGAAATGCTTACTCTGTGACGAAAGACATTATCACAGTCAATGAAAGAACAGTACGAAAACTTGGCGGGTTAACAACCCTCGCTACACCGTGAACGCACACCGGCCTTCAGCCAACACTTTTACCAGGTATCGGCACGTGCCAGGGCGGTCCGACTCACGGTCCCGTGGTACCCTTCCAAAGCAACGCCCTAAGCCGAGGTCAGTTCCTTCCACCGGTTTACCGGCGGGGGGGGGGGGGGGGGGGGCTTTAGGCTCGTTGCTGCACACACTTTTTTTTTTTATAGATAAGAGGGCGGACGAGCAAGCGGTCTCACGTGATGGTAAGTGTTACCGCCGCCCATGGACACCTGCAACACCAGGGGGTATGCGGGCGCGCCGCCGACCTTGCAAAATCCTATTCACAGCTTTCTTGAAGAACTTTTAGCTCCTGGCTGAACGTCCTCTGCGCTCGCCCTAAACCATACATGTCCGGTGACTCTTGAAAGGCCATTAAAACCACAAGAATTTAGCCATTCCGAAAAAAGAAAAAAAAAGCGGGTTAATAAAGGGTTTTTAGGGAAAAAGGGGAAATTAGTTTTGTATTGTATATATTCGATATATTTGATATCAGCCTATAACGTCTCAATATAGGGCACAGGCCACCCTTTACAATCACGACGGATCAGGTCAAATCTATCTATACAAACAAACAATTGGTGAAAACTATTGCAGCTTATTGTCAACATATTCAATAAACGCGTAGGCAGTGCCAACGCGGGCTCTGGCACATCTCACTCACTACCGAAACACGTACGTACATTGGGGAAATAAGATAAAGTGGGAAATGCAGTCCATTTCAAGGTAGTCTTCTGTGAGATAGGGGTAACGTGGCCAGTCGAGTGCGCCCAGCGGCTGTTGGATTGCAGCGTGCACTCTCCCCCTCATAAAAGTATATGTCCCAGATATCTCAATTCTCGGGCTTCTTTGTGATGTTTTCTTTCACCGCCAGTCAGTAAAGATTAAAATATTCCTACAACTTATAATCGATAAGTTGTGATATGACGATTCATAATTCAATTCACAAATCAGATTTCACAATTTCACATGCCAGGGGGGGGCAAGCGGCGCACTGTGGCTACGCCCATGAACGAGAATTCATATGTCTGGACTGTTATTATTCTAAAGTCGCATTTTTTATCCCCTCGTGAGTATAATGGAAGTAGGTGCCATGTAGCATGTAACAGTTTTTTATATCAAGCTTTATTAGAATGACAGCTGTCAAAGTGCCTCGAATAGTGCTGGGACAATAATGATCAAATCGAGGTAATGTGTTTATTTATCGACTGAGTGTTATGTACTACAAATAATAAAATAAGTTTGTGTACGGCAAAAACCTTTTGTAATTTTTAGGTTTTTGTAGATTAATTATTTTTATAAAGTAGGTACTATTCGAAGCACTTTGACAACTGACATTCTAATCAAGCTAGATTTAAAAGATTGTAGTGGAACGTTATAGGCTGATATTACAATAGTGGCAGATTACGACAACGCATGCTAGACTACGTGACTATTGACAGATAAATCTGACTATCCTCAGTCGTATTGTTTCTGATTCTCCTGCCCGACAAAACAGGTACAGTGCAGGCAGGAGAATTAAAAACCAATCTACGTGACGTCTGGATATACGTACACTTCCTGCCACTTTCACTGTTTGGAGACAGTTCTCAACCGGCGCCATTGTAACTTCAGTTTCATCACCATTTTTCGTAAACTGTGGCAAGTATAGCGAAGGCACAGCACTCCTTTTTAAAACCATGCGGTTGTTTGAAGGTAATTTATCCTGCACTCGAAAATGTTCTTCGCAGACACGGTAGTACTTCGGGTTCCTGTCATTGAGATCTTCACGGCTAATGAGCTGTAGCCATTTGGCACGTCTAATAGAAAGCCAGAATTTTTTACTAAATTATTCATGGAAGTAAGTAGTTTTTATACTAAGTAGATGAGGTGGTACACCAATTTTTTCTTGTTGTCTTAAATTCCACTGCCGGGCACAGGTAATAATTGTTTATTAGTATAAATAATTCAAACTATAGACAATTAATATGACATGAAATTAAAAAATAAATAGCTAGTCTATTTAGCTAGTAACTTAGCTAGCTAGCTACTAATTTAGCTAGTCTAGCTAGTACTTATTTCATAAGAACATTAAGCCGAAGGTCATGTCGACATTGAAAATCAATAAAAAACACAAGAACAAAAATAATACCTATTCATAACACCTCAATAATTTAGTTGAGCACGAAAAACAATTAAGCATGATTGTATCGACCTTGTGAATCTTGAAACATAGCCCTGTACAATAATATTAAATAAAAATAGGGTTCAACAAAATAATAATTGCATAAAATAAAACCTCTAAAGTCCTGAAATGTAGCTATATTATGCGGGAAAGATTTAAGAGAGGAAAATTAAATTTTTCGCCATTTTCTCGAAACTATTAAATTTGATACAAAAATAGTCACAACATGAGATTGTTTTCAAATAATCAAGACTTCAAGACTGATTTAAAACATCAAAGCCAAGTTTCATACAAATAAAATCAGCTTTATGGCAATTTTTATTTTATTTAACATCTACTTTCTTTTAATGGGCTAACACGTATAGTAATAATAAATAAACAAAATTGATATAATATCTTCTTTTTGTCTGTATTGGAAAACTTGACGCATTTTCTTCGCCCGAAATATTACCTACACAAAAACACGTTAGTTTAACTACTGTTTACACTTTACTATGTTATAACTTTACTCTCATTTATAGCGACTATCACAATCCATCAAACCATATTATAGGCACTGTGACAAAACTTGTGGTTAAAATAAATTATGGAAATAAATGTTTTTTATTTATTTACTTATAAGAATTATGTCGAAAAGACTTTACACCGGGAGAATTTCTCTAACGGTTCGGACGAGAATATTGTAGGTACCTATACAATCTTCGTATGCGCCTAAACTTCATACAATTCTCGCCTGCAAATGTTCATATGATTTTAAGTTGATAACATTTGTTTATACTAGTTTTGGGAAACCCCTTGTGTAATATAATTTTATGGACAAACATTTTGTGTACGTACTTACTAAAATCTTAACCGTAAATAGGGACACGGTATCGAATCAAAAGTATCGATACTTTCCTGAATACTTTTCCTAAATTTTGTAGTAAACATGTTTTTTTAGTTTCTTGATAGAGGAAAAAAACCCCAACAACGAGACACCTCAACGTATCAAATACGTTGTATTTGATACGTTGTACATTGTAAACTTCGATTAATTTGGATACGATGCCTGCCATAAAATTGAAAAGTATCGAGTATAAAAGTATCGGTATCAAAAAAAAAAATGTACTCGATACAGAAAAGTATCGATACTTTTCCGAGTCCTTATCAGTGCCCGTATGTATATATTTATAATTAGCGAGTTAAATGTTTATTTTTAACCTTACCTTTCTGTATCACTGGGAACCTTAAAAAACGATAGACCAGGTTTCTCTAAAGAGCTATTGAGACATCCGTAAACACTGCAATATGTTGGCATTTCGATCGATTACCTAAATATTTCTTAAAATAAAATGGCGACTAGCAGTAAAAGCGTGCGCGGTTTATGCGACACACGCGGCAACTATTCGCCCTATTTCACCCAAGTTCACCCAACATAGCCGAGTTTATTATCGAGCAGGCGGCGCGCGACGTTGCCAGGCCTCGTCGTCGCTTGTTACACCTATCTCTTTTCCTCAAATGACGACAACTTCATTCGAGAAAAAGAGACAATATAGTGTTACGGATAATGTAATATTATTTAACTCTCCGCTCTCGTCTATTGTCGCCTCGAGACCTGTCTGGTATGCAAAATATCAAGATTGATTCCAGTTTTAGGCAAATATTGTATTCAATATGTTTACAGGTAAATATTTATTCGGGCGGTAGGTACCTAAATAATAAATCAAATATACCTACGTGTCAAACCTAATAAATAAGTAGGTAGGTATACAGTTGTTCCAAGTATTTGTCTAAAATATTCACTAAGTAATGATCAACTAAATTTCTACGCGTGGAATTTTAGTTTGATTTATAAAACTTTGTACACAGCATCTTTTCTTCCCGTCAGTAGATTTTGATGAAACAAAGCCTATTCGAAGCGCCAACCTAAGCTTAATTAACCTGTGGAAACCCCATGAAAATCCGTTCAGTAATTTTGGAGATTAGTGTGTTCGAACAGACAGACAAAAAATTGTCAAAATCGTCTTTTTGTATGATACTCTTCCTTCACCGCCCCCAATCAGTTTTTGGTAAATATATTCAATGTACAGACGCTGGTTCTACAGTTTTATTATATGTGATAACTACATATCTACTTACATTAGAAGAGAAAGGTTAACACCTACACTCGATTCTGTAAGTCAGAGAAAGCATTGCCCTATTTGTCACATATTTGCTAGATATGTGCAGGGCTGCTGGGTTAATTGTTTAAATAAAAACTCGGTGTTACATTGCACGTGAGACATTTATTGGGAGAACCCATAGACTAATTAATCACAACCATAGACATATATAGACCATAGAGCACAGATTATAATTTATGCAACACTCCTCTCTTCTAATTTTTATTAAATTTTTAAATTACTACAAATCAAGTCTCTGAACAGGCTTATGAGTACGTGCACTTCTACGCACTTCTGGCTGCACTAGAATAGGAGAATTAGCAATGTTACTTTGTATTTCTTTGTTAATTAACGGCTTATTTACTTCTAATTTCTCTGATTCTTTTTCTTGCTCCAATACACTTTCATTAGGTAAACTATAGTTAGGCAAACACTGAGTAACATTCCTGGTGAGTATGCCTTTGTCAGTGTGCACATCATACATAACATTTCCTACTGGTTTTTCAATAACACCATCTAACCGTTTTTGAGAGTTATCATATGATGCAATCAGTACTTTATCACCTGGCAAATATTGCTTTACAGGTTTCTTACAAATCAACTGCCGAGGAATAATTACATCTTTTTTTATTAAAGATAAACGTGTACGGAGTTTTCTACCGAACATTAACTCACATGGTGCCTTGCCTGTTGTGGCATGTGGTGCTGTACGATAAGCTAATAGCCAATGCTGTATACTATGATCTAAACAATTTTTATCAAACTTATATGCTAACATGGCCCTTTTGAAGGTTTGAACCCCCCTTTCTGCTAAGCCATTGCTGGCTGGGTGATAAGGTGCAGTACATATGTGTCTAATATTATTATTCTTACAAAAAGTATTAAACTCTTCAGATGTCCATTGTGGACCATTATCAGTCACCATTTGTTCCGGTAGACCAAATCTAGCAAAAATACTACGTAGACATTTAATTGTACTGCTGGAGGTAATATTGTTCATTTTAACTACTTCTGGCCATTTTGAGTGTGCATCTACAATGATTAACCACATATGCCCTAAAAATGGACCAGCAAAATCAGCATGAATACGTTTCCATGGCTCCTCTGGCCACTCCCATCTATGTATAGGTTTGATAGGTGGTAAGTTCCTATTTTGGATACAACCTGCACAATTATTAGTTAATGTTTTTATATCATTTGTGATGTTTGGCCACCAAAAACAACTATTAGCTAAAGATAACATTTTATTAATACCCAAATGACCAGAATGCAGTTCAGTTAAAACTTTATCCTTTAAACTGTCAGGTATAACTACTCTATCCCTCCATAAAATGCAATCTTTAATTATATATAACTCAGTTTCTTTGCCTTTAAATTTACATAACTCTCTATTAATCAACTTTGGCCAGCCCTCTCTTAGGTAAGTACAAACCTTGCTTAAATTAGGGTCTTTCTGAGTATGTTTGGCAATTTCAGATAAAGTTACAGGTGGATTATCCAACACAATGCTGTTAATGTTGCCTTCCAGATTAATTTTATCCTCCTCATTACTATTTTTAATTGGTAACCTAGATGGAAAATCTGCTGCAGCATTATGTTGTGAAGTCCTGTACTTTATATCATAATTATAATTACATAAAATTAATGCCCACCTAGTCATTCTATCTGCATATATACTACCAGCTGTTTTATTTGGATTAAATATAGATATCAGTGGTTTATGGTCAGTAACTAATGTAAATGTTCTACCTTTTAAATACAAATCAAATTTCTTAACTGCCCATATAATGGCTAAGGCTTCTTTATCTATTTGTGAATATTTTACTTCTGCTTCATTGAGTGTTCTGCTTGCAAAAGCAATAGGGCGTTCAACAATATTATTACCTAACCTAATTTCATGAGCTAAACAAGCTCCTAACCCATACTTGGAAGCGTCACAGCTCAATACAACTGGTAGCTTTGGATTATAATGTATTAATACTTGCTCTGATACAATAGCTTTCTTGGCCCATTCATATGCTAGTTCTTGTTGCTTAGACCATACCCATTTTTCTGAATTCTTTAGTAATGTATATAAAGGTTTTAAATTTTCAGCAGCATTCTTTAGAAATTTATGATAAAAATTAATAGTGCCAAGGAAACTACGTAATTCTTTAATATTTTCAGGTTGTGGTGCTTCCAATATGGCCTTGATGTGCCCTGGTGTCTTGTGAATGCCTTCCTTATCAATCACATGCCCGCAATACTCTAATTGTGGGGACATCAACACAGTTTTCTCTTTATTTACTTTAATATTTAAATTTTTAAGTTTTTGAAATATACACTCTAAAGTTTTTAAATGGCAATCCACATCACTACTTGCAACCAAAATATCGTCAATGAAACAATATACATTTGGCATATTAAAGTGTTCATCCATAAAATCTTGCCATTCCTGTGGAGCAGGTGACATACCGAACATCATGAACGTTGGTCTATACAACCCCCATGGTGTGGTAATTGTCATAAGCTTTTGTGCCTCCTCATCCATTCGCCTGTTCATATATGCCTTTCTTAAGTCAATTTTACTAAATACTGTTTTAACACTTTGATCATCTTTATTTAATTTTGCAAAAATGTCTTCAATGACAGGGATTGGATGATTTGGCACCTCCAAAAATGGATTTATTGTTACCTTGTAATCCCCACAAATTCTTATATTATGAGGTCCTTTAATGATGGTCACTATGGGTGTAGCCCATGTGCCTGTTTCTTTATTTGTCACTCTATACATTTTACCTTCGGTACATAACTTGTCAAGCTCCTTTTTAACTAAATTTTTTACAGCATAAGCTATTCTTCTTGGTTTAAATGCAATGGGTTTAATATTAGCTTCTTTTAATTTTAAAGTTCCTACAGTACCTTTAATTTCGCCTGGAACCCCTGAAAATATATCCCTATATTTTTCTACTAAATTGTTAAGTTTAATTTGTGAATCTTGGTGAATAATTAAATTGCACCGTTTCATACAAGTTTGCCAATCAATTTTCATAGCACTCAGCCAATCCCTACCTAACAATGGCTTTTTACCATCTTTGACAATAATCAATGTTGCTAAGTATTTTTCATTTATAATTTTAATATTTACATTTGTCTTACCCAATACAGTGATATTGTTACCACCATATCCTGATAGCTTTAGGTTACATGGAAATAATTTTAAATTAGGAAAGGATGCTATGAACATAGATTCAGGCATTAACGTGACATCTGATCCACAATCAATTTCAAATGATATATTTACATTATTAATTTTTAAAGTTATATACCAAGGACTTGGACGCTTCTCATCTATTGATACCACTTTGTTAATATTTAATTGACTCTCTGTTTTCTGAAATAAACTAGACAAATCATAACTATCACCCACAGATTCACTATTCAATTGTACTTCACTAACTTGCATAACAGAAAATTCTTCATCATTTGTAATTTCATGGACCCTCTTGGGTTTGAAAGTTTTGTTACTGTTTGCTTTGCAAACACTTGCCATATGCCCCTTCTTGTGGCATTTAAAACATTCTTCCTCTTTAAATTTGCATTGGGGTTTTACATGCCCCATCTTCCCGCAGCAATGACATTTAATGTTCACCTGTTTTTTACTTATTTTGTGTATGTCTGAGCTTTCTTGCCCAGAACTGCCAGCAGTTATTAATTTTGCTCCCTTCTCCGCCAGCTCCATGCTCATTGCTATCTTCACGGCTTTTGCAAACGTTAAATTTTCTTCACCAAATAATCTTTTAACTATGCTTTCACTCTTTAATCCATGAACGAATTTATCTCTTAGACATCTTTCTAAATGTGTGTTAAAGTTGCACGTCTGTGCCATTTTCTTTAATGCCGCCACAAACTCAGAGATTGACTCGTTTGCCAACTGTTCACGTTTCATAAACTTATATGTTTCCGCGATTTCTGATTGCTGTGGCTCCAAGTGTTTTTCAACAAGTTCCACTAATTCAGTATACGTTTTATCCTGTGGTGTTTCCGGAAAACAGAGTTCTGATAGCAACGTGACCATGTCAAAACCTATAAACGAGATTAAATATTGTGACCACTTCGTTTCATCCACCTCGTGGATCTTCATTTTGTTTTCAAACACCTGTTTGTACACCTTAAATGTGCATTTTGCAGCTGAAAACTCAGGCAGTGAGAGCCCAGCAGCCGCCATTTTGTAAAATTTCGTCCGACGTAACAAGACGAAATTATTCTACTATATTTCTTGTAGTTTACGGACGTAACACGTAAAACTTTCACTGTTTTCTTTTTATCCTCGTCGCCACTGTCACATATTTGCTAGATATGTGCAGGGCTGCTGGGTTAATTGTTTAAATAAAAACTCGGTGTTACATTGCACGTGAGACATTTATTGGGAGAACCCATAGACTAATTAATCACAACCATAGACATATATAGACCATAGAGCACAGATTATAATTTATGCAACACTATTGAACTACGTTTGTCTAGCCTCCGTACCAACATCCTAACTATATGTATAGGTATTCAAATATTGTAATATTTGTTCCAATAGCTCACCTTTCATAATCCTTGTATTCACTCGTACATATAACTTATCAGATATTTTTTACTATACGAGTACTGTTTAAATTTGTCTATTTCCCGTTTTATTTCACATATTAACTTATGTAAATACTTCACTGTTTAAATTTGTTCACTAATCCTTGTATCTCGCCTATTAGGTACGGGCGATAGTTCACATATATCGTATTTAAACTTAATAATTCTATTTTTATATTCTCATATGTAAATCCGACGTTCCATTACAAGATTTACACACTATTTCTAGTAGAAAATTATAAAATCTCACAGTGACAATTAAAATAACAGAGATGTTGACACGGCAAAGCTAGATTTGTACCGATCGTGTTTTTTCTCGTTAGGAACGTGGGATATTTAAATAAAATGAATATGTATATTGTTAATGTCCTTTTTTATATTAAAACTCAAGATTCCGAACTCTATACAATGATATGGCTATATTTTAAATGCAAATATAGCCATGTCAGTCGAGGAACCGGCACGGAAATCAAACTGTGCGTCACTTGAATTAATATTTTTTGTCAAAATTGGATTAATGTCTTTTTAAAATTTTCAAAAGTACAGTGGTAAGCGAAATGGGTCGGTAAATAATTATAATTAGACAGGCTGGACACTTTGCCGGTTCTGTTCTCAAATAGCAGTACTACAATCGTCTTATAGTTATTCTAAATCGGGCTTGAACGCGTTCAGACCCGATTTAGAATTAAAAATGTGTACAAAACGCGAGTTTCAATTTCAAAAGTTACAATTGTCCTCATGAGGGCCTCGGGCAGGTAGATAGCCCTGTGACAGACATGCATTAAAAAGTATAGAGTCTATCAAAGTTAGACTCTATCCCCCCGTAGTTACGCTTCATCTTACACAGGCGAACAGGTCGCGCCAAACTTCTTGGTCGCTCTGAACATGAGGCGAGTGGGGTCGCATAAACAGGTGTCAGCGGGGTACCTGATGGTGGGGGGTGGGGGTTTATTGACTGTACCTGCGCGAACTCTCACTCGCCTCAGGTTCAGAGTGAACAAGAAGTCGCCGGCAGCCTCGTTTTGTACATCTCAATAATTGGCCAATACCCTAAATTGACTCGCCAACATAAACATAAATAATTATTTGCGATCTGTTCTGACCTATGACATACCCTAAACAGTTAAAGTCAGCCCCTCCGGTTTACGATTTAAACTCTACCGCTTTCCAAAACTTACAAATCTTTATCCTTTGTATGACTCGCAATGCTTTCCATTTGATTTTTTTCTTCGTTCTATTGACGCCACCTAATTTTATTCTTATATTCTTAAACGATTTCCATCACTTCTGACTTCAACATTTCATTATATAATAATATAGCCCTAAAATGGACTTCCCTATAACAACTGGACTTGTCACACCCTGGTTTTAATATTTTTTTTATCGTTTTTAATAATTAATATGTGTATCTGAATTTTATTGATTATACCTGCAATTGATTTGGATTTGAAATACAAGGTTAATCGATCCTTGATAAGGAAGTTAACTTGCAGGAAACCCCAAAAAAATTCAAACAGCCACGTTAAAACATAATAACTTAAAAAAATGATTGATTTATTTATACAGGTAGGTAGACGAACTAAAGTCACCGACATAGCCTCTCGGGTTAGCAAGCTGAAGTGGCAGTGGGCAGGGCACATAGCTCGAAGAACCGATGGCCGATGGGGCAGAAGGGTTCTCGAATGGAGACCACGTACCGGCGGACGAAGCCGAGGACGTCCATCTGCTAGATGGACAGACGACCTCATAAAGGTTGCGGGCACCCGCTGGATGCAGGTCGCTGCCGATAGGTCTAAAGGGCGGACAATGGGGGAGGCCTATGTCCAGCAGTGGACGTCCAAGGGCTGAGAAGAAGAAGAAGATACTTTATTGTACACACAAATGATAAAAAAAATAATACAAAAGAAAATTCATACAAAAGGCGTGCTTAACCTCTTACAACAACCTTACTACATACTACTACATACTTACTACATACTTACTACTTACTTACTACTACATTAAACTCTTACACATAATACAATACAAAATATTAGACATACGAGGGAAGGTACAAAAGTCCGCGGAAATAACAACCTTCCAGTTGTAAATTAAATGAAATAACGAAAGTATTTTTCTTTTTTAATGTACTCTCCCCGGAGTTCAACATATTTGTTAGATTTTCGCGATTACTATACATAGCAATTAAACAACTTTGAACGGTTTAAATCGCGTATATTTAACATTATTTATATCCCGACGTTTCGAACACTTTGCAGTGGACGGTGCAGTGTTTGAAGTGGTCAGTCACCCCGTGACCACGTTCACGTTTAATTGCTATATTTGTTAGATCTTGAAATTAGCTTCTCTAAGCCATCATAAAAAAATTTTTTCTTTGCCCTCAAAATGGGTCGAAATACCGTCCTTGACCTCATTGTAATTAGAAAAGTACCTTCCCCTTAGGTCCTTATAATAATACGCCACATTATCATCCATTTCAGTCAACTATAAGACTCGCTTTCATAAAGATACAGAAGAATTCAAGACAGGGGAATCTCATAAATAAACAAACCCGTGAAATTATTTTTAATCTTTACTATATCTTTACTTTTAACTGAACGAACAGAATTTAAAAATAAGTCACAGAAAACCTATGCTAACAAGATACACAATAAAGAGTTCGTGATGCAACTGGTCTTTCCCGTACAAGTATCCGTAAGAGCTCATGACGACAGCTGAATTTATCAGAAACTCAAAACAAGGTAATACGAGGGGTGATCCAAAAGTAATGATAATGAAAATAAAACACGGTAATTAAAGTTAAAATAATAATTTATTTTTCTACATAGTCTCCTAACAAATCAATACATTTAGTCCATCTTTTTTCTAAACCCAGGATTCCCTTTGAAAAAAATTCTTTTTCTTGACCCTCCCAAAACGCTTCAACAGCGGCCATTACTTTGCTATTGTCTTCGAATTTCTTGCCTCGGAGGCGTTCCTTGAGCCGAGGAAAGAGGTAGAAATCACTAGGAGCTAGATCTGGCGAATAGGGAGGGTGTTCGAGCAGTTCGAATCCCGTTTCTTGAATGGCAGCCATCGCAACTGCGGCTTTGTGAGCCGGTGCGTTGTCTTGGTGAAACAGCACTCCAGCTCGCAGTTTGCCGCGTCTTTTTTCCTTAATGGCCTCCCGTAATCTTCTTATTTGGTCTGCGTAGTAAGAGCCCGTAATAGTGGCTCCCTTTTCCAAATATTCCACCATAATTATGCCTTGAGCGTCCCAAAAAACAGATGTCATAACCTTTCCCGCCGAACTTGAAACTTTGAATTTCTTTGGCGTCGGTGAAGAGGCTCGCTTCCAAGTCATCGATTGTTGTTTCGTTTCAGGATCAAAATGGTGGATCCAGGTCTCGTCCATAGTCACAAAACGGAACAAAAAATTTTCTTGATCTGCTTGGAACTTTTCGAGATTGACCCTCGAAATGTCAACTCGATTTTTCTTTTGCTCGTCGGTTAACATTCTGGGTACCCAACGCGCAGAGACCTTTTTCATATGCAACTCGTTCGCAAGGATTCTTTGAACGCTGCCATATGAGATCCCTGTGACCTCAGCTACATGCCTGATGGTCACTCTTCGATCTGCCAACACAACATCTTCGACTTTTTTCACGTTGTCTTCAGTGAGGGACGTGGATGGGCGTCCTTCGCGATGTTCATCTTCAGTGGATGTTCTGCCCAGTTTAAACTCCTTGGCCCAGCGTGCAACTGTAGAATATGGAGGAGCAGAGTCCCCCAATGTTTCCACTAAGTCACTGTGTATGTCTTTTGAAGACATTTTTTTCAAACAGAGGTACTTGATGACAGCTCTAATTTCGTTTTTCTCCATGTTGATGTTATTTCTTTGACAGTTCGTATTCAAATGAATGTATCTCCCGGAAATCGTGATCTATTTATATGATTTTTTTAGGCTGACGTAGTGAGTATATAAGCAAGCAAAACATATTTTTTTTGGATTTTTATGCGGACCTGAAGTAACCGATTATCATTACTTTTGGATCACCCCTCGTAAACTTGACGATTTTGACTATTCTGTGGTAAGAAGAATGTGGTGCATAATTTTCATTTGAAGTTTAAGAAAATGCCGACACTCAAGTCTTTAGAACTGAAACTAATGGGACCCATTGATTTCAAAGATTGCGAGAGTACCTACATTACAAAAAACTCTTCGTCAGTTGGGTTTTCGGTTCACTAAAACTAACAACAACAGGAAAATTTTCATGGAAAAGGTTATGTAAGAATGACATTAAAATGACACAAAAAAATATGCACGCCTTTTATCTAAATTTAGCGTCAACTTCGGGCACGCAGCTTCGGACAGCTTGCGTTATCTCCCTCCACATCTGTGGTCAGTTTCAGTTATCACTTAGCATCCTCGTGCCTTTTTCTGATATGCTTAACTTAACTGCATGAGACTTGAGCATTGCAAATGCATCTTCCACATGTATCGCCATAAATCTTTCCATGCTGTATCGAGAACTATACAGTTCGTGCCAAAGATTACTCTGTAAATGCTCGTAGCAAACTCTAGCGCCGTTTGGAATATAGAAATTATAAGTAAATAGACATTTCTCTTTTATGTCTATAGGGATTTGCAACGGGGATTTGTTTTTGCAATCGGGAAATATGCAAAAGTATGGATTGCCAGCGGAACGTCTGTAATTGGTTAAGAAAATTGTCTCCGGGACTCCATGTGCGATTTCAACATCCTTCATTCTGTCATCTGCCTCCGTTTTGATTCCCTGTTGTATTAATTCTGGCGTTATTTTATCAACATTTTCACCAATATTGTCATCAATATGTGCTTCAATAACGCAATCGTCAATTTCTGTTTTTATTGTAAAGTTTTCAGGTCTTTTACATTCTTGTACTAGATTTCTCTCAACAACATTTTTATCAATTCTCATTTCTTCCATAGGGTTGTCAAGTTCATCCTCCGTTTTTATAGTGAATTCATACAATTCAATTTCAGACGTATTCTTTTTTGGGGTCAGGAGTTCGTTAGTAGCTTCATTAAATTCCGTAACGTTGACCTCTTCGAATGCAGAGTCAATGTTTTGCTCTGGAAGAGTCTGTTTTGAAGCTGTGTAATTCTGATCTCCCACTGGTGCCTGTGAACAGAGCGATAGGTTAATGTTTTTGAATCATTCAGTCAGATTTCTATAAGATCCTATAAACTACTCAGAAAGTGCTGTTCACAGAAAGAGGCCTTCTAAAAAAGTGACCTACAGCGTCAAAACGATTTTTTAATATGAAAAATTACCAAAACTCGAATAATTTATATTCGCTTATTAGGTGATGCATCCTACATTTGGTATCTCGGAAGCAATGACATTTCTACACTTATACCTACAATAATATTAATTTCAGTTAGATCATTCGTATTATAACTTGGATCTCTGCGATACAGGTCTAGGTATCCACAGATATAGATGCAGGGCCCGATGAAGTGCTGGGCAAGCTGGGCGATCAGTCGGTTAGGGTGCCAGGTAATCAAAGGGCGCCGCGTTACAAGCGGAAAATCTGATTTTATATGATTCATCTGTATTCATCTGATTTTTAATTTTTGATTTGCATGTTTTAAGGGTCGTATAAGGAACGGACAGTGTCCACTTTACGTTTTAACGCTACGCACACAGCGTCTGCGCGCTCACACACACATCACATCTTTAGGTTGCCCAGTGGTTCCGCGACACCAATTGTGAACGATATTATTATCTCTAAATACATGTTTGATACTGAAATACAGTGATTAGTATTTTGTAATTGTAGTTTAAACAAATTAATCAATAAAATAAAATAATACAAATCTTAATATTTCCAAATGTATTTTTTATTAAAAAATCTTATTTTCATATAGGTTTGTGATAATTATTTTACAGAGGTACATTTAGCAAATACGTAAAAAAATGTTTTGCTAAATAATATGTACATAAAAAAACAAACAAACAAAGAAAAAAAGATACATTAATTTTGATAAAAACATTATATATGTATATAGATTTTGCGCTCAGATTCACAATATTATGTTTCTAATTTTAAACAATCGACTTACATTACTATAGCCGCGCCGTTAGAAAACGTAAAGTTTCGGTCATAAACCACTATTTCAACAAGGATGCGCAAAACATGTTTCGTTTGTCGATAAACGCGCACAGTCCGCCGACCGACAGTCTACCAGCTGTAGGTACATTTTTGCACGTGATGAAAGTTATAAACAGTTCGTATCGTAGTTCAAAAGAACAAAACGATACCGTTCGATACATAGTTGAATAGTTTAAAATCTAAACAAAATTATAATACCTATTTTAATTTTCTTTAACAGATAGATATTTTTTTAAAACACTCTAATCCTCATGACAGTTTTATCCTAACAAATCTTTACTTTCTCGCCATTGGTTCATTCGAAGCACTTTTCATTCTTTTTTTTCTTCTCTTCCATTGCTCTAATAACATTAGGGGGATCTCTTATGTGCATGCACCAAAAATTTCGGTTTGGTTTTGGTCCTTTTTGGTTTTGAGTCCAATTATAGCAGCTGCTCCCGATGCAGCACTAAAATTTTTACCAAAGGATCGTTTGCACCAGCAGCCATCAACAGCAACTTCTATCAAAGGAATCCCATTTTTATCAACGCTACCAATAGATACTGCATATTCTGCTTCTTCCTTGACTGCTTCAGCCATGGAATGCGCTGCCGTTGTTTCCCACCAATCGCAAACTTGTTCATGCAGCTTGGAATAAAACGGGGAAGAAATAGAAGGTAATTGAATACAAGCAGAAATAGATTGTAAATGAGAATACCCACCACCGGATGACATAAGACCTGATACCATTTCCTGATTTACATCCATACAGGGGCCTTACCACCATCTTTTACAAAACAATATTGTTGCAGGAACGTTATATTTCAGGCCTAAAATAACATTACTCATATTCGTACCATGACCTCCACCAAAATATTAATGCTTAGTGCTGCGAAAGAACGAATGATTTTAATTATTTGTCTATTCCCTGCTAAAAAACAAAACGAGATAACGCTATATGAACTGTATAACGCCATTTCTTTCATACAACGTTCCAATTTGCACTACAGTAAGCTACGTGACGTCACCAAAACTTCTTAGTAAAACATTACTAATATAAGCTTACATTAAGGACGCCGTGGTACGAAATTGAGAAATAAGGTTAAAATAATACTGCTATAAGGAATTGTGGTAAGGCCCCAGTTCTCTTTTTTTTTCAATCAAACACACATCAAATTCCACAGCACACATTCTGCATTTAAATGAAAGTTTTGAGTCCAGTCCCTTTCGACATTCAGATATAATCTTCAAACAGCTGAGATTACAGCCAAACCGCACCCCGTGATTACTTATATCTTTCGTGTGAGCCCAAAAATTATCTACGTCTACCAATCGACGGCCGATCACTGGTTCGCATTCGTCTTCTGTGTGCTCTGAAGAAAGGCGAAGAGGCGAAGAATTGGCAGAACGTATGTCATTCTGCAAAATAATACGCGTTTACATATCTTTCGGGAGAAAATAGGTACCAATTAAACCTTTAACGCAAACTCAATAAGTACTCACGTTGCCTAAGTTTTCAGGTTCCGGTTTCACATCACTTTGGGTCTCGTTTTGGCAATTTTGAATTTTAGACAAGGCAACTCTGTAAATAAATTACTATGCTTAAGTTTTCATTTTCAACATATTAATTGAAATGTAGGTATGGTAGGTTTTCATTCATACCTTTTCTGCTTTCTTTTACTTTGGACGCCTTTTCTCCGGGCATTATATTCTTCTATGCTTTTTCTTTTACCCATAATTACCTGCAATAAAATCAATCAGACAATAAATAATTGAAGACAAATTCAACGAGCCCAAACGCGACGAGTTTATGTTGTATAGTTGAGGAGTTCCTATGACCACCTTCCGGCTCTATCATCAGACCCTGGAGACCGTCTAGGGTTATAGTACTTGTCAAGACAAATGCAATGAGCCCAAACGCGACGGGTTTATGTTGTGTAGTTGAGGAGTTCCTATGGCCACCTTCCGGCGCCATCATCAGACCCTGGAGACCACCTAGGGTTATAGTACTTGTCAAGACAAATGCAACGAGCCCAAACGCGACGGGTTTATGTTGTATAGTTGAGGAGTTCCTATGGCCACCTTCCGGCTCCATCATCAGACCCTGGAGACCACCTAAGGCACAAACAATATATCGAGTAAAAACACAAAAATGTAGGTACAGATACTTACCCGATCCAAAATACACACTAGCCCACTGTGCACAAATTTTTGTATACGTACGTAATATATGATTTACGCGTCAATTTATCGGCGCAAAAATCACTCAGAGCGACGTGCTCTCTCTTTGATTGCGCCTTAGCGAATGTCGGTCACAGGCTCTCGAACTGACTAAATATGTAGTTGTTACCGGGTGTTTTCGCTTCATACTAATTAGTATGAGAAATCTATGAGGAAAAAATCCGAAAGTTTGAGTGTTCATTACTCAAAAACGGTGACTTTGTTTATGAGTAAATTCTGAACATACATTCTTTGGTCTATTAAAATTATAACTGATTAATCGTTTTTTCATTAAAATACATATATATGAAACGCTCAATATTGAGAATTGAGCAAACCCTTTTTGCGCGCAAAGGGGTACTTCGTCATTAAATTACCAACAAACCATTACATATACAGCAGTGAAATTTTCTAAAGGTGTAGATAAACTTCATAACTAGAAATCATATTTTTTATTTTCCTAAATAACTTGATTTACTACATAAAAAAGGGAGAACACTAAACGCTGTTTTTACCAATTCTGCGAAGAAGGCCCTTAAGAAATCTGTGGATCTGTACTATACCTAACTAATATGTACATCGAGGGTGGAAAGGAGAAATAGGATAAGCGACACACACTTTACTTACAAAATATTTATAAATTAATTCTTATGTAGGTATTGTGGTTTAAACTTTAAAGTTGTATCTTATCCCGTTTCTTCTTCCTACCAGCGATATATACATGATATAACTACTATCTGTAAGGGAAAAAGATGCTTGTGTACTCATTGTCATCATCCTGGAAACTAATTATCATATAATATACGTATGTGAAACAAAATGCTGATTCGAAAATCCGTCTCGCATGAAAAGCCATGTGAAATATTATGATTATGACTGTATGACTGACAACTTCAGATAAACTTTAGCCTAGTGGGACGAGGTATTAGCGTCTAATTCTATATTACCCAGATTGTGAAAAGTATGAAAGTTTTATAATATAAAACTTGCTTTTACATTTGTGTATTAAATGAAATAAATACTAAACGAAAGAAAAATCATCTTTTACTCCAAATTTTCAAATCTAAATTATTAATAAATAAGTACAATTTAATAATTAAGATTAGTAACATAATAGCTTTAAGAGGCGTATTACAAAATAGAGTTCTGAAAGATTAGGCATATTCAAACCCGGCGACACTTCGCTCAAGGTCACGCGTTCAACTCGCCGTGCTATAGTTAAAATAAACAATGTTGATACTTTCCCTATTATTGAATTATTTTTTACAAAGATAGATCTACAAGTAAGTTTAGTATATTGAAACTTGTAATTGGCTTTATAAAGTATGAATAAATGTTTTTTGTAATAAGCTGTTGGCTTCATTTTCTTTTCCATGTCTAATGGAAGGTACATGGCCTAAATCATACCTATATAAAATATCATTCACCAATGGTGCCGAATTCTGATTTGGACGCCTCTTACAGATTTTGCAAAACGTTGATGCCGTCAAAATGTTTCGACGAAGTTCGAGCCATAATGCGCTTTCTGCTTGTAATATGGTGCTGCGCTCTATCTTAAAACGTTTCAACGCCTGTTGTTTAAGGTTATATAAAAACAATTCCTTTGCATTTTCAAAATCTTTTTGCCCCATATTAGTGTACTTACGGTACTGTTCTCTAATTCGCTTTCTATTGTTATCATCACATCCGTCTCATCAAGTGTTGGGGGTAGCAGTTTGTCAGGTGTTAAATTTATATTCTTCATAGAAGACGAAGGCATTTCGCAGTTGGGTATCTTAAAGAGAAATAAAACCTGTTACGATATAATATAATGTGATGATATTTTTTTAATAACAAGAGTTGATCCCGTCATCACAACGTTTTTAAAAGAGGTTTCTTGCGTTATTCACCTGAGACGAGAATGGAACTTGGTTCATGTCAATGTCTTCTTTGTTCATGGCATTTTCATATTTCTTTTTCTTTCTGAAACAGTTGCATTCAAAGTTACTATAAATTTCCGAAGTATATAAAAGCTAAATTCTAAATTGTTATTTTGCGAAAGATATTACCTTGCTTGGTTTGCATTTTTTAATTCATTTGTATATTTTCTCTTTGTAACACATCTGTACACTGTGCCTTTTCGACCCATACTAGAAATAAACAAAACTCTTGATTAAAGTAATTCATATTAAACTAATATAAAGAAATAAAACAAACCCTATATCACTCCCACAATTAAAACGAATCAAACGACACCTCATTCATCTAAATCCATCTAGTCATTCAGGCTACAGCGAGCGCCCAAGAAACCGGACATATATATACATATATAGATACATACCAAAAACATTACCCTCTTTTTTGCGCAGTCGGGTAAAACAAACCAAAATGAGCTTTTGCTAATAAAATTATAGTTTTATCAAATTATTATTACTTACGTGGTCAAAACGGGTTGGTCGCACTATACAGCTACGATAGATCGCGTGGCACGAAATTCTGGAAAACGACGTTCGACGCAGACCCTACCTCGACAAGCGCTCGCTCGGCACTGAGGTAGGGATACGTTAAGGACACGGTAGGGACACGATATCGAATCCGATACTTTACTCATATCGCTACTTTTGATTTGATACTAGTATTTAAAATATCGATACTTTCATTTGATAGTCTATACTCTTAAGAGTACTTTGCATCAAGTATCGAATCGATTCAAGCAAGCGACTAACACTAGGGATGGACGTTAAAAAAACATCGATGTTTTTTTCGATGTAATATATCGCATAGTGACATCGATGTTGGAATGATATATTGAAAAATACATCGATAATTGCAATACATCGGTTGTTTTTAGAGTTTAATATGATTGTGATTTAACATGCCTGAAAATGAAAGTATACGGATGCGTTAAGAGCCATTTCACAAAAATGACTAAATCAAGTTTAGGTAATTACAACGCAAGGCGACTGGCGATAGTTTATGCCCCAGTCTCTGTAGCGTAACTATGGAAAAAAAGTTTTGATACTTTGAATAAAAACCATTTTATAAAATAATGAAGTATAGGTATGTAATATTTATAGGTTTAAAATAAAACAATTTGTTCTAAATGCAAGATACAACTGCTTTATTAGCTGATACCCACAAATAAATCACATTATATTATTATATCGTAACAGGTTTTATTTCTCTTTAAGATACCTAACTGCGAAATGCCTTCGTCTTCTATGAAGAATATAAATTTAACACCTGACAAACTGCCACCCCCAACACTTGATCAGACGGATGTGATGATGACAATAGAAAGCGAATTAGAGAACAGTACCGTAACTACACTAATATTATAGAGGTAAACTTTGTTTGGGAGTGAGTTTGGATGTAGCAGGTAATCTCCGGAACTACTAATCCGATTATAAAAATTCTTTCACTAATAGAAAGCCATATTGTCCCTCAGTGCTATAGGCTATATTTATTCTCGAACGTGAATCCCGAATTTCTCTCGGGAAAAGAAATATACGCGGTTGAAATCGCGGGGCATTCGCTAGTTGATTATTGATTTTGATTATATTATAAAGCCAATGTTTAATTGCCGTGTTTCTTCTCTTTTATTATGCAAACTATACTACTAATAAAAATTGTATAATTATTTCAGGAAGCAGATCATGTTGATGAGGGACGGAGAATAATTGATTTCCAATACTTTATGAGTCAATTACTTGAAATTGAGAAACATGGTGAAAAATTCGGTTGCAGACTGAATAATTTGAAATTAGTGCAAGAGAAACAAAAAGGACTCGTCTCAAAATTTTCTTTTGAATGTCGTATGTGCGGTTCTACTTTTGAATTGAAAACATGCGACGATAATTGTCTTAAATTTGATGCAAATGCTGGAGCGGTATCAGGAGCCATTCTAATAGGAATAGGCTTATCGAATCTCAACGAACTCAATGCTTCGATGGATTTACCATCTATGCTATTCCGATTATTTAGCTCTACACATGATGATATTGCTGAAATATGGCGTATAAGGGCTGAAGAGTCAATGAAACAAGCTGCCAAACAAGAACAAGAAGGAATAGCAATGGAATAGAATCAATGATGCAGGAATAGCAATGGTGCCAGTAGAAGCTGATGCGTTTGTACATTCAATTTTTTGAATAGACACAACAGCATAAGGCCGACTCTCCAAAATACTTTTATATGTATTAGAGTCACCCCGTCTGCAATCAATGTTTTATATATCAAATTCCTTTCTTTTATGGAATTCTTGAATCCCTCAACTAATATAGCTTGTTCCATGCTGGTGGATGATCCCGAATGGTTTTTTGTACATTTGTGAGTTCGTAGAGCATCTCCTTTTTTGCTGTCTCGGGCACAAATTACACAATATTTATTGCGAACGCCAATATGCAGTACTTTACTAGTATGTTCCCCGATAATAGCAGCAACACCAGAAAGAGCCGAGTAATTATTTTTATAAGACCGTTTACCCCAACATGGATCTGCTTTGACTGCAATCATTGCAATACCTACGTTATTAACATCACCACGAGACGTTGCAGCTTCTACTTCTTGTTTGGCAGCATTTGCCATCGTTTGTTCGGCAGCAGACTTCCACATATTAGAAACAGCATCATGTGTTTTTCTAAATAACCGAAAAGGCATTGTAGGTAAATTCATTGATGCTGTGAGCTCATTTAGGTTTGAAAGACCAATTCCCGTAACGATTGCACCTGATACCGCTCCAGCGTTAACATCAAGACTTGACTGCTCTTCACAAGTTTTTAAAAGGAAGTTAGATCCACACATAGAACATTTTAAATCTATTTTAGATATAAGGCCGACTTGTTTCTCTTTTATTATCCTGAGACTATTTAAATTACAGCCGAATTTTTCTCCGTGTGCTTCTATAGACAATAATTGACCCCAAAAATATTGGAAATCAATTATTCTACTTCCATCAACGACGAAATGTTCCTAAAACAAATAAAAATAAGAAACGTAAAGCATTTGTAAATAAATAGTTATGTGTGCATGTATGCATTTATTTTTTTTACTGAAACCAACAGCTTATTACAAAAAACATTTATTCATACTTTATAAATCCAATTACAAGTTTCAATCTTATTAAGTACTAATAAATGAGAAGAAAAAAAATTATTGCGAATCGAGAGGAAACATGAATTGTTGCATTAAAAGTACCAATTAAAAATTTAAAGTTGTCAATCAGTACAGCATCACGAAAGTCATTTCCCAACATAGTAATAGCGTTAGATTTTTCAAGAAAGCAGTGAACCGCTGTCTGCAGGACCGACGGTGCATCAGTGACCCTTCTGATGTTGCAGTTGTCTATGAGCGGTAACAACCACTTTGTAGTGGACCGTCTGTATAATAAATTAAATTAAATATAGATATATATAAAGAATTTTAAATACTAACGATTTTTCCTGATCCAGGATCTTCCGATTCTATTACGTGAGACGATCCTTCTATATCCTTCTAAAAAAAAAATGGTATTGTCAGAGGACGATAATTTGAAAATGCCGTATACGGCCTTTTCAAATTATTACGCAAGTTATCTAACTCACCACGCTTTCGGTACTATTGGAACTTATTTGATGCTCAATCAGATTTTGTCGCTTTTTTATCCTAAAATTAAAAACTAATTTATAGAAAAAGCAGTGACAAAATTAAATTTATGGTTACATCGCAAAAAAAATACCTGGCTTCTCTTGCTTTTTTCAACGCTGCATAGTTATGGTGTTTTTTTCTTTTCACACAATGGTAAACGGAGTCTTTTCTCCCCATTGCTAAAAATAATATTTTTTTTAAATACTTAACAAATATTCTAAATATTCAAAAAATAATCAAACATTTGCAATAGGCTTCAAAAACCAAGTAATATTACCAAATAATACCAACCACTATAATATTTTAATATATCAACTAAACAAAAAATAAAAAACTCAATTGATCACTTGCAATCTTTGTATAATATTTTGTAAACGCGTGCGATCGGAGCGCAGTGAAACTGACATAGGTGTTACCTCGATAAGCGCTCGCGCCATACTAGTGGCCGACACGAAAATCCCCGAATATAATGGAGCAATTAGAGCAGTTTTGTGATATTAAAAAATACATATAATAAATCACAATTTATAAAAATACTTATGTTTTCGTTTTAATTAGGTACAAAATTGATTTTATTCTAAGTTTAAATTTAAAAAATTCTTCAATAAATGATAAAGAATTGCAGTTAAATGCCAGGTATTTTACGTCGAAATTGACGCACATTATATTATTTTTTCTCGTGATT
Source organism: Sesia apiformis (assembly GCA_914767545.1). Lineage (NCBI taxonomy): Eukaryota > Metazoa > Arthropoda > Insecta > Lepidoptera > Sesiidae > Sesia > Sesia apiformis. The sequence continues at coordinate 3,445,654 of OU611975.1, forward strand.
TGTGTTAATTTACGGAAATATTGGTGTATTTTGTGTGAATATAATTATATACTACGTATAAATTGTACCTTATCTTGTTGAATTAATGAATTTTAGTGGAAGAAGCACGGCTCTGAAGTTCTTACTAGGCGCGTTTTTACTAAAACATGGTTGAGTACTACAGGATAAATAAAGAAATATTTCGAAATGTATTCTACTTAATGTCAATACAAAGAAATGAGCTATTTAAAATATTTACTCAGAAATGTAAAGCAACTTTCATTTCACCTATAGAAGAGCTCAAAAACTTGTATTTTTCGCTTAAAACGTGAAATGGCTCTTAAGTTCAAAACCTTTATTATCAATCAAAATCCAGAATTAAACAAAAAAAAACTTCACGCGCATGGATTCGCGGGCACATACCATATATATACCATTAAATTATTATCTAAACTACACTACACCGTTCTAACATTCTAATTACACCGTTTCTCTTAACATCAATACTGGCACATGAACTTTTAAAATCAGATTAAAATTCAACTTTAGTACAACGTAAACAATAACCTCGTAATAAAATAAAACTTCACTCTAATTAAAAGGTATCAGTCAGTTGTCTCAGTTGTCAATCTGTCATATCAGCCAGAGTTGCCAACCCAGTCCTAGAGAAAAACTACATACAAGCTTAAAAGAACTGTAGAAAACTGTAAGCGTTAAAAAATTTAAATAAACAAACAAAACAAATAGCAAAGTGAAATTAGGTTCACCCATTCGATATATCGAATAAAAAACATCGATACAACGAATATATCAAAGCGATAAAATACATCGGTTGAATTCGATGTTTTGGTACTATACATCAACAGCCTTACTAATAAACAAATTTTAAACAGTCGTTTAACATCTGTTTAGTTATACAATGAATAAGAACTATACAAAGCTTATACCTACACGAGTCCTACTAATAAACGTTGTATACGGGTTGCATAGTTACACACTTCGTATAAGCACTTTGTTTTTTGATAGGGCAATCATACTGAACGTGCATTCCAAAGCTGAATATTCTAATATATTTCTGGTATATGCTACGCAGAATTTTCATGTATAGTACAAGGTTACACAAATAATTTATTTATTTAGTTTATATTTATACTTTTTATCGACTTTTTTTACTTGAAATTAATTGATATAAAAAAGAATGAAAGAGGAATAATTACGTGTTTTAGAACGCATTCCTTTATTTTAGTTTGTAGTACTTTGGTGAAGTTTGACGTTTCTCACGTTTCATTTATTGTGGACTAGAGCCAAATAAATAACTTACCTTAGCGTTAATAATAATTGATTTAGTTTCTATTACTTGTGTTGATTGCCTACCATCTTAGACGGCGTGTTAGCGATAAAAATTACCCTTTCGTTTGTAATTACTAAACGAAAAGAATGGAGATGCTTAAAAAGAGGAAGAGCAGTGCGAACTGGACTGCTGCGGAAAAGGTAATTGAATATTATTATATGAATAGTTTATTCATTTTGCAGTTGCAGTACTTTTTAAATTATTTTTTTAGCTGCAATGTATAGTAACTCATTAATATGTATTTGGTTTTCAGACAAGCACAATATCTGAGAGTGCGAAGTTCCGTAACAACGCTGTCACGGAATGTTTAAAGGCTGAAAGCGACCTGAAGATTAAACATATGAAGGAAGCTCATGAGTGGGCTAGACAAGAACATTTGTTTAAAGCCAAAGAACATTCCTTGAAAGTTAAAGAAATGGAACTAAGAATTTTACTCATGGAGAAACAATTACAGGATAAATGACGTTACTATTAAAAGACATCTAATTGACTTTGTTGTTTCTATATGACCTTATATTTGCCTACATATTATAGAATAAATGGGTGATTGACAGGTTTGAAGTTGAAAATGCTAGAGTTTATTTACTGTTCTCCACTCTATTCACTTAGGTTACTTGACTAAGTATCTATTATTAAAATATTTAGGTGATGTAAGTATACAACAGTACCCAATTAACTTTAAATTTAACAAATAATTGATATCTTTTAAAAACAAAAGGGAAAGTTTAATTAACAACATTAAAATTGTAATTCCTTCAACTGAATAAACTTGAAACCAGCTAGGACAGGTGGTCATTAACTTCTCTAAAATGACCTGTTATGTAGAGTACATGACATTATAAAGTTATAAATATGCATACATGTAGAGCAAATAACATTATAAATTCAGAAAATTTTATTAACAAACATTCAAAAATGTGTCTGAATAAATAGATTCCTGGCTGCTTGACCACTATGACTTTCTTGTGGCTGTTGACTTATGTCGCTTTGGGAACATTCACTTGTATGAAATCCTTCTCCCACCCTTTCACCCATATCTATTGCTATATTATGTAAAAATGCCAAAGCAACTATATACAATTTTACATGTTGCAATGATACAGTGAATCCAGTTAACAAGCATCTAAAACGCTGCTTCCAAAGTCCAAAACAACATTCTATAGTGTTTCTTGTAGTAATATGTGCCCGGTTATAAGCTGCCTCACTTTGTGTTGCTGGGTTGCGTACTGGGGTAAACAAAAACGGTGTCAATGGATATCCAGAATCGTCAAAAAGCCGCCTAACAATCTCTCTATTTTCAAATCTTTGCCGTATTTGGCTTTCTCTAAAAATTTGGGCATCGTGGGTGCTGCCTCTCCATCTCGCTATAATGTCCCTTATTTTCAACTTTGAGTCACAGATGACCTGGACATTCAAAGAATAGTAGTTGTTCCTATTAATATAGTATTGTCCTGCTGAACCTCCTACTTTTTTAATTCGCACGTGTGTGCAATCAATTGCTCCTATAACACTTCTGAAACCACATATTTGTCGGAAGCCTGTTATCACGTCCTCTTGTTCCGAAATGGTATTTGGCATAAATATAAAACGTTCGGATTTCCTGGCTAAGGCTATCGCAACACGACGACAAATGATTGTTATCGATTGTTGGCTTATACCATGTAGGTCTGCATAATCATCTTGAACTTCTTGTCGAGCCCAAGATCTAAGAGCCGTCAGAACTTGCAGCTCGGGTGATATTCCACTACCTCTTCTATTTTGTGTGATGTCCTCTCTTATCAAATCTACAATTTTCCGGACGTAGTTCTTTGTAAATCTATATTTATATTTGAAATCACAATCGCTTAACACAAAGGGATCTTTACGTTGTTTATAAGCCTTTGTCTGACGATCTTCTTCAGTGTCCCAAAGGTCAAATAAATCTAAATAGTTTAAATAATCCATTTTAAAATAATAAAATGAGTAGTTTTCCCGAATAATGCATTAAAACACGAATTACAATTGCAATCTACGGTTAGTTTGCGAACAGTTGATGTGTTTTGTCCACCATATTCCACCATATTGTTTTGTCTGTACAACCGTTAAACAAGGTTGCTGGCCCGTATAAGCGGTGTGTAAAGTTCCATACAAAAACAAGCCTGTTATAACAGGCGTATACAGGGCTTATGTCAAAAATCGTTTTATTAGTAACGTCCGTGTTATAACGAGTGTATAGTCCGTGTGTAAATGTTTATTACAAGTGTTTTTAATACATCCAGACAAGCCAGACATCTTCCTTGCTTTGCTCATACTATTAACCTGATTTTTGAAAGTATTATCAAAATTGAAGAGTTTGTGATACTATGTAATAAGATCAGGGAAATTGTTAAGTTTTTTCGAGGTAGTGTGGTTCAAAGTGACATATTACGATCACAACAAGGTGAAAACCCTCTAAAATTGATTCTTGATGTAAAAACGAGATGGAATTCAGTGTATTTCATGATAGAAAGGTATGTGAAATTGGCTCCAATAATTAATCCAATATTGATAATGAATGCTAGGGTACCACCAACTCCAACAGCTGCTGAACTAGAAAATTTGAATAAGATATTAAGATTATTAAAACCTATTGAATATGTTACACGTGAGATGTCTGGGGAAAATTATGTCACCGCAAGTAAAGTAATCCCTATTATTAACTGTTTGGAATCACAAATATTAACTGTTCAAGTAGGAATGGAGGAAGAGGAATGTGAACTAATTAATAAAATAAAGGATATTATTTTAAACCAAATAAAACTGAGATTTGGACATGTTGAAGACAATTACATATTAGCTGTTGCTTGTATTTTGGATCCTCGTTTCAAAACCTTACATTTTACTGATCCAAAAGCATGTGCCAAAGCACTTACCATTATTAGGAAAAAAATGAAAGATGATGTTACAAGTAGTGGTGAAGATAGTGACGCTACTGAATCAACTGAGACAACTCTGGCAGAATACGATTTTTGGAGCCATCACAAAAATTTAGCACATGGTAAAAATAAAAAAAAGTCCAAATGGGATGGGCAGGTGTGGAAAAGGATGAAGTTTCACTGTATTTGGCAAATCCAGTAGCCCCTCTTAATGTCAGCCCCATGACACAATGGGAAGATATGAAAACTGTCTTTCCATTACTGTATAAACAGGCTCAGCAATATCTGCACTCACCTGCAACATCTGCAACCGAAGAAGAGTGGAACATTTAAGGCGCGGCCCCTTAGGTCCAACGCCAGCACTCATTTGTCTTTTTTTTAAATAAAAACTATTTCTATAATGTAATTGATGTTTTCATTCGAGTTTATGACTATAGGTATATTTGACTACCCCTGTGGCCTAGCGGTTAACATGCCGCAACAGCCACCTGGTGTCTCGGAATCGATTCCTGGCCGGGTCAATTTCGAAAACGATCTTTTCTAAATTGACTCTGGTCTGGGTGTTCTGGATAATGCCTCCAGAGATCGTTGTCTGGTACTGGTTCCCATACTACAAGGTATACTAGTTTGGGGCCAGATAATTTGTATGAGTGTCATTATTTATTTATAGATAAACCACATAAGTCAGTCCTCGCCCGCGGCGTTATAGGGATAGGGTTAGAGGGGCCGTGCGGCGGCGAGCGGGAGGCAGGTTCTGCCCCCTGCCTCATCAGAATGAATCTAACCGATACTTACTCATATCGCTACTTCAGTTTCAATACTTTTACTCATTAGATACTTTTGTTTCGATACTGGCACTAAGAAGATATCGATACTTTTGGTTTCGATATCGTGTCCCTACACTGAGGCCGCTCCTCGAGCGCAAGCAAATATTGAAAAGGTTTGTAAATGGATAGCAAAACTGTAGGTTAGGCGCTGGAAAAATAAATAAAAGACAGAGCTAGTACGTACTGTATGGCGGCCATGCCGGAAGAGAGTTTATTCCATGTTACCAACATACAAATTTAATGTTGTGTTGCCAACATATTGCCGGGGAAGACAACTTTAATATTAAGGCCCCTTCACAACAATATTATTTGAATTTAGTCTTATTATAAGTACAACAGAGCTCAAATCAAGAAACATACAATATATAAGTCTGACTACAGTTTAACTAAGGTTTTTATTACACACATTTTTTATTAATTAAATTACTACAATTTTATTTATCAATTTCCCATATAATCCGGGATACAAGCTTGGAACCAACTCAAAACGGTTAATATTATCTATATAAACAAACACTTGAAACCAAACAAACAAAACCTAAAATTGCTAACTTTAGCATGTAATTACAAATATAAACAACTGACAATCTTATAAATCAAGTGAACAATAACAAAAAAAGTAAATTGTAGCAAGTTATACATATAATTTCTATTAGGCATCATTGTGACCTTCCAATGGTAATACACATATTTTCATTACAGCTCTCCTATGTGTATGGCCATTTGCAGTTTTAACTTCAACAACACGGACCTTACCATCTCTGCCAGGATAAATGTTAGTTATTCTAGCTAAAGGCCAATACAAGGGTGACAAATTATCATCTCTCAGGATTACTAGTGAGCCTATTTTAACATTTGGTTGAGCCTCTTGCCATTTAGGTCTTGACTGCAATAAACTTAAATAATGTTTACTCCAAATTTTCCAGAATGCTACTTTCATGTCATTAAAGATTTTCCATAGTTGTGAACCTTTTGTCATATTTACATTACAATCTGGATATGTATTAAGAGCAGTTCCTATTAAGAAATGACCTGGTGTGATACAAGAGTAGTCATTTATATCATTTGTCTGTGGCATAAGCGGTCTACTATTCAAGATACCTTCTATTTGACATAGAACAGTACATAATTCCTCATAAGTAAGAATTGATTTTAACAGTACTCTTTTAAGGTGATATTTTACACTTTTAACTCCGGCTTCAGCTAAGCCAGCAAAGACAGGCGAATAACATGGCAAAAAATGAAAATTAATTTTCTTATGAGAAGCAAACTGACAAACCAGATTTTGATGTGCAATTGAATTATGTAGTTTATATATTTCATCTATTTGACTTCTAGCACATTTAAAAGTTGACGCATTATCACTATAAATATCTGAAGGCAAACCTCTTCGTGATATAAATCTATTTAAACATGCAATAAAGGTTTCTGTTTTAAGATCAGACGCTAACTCTAAATGTATAGCCTTTGTTACAAAACATACAAATAAACAGATATATCCCTTTGTAACTAATGGCCTTCTAATACGAGCAACTTTAAGTGGGATTGGGCCAGCATAGTCCAAACCAACCTTCTGAAAAGGACGACAAGCATTTACCCTACTGTGTGGCAAAGAACCCATCAGCTGTTTTGATGCTACAGCTTTTAACTTAAAACAAACTGTACATTTATGCACTACCTTTTTTATTTGTCTTAAAGCATTAACAATCCAGAACCTTTGTCTAATGGTTGACATAACAAGTTTGGGTCCTGCATGGAAGTTTTTCAGATGCTCACTTAATATTATTAAATTAGTTATTTTTGATTCTCGTGGGAGGATGACAGGGTGCATTTGTGAATATGGAATAGAAGCATTCTGTAAACGACCACCAACACGAACCAAACCAACTTTATCAATGAAAGGGCATAAGGGCTTTAAATTACCTTTAGATATAGTTTTACCACATTTTAAAACATGAATTTCTTCTAACAAATATTTATGTTGTTCATATCTTATAATTAATGACATAGCATTGTCAAGCTCATGACTTGTTACATAGGCAAGCTTATTTTTATTAGTCTTATTCCTTGCATTCTGACAAAAGCGTAATACATAAGCTAAAACTCTTAGTATCTTGTTAATATTGGAAAACTTCTCAAGAAAGTCAAGACATAAGTTTTGTGTCTCAACTGCCGTGCAAACCAATGCGTTTAAACATGCTGAGCTATCTTTTACCTCTGGTAAACCTTCTGGAAGAGTGAATTTTAAATTAGGTTTATACTCACAAGAATTTAGAAATGGTGGCCCATGCCACCACAGTTGATAGTCCGCTAACTCCTGGGGCATCATACCTCTGCTGAGACAATCAGCAGGGTTCTGAGTAGAGTTGACGTATGACCAGGTATATGTATTTGTAAGTTGTGTGATGACCTTAACACGATTAGCAACATATGCTTTAAGAGTGTTCACATTAGTTTTGAGCCAAGCAAGAACAATTTGTGAATCTGAATGAAGAATGACATCGTGTATATTTTGTTTAGCACTAAGTGTTTTGTGAACTCTATTTGCAAGTTTAGCAAGCAACAAGGCAGCATTAAGTTCAAGTCTAGGAACAGATAAGCTTTGTGCAATTGGATTTATGCGAGACTTAGAACAAAGAAAAGCAACTTTAATCTCAGCATTTGCATTAACTGTTCTTAGATAGATACAACAACCATAAGCAGTGGTGCTTGATGCATCTGCAAATCCTATTATTTGTGTAAGACTTAACTTATTTAATGACAGATATCTCGGTACAGACATAGGTTCCATCGCAAGCAAGCCAATATAAAACTCATTCCACAAGCAAAATAAGTCTTTATCTGGTGTTGCATCCCAGTGTAATTTAGCAAGCCATAGTTTTTGCATAATAACCTTTGCACTGACCACAATAGGACCAGCAAAACCTAAAGGGTCATAAAATTTGCTGATAAAGCTTAGTATTTCCCGCTTGGATTGAGGCATGGTGAGAACAGCTTTTGGGCTAGATATAATGAATGAATCTAATTCTGTATTGAAGTTTACACCTAACGTCTTCATAGATAAGTTATTTTTCTCAAGATCAATCTCATCAAAGTGTTGTTGTTCTTGTGGAATTAGTTTTAACAGCTCTGTAGAATTTGATACCCATTTGTGTAGTTGAAAACTACCTAGACTGAGTAAACTATTCAGTTGTTTGCTAGCTTTTACTAAATTATCAGCAGATGTATCAGAATAGAGAATATCATCAACATAGGTACAATTATTAATTATAAAACTTGCAATGGGAAACTTATCTCTGTATAGATCTGCTAACAATTTTAAACATCTTGTAGCTAAATAAGAGGAGCATTTTAGCCCATATGTAACAGTGTTTAATTGAATGCATTTAACAGTTTCATTGGCGTTATCACGCCAAAGAATGTTTTGTAAGGCCCTGTACTCTGGCTGCACTAATATATTGCGGAACATATTTTTAATGTCTGTTATGAAGATGTATTGATCTACTCTGAATAGTAACAGAACATCAAATAAATCATTTTGCACTACAGGTCCATTGTAAAGTATATTATTTAAAGAAGTTTTTGTATTGGTTTTCATTGACCCATCAAATACCACCCGGCACTTAGTTGTCTTTTTGTCTAATCTGAGTACTGGATGGTGTGGCAGAAAGTACACTGGATCAGTTTGTAAATTGTATTGACTGATATCAATGACTGTGCCATGACCTTGTTTCAAATATTCGTGAATAAATTCTTTGTAAAGAATATGTAATGTATTGTTCTTTGCAAATCTAGCCTCTAGATTATAAAATCTTTTTAAAGCTAAGTCAAATGAATTGCCTAAACTCTGATTAATTGACTCTAATGGAAGCTTGGTGGGCAAGGCTACCTGTATTTGTTTGTTGTGTGTGTAAATTTTTACATTATCCAGAAATAATTCTTCACACAATTCATTTTTTGAATGTGCTTCTGGATAGGCTTCAGGTATGCTTTCTGCCTTCCAAAAGTGTGTTAATGTTTGATTTAAATCTGAATCACATGTATTGCAAAAAAGTGTAACAAGTGGATTAGTGTTATGTGTGTTGATGTTGCCGGCAACTACATAACCAAATTTTGTATTAAGTAGTGTCACTGCAGGACTTGTAACGCTGCTGCCCATACAGCCATCTCGTTCATCCCTGGACTGCACTACAGCAAGCGGCTTGGTTGGTAGCAGCACTTGAAACACAACATCAGCACCTAAAAGTATATGTATGGTACTAGGTTCATTGTACCTGTTGTCGGCCAATTCAACGTTGGGGGGAAAAATTAAATTTTGTGAATTAAATCTTTTCTGGGGAAGCTTTGATGTAATTTTGTTTAATATATAGCATGTAACAGCCACAGAATAAGTTTGAGTAAGGGAGTGTAACTGTAAATCAACCTTTTCCTTTAACTGACTATAACTATTACCTATACCAGAGACAGGCATGTCAGCATTTTGTACTTGCAAGTTTAATAAATCAGCCAGTTCCTTGGTCACAAAGGAAGCTTGTGAGCCAGTATCAAGTAGAGCCTTGACATGGTATATAGTGCCATTACTTGATATTAACTTAATTTGTACTGTTGGTAAAAGGATTTGTTGTTCAGCAGCCTGTGATATTAAGGTTACTGGTGATGTGAGTTTATCTTCATGGAGCAGAGTGTTATGATTTTGTTTGCAAACCTGACACTTGAAAGAATACCTGCATTTTTGATTGTGGTTGTTAAGGCAAATTTTGCATAGATTGTGGTCTTTAACAAATTTAATTCTATCCACCACAGGCATTAACTTAAATTGTGAACATGAGAAAAGTTTATGAATAGACTTACACAGCTCACAGGTCTTCGGTATCTTTTGCGGGTTCACTGGACTGCTGACCGTCTTGACTGTAGCAACATGTGTGCACTTAGGCATATTATGTAACGGCGACTTTTCTGTATGGCGCTCAGCATTTTCAAGCGCAAGGGCTCGGTTTTCCAAAAAATCAATTAGATGTGTAACAGTAGGTTCCTTATGTCTAGACAGTTGAAATTCCCTACTGCACAGTATGTCGAGCTTTCTAGTTAGAATGCAAAGAATAAGTGTGTCCCATTGGTCAACCGAATGACCCAAATTCCTTAATGCAGCTAATTGTTGCTTTACAACTGACACGAAGTTGCGAATATTACCAGCGGTGGATCGAGTCATGGGTACTAAGTCTAATAATGTACAAATATGCTCGTTAGTAATTTTATATTTATTGCTATACCTAGAGATTAAAATATTTCTAGCTTCTAGGTAACTAGCAGAGCACATACTTAAATTTTTAATTAAGTCTAGGGGTTCACCTTGTAAAAAGCTTTGTAAATAGAATAGCTTTTGTACCTCCTCGAGATTGTTATTATTGTGAATTAGTGAATCAAACAAATTGATAAAAGATGTGAATTCGGAATATTTACCTGTAAAAGTCGGAACACTTATCTGTGGTAATTTAGTTGGGTATGTTTTTTCGTAAGTACAATTATTCTTATAATCTAAGCTTAAGTCTTTAATGATCGATAGCGTGGTCAAATATTTCTCTTCAGTATTTGTAAGATCCTCGTCGTCAATATTCATTGCTACAAGCTGCAATGCAATCTCTTCATATTTGCTAAATACTTCCCGAAGTCGTTCTTCTTTTATTAAAAGCATGGCTTTGGTATAACTTTCATTACCACCAGATAGGGCGTTGGCCATCTTTGTTATAGATCCTTTAAGCGCGGCTCTTTTCCGCATCATCTGCTCAGTGTCCATCATGCTGCTTTACGGAAAAAATGTATCACGAAAACCAAATCTTCACGCTAATTAATACTATGCACTTAAAAACACCGCACTTGCACTAACTAACAGACGCAATATGGCGACGAAGCGTACGACGAACGAAGTTTTTCTTGGGTTTGTGATGTGAAGGGATGCGCGTGCTTCCTTTGCACGGCCACGAGGTTCGCAAGTGACCGTCAATCGGAGCTTGCCACACGGCGCTAAGAACAGGATGTGAAGCTCGAAGCAAAAATGGAGTCCTGCTTGTGGACTCGTGAAACTTGTAGTGTAGAAAAATAAAATGGGCCGTTGCAAAAATGTACGAGCTCTGTATTGGAAAAATATATATATATGGATAGTGGAGGTCGAAGGACCATGAAAAGGTTTGTAAATGGATAGCAAAACTGTAGGTTAGGCGCTGGAAAAATAAATAAAAGACAGAGCTAGTACGTACTGTATGGCGGCCATGCCGGAAGAGAGTTTATTCCATGTTACCAACATACAAATTTAATGTTGTGTTGCCAACAAATATATACAACTTTTATTTGTTTAATTGTATTGTTTATTGCATTATTTTTTTTATTATCAAATGACATGTCGTATGCCAAAAGTGTGAACTTTATAGTGTAAGTATAAGAATTTAAGTACAAGTCTAAAATTATGAGAAAATCGGACTATTTTAGGAAGGATTTTTTAAATTTTATGTAGTGAAAAGTAATGTTATAACTTGGATATTTGGTCAAATATCGAAAAACTAAAGCCGTAGTGTACATTAAGAATACATAACAAACATAAAACAGTTTTTGAATACGGTGTTTGTTTCAGTGTAATTACGTATTAAGAGATCAAAATTAGCTCTCTGAGCGTTTTACGAAAAACTACTTTCGAAAATCGGCTAAAATAAGTAATTTATATTCGTTACATCTAAAATTTAAGGCCGCTATGTACAATATCAAGGAACGGTCTAGGTAATTCAGAAGTTCAAGTTTATAGAAACCTTTCTATTTCTCTGAATTAGAACATCAAAAATTCATTTTTATTGCCTCTCTGGAGCAAATTTTGTGAACGTCCTCTTAATGTAAACAAACTGATAAGTAATAGCTTTGAGCTCGTCATGCCCGCGAAACAACACTATTATGTTAAAATATTTCCGTAATGATTCTTTTGACATATTTTTTAAAGCAACCTAATGCTATAATGTTAAATGTAAATACATTTCCACAATTAATGTCATAGCTAATTCAAACAAAGATAAAACACGTATTCTGATCCCTTTGCTCTCAATAAAAAAGTGATAGCTTAATTAAAGTGGGTAGGTATACAGAATAATAATTCATATGAATATTGGAAAAATAATTAAAATACGTACTGGTACAAATTCTGTAGGAAATGAGTATGTCTTTAAAATTCGTCGCTTATCCCTTTGCAGAAAGCAAGTCTCTTTAAAATGCTTACTACACACCATAGAGTTTTTTTTAGGAGTCCAATTCAACCTGTCTATAATTTGCAGCCATTTCCTTTTTAATATTGCATTGTTTGGAAATCTGAAAATAAGTGACACAAAAATCATAACTCATTTTTTTTATAGTCAGGTAATAAAACCAGCAATACGTGACTTTCTGACGTAAAACCTTACGTACTATCTAAAATATGTATCTATAAAGTATCAATATCGATATAACAAAGTCAATCGCTAATACTTCCAAGATTTTTCGTATCCATATATTTTTAACACGAATTTCTTCATCAAAGTATAATAAAACAAAGTAGAATGTTTTATTTACAATATCAATTGTAAAAGAAGCACATTTACGCAATTGTTTACCAAAAATAAACACTAGGAATTCACGATGTCCAAATTCATATTTACCTGTGAAATTTGTGTTCGTCGGGATTATTTCGATGTGTAACACTACAATCAATCACTGCACATGATACCATTGTTAATAAATACACAAATTAAATGAAAATATCTACAAATAAATCCGAAATTTAAATAAATCACACCCAGGACTTAACAGACCGGGAGATTGTGGGATCTTGATGTACGACAAACAGGTTTCTCCGATTATTATAGCACGAGCTCTGACAATTGGAAAAAACACAGTGATGAGACTTTGTTAGTCGATAGCCTAGTTCATCGATTTTTTTACATTATTAATTATAACTAAATACCAGCGTAATCGATCCTTGATAAGGAAGTTAATTTTTCTGTTCGACAGTCTTTTCTATTCAATTTATAAAATGCAACCCAAATAAAAACGAAAACTAGAAAGTTAGAAGCAATGAAATATTTAAGACATTTACCTAATTACTAACTGGTAATTGTTACTTACAATATAGTTTACCAAAACATCAAATTTACAAGTAGGTACATAAGGACAACGTGTGCTGACATCTCTAAATAATCTGTTACACACAATGATATTATATAAAAAAGAGGTTTATAATATCATTGGTTACACAGCTGTTAGATTCTTCCCTATATATTCCTATGACTAAATGACAGCTATTGAAATAGTTTAATCAGGTGGTAATTATTGTTTAAAATATATAGGTACGTTGTGTGTGTTTTATGTAAGTATGTCTGGAAGTGAATGTGTGGGATGATTCTACAAATATAAATGTGTATATAGTCTAAACAAATATAAATGTTGTTTATAAATACAAAGAAACAGGATCAAAGCATCAAAATAAAAACCGGACTTTTTTAATTTAAATACAATATTTTATTAAAATTATATAATCAATACTATACTTACCTATATAATATTAATTTTATTACTTTAAATACTCGATCATCAATAAATTATCGAAAAAAAATCAGTTGAATCACTAGCGCAATTTACATTCCGTTACACGATAATGTAAATTTACATATTGATCGAAGAAAATGAATTTATATGTTGTGTCGAACAAAATTACGTTAAAATATACTTTAATAGAACAATAAACACTTGACATTTGATTATTATAATTTTGCGACTCGTATGTTATAAAGATATTTTTTTTAATTTTCAATTGTGTTACGGAATAAAAATTGCGTGAAATAGACAATCCCCCAATCTGTCAGAGTTCATGCTATAATAATAACCACTATTCTATTGGTTAAGCTTAAATATTCTATATAATCTAATATAATCTGTTCAATTTATTATTATTAAAATACAATCCAAATATAAACTAAAACTACAAAGTTTGAAGCCAGGAAATATAATTTTCCTGGCTATATACCTAGTAAGAATGTTCTTGGATTACGTAAATATGACCATAAGCTCAAGTGGCTTCCAATCCGACTTCGCAGGAATACTCATATATTTTTCTATTATAATCTATTATTCTCCTTAATCCTATGACTCCACATTAGCTTAACTATATGTTCTTCTAACAATCTTGTACTGAAAAACCCGTCTCATGCTTCCAATTTCTACACAAACTTTAGTGTTTAATTTGTCAGGCTTTCGAACTCGTTACCATTAATTAACCATAGGACAAGCTGTCTTTGGGTAACTTTAAAAGCTAATTAAAAGATTATTATTTAATTATTAACTGACTTTATTTGATTATTGTTTCAGTATGTATCTTATTTATTCTTTGCTTTTGTAGATATCTATGCCAGGTATATAAATTAATTATGGTATAATCTATGTAATATATTTGTATATTGTATAATATATTGTATATTTATGTATTATTGTTATGTAGTGTAATATATTTATTTACATATTTTATGTCAATGTGTTGCACTACTGGTTTCTTCTCAAACTTATCTCCTATGGTTGGCTGGAAGAGATTGCTTAAGCAATAAGGTCACCAATTGTATAAATTTTTTATTGTTGTATTAAGTATCTATATAATGTATTGTTTATTTTTATTAAATAAAGTGTGTTATCATTATTGTGTAAAATTATTTCAATGATCACATAAATATAATGAAACAGGATCAAAGTATAAAAATAGAAACCATTTAAGTACATGTTTTCAAAACATTTATTCTGTATTAGAACTATTATCTGAGGTTCACTTGAGGTTACAATCATTGTCACTACTATCTTCATTTACGTTTATTATAAATTGGGACTCCAAAAAGCTGTCAATTTATCTCTCTCCCACTCCTCTAAAATGACATGTTTGATCTTTTCTATCACTTTTCTCCAATCCTCTTTTGTTACGTGATTGATGGGACTCTTCCAATAACCCCATAATTTTGTTAGCATAAAAAATATCATAAAAGGTGTCGTAGTGTTATGTCATGCTGCAAACCCTTTTACCTACACCCAAATCAGCTCTATGGCATTGTAATGGCAGTGGTATGGAGGAATCCGTACTAATGTGCCCATATTCTAATGCCATTTCATCAGTGACATAAATTTTGTTTCCTTTGTGTTGTTGAACTAATCTAATTAATACTACTTTCAGTATATTTTCATTTGCTTGTTATGTAGCCACTGTAGTATGTCAGTGTTTTTTAACCTTGTGTAAGTAGTTATGGCAAATTATTAAGTGTTCTCCTTTTCCCATTGGAACACTGCCAGCTGCGGTATCATCATTCCAGGACCGGTGACGGGTGTGATTGGCATTAAGCCAAATTTCATTAACAAAGACAATATCTTTCAATTTTGCATCAGATAGTTTCTTCATTTCCTGAAAGAATCCGCATCGGATAAGGGCAGTGTTGAATCGCTGCCTCATATTATATCACTTATTGCTCTTTTTGTATCCAAATCCTACATCATGTAAAACTTTTCTTAGACTTTTTTTCCATCAAATAGGCCTCTATCAAGTAGACTAATTAACAACTTAGAGAGCGTCGAAAATTGCGGGTGTAGTTACTGGTTACATATGGTTACAAATTGTACAAATTTTGAAGACATCGAGATCCCTTACACAGGTTTTCGTCTGTAGCGTTTTTTATTTGGCGTCCTCAATATACTTTCCTCCGTGCCACTCATCATATTTTTCTTTCATAATTCTAGGTCACAGAACTACTTTCAGTGGCAGACGCTTCTGCCACGCGGTCATTTACACGGGCCAGTGGACAGTCCTTTTCGAAATAATCGCGAAGTCGAACTAGTAATTCACGCGATTGGTGATTTAAATAAAATAAATTTTGTTTTAGAATTTTCACCAAACTCAGCACTAACTACAGTCAAGAGTCAAAAAAATACAAACAACAATAACTAACATAAAACAAACAATAATGACTAACAAAAGCAATTAACAAACAACAACGATAACTAGAAAACAGTAAAAACGCAAGAATACACGATAAGTGTCCTAATAAGACTTATGATAATAGACAATGAGAGTGGCACGGAGGAAAATAATTTGATTGACAGGTTGAATTGGACTCCTAAAAAAAACGATATGGTGTCTAAATAGTACCTAAGCTTTTAGAGACTAGCTTCGTGCAAAGGGATAAGCGACGAATTTTAAAGACAGACTCATTTCCTACAGAATTTGTACCAGTAGGTACCTACGTATTTTAATTATTTTTCCTATAATCATATGTATTATTATTCTGTATATCTACCTGCTTTAATTAAGGGGCTACCCTATCCCAATGGCCTTGGACATTCCGTCATTCTGACACCCCACCCTACCTTCCTCACCTCTACATTATTTTATTACGTATAATATATGCGCTGCCATCTTTAACGACAATAACGACATCTTACGGATATCCGTCGTACTTCGAAGATAAGAACAACTAGCGACAAAGACAACTAAAAGTGGGTGAAAATAGATTTAACAAACATATAAACAAACCGACCGAAAACGAACTATACAATAATACGGTTACAATAGTACCTCTTTTTAGTTACCTCTTTTTGGTTTTCAGATTCTTGGTTCAGATTTAGTCCACCACTGGTTGATTCTACTGGCTCTTCTTCACGTGCCATGTTGATGACTACTTCATTGGCTTGCCTTTGCATTGCTTTGTGGGTAGCGCTGAAAAAAAGAACAAATTCTTTTGTAGATTACAAGGATATTACGGTCCCACATACTTGTTAATACTCTTTATATGAGTGGGCTTTCGGTCTACCATATTTCACTTCTATCTTTCTTTGCTACAAGAAACTTACCAGTAAGTAGAATTAAAAATTACGTTCCGAAAATATACGTGGGCTCCTGGTCTATTTTACTTACTTCGTGACAGTATCAACTCGAGGCTGAAAAGATTCCGAATTTTGATCTTGGTTTTCGCAGTTTTCGTCACTTTTATGTAAAACAGACCTTAGTCTTTTCCTTAGTTTTCTGAAAAAAAAAAAAACAATAAAATAATACCAAAAAAAAATAAGGTAAAAAGGCATGATATTTGACAATGGGTATCGACATCAGACTTCTCGTTTGTGATGCACACTATTTAGGTACTAAATAATTAGACACTATTTAGGTACTAAATCACTCGATCGCTATCAGAGTGGGTAGGTACCTAGTCGAAATTGTGAACTATATTTGAGAAATCTTTCCAAGTATAGAATAAATGGGAAGAAAACCCCGATCATTTATATCATTTATCAATCTATAGAACCAATAAAAAAGTGAATTATGATTCATTAGAAGTTACTAGCCCACGAGTAAATTACATTATTATAGAGTATGAAAAGGATACTTACAACATGTCATTCACTTTCTGCATCTTTTGCTGTCTATATCGTTTTACTTTTGATATTTTAGGCATTGTTGATTTTTATACTCAAAAACAGAATTTTTACTATGCTAAATATCAATGAAGTGTCCTGTCACAATTTTATTTCAAGAGAATAAAACCTAACCTAAACAATGTGTCTTTTCGCTAATGTAAAACTAAAATTAATAATTAAAATGTGTCCTGTCACTTATATTGTCCGCTCTAGTACTAGATAATTAATACGTCTTAAATACGCTAAATAACAAATAAAAGGCAGGATTTTTGCGCGCGCACAGCGTAAAGCGACACGAGTTCCCCGTCCAAAGGCCACTGGCCGACTGCCGCCCGTCGCCCCCGCAGAGTACCGCGAGCCAGAAACATGCGTAGAGACAAAATACGTTTTATTTTTCAAAAACCAAATAAATTCAAAAATCCAAACCTCAGGATTATAGTGAAAATTGTTGTCTAATATTGAGTATAAGTTTCATCTGTATAACTTCCATAATAAGGGAGGCTATCGGGATTTAATAAATATTATTTTAATTCCCCTTCGTCGAAAGCGAAGATTAAATACCACACTACATCATATATTTTTTAGAGAATTTTTGTACCATGTTCAAATATACTTTATAGGATTTAAAAAACAGCGAAATTGTCGGGTAGCCCCTTAAGCTATTACTTTTTTATTGAGAGCAAAGTGATCAGAATACGTGGTTTATCTTTGTTTGAATTGTGAAAAATTTTTCAGAAGATTTATAATGAATAAATCTGATGTTGACGATCGCGATTTCACACAGATTGTTATTTATATTTTGAGAGAGACTTCAACTAAAAAAATATTTATAAATTTACCATTTCACAATAATTACTAAAGCGTAAGTAATTACAACGCAACGCGACTGACGACAGTTCATGCCCCCGTCTCTATAGCGTTACTATGGAAAAAAGTTTTGATACTTGAAATACTGGAAATCAATTATTCTACTTCCATGACGAAATGTTCCTAAAACAAATAATAATGAGAAACGTAAAGCATTTGTAAATAAATAGTTATGTGTGCATGTATGCATTTTTTTACCCATTATTACAACAGCTTATTTCAAAAAAACATTTATTTATTTATACTTTATAAAGCCATACTTTATTACTAAAATGAGAAGAAAAGAAATATTGTGAATCGAGAGGAAACATGAATTGTTGCATTAAAAGTACCTACATATGTAAATAATTATTTCATGTACGAACTCATTGTCATTAATTAGTACAGCATCACGAATGTCATTTCCCAACACAGCAATAGCGTTAACAAAGCAGTGAACCGCTGTCTGCAGGACCGGCAGCGCATCAGTGACCCTTCTGATGTTGCAGTTGTCTATGAGCGATAACAACCACTTGTTATCAAGTGGACCGTCTGTATAATAAAATTTAAAAAAATATTTTATAAATGAGGAGTGTCATTTCCACTTCCAAGAAAAAATATTTAATTTTTTTTAACGATTTTTAGCATTCGTTTACATCTCCATGCAATATAATTTTCTTCAAAAATACTTATTTCTTCCAGAAAAATGACCTTAAATTTATTAGTTCACGACAAATCCTCTTATTTCCTTATATTAAACACACATAAATCATTAAACATCTATCACATAAATCGTTAATCTAAAGTTCCATACAAAACGACATAATTCCAATATAACTAAAGATAAAGCCACGTCTTCTCTAACAAACCCACTTCCAAAAAAATGGCATTGTCAGAGGACAATAATTTGAAAAATCTTAACTCACCACGCTTTCGGTACTATTGGAACTTAATTGATGCTCAATCAGATTTTGTCGCTTTTTCATCCTGAAATTAATAACTAACTTATAGAAAAGGCAGTGACAAAATGAAATATATGGTTACATCCATCGCAAAAAAAAATACCTGGCTTCGGTTGCTTTTTTCAACGCTGCATAGTTATGACGTTTCTTTCTTTTCAGACAATGATAAACTGAATCTTTTCTCCCCATTACTAAAATTAATCATTATTTAAAAAAATATCAAACATGTGCAGAAAACCAAATAATTCAAAGACTTCAAAAACTAAATAATATTACCAAATAATACCAACCCCTATAATATTTTAGTATGTCTAAACAAAACAATAAAGAACTCAATTGATCAAGACGTTGTAATGCTTGTATAATGTTTCGTAAACGCGTGCGATCGGAGCGCGGTGAAATTTTACCTCGATGAACACTCGCCAACTACATACTACTGGGTTACTCCTGATGGGTAACTCCGGAGTTAATGAATTAAAAGAGTTCAATCCGCGAGCGGACTAGAAACTCTTAGTTACTCCACCGAACTGTTACTAACTCCGAGGACTTACTTATTCTTTTGACGTTTTGTTTTTGGTTGGATTGCCGTTCGCTCGCCGTGTGACCGCGTATCGACTAGTGCTGGGGTAACTCCGGAATTAATGAATGAAGAGATGACATGACCTTTTTATTAGGATAGGTGTATTAAGAGTTAAATCCCTTAATTGTTCCATTTACTCCAATCGTCCGAGATTACTCCTCGATGGCGCGACCTTTTTTTAGGATGATAGGTGTATCAAGAGTGAAATCCCTTAATTGTTCCATTTACTCCGATCGTCCGAGATTACTCCTCGATGCCGCGACCTTTTTTTGGGATAGGTGTATCAAGAGTGAAATCCCTTAATTGTTCCATTTACTCCGATCGTCCGAGATTATTCCTCGATGGCGCGACCTTTTTTTGGGATAGGTGTATCAAGAGTGAAATCCCTTAATTGTTCCATTTACTCCGATCGTCCGAGATTACTCCTCGATGGCGCGACTTTTTTTTAGGATAGGTGTATCAAGAGTGAAATCCCTTAATTGTTCCATTTACTCCGATCGTCTGAGATTACTCCTCGATGGCACGACCTTTTTTTTTAGGATAGGTGTATCAATTGTTAAATTTTTTAATTGTTCCATACACCTTTTTTTTCCCTTGTGCTTGATTACTCAGCACTAGCATCAATAGCGATTACATAAAAGAGTTAAGGAGTTACTAAGAGGAGTTGGATCTGCAGGCGGAGTAGGATTCTAAGGTGAGTTAAACTACTCCGAAAAGTCTTGATTACCCACCACTAGCGTGGCGTGGGCAGCTCGAGCTCGCCCTACCCGCGTCTCACCCCTCACGCCCCGCACGATTGGCCTGTCTAGACGTCTCGGCGGTGACTCTTGAAAGGCCACTGAAGTAGAGTCAATTTAATGGGCCACTTTTGACAAGTGTCAAACTGGTTGTCAGAGTGAGTAATCTAACAGAAATTATCGATTTAAGGCAAAAATCGATATATAGGTCGTAATATTAGTGAATCGATTTTAGTGTTCATAAAAAAATAATTCTCCAGTAATATTTAGAGTATACACAGCGTTAGAAACCTTGTACACATTCCACATGACCTCAAAGTTAAGTGTAATTATGGGAAATATAATGAAACCAGTTTATATATGTAATCAATTATTATTTATTAGTTGGAACTATCAGATTCGTTGAAACTGCTATAGTTGCTATTATTATCAATTCTTAAATCACATTAAAAATCTTCCATTACATTTTTTTTGTTTTTTCTACTACTTTCTTCCAATCATCTTTGGAAACATTTATTTGTACACGCAGTTTTTATTAAAAATGATATTTGTTCGCGACGACCGGCTCATAATTTGTACACAGCATATAAGTTTATAAGTATATAATAATGTATAACTATAGGTTAAGTACAAATATAGTTGATCCAAAACAGTAGGTTAAGGTAGGATACTAAAGTTAAATTATCGTTGCTAGTTCGTTCCATACAGACAGTTATTTCATTCATTGTAAAGGGATGTTGGAGTTGAACAAAGGACATGAAAGCGTGTAAAAACCTAACTGTTTACGCTTCCCCGCTATAAAAACATTGAACAGATAAAGGACAAGAAATTGTATAACAAACTAACAGCTTACGTAATTCCGCTATTAACATTGAACGAGACAAAGGACGAGAAAGCGCATTCCGACCTAACGGTTTACCCATCTTCACTATTGACATTGAAAAGACAAAGGAAGAGAAATTGCATTCCAGACGAACGGCTTGCACATGTGCACCGTAACGGGCACGGAGGCCGAAAACAGCGCACTATCGGTCGTCGTAACAATAGAAACGCCCAACTCCAGCGTCTCTCATTGTATCAATATAAATGTTAACGACGACGCCTCAAGTTAGCAATGTAAGATGTATTTGTAAATATAGTTTTGATGCCCTGTTATTGTTAAAAATTTGTGATATATATTTGTGTGTAGTTATGTGTAATTGTATTTGTGTAATATGTGTTTTATTAAAGATAACGACGGAATTAAAAGATACTCCAAAGAAAGACGCGAGTTATAAAACTCAAGTTGTAAGCGTCAATATTATTGTTGCTGTCCTTGTCTAGAATAGTCTGTCCTTGTCATATGATATCTCGCTCCCACACATATTGTTGAATAAAGATAGCCTGAGGCGCCCCCAGTCGGTCGATACACGAATCCTCTTGCTTCCGTAGAAGCTAGTTGAGACAGTTAGATCCGAAATATAAGTAGGCCCGGTTTGAGTGCGATCAATGGGTGTGCGGACAGCTGGGGCATCCCGCGAATTACCGCGGATGCCCTAAAGCGCCGCGGAGGCCTTCCAGGTGGGTCCCCGCTAGACCCCCACCCCCCGCCAAGCGCTTTCCTACGCAGGCGCCCCTGGCCCCCCTTATGTCGGTGCAAACAAAAGCACCAATACCCGCGCCTTCTGCGCAACCCACCCCAGCCGCAGTGCTCACACCCGCGAGCTTCCCCTCGCTCCCACCCAAACCTGCGCCGCAATCCTGGCGCAGAACCAGCTCAGCCGCCCCTGCGCAGCAATCTTGGAGGATCACTCCAGCCGCCCCTGCGCCGACCCCCAAACCCGTCCCTAACGCCACCTCCTTCCAAAGCCAGGCTAGTCCTGGGCTAATGGAGGATCTGGCTCTAGTCCGCCACTTCCTAGGGGCCATAAATCCCCAAGAAATAAAAAACCTAGCCCAAGCGCTCAGGTCCACTGACGGAGACGCTCTAGCCCGTCTAGACCTTGTCTTCAAGCACGAGCACGTACTTAGCGCCCTCGGCCTCTTCAAGGCGTGCCCCTGAACTCCCTTAAAAGAACTCCAATGGCTAACACAGCTCGAATAAAGCCCTCTTCCCTGTCCGTCGCGTTTTACAACGCTGACGGCTACGGCTCCCAACGCACCCAGATCCAAGATTTCCTCAGAAATCACTAAATCGACATAATGCTAGTGCAAGAGACCTTCTTGAAACCTAGCAAACGCGATCCCAAAATCGCCCAGTACAACATTGTGCGTAATGACAGATTGGCCAGCCGAGGAGGCGGCACCCTCATTTACTACAGAAGGTCTCTGCACTGCATTCCGATTCCTACCCCTCCACTGACTAACATGGAGGCCTCGGTCTGTCGTATAGCTATGACAGGTCATCAACCTGTCACTCTGGCATCTGTTTATCTCCCCCCAGACAGAGAACTGCTCAGGACTGATCTCCAGTCACTTCTCGACTTAGGTAACTCAGTCATCCTGGCAGGAGATCTCAATTGTAAGCACCCCAGCTTCAATAGTCATACCTCCACCCCTAACGGAAATCGCCTTAACAGACTCATTGACCTACTCGACTTTGACGTGATAGCTCCAATGACGCCAACTCATTACCCTGGTAATGTTACCCACAGACCCGACGTCCTTGACATTGCCCTATTTAAAAACGTTACCCTACGTCTAAACTCGCTAGAACCCCTCTCCGAGTTAGACTCCGATCATCGCCCCGTAGTCATGAAACTAGGACGACAGACCGATCCACCTCTCCAAGACAAGACGATTATTGACTGGACCAAGCTGAAAGAAGCCCTTAAGGCTTCCAGCTCTCCCCACCTCGACTCTATCCCCGACTACCTGACCAGTGCGGATGACACAAACACGGCGGTCTCTGGCCTCGGCAGCCACCTTAAGGATTTAATCCAAAGCTCCTCCAGGCGAGTCCCAGCGGCGAACGATCGCCGCTGGGAGTTGCCTGAGGACATAAGGGAGCTGATAAGAGACAAGAACGCAGCCATCCGTGCTTATGACTCTTTCCCCTGTGACGAGAATAGGCGTAGAATGCGAGCCTTACAAAGGGAAGTAAAGCATCGCATCGCTGAATTCAAAAATCACAGTTGGGAATCCCTGTTGTCAGAGATTTCGCCATCACACACTGCCTACTGGCGGATGGCGAAGTCTATGAAAACAGACAATACAGCCTCGTTTCCCCCACTGACAAGACCAAACGGACCTCCCGCATTTGACGATGCAGAGAAGGCCGAATGCCTAGCCGACAGTTTGGAGGCCCAGTGCTCCCCTAGCCGTCAGCCGGTGGACGAATCCCACGTCGACTCGGTTGACGGAGAGGTGGGGCGCCGAGCCTCCATCCCCCCCTCTGACTCCCTTCTACCGGTTACGGTATCAGAAATCCAGGAGATTATCCAAAATCTCAAAATCAAAAAATCTCCTGGAATCGACGGAATACCCAACAAGGTGTTCAAAAGCCTCCCGATCCATCTGATCGCTCTCCTCGTGGCCATCCTCAATGCTGCCATGAGAAATCATCTCTTTCCAGTCGCCTGGAAAGAAGCCGTCGTCATCGGCATCCCCAAACCGCGCAAACATCGCTCGGATCCCTCTAGTTACAGACCCATTAGCCTATTGAACACAATAGCTAAAATCTACGAAAAAGTCCTCCATTCTCGCCTGCTGAGTTACATTAACTCAAAAAGGCTTCTCATTGACGAGCAGTTCAGCTTTAGAGCCAAGCACTCGTGTGTCCAACAGGTGCACCGAATAACGGAGCACATACTCTCGCGTCTAAATCAAAAGAGGCCCTTCCGAACCCTAGCTGTCTTCTTCGACGTAGCGAAGGCCTTCGACAAGGTCTGGCACAACGGTTTAATCTATAAACTGTACCAACTGGAGGTCCCAGAAAGTCTCATTCTCATCATCAGAGACTTCCTTACCGATCGCACTTTTCGCTACAGAGTCGAAGGCACTCTGTCTAGCCCCCGCCCAATCAGAGCTGGAGTCCCACAAGGCTCCGTTCTAGCACCCACGCTCTATTCCCTCTACACTAACGACATTCCCCTCACCCCAGGAATAGAGCTCGCCCTTTTCGCGGATGACACCGCCCTCTACGCCTCAGATAGGAACCTACGTATGGTATCTCTACGCCTCCAGCGCGCAGTCACCGCCCTAGGCGAGTGGTTTGCGAGGTGGAGGATAGAGATAAACCCGACGAAAAGTGCAGCCATGTGCTTCCCTTTTCCCACGGTTAACGCTCGTAGGCCTAAGCTGTCCCCTCTCCCGATAACCCTTTTCGGTCAAACAATTCCTCTCGTCAGGAAGACCATGTATCTCGGAGTCACTCTAGACCACAGACTGACCTTCCGAGAACACATCAAAACCGTCCGCAACCGAGCCGCCTTTGTGCTCGGTCGCCTCAACCCCCTCATAGGCGGGAGAAGTAAAATGTCGCTTAGAAATAAGTTGACATTATACAAAACTCTCGTCCGTCCCATTATGACCTATGCTAGCGTTGTGTTCGCACACGCAGCTCCCTCCATCATTGCAATCCTCCAAAGATTGCAAAATAGATTCATGCGCAAGGCCGTGGCCGCACCATGGTACTTGCGCAACGTTGACCTCCACAAGGACTTGGAGCTTCCCTCCATCGTCAAATACATAACAGACACTTCCCGACGCTACTATGACGCTATCCCAAACCATCCCAACCCCCTGATTGTCTCTTCCCTCACCTACATACCGGACAGGAGTGCCCCTCCGCGCTATCGTCGCCCGCGGCACATCCTGGACGATCCCGACGACCCGATCACCGCTGCCAATGCGGTTCTCACTCTGCACCCAAACACAGTACACAGACACCGTCCCCGCCGGCCGAGACGTGGACGTCCCCCTCGTTACACCGTTAACACACACCGGCCTTCAGCCAACACTTTCACTAGGCATCGACACATGCCTGGGCGCTTCTCGCCGACACGCGATCCCGCGGTATCCCCCCAGTGCAACGCCCTAAGCCGAGGTCCGTTCCTTCCGCCGGTTTACCGGCGGGGGAGCCCTTAGGCTGTTGCAACGCACACTTTTCTCCTGGCTGAGCGCCTTCTGCGCTCGCCCTACATCAACGCGACCGGTGACTCTTGAAAGGCCACTAGGGCCACAAGAACTATACATACACGATGTTGAGGCAATCAGGTTTTTTAGTCGGTAGGAGTCCGACACTACCTGGCACCACCTAGGCTAGCTCAGCTAGACTAGATGGTGCCAGGTGTCCAATGCAGGATTTTCCTGATTGTCTCTCCTAACAAAAAAAAATGCGATCAATGGCAACTGGGAATTCAACTTGGCAACTTGGCAACTGAACTGAACTGAACATTGAACAGTAAATCACTGCAGCTAGCAACACTAGCAACACCGCGCTCTCAAGAATAGTGTCTCAACGCCTGCTTCTACACATCTTGATCGGCACCTCAGAGGCATCCGACTTTGTGTATGTTCGTGTACCGTCAGTACGGGCAAGCTCCTCGGGCGTAGTTTTCATTGCGACCCGACTAGAGTTTTATTTCGTCACCCGCCGCCCGTACACCCACCATCCTCGGTACGCAACAATAAATAAGGGCGAATCCCAGCCCACAGCAGTCAACTTGTAGTCACCACACTAAACGCATATCTAACAAATAGTTAAGTCTGTACTGAATATAAATAGCAAGAGTGGTTCACTGCCGTTTTTTCCTTCTTCACAATCCCAGCACAACACAAGTGCGGGTAATACAAGCCGGTACAATATTCCACCAGAAAGTAAGCCTGCTTTTTTTAATGAACATAAATGTTTTTTTCTAGATGGATACTCTTTTCACAATAATAGATAACCATAAATGTGGTTGCGAATTGCATGGGCATTAAAACTATCGACATAGACAACTGGCATAATTCTTTTCCTTTTCTTCCAGTTTCTTTTTAATTTCAGATATAGTTTTAATATATTAAATGAGGTATAGATATATTAATTTAATTACATATATCTTTTTAATGTATTTACTAATTAATAATTGTATTTATTTAAATTAAGTCAATTATTTAATAATTTTATTGTTCTCTTAATTTGTTTATTTATCGTAACGGTAATTTTCTTCGATATTCCTTTCTCTCTACAAGTTACTTCGATTATAAAGATCACATCCCTATTATTAAAAAAGAAAAAATGGATACAGGCGTAACCTTGTAGTGGGATTCGAATTTCTTGAAATATAAATTGATAATGATGTTTAGAAACCAAATTAACCTTCGAACTTATTAAATTTGATATAAAAAGACAAGTTTATATTTTTTTATTAAAAATGTTACATATTTTTAATGTTCAGTAATGCATTTATAAACTTAAATTGATTTATGGGACCGATGCAAAGTTATATCGTCACAAAGTCAATGAAATGTCAAAAGTGGCCTATTAAATTGACTTTAGGGCCACAAAAATTTAGCCATTCCGAAAAAAAAAAATAGAAACTGTATTCCGGTAGATTGTGCCCATAGTTTACCAACGGGACCCTTAAATACCATCTTGTTTGTGTTGCATTCACATGAGATTTAATGCATTCGTTTTAAGATATTTCTTATAAATTTATTTGGCAATTTATTAAACTTTTAAATTTAAATACAATATTGCAATATTTTACTCTAAACAATATTACTTATATTAATTTATATTTTATTTTAGATAATCAATCATCAACAATCGACAAAAAATCGATTGTAGGCAATACCACAATTTACCTTCCGTTACAAGAGCATGTGACTTTAGATATTACTCGAGGAAAATAAATTTATTCGTTGTTTCGACCAATATCACGTTAAAGTTAAACATCTAAAGAAGAATAAACATTTGACATTTGATTATTATAATTTTGTGACTCGTCCCTGTCATAAGAATATTTTTTTTATATTTGATTAATGCTTTATGGAATAAAAATATTTGGCACGAAATAGACAACGCCCCAATCTGTCAGAGCTCATGCTCTAGCACAGAACAACAAAAAATTTTTTTTTTGAGTTTCTGTTCTAATGCGTAAATTTTGATTCTATAGGTACATCGAAAAGAACTAAAATTTTCGTTTTTGCCATAAAAAGTTTGCTTTTGTCTGTTTTACGGCTCAACTGTACAATGTATGGTAGCGAGTTTATGGCTCATTTTTTTTAATTTAGTACCTATAAGTAATATGGTACCTGACATGCTATATATTATTATGCGGAAAGCATAATTTTGCGGAAAAAAATTTATTAAAGTTTTAAATTTTAAACTTGTGGGTCCGACTTTTTGACAGGTTTCTTCAACGCGTTCCGTTACATATATCAATGAATGTATCATTTTATGTTTTACATGTGATTATTATTTATTAAATAATAACTAATTAACTTTTATTAAATAATAACTAATTAATTTTAATTAAATAATACCTTAAATTCATTTTCGCAAATATTTACGGATTTTATATTTTATACCGTGCGGGAACAGAATGCAATAACGGTTCGCCAGTTTGATGCATGTTAATTGTTAATTTGAATTTTTCAATTTAGTTATCGTTTGTACTTGCAGTTGAGATCGTTCGCTGCTTTTTATTGCTTACTCGCTCGGCGATTCACGCTTAACGATGACAAAATACTCGCCGAGCTTATTGTTAGTGTCTAATCGTGTTATTGACTTGTTTATTTTAATGCGAAAGAAAAATGGATTTTGTGTTATAGCAATTATTTAGTTCTGAAGACGATGATGAAGTATTTTATAACAGCATTTCCTTAGCTTTGAAAATAAGAAAGAAATATTTAAAGCGAAAACAAAGAAAGTTTGGATGCTTAATATATTCTAAATATATGCTTAATTAATTATTTTCGACAAGTATACAGTGTGTTTAGATTATTCTATGAACTATCAGATCATGCCTTTCGTGCATATTACAGGGATGACAAGAAAAGAATTTGAATTTTTACATTCTTTGATAGAAAATAGTTTCCACATGGCAAATAAGTACAGTCAACAACGCAACAGGGCTGCAGTCGATGCTGAGGTTTTGAGAGAATTCATAGAAAATCTGAAGCAAGAGGTTGAGGGTATACCTCCTTGTAACGTCTGGAACTTCGACGAAACGAATGTCACAGATGACCCTGGCAACAAGAAAGTAATCGTTAAAAGGGGAACGAAGTACCCAGAATTAATCAGAAATTCTTCGAAAAGTAGTATTTCTTTAATGTTTTGCGGTAATGCAGCAGGAGAATTATTGCCCTGTTATGTCGTTTACAAATCAACTTGCTTGTGGACTACATGGACAGAGAACGGCCCTCCTGGGGCTAGATTCAACTGTAGTCCCACTGGATGGTTTGATATGAACATTTTCACGGATTGGTTTGATATGAACATTGTCACGGATTGGTTTGAGAGCTTGTTCCTTCCAAGGCTCAAAAAGCAGTCAGGAAAGAAGATAATTATAGGTGACAATTTGTCATCTCATATTTCCCTTGAAGTGATCAATCTCTGCAAAGAAAATAACATTGTGTTTTTGTGCTTACCTCCAAACAGCACACATATCTGCCAGCCTTTGGATGTGGCATTTTTCCATCCCTTAAAGGTCACGTGGAGATCACTCCTCTCTGAATGGAAGGCAAGTGAATGCGGAAAGGACGCCATTCTTCCAAAAGGCATATTTCCTCAATTGCTCAATCGTCTTATAACATCGATTACCCCAAATGTCCTTAATATCAGGGTATTATCTCGAAAACTTAATATCAGGGTTTAAAAAGAGTGGTATTAGTCCTGCAGATGTACAGCCACTGCTTGACCGATTACCTAAGCTACAATCTGTAAATTTAGACGTCATGCAAAGTGCATTCGTAGAGAGCCTTGAGAGCAAAAGAATGTCATGGACGAAGAATGTCTCAAATAGAGGACGAAAGAAGCTGCATCTTATTCCAGGGAAAAGTGTAGCTGAACAGTTAAATCCAACCAATCTGGATTTCTCTCTTGATCTAAAACCATTGAAACAAGAGGTAGGCCAGTATGTTATCTTTAGATATGAAGGCGAACTTTTTCCTGGTTTAATAACCAAAGTGCATGAGAAGGGTCTTACAATATCTGCAATGGCACGATCGATAAAAAATTGGAAATGGCCCAGGGTTAAAGATGAGATAGATTATGAATTGGATGAAGTTCTCGGCTGTATAAATACTCCGAAAAAGATAGGTCGTCGAGGTTTTTACTCCGTGCCCGAACTTGATAAAGTTTGGAGTGCATAAGTTTTTTTATTCTATAAGATTGTGTAATTTTGAAGTTTTTTATTATTTTTACTTTATTGCGGGTACTTGCTAATTTTAAAATTATAAAAGCCTTAATTACTTAAATCTTCTTTTTCTCTTTCTTTGATTTTCTTAATTTTTATAAAAATCTACGATTTTGCATGCCAAAAAGTGTAATTGATCTCAATAAAAATACTTATTAGTTACTAAAGTATTTTATTATTACTCCCCTACATTTCTAGATGTGGAGTAAAGTTATATGAGACGTGTAAAACATTACTCTTATACAAAATTGCACAGTAAATATTTGCCGAACTATGTGGAGCAAAGTTCCTCGCTTCTTGGGAACTACTTTGCCCCAAAATAATTGTTTTAAAAAAAATAAACTATTTAATATTTTTAACAATTTAAGGAATAGTTCAAAGAATTAATAACTCTAATGATAATTAATCTTAAAGTTATGGAAATAGCACGTAGACAGAAAAAATTAGTGCTTTTTTTCCAAAGTGGAGCCAATTCTGGTGCAAAGTAGGACCAACTTACGGTACCTAAAAAAAGAAAAAATACAAAGGAAAATAAAACAGCGGCTGTAAGAAAAGTTCTGCAAAGTGATTCTGATTATGATGACACTGACATCTCATTGAGCGGTGAAGATTCTGATTGGTGTGAACACGAAGAAGAAATCCCGATATTGAAGCATGACACCTTGTTGCAGGCACCCTTGCTACGCAAGCCACGGGGGAGAAGATTTTGTTCTTGTTCATTTTGTAACCATACGAAAGAGCACATTTTACGTCGGAAAAGTTTTGCATAATTGTAACGTATTAGGTACTACGTGAGTTTTTTACGTAAAAATCATAGTATCCATTTTAACATGCCAAATATTTCTGATTTGTCCTATGTTAAATAAGACGACATAAAATGTTTGATGCCAACAAACATTGTTGGGAGCAATCGCAACAGCAATCGTATTATTATTTTGATATTGACTTTTGAGTAACAAGTTAAGTATTCGTTAAGTAACAAATTGCAGAATTTCTTTATCTTTTAGATTCATGTAGGTACGTTTGTTAATTTGATACCTGATCATAATGTTCTAAGCTTCCTGCTGTAGGCTACTTTCCTACACAGTAATTGCCATCACATCACACAATACTACATCACACAATAATTGCCAGCTGGTCGATGTCCTGAATCGATATCTCTTATCGACCTGTACCGCAGCACTAATCGCCGCGGCGCAAGCGCACCGACCACCTTGGTCAGGTGAAAGTCAGCGCCAGTCAAAACTTACTCGCGACGCGGAGCGCAACTCGCGGCGATATTCACAATTATTATTCACGTCTATTGTTCCTAATATACGTACCTACATAACAAGGTTGTTTATTACTTGTCTCTCGACGCACACCACCATCAATCTATACATCCTAAACTGCTACTGGTCAAAATCTTGAGTTATAGAGCTGTTAAGTTAAAGTTTTTTGTTTCAAAGGGACGACATTTTTGTTTTAATTTTTATTTTGTTACTATTAAATTCTGTTAAAGACAGACAGATAGTTGCTGGCATTGCTATTATCATTATAAAAATGTACGATTTTTACGTCGCCCATGGACATCCGCGATACATGGCAACATCAGTTCAGAATAACAAACGCAACAAAAGCACGTCCCTGGATTAAGCACCTTTGCCTACCTTTGCAGATTAAGGAATGGATTGGGTTGGGAAAATGAGGAGGGACAGGATACGATGCGAATGGCCTCTGACATATATCGCTCACTACCGAAACACGTACGTACATTGGGAAAATACAATAAATTAGGAAATGCAGTACATTTCAAGGTAGTCTTCTGTGAGAGAGGGTAACGTGGCCAGTCGAGAGCACCCAGCGGCTGTGGGAATGCAGCGTGCACTCTTCTCCTACAAAATCTAAATTATATTAGTATTATTATATTATATACTATTTATCTGAATTATAAAACACAAAAGTTTCTTCTAAGAACATACAAGCGACAGGTTTCGGAACAGACAGAGCAAGTAGCGCAAGAAGTAGCAGCTTAGCGCCAAACTCGGCTTGCGTTATCTCCCTCCACATCTGTGGTCAGTATCAGTTATCAGTTAGCATCCTCGTGCCTTTTTCTGATATGCTTAACTTAACTGCATGAGACTTGAGCATTGCAAATGCATCTTCCACATGTATCGCCATAAATCTTTCCATGCTGTATCGAGAACTATACAGTTCGTGCCAAAGATTACTCTGTAAATGCTCATAGCAAACTCTAGCGCCGTTTGGAATATAGAAATTATAAGTAAATAGACAATTCTCTTTTATGTCTATAGGGATTTGCAAGTGGGAATTGTTTTTGCAATCGGGAAATATGCAAAAGTATGGATTGTCAGCGGAACGTCTGTAATTGGTTAAGAAAATTGTCTCCGGGACACCATGTGCGATTTCAACATCTTTCATTCTGTCATCTGCCTCCGTTTTGATTCCCTGTTGTATTAATTCTGGCGTTATTTTATCAACATTTTCACCAATATTGTCATCAATATGTTCTTCAACAACGCAATCGTTGTCCTTTTCGGTTTTAATTATAAAGTTTTCTGGTCTTTTACATTCTTGTACTAGATTTCTTTCAACAACATTTTTATCAATTCTCATTCCTTCCATAGGGTCATCAAGTTCATCTTCATTTTTTATAGTGAATTCATACAATTCAATTTCAGACGTATTCTTTTTTGGGGTCAGGAGTTCGTTAGTAGCTTCATTAAATTCCGTGACGTTGACCTCTTCGAATGCAGAGTCAATGTTTTGCTCTGGAAGAGTCTGTTTTGAAGCTGTGTAATTCTGATCTCCCACTGGTGCCTGTGAACAGAGCGATAGGTTAATGTTTTTGAGTCATTCAGTCAGATTTCTATAAGATCCTATAAACTACTCAGAAAGTGCTGTTCACAGAAAGAGGCCTTCTAAAAAAGTGACCTACAGCGTCAAAAGGATTTTTTAATATGAAAAATTACCAAAACTCGGATAATTTGTATTCGCTAGGTGATGCATCATAAATTTGGTATCTCGGAAGCAATGACATTTCTACACTTATACCTACAATAATATGAATTCCAGTTAGATCATTCGTATTATAACTTGAATCTCCGCGATACAGGTCTAGGTATCCACAGATATAGATGCAGGTCCGGATCAAGTGCTGGGCAAGCTGGGCGATCAGTCGGTTAGGGTGCCAGGTAATCAAAGGGCGCCGCGTCACAAGCGGAAAATCTGATTTTATAGATTCATCTGTATTCATCTAATTTTTAATTTTTGATTTGCATGTTTTAAGTATGCTTCCAAAATACACAATCGATGTACACTTTATACGCGCAAAAAACGCTGCCCTTAAGGTGACATTTTATAAATAGACAGACACGTATACTTTTACTAAATGTACTAAAAATCAAGACTTAATACTAGCGTACAGACCTACACACATAACTTTACCGATGAAGGATGTCGTTGCTATCGACGACAGTATTACTATTATAACCATTTTACTCAATTTATGGGTAAAGATCATTGAAATTTTAAGCAAGATGTTACGTTCAATAGTTTATGGATTCCTAAATTTAATTATTTTCTAAATTTTAATGTGAAATTTAGTTCCTAAAATTAGGTAGTTCCTAAGCTACGAGTGTAGGTTTATAGTAGGTACCTAATAGGCAAACAAAGGTCACTTTGACGTGTGATTGTCGTTGATACTCAAAGGTGTGCATACTAAGTTTCTGTATGTGTGAGTACAAATAGTGTTGTGTGTGAGAAATGTCGATAGTTACAAAATCACAACCTCAAGCTCATAGTTCTATACAAACACTTCTTTTAAGAAATCTGTGGATCTGTACTATACCTAACTAATATGTACATCGAGGGTGGAAAGGAGAAATAGGATAAGCGACACACACTTTACATACAAAATATTTATAAATTAATTCTTATATAGGTATTGTGGTTTAAACTTTAAAGTTGTATCTTATCCCGTTTCTCCTCCGTACCATCGATATATACATGATATAACTACTGTCTGTAAGGGAAAAAGATGCTTGTGTACTCATTGTCATCATCCTGGAAACTAATTATCATATAATGTACGTATGTGAAACAAAATGCTGATTCGAAAATCCGTCTCGCATGAAAAGCCAAGTGAAATATTATGATTAGGACTGACAACTTCAGTTAAACTTCAGTCTAGTGGGACGAGGTATTAGCGTCTAATTCTATATTAGCCAGATTGTGAAAAGTATGAAAGTTTTATAATATAAAACTTGCTTTTACATTTGTGTATTAAATGAAATAAACACTAAACGAAAGAGAAATCATCTTTTATTCCAAATTTTCAAATCTAAATTGTACAATTGTACAACAAATAAGTACAATTGCTTGTACAATTTAATAATTGAGATTAGGAACAAATAGCTTTAATGTAAATAAACTGATATGTAATAGCTTTGATGTATTTTCGTCATTATTGCCCGTAATATTGCTGCTTGAGGGACCTTGTTCTAAGATGTGACATTTTAAATTTATAAATATTTTTTTAGTTGAAATCTCTCAAAATATAAATGACAATCTGTGTGAATTCGCGATCATCGACATTAAATTTATTCTTTAAAAATCTTCAGATCTTTATTTCATTTAATACACAAATATAAAAGCAAGTTTTATATTATAAAATGATAAAAAATTATCGCAGCGTTTCAGAAATTGTTTCTCAGTGACATCTTCACATATTTTATTAGTCAATTTTAACTTTTTACATGCTTTGGACATTTGTTTACTGAGATTTCTTGCCCCGGGAGTATAGTCAGTCAATCTTGCTGGTGTCTGAGAACTATGATCCATACCTACACATTTTTTAGTATTGGTGTCTTCAGCAATTTGTGATGAAGGACCTGCTATTTCGTGGTGTTTCTGACCAATTTTTTGTTTTGAAATACAGCGTTTATCAGGGAGATCCAATATTACATCTTTTAAAATTTTGTCTTTAGATTCAGTCCATGTATGAATCGAGTCTTTAATTGGTAAAAGTAACGTTGGTATAGCTGTTTTCTTCAGTGATTTCTTCCCGTACATACGCGATTCAAAATGCAAACTGCAAATGTATGTATTCTTTAGACTACCACAAGTTCTTTCAACTAAATCAGGTCTTCTACAAGCTTTCACCCAAAATTTACACCTGAAATTTTTAAACAGTAGGTATTATTAAAATAAGTATGTGCCTCATGTATGGTCTTATAGTTGTAGTTGCGAAAATATAGTGTAACAAAAAGGTGTGAGAATATTTTGGGATGTGCAAGTGCCGCGAATAATTTTTTTATTTCTAGCTAAAGTTGAAAAATTTTTAGCTAAATAATATTAAGGGCCTCAATTGATTTTGGAGCTGTCCTTTTCTAACAAATGGCGAAGCGCCCGTGTGAGGACAGAGATCGCGCTGTTTTGCAGTTTTTATGTATTTTTGCACATTTCTCGGCCAATAAACGTTAAATAAAATGTTATTCTACCAGAATTGTAATGTACACGATATATCCAATTCGCAAAAACGAATAGATAAAACTATTGCGATTGTCAAATGACAAGCGAAATTTTCCAAAAACAGACCTTATTTTGGAAAATAAATCTATCGAGGAATGTACATCTAAACGTGTTTTTGTTCTACCTGAATCTAGATTATATTGCCAAAATAAATATACATAAAAATTAGATCTATTTATCATCTACAACTGACATATCAGCGAAAATAAAAAGGTATTTTTTTTCCATGTAGCCCCTTAACAATAACAATGTTTACCTTTCTACCGTGTGCGGAAATTGATGAAATTTTAGTTCTTTATTTATGCGAGATGACGACTTGCAATCTCTCACAGCACATGTCGTATGCACCATTTTAATTGTGTGTAAATTAAAACATTTAAAACAAACAACCGTTAATCACAAAAGACGAGTCCCGAGCTACTAATACGGTGGGATGGGTAGCTCGGGCTCGCCCTACCTGCGTCTCACCCCTCACGCCCCGCACGACTGCCCTGTCTAGACGTCTCCATTGACCGATTTTATTCCGGTGGATTGTGTCCATGCCATCTTGTTTGGTTGCGTTCACATGAGATTGAATGCATTCGTTTTAAGATATTTCTTATAATTTATTTGGCAATTTATTAAACTTTTTCATATTGTAATTATACAATATTGCAATATATTTTTTTTAAATACTATATACAATATTACTTATATTATTATTAATTTATAT
The DNA here is from genome assembly GCA_914767545.1 of Sesia apiformis. Taxonomy (NCBI): domain Eukaryota; kingdom Metazoa; phylum Arthropoda; class Insecta; order Lepidoptera; family Sesiidae; genus Sesia; species Sesia apiformis. The sequence goes on from OU611975.1 coordinate 3,481,847, forward strand.
TACTTAAATAGTCGATCATCAACAATCGACAAAATAATCGATTGTAGACAATACCACAATTTACGTTCCGTTCTAATAGCACGTGACTTTACACATTAATCGAGGAAAATAAATTTATTCGTCGTTTCGACCAATATTACGTTAAAGCTATACAAAGAAGAATAAACATTTGACATTTATTTATTATAATTTTGTGACTCGTATACCTGTCATAAGAATTTTTTTTTTTTATATTCGATTAATGCTCTATGGAATAAAAATATTTTGCGTGAAATAGACAACGCTCCAATCTGTCAGAGCTCATGCTTTACGGGGTATATTTAGATCATATTTAGATACTTGTCTGACATACGGCGAGTAAACGATGGGCGATTAACTATTTTCTAACTCGTGGAGACAGAAAATGTCATGCAATCTCGTGTAAAGGAAAGAGATGCATATAAAAATAATTGATAACTGTTCATACTGTAGGCGAGGACTTGATCACTAAAGTTCTGTCTCTACTATAAATTGCTCACTCGCTCGGCGATTCACGCTTAACGATGACAAAATACTCGCCGAGCTTATTGTCAGTGTCTAGTCGTGTTATCGACTTATTTATTTTAATGCGAAAGAAAAATAGATTTTGTGTTATAGCAATTATTTAGTTCTTAAGACGACGATGAAGTATTTTATAATAGCATTTCCTTAGCTTTGAAAATAAGAAAGAAACATTTAAAGCGAAAACGAAGAAGGTATTGGATGCTTAATATATTCTAAATATATGCTTAATTAATTATTTTCGACAAGTATATCTATAGTGTGTTTAGATTATTCTACGAACTACCAGATCATGACTTTCGTGCATATTACAGGATGACAAGAAAATAATATTTACATCCTTTGATAGAAAATAGTTTCCACATGGCAAATAAGTACAGTCAACAACAAATGTCGCTGATCACAATATTTTTTTAAAAAGACTAACGTATGTCAGACAAGTGCCTTACACTAGTGTTAAGAAGTCTGTTAAAACAACTAACATTACTATAGCTTCTAATATTTTCTAATACTGTCGCTCATGGACATCTGTGATGCGTGCTGGGACCTGTCAATCGTTTGGATGCGCTGCCTATCTTTCGGAGATTGGTTTAGGATCTAGATAAGGAAGGAATAGAATCAGCTGGAGTGTGGTAAAGTTTTCTGTGACAGAGCGGTAACTCGGCCAGTCGCAAGCACCCATTCGACTATGGGACTCGGCAGCATGCTCACCCTTGAATTTATATTCAAATATATACTTACCCTAAATATTTCCTATTGGAAAAAAATATACCTACCTACCTAAAAATATACCTGTAAATATTAGGTATGCTAAACTACTTAGCTCTTTATTTCGGGTCTCTTTAATCGTGTAAATAAGAATAAGAAAGACATTTGTAGAAAAATATCGTTTATTTACAAATTGTGAAACTATGAAGCACTTTATCAAACACACACCCAGCTCTAAAGACAATCTTAATCATGGACAACTATGAGTCCCACCTATCAATCACAGCTCTGGATCTTGCCAAAGAGAACAGTATTATAATTTTGACATTGCATCCTCACGCGTGTGCAAAAATGTAGCCTTTAGATGTGGGCATATTTTCACCATTCAAATGTTATTACAACTCTGTTAAGGAATACTGTTAAGGATGGTTACTATTTATGATGTAGCTGAAATCATTGGAATAGCATTCACTAAAGCCATGACTCCTTTAAACATCAATAAACATAAATGACTTCGATTGATAACTTTAAACATAAATGCGTTTAAGAATACAGAAATATACCCTTTTGACAGGAATATATTTAATAACGAACATTTTCTATCTAGTCAAGTTACCGACATAGTCCATCAATTTTGGAAAATAATAGATTCAATACTCCAATGCAACCACAACCTGGACATTCTAAATGGTCATCGGCAATAAGATCCGATTGAAACAGGTCCACAAAAGAATACGCGAAAAAACAGAAAACCTCGACGTACCTACCCTAAACGCTACTGATACAATTGAAAAGGAGAATATTAGATCTGAAAGATCAGTACCTAAAAAAAGAAAAAATACAAAGGAAAATAAAACAGCGGCTTTAAGAAAAGTTCTGCAAAGTGATTCTGATTATGATGACACTGACATCTCATTGAGCGGTGAAGATTCTGATTGGTGTGAACACGAAGAAGAAATCCCGATTAGAGATGGCAATAATGGTTGAAATTGGTTATTAGTTAATAGTTAATTGATAAAAAAAAATATCGATAATTTTATTGGTTGAAAATATTAGTTAATATTCTTATTCAAGTACCCCTAAAACATGTTGATGTTAATGATGATAAAGTCGAATATTCTACTTATGCATGTTAAATTCAATGAACTTTCCTTCATACTTGAACAGGCTTAGGACTGTCTAGCATTATCTTAGTTAGATATTTAAACATTTTAACACGTAAGAACAGCTAGGCGTATTTAAAGTTCATTGATTTTATGTACATTGTTTTAGTATTTACCTACACTTTTATTTTTTTTATGGTTTTTGTACATTTTTTTTGTGTTGTTCATTTTTTAGTTTAATTTTTTTTTGTTGGTCATTTGATTTTATTTACATTTAATAACATAATTTGGGCCACTCTTGTGATGTGGTGAGGCGGGTTCTTCTATCATTTACGATATATCCCGCCTTTGAAAATGCCCGCTCACGGGGCACCGATGATACCATTATATTACATTTGGTTTTGAAAATTTTGTATAGTACAGGATATATACATTTGTGTGTCCGCCACCATGTCAAGGGACAAAGTTTTCTGTTAATAACTGTCTCCTTTAAGAACAAGGTTCATTTAAGAACCTTTAAGAAGATAAGTCTTTTTTACAATACTTGCAAGTTGCGACTTTTTCTACTCCCACACACTTATCAAAATGGTTCCAAGTCTCATTATTCCGTCTCGGCATTTTGTAAAACAAACTTCACATTCAGGAGAAACACAACAACGACGACGCTACTTTGTTTTCAAGATACTTATTACAACTAACCAACCAATAAAAACAACAACGACTCGACTTTGTTTTTACTTAATAACACTGACCAACTAATAAAAATAACAACGACGCGCAACTAACCAACCAATAACCAATAACATTACCTACGTATTTGATAAAAATATCACATCACTTTGTTTAGAATAAAAATAACGACAACAGTAAATCAGTGAATAAATAAAAATAACAACGACGCGCAACTAACCAACCAATAACCAATAACATTACCTACGTATTTGATAAAAATATCACATCACTTTGTTTAGAATAAAAATATCGACAACAGTAAATCAGTGAATAAATAAAAAATGTGCTTTATTTTAAGGGCGATAGGCCATGCAATTGAATGCACTTAACTTTTTAAATATTCTTCACAACGGCTAACTTCAGTCCGGTCACCTGTACCTACTATCATGTCGGAAAAGGACGGAAGTAAAATATGTCAGCGTACAAAAATGTTCCATAACTATAAAACTTTAAAGTTGAAATTTAAATGCAGAGGCAGGCAAAGCGTGAGGTGAGGTCATCAACCCAGATTGAAGTTGATATTTTTATTCAATAACGTTAATTTTGTTTATTAAACAGAATGGTTGATTTTTAATATTAGTTAATTTTAATGGTTGATGGTTATATTTATCATCTCTAATCCCGATATTGAAGCATGACACCTTGTTGCAGGCACCCTTGCTACGCAAGCCACGGGGAGAAGATTTTGTTCTTGTTCATTTTGCACCCATACGAAAGAGCACATTTTACGTCGGAAAAGTTTTGCATAAGTGTAACGTATTAGGTACGTGAGTTTTTTACATAAAAATCATAGTAACCACTTTAATATGCCAAATATTTCTGATTTGTCCTATGTTAAATAAGACGACATAAGATGTTTGTTGCCAACAAACATTGTTGGGAGCAGTCGCAACAGCAATCGTATTATTATTTTGATATTGACTTCTAAGTAACAAGTTAAGTATTCGTTAAGGAACAAATTGCAGAATTTCATTGTCTCTTAGATCAGCGGTTCCTAAACTTTTAAGGCTACGGAATCTCTTTTATTTTATGGAACCCCTCATCAAATGATAACAAATGAGCAATTTAAATAAGAGTAAAAAATCTTTATTTAGAAATATTTTAAACAAAATTAAGGTGAAGAATGAAACTGTTTTACCGTTTTATTAATAATTGTTTTAAAGTTAGGTTTTATGTCCAACAGTTGTTGCGCATGTCTGGGGTATGTTGGGCCATATGTTGGGGCCGAATTCTCGCTAACTACAGTAAGGATAGGAATTGCCTCTGACATATATCGCTCACTACCGAAACACGTACGTACATTGCAGTACGTACGTACAATAAATTAGGAAATGCAGTACATTTCAAGGTAGTCTTCTGTGAGAGAGGGGTAACGTGGCCAGTCGAGTGCGCCCAGCAGCTGTGGGAATGCAGCGTGCACTCTTCTCCTACAAAATCTAAATTATATTAGTATTATTATATTATATACTATTTATCTGAATTATAAAACACGAAAGTTTCTTCTAAGGACATCAAGCGACAGGTTTCGGAACAGACAGAGCAAGTAGCGCAAGAAGTAGCAGCTTAGCGCCAAACTCGGGCACGCAGCTACGGACAGCTTGCGTTATCTCCCTCCACATCTGTGGTTAATGTGTATCAGTTAGCATCCTCGTGCCTTTTTCTGAAATGCTTAACTTAACTGCATGAGACTTCAGCATTGCAAATGCATCTTCCACATGTATCGCCATAAATCTTTCCATGCTGTATTGAGAACTATACAGTTCGTGCCAAAGATTACTCTGTAAATGCTCGTAGCATACTCTAGCGCCGTTTGGAATATAGAAATTATAAGTAAATAGACATTTCTCTTTTATATCTATAGGGATTTGCAAGTGGGAATTGTTTTTGCAATCGGGAAATATGCAAAAGTATGGATTGTCAGCGGAACGTCTGTAATTGGTTAAGAAAATTGTCTCCGGGACTCCATGTGCGATTTCAACATCCTTCATTCTGTCATCTGCCTCTATTTTGATTTCCTGTTGTATTAATTTTGGCGTTATTTTATCAACATTTTCACCAATATTGTCATCAATATGTTCGTCAATAACCCAATCGTTGTCAATTTCTGTTTTTATTGTAAAGTTTTCAGGTATTTTACATTCGTGTACTAGATTTCTCTCAAAAACATTTTTATCAACTCTCATTCCTTCCATAGGGTCATCAAATTCATCTTCATTTTTTATAGTGAATTCATACAATTCAATTTCAGAGGTATTCTTGTTTGGAGCCAGAAGTTCGTTAGTAGCTTTATTAAATTCCTTAACATTGACCTCCTCGAATGAAGGGTCAACGTTTTGCTCTGGAAGAGTCTGTAAATTTGATGCTGTGTAATTCTGACATTCCACTGGTGCCTGTGAACAGAGCGATAGGTTAATGTTTTTCAATCATACAGTTAGATCTACTATAAGATCCTACAAACTACTCAGAAAGTCAGAAAGTGACGTTCACAGAAAGTGGCCTTCTAAGAAAGTGACCTACATCGTCAAAAGGATTTTTTTATATGAAACGTTACCAAAATTCTTGAATAATTTGTACTCGATTATTACCTAGGTATTTAATCCTACATTTAGTCCCAAAGAAGCAATGACATTTTATAAAACGACACGTTATAGGTACTCTTACTAAATGCAATCTAATACAGATAATATTGCTCTATTTATATTACATTAGAGACCCGCCCCCGCTTCGCTTCGATTCGATTTATAAGTTTTATTTTCAAAATTTCAAAATAAAATTAGACAGGGATAATGTACCTTCCTATTTGTGAAAGAATTTTTGAAATCGGTTCATTAGCTCCAGAGTTTATCCCCAACATACCAAACAAACACACAATTTTACCTCTACCTATATTATTAAGTATAGATACAGATATAGATAATTTACATATTTATATGATGAAAAGGCTGGAAAATCATAACCCAATACAGGAACCCTCTTGTTCTTAATAACTTTATCAAATAATATGATTTTTTAGGTACTCCTAACAACATTTTAGGTTCTTTTCCGATAGCAGCTAACATGCCACTATGCATTAAAGTTTTAAAATGTTTTTCATCATCAGAGTCGTCTTCTAACCAGCTTGATTCAGATGAACAACTGCATGATTCAGAATTTAGGGTAAACACTGAAGAATGCGAAGGAGAAGAGATGATATCAGCTGGGTTATCTGCAAATAATTTTTTTTCCACACTAAAATCAATGCTGATTTTAATGGTGAAGTTGCGGTATTCTTTGATGAAACAAGAAGCAGAGACAGCGCTACATTTTTCTTCACGATAGTTAAATTAACATGAATACTTTATTGCGGAACTGTGGTTTGATATTCACTTGTACGGCCTTGTCGCTATGCAAAATGTTTTCTTTATCAGAGACTTCAATATGGGAAGTACTGGGTCCTGCTTCACAATAATTTGGTTGTGGTGGTTCACAAATTTCTAAAACATCACTACTTTGAACGGCAGACTCTGAGAGAGCTTCTTCGATTACTGCTAATTTTTGTCTCTTCGCAGCACCCATTCTCTTAACCGATGATGGAGCATTCCGTTTTTGGCACTGGAATATATGAGGCAGAATTCCTTTCTTCAACCGTAATCTAACTTTTTGCCCTTCTTGTTTCATTATGTTGTATTCAACATAATTTTCGGTATCCTCTTCTATCTAAAAATACAAAAGTATCCAATTAGTAAGAAAAATTGATCTTAACAGCAATAGATAAGAAAGTCGAGTGATCAAAATATCTGGGGTCATCTCTCACTTTTACTGGGGTATAGTTTAGGAACAAAACTACATTTTTTCATAGTTTTTTAAACGTAAAAAAAGATAGATGAAAGACGGATTACACTTTTGTAAGCTAGGTTAGGTACATAGTTTTCTACTGCTTGTGTGATTAATATTCAATAAAAAACTCGTTTCTAATTACGAAAAATCACACTAGCTATCTAAATAAAATATACTTACATTAAAATGATCTTCGCAACAATGCATACAAGTTGTTGGAGATAGTTCATCTCTTCTCATAACCTTACACCATTGATTCCGGATTTTCGCATGCCGCGGGACGGAAAAAAACACTTTATCGGGTGCAGATATAATAGTATTTTTGCACTTAGGCACAATGCAATACTTATAAACTGGCTTTTGAGCTTTTTCCATGGTTTAAACAATTATTACAATGAAAATATGTTTAAGTATAAGGAGAACACTGACAGTAAACAAACGCTGGACACAGCTTGTGACGTCATTGAAGGCGCACGAAAATGGCGGTGTTTAAACGCCTCAAATTTATTCTCCGTTTTAAATATTTTTTTTTTAAATTTAATGGAAACATTTCCAACAGTATTTATATTTTTTACCATGCTAGGACGATGTGAACAATAGATTGAAAAAATAAAAAAAAGACATGCAAATACCCTGTTAGCGCTCGACCACGTCGCGTAGTAGCTGGGAGATGGTAGGGATGTGACATTGAATAAAAAAAAATCGATTAATTAATAATCGATTTTGCTTCGGTACTTATAAATCGATTTAAAAAAATTCAGACATCTTTTTTCAGACTTCAGACATTCAGACTTTCAGAAATTTTTTCAGACAAAAGAATCGATTTTTCGGAAAAATCGATTTTTTTTTAAATACTATATAATAATAAAACCAAGCTTAAGATCTTAAGACGAAGGAATATGGGTATCAATAATTGGGTTGGGTGTGGTATCTATCTATGATAGCTTTTTCCCAGGACAAAGAAGTACTCACGGGTTACTGGGAAATAACCACCATCGGCCTCAACCGTCATGTTTTATAAACGTTAGTTTTAAGGAATAGACGACATAGAAATTATATTAATACTTTATTTATTAAAATAAAAATAAACGAAAACGAAATAAACAAAAAAAAACTTCTGTTCTCAAAACTAAAAACACCGTTCAAACACCAGCTGTTTGATGTTAAGAGGCGTATTACAAAATAGAGTTCTGAAAGATTAGGCATATTCAAACCCGGCGACACTTCGCTCAAGGTCACGCGTTCAACTCGTGCTATAGTTAAAATAAACAATGATGATACTTTTTCCTATTATTGAATTATTTATTACAAAGATAGATCTAGAAGTAAGTTTAGTATATACCGTATTAAAAAATCAATTAATTGCATTGTTTTTTTATTATTTGTTACTATCTGTTGCCCGTGGCTTCGCTCCTGTTACTGTGATTGTAAGGAAAACAAAACAACAAATAGTAAAGTACAAATAGTAGAACTAAATTTAATATTTAATATATTACTTTATAAATTTGCATGCCAAGCTGCGGCAAAACATATTGAACTTAATTCTAAATAACACCTATACTGACCATGTTTTATGCATATTAATAATACTTTCTTTATTAATTTACGATCTTTTTCTTTTTAGTTTGTAAGCTTTTTTTCAGGTTTATACACAATAATAATAAATAAATAAATATTACATTACTTCAATTCAATATATTACAACTATTATAAAACTGTAGGTAGTTAGTTACAGAGGTAGATAGAGTAGGTAGGTTATTTAGGGTTGGTACGTAGGGCCAGGTTCCTGTGTTAAACATGGTTAGAAAAGTATTTCTCTTAGTGGCATCAATCTGGCTTTTCGAGAATCAATTATTTCTGGGAGGATACAGTCATGATAAAAACGTGACAACTTTGGTAACATTTGGTTTTCCCAAAAATCATCGTCTCTGTGAACTCTCACTACTTTGATTGCGTAATTAGGACCAGTCCATACTGCAAATAAGCATATCTGCTTATTTGCAATATGAAGCTGGCCCTGGACTTGGTAAAACCAGTCGTGTTTTATATTCATGGTAAGTTCGCCGGAATTGTTCAGTTTGAAGCATTTAATTTTTTTTTTCCCCACAGTGTTTTGTATAATGTGTATTGCAGTTTACCACTATTGAACATCACTACTGCTGCGTACACCGTGCTTTATAAGAGTCTTTAAAAGAATAATTGACTCTTTTGCCACCCATTACTTTGGCTACTACACTATTAAATTGTTCGAAGCGATTGGAATTAAATGCTAGTTGAGATGCGTTTTTTCGCAATTTGAGCATTAAAGTTGGTACCATCGGAACTACATTTTATTCTGCTTTCCCTTCTGGTGTGCAGTAATAATCTTCACAATCAGTGTGGTCACCAAAAATATGGCATGTACTATTTAATATGTCTTTCTGCAAATTAAGTATTTTTGTCTCGGTTGAGTAATTTTGTTCATTTCTAAACTTACTTGCAGTACGGATAGCAGTACGTAGCCTAGTAAGGCGATCTCCGGTCAAAAGTTTGCGTTCATTAAGAGGTATAGCAGTATCTTTTTGCAATTGCACGTTTCTTCCGTTGTAGTTGCGCAACAAATGGTTGGTACACTCTATTTTTTGTACAAGCACATCAGGATAAGGTCTACTTTCGAGAATGCTTTTGTAAGTACTCGAGTCACCGTCAGCTATTGATATTATATTATATATAAGATTTCTTTCCTTTATCGAGCAATTAAAACCTTCAACCAGAATTGCTTGTTCCATACTGGTAGATGAACCAGAGTGTTTTTTTGTGCAATTATGCTCTCTTGCAGACACGCCTTTTTTAAAGGCGCGAGCGCAGATAACGCAATATTTGTTACGAACTCCAATATGCAGGACTTTTCCAGTATGTTCCCCAATTATTGCTGCACAACCAGATAAAGCGGAATAATTTGTTTTATAAGATCGTTTGCTCCAACATGCATCAGCTTCTACTGGCACCATTGCTATTCCTGCATCATTGATTCTATTCCATTGCTATTCCTTCTTGTTCTTGTTTGGCAGCTTGTTTCATTGACTCTTCAGCCCTTATACGCCATATTTCAGCAATATCATCATGTGTGGGGCTAAATAATCGGAATGGCATAGATCGAAGCATTGAGTTCGTTGAGATTCGATAAGCCTATTCCTATTAGAATGGCTCCTGATACCGCTCCAGCATTTGCATCAAATTTAAGACCATTATCGTCGCATGTTTTCAATTCAAAAGTAGAACCGCACATACGACATTCAAAAGAAAATTTTGAGACGAGTCCTTTTTGTTTCTCTTGCACTAATTCCAAATTATTCAGTTTGCAACCGAATTTTTCACCATGTTTCTCAATTTCAAGTAATTGACTCATAAAGTATTGGAAATTAATTATTCTCCGTCCCTCAACAACATGATCTGCTTCCTGAAATAATTATGCATTTTTCATTAGTAGTATAGATTGCATAATAGAAGTGAAAAAGAAACACGGCAATTAAACATTAGCTTTATAATATAATCAAAATCAATAATCAACTAGCGAATGCCCCGTGATTTCAACCGCGTATATTTCTTTTCCCGAGAGAAATTCGGGATTCACGTTCGAGAATAAATATAGCCTATGGCACTGAGGGACAATATAGCTTTCTATTAGTGAAAGAATTTTTATAATCGGATTAGTAGTTCCGAAGATTACCTGCTACATCCAAACTCACTCCCTAACAAAGTTTACCTCTATAATATTAGTGTACTTACGGTACTGTTCTCTAATTCGCTTTCTATTGTCATCATCACATCCGTCTCATCAAGTGTTGGGGGTGGCAGTTTGTCAGGTGTTAAATTTATATTCTTCATAGAAGACGAAGGCATTTCGCAGTTGGGTATCTTAAAGAGAAATAAAACCTGTTACGATATAATATAATGTGATGATAATCTTTTAATAACAAGAGTTGATCCCGTCATTACAACGTTTTTAAAAGAGGTTTCTTGCGTTATTCACCTGAGACGAGAATTTAACTTTGTTCATGTCAATGTCTTCTGTATCCCATAATTGTGATAAGAAGGAATCTTTGTTCATGGCATTTTCATATTTCTTTTTCTTTCTGTAACAGTTGCATTCAAAGTTACTATAAATTTGCAATTAAACAACTTTTAACGGTTTAAATCGCGTATATTTGACATGATTTATATCCCGACGTTTCGAACACTTTGCAGTGGACGTGGTCACGGGGTGACTAATTGATTTTATTTGTCACTTGAGTTATTAAGAAATTATTACTACCGTCTGAAATTTTTTGAACTACCGTCTGAAATTTTTTAATCATAACATTCCCTATGCACGCAGTATTCGCTCACGGTGTCCAGAGGTCTTGCAGTATGGCGTTGGCCTTGTGATTTAATTAATTTAATGACTGGATCCCAAGCTGGTGGTACTTGCCAACCATCTTCTCTATTGAAATTTGGGTGTTTCTTAATTTCAATAGCCTCGCGTAACATTCTTGGCATGTACCGGGTCTCTCTAGCGAGGATTTGTGGATTATCAAATCGAATGTAATGGTTGGGTTTGTCCAGAGCATGTTCACAAACTGCAGACTGCAGACGCTCGACCAAGTCTGCAGTTTGTGAACATGCTCTGGACAAACCCAACCATTACATTCGATTTGATAATCCACAAATCCTCGCTAGAGAGACCCGGTACATGCCAAGAATGTTACGCGAGGCTATTGAAATTAAGAAACACCCAAATTTCAATAGAGAAGATGGTTGGCAAGTACCACCAGCTTGGGATCCAGTCATTAAATTAATTAAATCACAAGGCCAACGCCATACTGCAAGACCTCTGGACACCGTGAGCGAATACTGCGTGCATAGGGAATGTTATGATTAAAAAATTTCAGACGGTAGTTCAAAAAATTTCAGACGGTAGTAATAATTTCTTAATAACTCAAGTGACAAATAAAATCAATTAGTCACCCCGTGACCACGTCCACTGCAAAGTGTTCGAAACGTCGGGATATAAATCATGTCAAATATACGCGATTTAAACCGTTAAAAGTTGTTTAATTGCAATGTATAGTAATCGCGAAAACCTAAGAAAATATTACTATAAATTTCCGAAGTATATAAAAGCAATACTAAATTGTTATTTTGCGAAAGATATTACCTTGCTTGGTTTGCATTTTTTAATTCATTTGTATATTTTCTCTTTGTAACACATCTGTACACAGTGCCTTTTCGACCCATACTAGAAATAAACAAAACTCTTGATTAAAGTAATTCATATTAAACTAATATAAAGAAATAAAACAAACCCTATATCACTCCCACAATTAAAACGAATCAAACGACACCTCATTCATCTAAATCCATCTAGCCATTCAGGCTACAGCGAGCGCCCAAGAAACCGGACATATATATACATATACATATATACCAAAAACATTACCCTCCTTTTTGCGCAGTCGGGTAAAACAAACCAAAATGAGCTTTTGTTAATAAAATTATAGTTTTATCAAATTATTATTACTTACGTGGTCAAAACGGGTTGGTCGCACTATACAGCTACGATAGATCGCGTGGCACGAAATTCTGGAAAACGACGTTCGTCGCAGATCCTACCTCGACAAGCGCTCGCGCGGCACTGAGGCCGCTCCTCGAGCGCAAGCAAATACATACAACTTTTATTTGTTTAATTTTTTTGTTTATTGCATTATTTTTTTTATTATCAAATGACATGTCGTATGCCAAAAGTGTGAACTTTATAGTGTAAATATAAGAAAATATAAGAATTTAAGTACAAGTCTAAAATTATGAGAAAATCGGACTATTTTAGGAAGGATTTTTTAAATTTTATGTAGTGAAAAGTAATGTTATAACTTGGATATTTGGTCAAATATCGAAAAACTAAAGCCGTAGTGTACATTAAGAATACATAACAAACATAAAACAGTTTTTGAATACGGTGTTTGTTTCAGTGTAATTACGTATTAAGAGATCAAAATTAGCTCTCTGAGCGTTTTACGAAAAACTACTTTCGAAAATCGGCTAAAATAAGTAATTTATATTCGTTACATCTAAAATTTAAGGCCGCTATGTACAATATCAGGGAACGGTCTAGGTAATTCAGAAGTTCAAGTTTATAGAAACCTTTCTGTTTCTCTGAATTAGAACATCAAAAATTCATTTTTATTGCCTCTCTGTAGCAAATTTTGTGAACGTCCTCTTAATTGTGTGAATTATTTATATTAATGAAAGTTATTGTGTTTTCGAGCTCACAGTGTTTATTTTGGTCGCTTTATTTTTTATTTTTGTCCCTAGCTTGGACAACAAAAAGATAACTACAAGTGAAAATACTTATTTTAAAAAGTGTATAAACAAGTACGAAAAAAATCAGTTACGTAGATTTTAATATTTTTGTAACAAAATACGACATACTCTAACTTTGATACTAACACGTAGTAAAAAGATGTTGTATTTTTAATTTATTCCGAGTGCTGTGTACCTGTGAATGTCAAAAAGTGAGTAAAGTAATTATTTGCGAACATTTTCATGTATAGCGAAAACGGAGTACCTTTAGTTACCCTGTCTGTATGAGCCCTAAAGATGACGTCACAATGGCGTCGACAGGTAGAGAAATTAGGAGATAAATTTTGAAAAATTATGATTTGTGAACTCGAAACATGATATTTCGTAATGATCTATACATGAAAATGTTCGCAAATAATTACTTTAGTAATTGGCTAGTCTGTACCGCTTTACCGATGGTATCTACCCCTAGCCCTACCTATTTCAAACATATACATACAGATGGCGCCGTTCGATCAATTTGTTCCCGTTAAGTGAACGGGAACAATTTGTTTCATCCGGCGCATAGATGGCGCTGTATACAAAAATCGATTAAAATGTGTATTTTACATAATCGATTGATTTATAATCGATTATTTTTTCACATCCCTAGGAGATGGGCAAAATGGGTATACTGTCAAAAAATATATTTCGCTTCTATTTTTTTTGAAGAATAAATATTACAGACGAGCAGACAACCGCCTGATGTTAAGCCTGACAACTGTTGTTCGTGGACAACTGTAATGCATGCTAGCATTACTAACATTAGCACGCTCGCAGATGCGCTGCCTATCTTTTGAGGATTGCGTTAGGATCTAGATAAGGAAGGAATGGAATCAGGTGGAGTGAGGTAAAGTTTTCTGTGACAGAGCGGTAACTCGGCCAGTCGCAAGCACCCATTCGGCTATGGGACTCGGCAGCATGCTCACCTTTGAATTTATATTCAAATATACATAACCTAAATATTTCCTATTGGAAAAAAATATACCTGTAAATATTGGGTATGCTAAACTACTTAGAACTTTATTTCGGGTCTCTTTAATCGTTTAAATAAAACAAATGATAGTCATTTGTAGAAAAAAATAGTTTATTTACAAATTGTGAAACGTGAAGATGATTATCAATAATATCTTGAAGTTTCCCCTCTCTATTTTCCAGGCACCTTGTACAATTAATCGTGGTTGTATTTATAAATATATTTCTTTCATCTGAATTTTGCTGCGCTCCGCGCTGTCGGTACAACTGTCATAGTGTCGGTAAAACAGTGTAGACGTCAAGTGAAGAGAATCGTGCTGACTGTCAAATTGTAGGTAAACATAAATAAGAGTATTGTAAAGATTGTATTGTAAGGATAAATAATAGATGTTAAAAAGGATTGAAGAATAAACTTTATATGTCGTTTCTTTGTATATCGAAGCAACACCACATAACTTTGTTTCATTTGACAATCCTTTTAAAGAGAAAATAATCGACCTTACATACCTTCAAACAAACATAGTTTATTCCTCTGTTGTCTCCTAAATATATTGGAGAAGCTTCTTGAAAAACTCTTTAAATTGGATTGTTGTTATGCGCTCCGTGTCTCCTGATAACTAACTCCAAATACAATTTCAATGTGATCTTGAGATAGCCGATATGTTGCTATATATTGTAAGCGTTGTCCTACAACTGGGAAAACTACAAGAAAGATCTCAAGGTTCTGTAATTTGAATCCTGCAGCAATAAACAGCTACGGCAAGTGACGGGCCATTTAGTACAAAAAAATGTCCTATGCAGAATGAATTTAGCAGATGATAACATCTGCAGAGCCTGCAATGAGAAGGAAGAGTCCATGACGCATTTTTTGTGCGTAGGTATGTGACGATCTAGCGAGATGCAGAATGAGTCTTCTATGAGCCAGAAGACTACAGGCTTTTACGAATGTCGGATATCCTGAGGTATATGGATAATAATATTCGGGTAGCAAGAGTAGAAGATAAGGTTAGAGAACACAGTAGATCCCATTGAGTCCAAGTGATCCACCCCTGATGACTTCCGTTGTCCTTATACTGGCGTTGAGTATAAATGTTTTACACTTTCAATACACACAAGAAAGCCTGAAAAAGCCCTCTTTTATTTTTCGAATCCACAATTCTTTTCTTTATAACTTTCAGTGTGATGCATTTACGTATAATTCTTCTATATTTCATACATATAGTCAGTTCATACATATGGACAGACGACCTCATAAAGGTTGCGGGCACCCGCTGGATGCAGGTCGCTGCCGATAGGTCTAAATGGCGGACAATGGGGGAGGCCTATGTCCAGCAGTGGACGTCCAAGGGCTGAAAAGAAGAAGTCAGTTCCAATATACAGGGTGTCCCAGAAAGAATGGATAAGCCTGAAACACCTTATAGTAGAGCTATTGGGCGCTCAAAATAAAATACAAAAAAAAATCTATCCCAAGTAGTATCTAAGATATGTCATTTAGAAAAAAAAAAATCATTTTTTTTTCACATTAATTTACGTATCTCTACACCACGGCTACAATTAAATGAAATCCGACGGTTTTTTGGTGTTATAATATTCTTCATGGACTATACCAATAGATATGCAGTAAATAGTATGAATAGCTATTACACTTTTTTTTAAAAAAAAAACTGAACTTCAATTTTCAGCATGAAATGCGGTAAATATTTTTTTTTGTAAAAGTTCAAGCGTCTTGGGTGTAAAAAAAATGTATGAGGACCTAAGTGGCCAACTATTTCAAAAAAATGCGTGTTTAATACAGATTTCAAAATGGTATCATACATCCTTTTACCTAATGTAAATACGAGGTTATTGCTATTAATGTGCAGAAGGAGTAAATTCGACTAAATTACAAAATTTAAAAAACTAGATCATTTCTTGTCTTAAACTATACCTGATTCTAAGGGCTTCATAAAAAACAACATTACACATTGAAAATACTTTATTTAACCTACTTTCACAGCGAGTTCAAGTTCAACCAAATGAAATTATTTTTTGATAATGTTTAAAATAGTTTCGTGAAGGTCGTGTACCCTTGATATTTGCTACCTGAGCGTGCTCTGCACTACCCCTCTTCATGTGAGACAATGAGAGTTTGAGTTAGTTGAGTGTGAGCGAGCGAGAAAGAGTAAAATGTAATAAACAGCGCCGTTAATAAATAACTGGTAAGGTAAGCTTTTAGTGCGTCACTCGACTTGTTCGACATCGCATGTGTTTATTTCGTTTCGCTAACGCACACGCTAACGCACGTCACTCGGATTACCGCGTATTCATCAGAGTCCACGGTTGTTACTCGGAAGGAAGAATACCTGGCAGCGGTGTTGGTGGTACTAGCACTGGAAGAGTCGCTAATGTTGACATTGAAGAGACGGTGCTTGAGAAAATTGAACGAGATCCGTCTACCTCTACAAGAGCAATAGCACGACGCACTGGAATCGCAAAATCGATCGTGCACCGTGCATTGAAAAAAAATAAGTTCCACCCCTACCATATTAGACGCTTGCAAACTCTGCAACCGAGAGATTACCACGCAAGATTGCGTTTTTGCCGTCAGATGCTTGCGAAAATAGAACAAGATCCGCAATTTTTTAATAATATTCTGTGGAGCGATGAATCAACACTGAAGAGAAATGGATACTTCAACATGCACAATCTCCACAGCTGGCAACTATCGAATCCGAGAGAAGACTATGAGAGAGACTAATGAGAGATCTAATGAGAGAAGACAGATCCCAGTACCAATTCAAAATAAATTATTGGACCGGCATATTAAACGGAAAGATAATTGGCCCATTTGAACTGTCCGGGAACTTATCTGGCCAAAGCTATTTGGACTTTCTTCGAAATGATCTGCCAAATTTAATGGAAGAGGTGCCCGAGGAGGTGAGAGAATCCAAAATGATCCAAAATGATGGATGTCCTGCGCACTATGCAGTAAACGTTCGTGCGTATTTGAATTCCACATACCCAGATAGATGGATTGGCCGTCTGGGGCCCATTTTGTGGCCTCCACGTTCCCCGGACTTAAATCCGCTGGATTTTTTTTACTGGGGCTGCCTAAAAGAAGAGGTTTACTCCAAGCCGATTAGAAATTTAGAAGAGTTACGCAGCCGTGTCCGAGAAGCCGCTTCAAAAATTACTCACCGGCGTTATGCGCGACTGCTTAAAAGAGCTTTTATTCGGAGATGTCGGGCGTGTATCAGAGTCGGTGGCAGACAGTTTGAGCATTTACTGTAAATGTACACGTCAAATAAAGTTTTATTAATGTTTAACATCATTTTTTATTAAACCCTTATGGTCAGGTACAGTTTACCTGCACTAAAAATACGTTACTCCTTCTGCACATTAATAGCAATAACCTCGTATTTACATTAGGTAAAAGGATGTATGATACCATTTTGAAATCTGTATTAAACACGCATTTTTTTAAAATAGTTGGCCACTTAGGTCCTCATACATTTTTTTTACACCCAAGACGCTTGAACTTTTACAAAAAAAAATATTTACCGCATTTCATGCTGAAAATTGAAGTTCAGTTTTTTTTTTTTAAAAAAGTGTAATAGCTATTCATACTATTTACTGCATATCTATTGGTATAGTCCATGAATAATATTATAACACCAAAAAAACCGTCGGATTTCATTTAATTGTAGCCGTGGTGTAGAGATACGTAAAATAATGTGAAAAAAAAATGATTTTTTTTTCTAAATGACATATCTTAGATACTACTTGGGATAGATTTTTTTTTGTATTTTATTTTGAGCGCCCAATAGCTCTACTATAAGGTGTTTCAGGCTTATCCATTCTTTCTGGGACACCCTGTATATTTTCTTGCTTTGTCAAGATATACACTTCGTTAGCGTTTTCTGCGGAAAGTGGTTTTTTTCGGCCATACAAATCAGATGACTTTGAGTTGAAAATATCAGAGATTATTAAAGATTTTAATAAAATCTACTGTACCTTCAGTGTCCACAAACGTAAGACGTAAGAAGACGTAAGGGGCCATCCATAAATTACGTCACACGAATTTCATGATTTTGAGTCCCTCCCCGTCCTTGTCACAGGGGGTCACATTTGTGTGACCCCCCCCCCCCCCCTGGTGTGACGTCACATATTTTGCAATTTTAAATTTAGAAATTATTAAATTAAAACAACCTTATAATAATATTGATTGATATAGTTAGTGATATTTTAAAGTTTTTCGTTAGAGTTGAAGTTTAGTTTTAATACTTTATTACATGTGACGTCACGAAGGTTATGACTCGTCCCCTCCCCCCCTTGTCACAAGATGTCACACTTTGTTGACCCCCTCCCTGCCCCTTAACGTGTGACGAAAGGACAATGCCCCAATTTGCCATGGGGAGTGCGAAAAAAAGATATATATAGAAAATTATATCTTAATTTAAGAGGAACTGTGGTATATAATAATTATTGAAAGAAGGTGACGATTCAGAACCCAAAAGAAATAAAAAGTTGAACGATTTCCTGTAAAATATACTGCGCAGTTATATATTTGTTGACAACTAGGGACGCATCTCTATGAAAATGGATTTCAACCATTCGATTTCGAATTGAAAATAATCGATTCATAAAAACTGCATGAATCTTAGATTATATAAAAAAGGAAGATAGTGCGTGGCGTTATCGGCCGATTGATACTTAGCGACATTTATGGAGTTGGTTAATAAACGTGCTGCAATAAGTATAACGAAATCGGCTTCACAAAAATAATCGATTCGAAATAATTGTTATCGTAGGATCCATTGATCGATTTCAGACTCGAAACAAATATCGTTCACAACACGCGAATTGAATAATTGTCAAAATTCATGTGTTGTTTTTTCTGTTTACAGATTCTACAGAAAAATTATAAAAGAATTCACTTTTCCAATTTTTCTAAAAACAAATAACGACAAATAAGTAATAACGACCCTCGGCTTGATAACTTAATAGGGCTTCGCAACATTTGATGGCAGATCTTACAATTGCAGCAGCTTTGATTAATCGCTTCCATCCACTGATTCAAGACAGAGCAGATGCCCAAAATATAATTGATAGAGCATTACAATTTTTATATGAGCCCAATCATTTAGCTCATTTTGTTGCAGAGTATAATTTAAATAGACGGAGGGTGATGTTTTCGCACATAGATGGGAACCTACCACAGCTGCAGTCATTCCCTACTTTTACAGAATCAGATTTAATATTGTTATCCTTGGGACCTTATCAAATTAAACAAGCTCGGTCCTACTATGGGGAACATGTCAGACAAAGTGGCATGTATGTGATAGAAGTTTTTCCAGAATTAGAACATTCCGGAGAGATGATAGCACAGATTGGTGGAAACAATCCTTGTCTGCTTAGAGGCCCAATTCAATCAAGGCATGTAAGCCGTCGGCAATATTTTACCTATATTTTGTTTGATAGAGAACCTAGTGGAAGTAGTGCAATTGGTGCTATACTAGGACATTACTGCAGCTGCATTGTAGGTAAACGAACTGTGGGGTGTTGCTGTCATGTAATGACAGTAGTATGGTATCTCGGATGGGCTCGTTACCAAAATAGCATTAATGCTCCAGCTTCATTTTTATACGATATATTAATTACATTTGAAGATGATATTTCATGATATAGAAGCTTCCCCCCACACAGATGGTAACTCCAACACACAATTTGTTAGGTACCATAACACCCACCCCTCCGGCGACGCCGAAGACCTCCTCCCTCGACAGACATACACCAGGTACCATCATATACCTGGTCGGTTCTCCCCATTTGCCAGGCCTACCGCGAGGCCTTGTAGAGTTTCTTAGGTCACTTCTTCTCCACAGCCTAGCTAGCTGGAGTGACCCAGCTTAGCGGGGATACTCGGCCGTACACAATTAAATACCTCTAAACAAATAAATCAAATAAATAATTTGGTCCAAAATACTATGCGTCCATCTCACGTCTTCCAATCTAAGCCGAGGCCGATTACCTACAACGTCCTCCCCTCCACCCGGTGTAGCTGGAGAGGTCACAAGGCCATCAGCGTCCCTACTTAATAAAAAAGTTTTACTAAAATACTGCGTCTTATTAACACAGTTGTACTGTAAAAAAAATCGAAACTAAATAAACTATTACGTACCCCTACGATTTTTTATTATTTCACCCCTACATCTTATTCATGGTCATGGTTTTTAAGTCCTTGACACTCCTAATAAATATAATAATGTATGATGAATAAATCAGTACAGAGATTGATATTGATGGTGTCCAATGGCATTCGCACAGCCGCATCCGCCATGGGATTGATATCCTATATCAAACACGCTTTCAGTACAGGCAAGCTGCGATTCGGCGAATAAGTATGGTTTAAAAACGTAAGAACGAGTGTGAACTCTACCAACCTACGTAGACATTTAAGTAAATAACAATCTTAAAGTCAATATTTCAATATTAGTACTTAAAATAAACATTTCGATTATTACGATAGTCTTATTGCTATATAAATGTATCAGGCGCATATTTTCTTCTTTTCAGTAATAAAAAGAAAACCCCAGCTTCCTATGTAATAAAATATGTACTATTATACTGTATTAAATACGACCTTTAATTTGACATATATGCACTCGTCAGGGCATTGGTCTATGAAATTCTGGCATTGTCCTTTATGGATGACCCCTAATAATCTTGTTGCACAACTCTGAAGTGTATTAGAAACACTCACGGTCATATTCTGTGTTTCTGGCTTCACTTTCATCGCCTCATCGCTAAAGTGAATATGGCGAGATGTAATTTTATTGACGAAAAGGTCAATGTTTTTTTCGTAGGTTTACTAAACATTTGTATGGTGCATCATTCATTTGGTGCACAACTTTAGTTAGTAAGATAATGTTAGAGTGAAACGGAAATATCGAACCAAGCTAGTGCGTACGAGATGGATTATTACGCGGCACGGAGCGGCGAGGATGGTGTAATGCAGATGCAGTAGGCTTCAGTCATTTATTATGAACTCAATTATTATGAATTAATATGACACCTCAGATTTTGTAAGAAAATATATATTTTTTTAATTTCATTATTCTTTTTTATTTATTATTTATATTGTTTGTTTGTATACTATTAAAATGTGTGAGATTCAAAAATAGCACTTCAGAAGTGAGAAACAGGCGGTTAGTATAACAACAATAATATACAGGGTCCAACTTAATATGCTGACGGTTTTTTAAGAAGATGATCAGACCATCAAACTGAACAACTTTCACTATGGAGCCGCTTTCGAAATTATTATTATTCTTATTATTATTATATTATTTATATTATATTATATTATTATATATTATTTACATAACAAATTGTATTTCCTAAGTGTAATTGTAAATAATGTAACTATTTTATATTAGAGGTAAGTACAAAAAATACAATATAAGTAAATAAAAACTAAACAAATGTATAAAAATAGGTTTAAATGTTTTACATTTTCGCGTTCACCTGTTTACGTTTTTGTACCTGAAGATATGTGCTAATATTTTCAATGTGACTTTCATTCATGCTTCCATTTGACGTTGCTATTTCTGAAGCCGATACGGGAAGTTCCTCTTCAGAATGTATCTAAAATGTCATAATTATTTAGTTAAAGGGAAAATCATTTATTAATACTAGGTTGTGTTGAGAAAATTTTTTTACCGTCTGCTTTTGGCATTCCGTCTTTTCCTGAACCAAAGAAGACATTTTATTCAAAGTTTGTTCCTGAAGATGCCAACTATTATTTCTTACCATCTATAACGAAAAATTACCTTATATGAAAAAACAAAATAACAATAAATAATACATAAAATAACCCCAAAAAACAAAACAATTAAAAATCAAACGTGCTCTTTAAAATAAATATAAAATAGTACAATTATAGATTTTACTTTATTATTTTTTATGCAACCTAATCAAAATTTACATTAAATATTAATAGTACTAACCGTACAAATAGGTACAGCAGATTTTTTTAACATACGATTGCCTGTGCGTGACGAATATATGTCTTCATTCTCAAAATGTATAGAGCATACCCTGCTGGCATTAGTTGGTAACCAGTCATCCTCTCTTCTTTCTAAGCGGACTGCTGCAATCCACTGTAATCGTCGAATCTCTTTTTTGGGGAAATTAAAAGTAAATCATTGATAAGAAACACTAACATCCAATTTATAAAAACTCTGTACTTAATATAAAATATATAATAGTTACGTATAAAAAACTAGCTGGCTTCTGGTTGCATAACACAGACAACAATATTTTTACTCAAAACACGAAAATATTTCACTTACCTGTGATAAGTTATCCCGGTTTGTTTTTTACTTTCTTCTTTCCGTCTTTTACACCACTTTACCACACAGGAGGTCATTTTTGTCCTTGAGAAACTAGTTGTTTCTTGGATTTTTCACAAATCAAAAGGATGCGGACGTCTGTCCTGAGTGCGCTGGGAGACTGAGCGGCGCGTTGATTGTACTTTTTTCGCCCCGCCCACTTGATTGGGGTTTGCGTGGAACCATTTTTGAGCGGAATTCGTGTTCTATCATTCTTAATTCGTTGGTTCTTACATTGCGTCAATTTAAAATAGGCTCGAATGCACAACTACATGCACACAAACTCGTACAGCTAAAATTGAAGTCACGTTGTACGACACCGAAAGACGAAGATAGGACGATGAGTTTGGACAGTAGCAAGTCCGAGATAAGCTAAACGTGTCGTTCGCACATGTTTCGTATAGTTTTATCTCGCTCACTCATTAATGGCTGAATGTAAACCGGTGAACGCAAAAAACATGAAAGCAGTCCTCTCATACTAGCCACGGTTGAATTATCGGCGCTACAACTTACACAAATACAAAGTACACACACAGAACCAAAGTAATATTACACTGAACTATCATCCGCATAAAAATCAACCTAACTCGCAACAATTCGAGGTTGTTACTAGCTTGTACGCTACAATAGTTACGTCCTTTTGTTAATAAGTAGCAAACAGCTCTGCCATTGGGCGCCGCGTGCTTGGATGTGTCATGCAATCATGAACCATGTAAGTGAATGCTACTGATTGTAAAACCAGAATTATTTTTAAGTAGGTAGGTACACTGTTTATAACTGATTTGAGAATGAATTATCACTAAACAGAATTAAATGGATTAAGAAAATTATATTTATATGTAAGTACTGTCACAGGACGTACTACTGTGTTATTATAACTTATATCCATATATGATATACAAGTAACGGTAGTTTATATCTTTAATATTTTACATAAATATTTATTTATAATAAACTAGCTGTTGCCCGCGGCTTCGTCAGTGGGAAATAATTGTTTATTTCCATGGCACAGGCTATATTATATGTACACAAATAATTATGGAGACCGGTTGATTAGTTGAGCCGTGAAAGCACAACAAACAAAATTACTTTCACGCTTATAATATTAAGTTATAATATTTTTAAGTTATATTAAGTTATTATGATTAATAATTGGCAAAGCGCAGGTACTGAATAAAACATAAAAAATATCATTTATTTATTTAAATTTTTTTTTTTTAACAATGATATACCTAATAAGGAGGTATTACATTAAAATTACAATCTAGCTATATCTAGCTAAGGCTAATGAGTAATTTTTTAAATTTGACCTAAGTTGCTAAGTAGAGTAAAACTAAGAAGTGTCCAATAACACTACTTATTGTCTCTATTAAGGGGAAGTCACTTTGTTCTTGTGATCTTTAAAATATAGGAGCATTTATTTCACTAAGAACCTACATAATTTTGACACTACACTAACTCAAAAGGTTTCGTCCTTTTCAGTCTTCTCACTATATCCGTGTTATCGAGGAGCTGGATGGCCTCAACGTTCACATGGTGATGAAGTCTTCGTTCGTGAGCTTCGGCGTATTTTTTAATAACGTTGGCAGCGATGTCCATTTTAAAATAATGACACATACATAATGCACACAACTTAACCTGTAATATGCCTAGTAATATGAAGAAGAAAGTGTAATGTACAGAAGATATTAGAATAACTTACCAACCGGCGTTTCCGGTGACTTGAAGTTTCAGGACACTTTTCTTTGTTACATATTTTCAACTGCAACGTTTTTGACGGAATTAATACAAGTGGATTTTCAAGAGCAGGATTCTCATTTTGTTTGTCACAAATTGTTTGCTGCCTCGTTTCCGACGTAGTTAAAGGCAGTGGTATTTCATTTGAAAATACCATCTGAAAAAGTTTAGGTTTATTAAACTAAGTTATTGCTATAGTACATATGTATGCATATGCATATATTGCATCTAAAACGCGATTATTCAAGTCTCACAGTTAGAATTCAGAGCCCGAATTATAGTATATTAGCTATTTCACACGGCTTCGCCCACGAGGAATTTTTTTCTCGCGGTAACAGATTTTTCCGTGGTAATATGTAGTCTATGTTCATCTCCACTACACAGCACTGTACGCAAAATATCATGGACATCGGTTGATTAGTAGAGCCGTGAAAGCGTAACAAACAATCAAATAAAGTTACTTTCGCATTAATAAAATAATTACTGATTAGTGGTTTCACATGCAGATCCATGGCTGAACTATTTGGTCGTAATTGAATAATAACCATACATACAGACGGACAGATGACGTTTCAATTTTGCAAATGACAATAAATAACCAGATAAATGCTTACTGTACAGATTGGTATAGCCGTTTTATGAAGCATTTTGAATCCCTTCTTTGACAAATAGAAATTTTCATCTTTAAAATGAATACAACATATTTTTGAAATCTTGCTAGGCATCCAATCACTTTCATGTCTCTCTAATCGAACAGCTTTAATCCATCGTTCCCTTCGACTAGGGTCTTGTGGGAATCTGTGGGAAAGAGAAATAAAATGAGAAAGGCATATTATTTGTCACCAAAAAACACGACTGTAATAAAAAGCAAAAGGAAAATGCCAAATAACATTTGGGATATTTTCCCTAATGTTCACTCATATTTATGTATTTAAACGGATCTAGAAAATGTCTAATTTTAAAATTAATATAAATATTAGCGTTATAAGTTTAAATTAGTTAGTTTTGCATAACACTACCCCAAAGAAATCTGTAAATTGGAGTTTGGGTTATTACATTATAAATAAATATCCAATCCAATATGTTACTTCATTTGGCATAATACTATCCCTATGATAAAAAGTGATTATTATTTTTTTAGGTTTTACTATAGTTATCGGAGTACTTACATGTGGAAAGTGATCCCACTATCCTTGGGATGATTATCTGGATGACTCCTACACCATTTTACCACACAAGAAGGCATTTTAATCGAAAAACAGTATAAAATAGTATCGGTAAAACGTCCTTACTCACTCGCCGTCGCGACTAAACTAAAGCCGCGTGCGGAACAGTTTTTAAGCCCCGCTCACCGCGGAACACTTTTCGTTGCGCCATAATCGAGCGGTAGGAATGTTTCCATGTTTTTTGCGTTCACCGATGTAAACTAATAATTATAAAAACCTACAAATTATTACTTTTTGGTGTACTTAGGCGTAAAAAATGATTCCATGTGTTTTGTTTTTGATCTTTGAGTGATTTGTGCACTGAATAAATGCACAGGAATGCATTTTTATTTCCAATACAAAACTGTGTTCACCGTGTGAGTGTATCACGTGCAAGCAAGTCCCTGTTCTGGTGACTAAACGCAGCAGGTCCATTGGACTTGGATTTGTAGACCCACGCGCTATAAGTGAGTACCTAACGCATCTATCTCCTTTTGATTTAATTTACGGTTTGAGATTGGTTTTTAACCAAGAAGGATTTTTTAGATTGCATCCGAATAAAATGGCTGCGTTTATATTGGAAGCGCAGCCATCAAATACAACGTAGGTGTAGATAACACCTACGTTATAAATAACAATCAGTGAGATTGAAAACACGCGTCTTCAGTAAATTTGCCCGCGTTTCGGCTGACAATCCGTTTACTAGAAAATGTGCCACGGTAATTTTCCAGTTTTCGTTAATACCAACTAGTGTGAACAGATACGCTTGCGTGGCGATTTCATGCGATTTCGGAGAACCAGCGCACAAATCCACAACACCAGCGGTCTTCTTGCCAGTCCAAATGGTTTGGTGGCGAAGAGCCATCTCGTCAGCTATTAGGGTGCACAGTATTCTCTGACCGTTAGTCTTGTGCTTTTTTCTAAAATATCTAGAGCTTGTCTACTAAAACCAGGATCTCCGGTAACCACCACGCGAGGATGTGACATCACATCACATCACTGGCGAATAGTAATGCGGAGTGACTGCAAATTTCCTCAAAGCTGGTGATATTTAGACAGGTGTGATATGTCAAATCAATCGATTATAATCAATTATAATCAATCGATTTTGGTCAATTCTACTGCTTCAGCTTTTAATTGTAACTCATATTCATCCATTGTTAAATAGTTGTTTTCTGAGCCGTAATACAACTTTTTTGGAAATTGTCGTAATTAGTCTATTGTTCTTCCGAGCAAAATAATTATTCTTCATTTGTAACTTGCGTTTTGCGACAAACTTTTATCATTTTCGAATTTAAATAAGCCTTTCTCGGGCTGTCGTATATTGGACCTGCATCAGAAATATTTACTTGGTTCAAACTAGTTGGTGACGATAAATACCGTTTTTCTTCGCAGTGGAAAAAAAAACACAATTTTAATATATTTTACATAGTTCAACACCAAACAGAGTTGACACCAAATTGTACACATGAAATTGTACAATTACCCCAATCACTGGAACTGCTGATTTTTTCAGTCTGAGCACATTTTTTTTCTTCAAATATAAATCATTTGTTAGAAAATGTTTAGAATAAATCGTAGTGTAAGACGACGGCATCCAATCATATTCTCGTCTTTGCATTCTGATTAGTTTTATCCATTTTTCTCTCATCAATCCATATCTCGGTAGTCTAAAACAGAACGAAACATAAGAAAATCATAAAGTTGGTGTAAATATCACTCAAAAAATAAATAATAGATTTACAGATACTTTCACTATAAAATAATTTAGATGTAATAATGTATTTATTTCAGTAATAATAATGTATTTATTTCAGGTATTATGTAATACGAGTATGTATATGTCATTGCACTTATAAGTATTTTGAAGAAGAAATAGGTTCATGTGGTGTTCGATGACAATATTCGCCAGCCGGCGCGCGGCGGCTAGCAATTACTTAATAGAGTTTGTGAATTAAGTACCTACATATTTGTAATTTCTCTACAGTTTTGATATTTTTCGAGTAATTGTCATAATGTCCCAAGTAAAACATGCACATCTTTCAAGTAGTTTTACTTCCTTAAAATCCCAACCTTTCCTCAAATCCATTCCAATCAAAAAAAGCATGCCAACGTATGTCATTCTGGACTGATGTATCGCGGATGTCTGTGGGCGACCATGACCACTTACCAACCGGTGGACAGTCTGCTCGTTAGCCGCCTTCGCCAAAGACTTCTTCTAAATCAAATTTTGTGTGAGACGTTGTCGAGAGACTTCTCATTAGAATCACTTTAACTGCAAAGACGTTATAAAAACAGCGGATCGCGGCGCCTTGTTTCCCGCTCACACTTCCCGCCCCGCATCCACTGTAGACACAGCCTTACATACATAAGTTAGGTTATTTTTTATTTAATAGATTTTTTTAATAGATTTTATGTTTATGCCAAAACCGTGGACGAATCACGACAAAAATACCTAGGGTTTCTATTCTTATCTTTTATCACTTTTATCAGTGACATACATATATGTATTTCGTAATTTTACGAAAAAAAAACTTATCGCTTTACTTACAATTGCTTATACTTAACGATTATAGTATATCATCACATCATATAACAAATACTTTATCACTAATTTTATGTTTGTTTGTGGGTTGGGACCACACACATACATACATTTTATCATAACTTTCTTTCATTATTACTAAAATCATCTGTTATCGGGATCCCGACGGCGTTTTTGGTCTACATTATAAACAAAATTACATGTGTTCCTTTTTTAAACTTTATTAGGTAGTATTAAATTCCAAAATGGGTTATTAGAACAGAATGAAGTGTTGACACGATCTCGCACGGGGGCGCTAGAATCGACAAATCGATGAAACGAAACGTCATATTCATGCTCAGTCCGTCTCGCTGTTGCCGTCCGTGTTCAGGAGAAATTCCCCATTTGAGGAGAAATTATACTCAAATGGAAAAGAGACAGAGAGGGAAATCAGAGGACTGCGATGAACAGAGACACTTTCATGAATAATCGGGCATTTCTGACATACACAAGTAATCTTAATTTAGAAATAATATTAAAATTAGTGTAGTTATTATAACAACATATTAAATGACATTACGAAAATTTATCATTTGTAGTATAATTTTTTTTTTCTAATTACGAGATGTAAGTCCATTAAACCATTGTTGGTTTGATTTAGAACCAAGATTCCATATATTTGTAATTTAATTTTTAAATGAAATTAACAAAATTAAAATACTTATGATAATTCCTTTATAATATAATATTATGTTAAACACGTCTATCTACTTTACTTTAACTATAAGGCATAGAAAAAATCGTAAGTTTTTAGTTTCTCATAAGGGGCTTAAACAGATTTCATTCTTATGTTGACTGCATGTAGATGCGTTTTAATGAAATTGAATATTAAAAGAAACGATGATAAATAAATTAAAATTAATTGAAAATCTGGAAAAGAAATTTACCCGAGGGAGTAAAAACGGGAAAAATCGATTAACACTAGGGAAACAGATACCAACAAAGCGGAAACACTGGCGCTCATGCGCCTCGCCCTCGTCGCCTCACCTAGTGACACGGTATCTTAGCAAAAGTATCGATACTTTACTATGAGTAGTATCGCACAAAAGTATTGATACTTTACTATGAGTAGTATCGCACAAAAGTATCGTATTTATAGAGCATAATATCGAAAGAAAAGTAGATATCGATTCTCCAAGGTATCGATAGTTTTCCTAAATTTTCTTCTAGGCAGATTTTTTATGTTACCCGTTCATACATATTTGATAGCACACAGAGCGTTGAGAATTCGACACTCCAAGATATCAATCTTTTCTTGAATAATTTTATTAAAAATATAGATCACATGTGTGAAATATTTGTATTAATTTCAACACGGTACCTCCCGTATAGTAGGCACTCATATGAATAAAAATATCGATTAAAAAGTATCGAGTGCAATAGTATCGGTATCAAACACAAAAGTACTCGATAACGAAAAGTATCGATACTTTTTCTGTCCCTAGTTTCGCCCACGGCCGAAACAATCCCTGGGAATGTGCTAAAATATTCCAGAAAATGGTGCAAAAATGCCATCTTGTTCCGTTAAATGGTGTATTAATAAATGCAAACGCGAGAAGAAATCTGACGGAATTATATTCCATTTGTTAGTTCATCATATGTATTATAATATAAAAGTGTAAAAAATAAACAAGATATTGTTTAAAGGATGGTGTTATGTCGAATAAACTAAGCATTTATTTGTTGTGACATATGCGAAAAGCTGTACCTTATTGTTGGTTCTAATTTTAGTGAAATCTGAAAAGAAACAGCATGAATTTTCATTGCTTAATCTCAAAAATGACGTATTATAGTTTGTATATAAACAGAATGTTGAAACAACGAAGTTTTCCGTTAGAAAAGCTTAACAAAAGTGGATAAGTCCATAAAGACAATAAGGTCCCTATGCTCATATGACGACACACTATATAATGGATTAAAATAAGCAATAGAACAAAATTAAACACTCAATCTGCCTAAATCCCTTCTGAAAAGTTGAAAAACCTACTATTTCTAATGTCTTATTTGAATTGAGGATGAAAAAAACACCTTTTAATTGAACAAGACTTAAGTCTGATAAAAAACTTTAATTTCCATTAGATTTTTCTTAAATTTTTGGTATAATAATAATCTGGGGTAAAAAATAATAAATACATACGTTTATCGATCACTATAAATAGTTGATAAAATAATTTTAATACTTGTATTTGATAATAAATTTAATCTAGCATTGGATTCAAGTATCAAATTTGTTTTTACATAGTTGTAAATTTTATTTTTTTAAAAATTCTTTATTTTATTTTTTAAATATACTTTTACCGCGCTTTTCCAGTCTCATCTTTAATTTGCCAGACTCCATAAAATATAACAAAAAACGAACTATCTGAAAATAAAAAAAATGTATTAATTATCATGTTACTTAATATAAACAAAGCGTGCGAAAATGGCAGTTATTTGCATTTGTAGATGGATACTGTCGCTCATGGACATCCGGAATACATGAGGACATCAATCCAGAATGACAAACGATGTGTGAAAAGATCTTTTAGAACAGTCTTCTTCAATAGTCTATTTGTAATAATCTTATATAGATTAGTATTTTTTTAATTGCTTCTCATACGATTGTAAACTAATTTTCAGATTTCCACATGTGTCATACTACAGAAATCTATGGATAGAAGCGGTTCGCTTAGAGAGAAGGGATAGAGATTGGTTTCCAACGAACTACAGCTGTATATGTTCACTACATTTTAAGAAAGAAGATTTTTATGTCACACCCAAAGGAATCGTATTACTTAAGGACACTGCAATCCCCAATTGTACGGTGAGATGTTCATATAATTAACTATTCTTTAGCCCGCTACTCCGCTCGCGTAGTACATACACTGGTGTCCTGTACACTATAACCTTTCGGGAGAAATGACTTACAGGATAGTAAAAATTTCCATCAAAATTCGTTTAGTAAAACCTAAGTTATACACGAACAAGTCTTCTCTGCTTGTGGACAGACAATTGCTTTTTATATAATACTAGCGAGCCGCCCTCGCTTCGCTTCGGTTTATAACAGGTTTTGTTTCAATTTTTTTTTTTCAAAATTTCATAATAAAATATAGTCTATATTAGACACGGATAATGTAACTTCGTATTTGTGAAAGAATTTTTGAAATCGGTTCAGTAGTTCCAGAGATTACCCCCAACATACTATACACACAAACAAACACACAATTTTACTTCTTTATTATATTAGTGTAGAAAGGTCCTACACAATAGTGTAATTTTTTTAAATATATCAATCACTCCACTAAAAATATTATATCTGACTAAAAGAATAACATGCATTTTATAAGTTTTTTGTTGCATTCACAATAAATCATTGGTGATTAATTTACTTGTATGTGCATAACACTATTCACATTCGGTTATTATATCTATCAAACTATAATGCGGTGCGCATTATAGCGGTGCAATATAGGGGTGCGCTAGAGGTATTTTTTTTCTGTATTTTTGCCTGTCTGTCTGTCTGTTCGAACACGCTAATCTTCAAAACTACTGAACGGATTTTCATGGGGTTTCCACAGGTTAATTAAGCTTAGCGCTTCGAATATGTTTCATCGAAATCGGCTGACAGGTAGAAGAGATATCCCAATTTAGAGTTTTTAAAAACTAAAACTCCACGCGTACGAAATCGTGGGCACAGCTAGTATTCAATAAAGTGATAAAATATGTGAAGAAATTATGTATTTTATGGCATATGGATTAGGCACGTTACCGCTGTTTAATATGCTGTCGTTGTATAGTCAAGTGTTGAAAGCCATCTTGTAACAGTGTGCTTGCCTCGGCGAACTGTCAGTTGTTTCACGTCGCAACGTTTGTTAACTTACTCGTATACGAAGGGAAGAGAAAAAGCGGTGAAACATTGCGCGAATACAGACTTCAATTTAGCTCTCGATAAATTGAAACGTCTGCTCTGGACAAGTGTTATAATTAGATCTTGTGAATAGCTTATGGTAAGTAAGAGCGACTTTCAACAGGTACAACTTTTTTTTTTTTTTTTTTTATGTTAGGAGAGACAATCAAGGAAAACCCTGCATGGTCACCTAGTACCATCTAGTCTAGCTAGGCTAGTCTAGGTGGTACCAGGTACTCCTACCGGCTAAAAAACCTTGATTGCCTCAACATCGTGTAGGTCTAAATTCTTATGGCCTTGTGGCCTTTTAAGAGTCACCGGAGGTACAACTGTCGCACTCGACTGTCCACAGCAGGTGTTCGGACATTATGCAATAGGCCACAGAAGACTACCCTCACCAGTGCATTCCCGCTTTATCGTATTCTTCCAATGTTTCGGTAATGAACGAGATATGTTATAGCCCATTCCCATTCAATCCTAAACCTTCCTCATTTTCCAAGTCCATTACTAAATCTCCAGAGGTAGGCGGTATCCGCGATCGTGCCAACGTTTGTCATTCTGGACTGATGTTGGCATGTACCGCGGGTGTCGCAGGGTGACAGTATCCACTTACCACTAGGAGAACTGTCTGCTCGTCTGCAATCTTCTTTCTATATTAATATTTAAAAAAAAATATGCAATGCAAGGAGCCCTTTCAGCATGTACTGTTGGACACGGGCTTCCTTCTGCATACTGTCTCGTGCGTGGGGGATGTGAGGCCGTAGAACGCCACGCTCGCGCTGGCCAAACGAGTTGGCGAGTCCTCTTTATAGAGGTGGTGTAGCTCCTCGGGGCTGGCGGTCTTTATTATCTCTTAGTCACCATTAACGACGCCCAGAAAAAGATGGGGTAATTATACAAGTAAACAATTACTTATGTTCGTTACAGATGGCGTTTTCGAATTACGATGTTCCCGTGTCCCACAGCGGTCAGCCGACGACATGTGGTAAGGATAAATTGCCGCCTAAAACCGATATGCAGAATTCCATCACACTAGAAGTTAAAGAAGTCATTACATTACCCATGGGAAGTGTAAACGAAGCTAATCAACAGCTGGTATGTTTTATAATTTATCTTCTATCAGTGCCTGCGTTAGAGCATGTGTGGTTAGCTTGATTCCCGTGGGAACTTTATCATTGATCTGGAGAAAAGTGTCCTAAATGTTAACCCGGCACATAAGCTATATCTGTGCCAAGTTTCATTAAATCCTTTATAGCTTAAAAAATCTGACGATCGGCGCAGTCTGAAGGGAAATTTCATTAATTATTTATCGAACGTTTTAAAAAAATATTATATAAAAAAGATTTGTAGAGCTTTACGAGCCCTACTTAACGTCACATCGCTTTTAAATATTTGTGCCAATTTCTAAGACACAATCTACACGAGGTAGTCGCTCGCAGCTCGCGAGAGACTCGCTCGTGTACCCAATAAGGTTGCCTTCAGAGCTTGTACTGGACCCTCTTTACGTCGAGCCTATAAAAATGACTGCGGGTAAATTAGCAAATTTACTAAATCTCAGTAAATATTTAAGTAAGCCAGAAAATCGCGATTACTACCGTCAAATTTGTAGAGAAGGTGACAATGATGTCATTGATATCGACATTGAAGTTGATGAGGATGATAACAGTGATGGTTGTGAATAAAACAAATAAATTTACCTAGTATGTTAAATTTGTTTTATTTTTTCATACTCATGTTATTTGGAAAAAAAGCATAAGTCAATATTTTACATATTTTATTTGGAAAAAGTGCCTATGTCGAAGTTATTTTTCACATTTTTCATGGGTTTCTAAGGAATATTTTCCTTAATTACAGTCATAAAGTATATGTTGTTTCTTGATCTATTGCATATGTGCCTATACATAATTTCATATGTAGTTATTCTGCCCAAAAACGTTTTTTGTTTATACTTTAAAATTTACCAAAACTGACATTGGCTGTTTTTCCAAATACCCCTTCAATTGGTGCCTACAAGTTTACTCATACGTCATCGTAATTTAGGAACTACAGAACCGATTTAGCTCATTTACGAACATGATCGAGATATAAATATAAGGTATTGATGCATTAAGAAATACACACTGCGGTGTGTCCCTAAATTTCATTACATCCCCTACATTCATAATTTTAGAAATACAATGTCTAGCTGAAATAACACAAGACCTGTAAATAGGTTATTCAACATCGAGAGTAAAATCGATTCTACCGGTTTATTTCGTAACTTATTGTTAATTTCTAGTATATATATATATATCTTTTATTCTACGCGCATTTGCATCGTACGCGCGTCGTCCGCGCCTGGGTCACTACCCTGTACTGAGTAATAATGAGCGCTACGAATTTAGATAGAACAACAAAACTTTAGAAGTTTGTAACTTTTTAATTGTTCGCTAAAATAAATTTATTTTTCGCTAGAACGGTTTTATATATTTATAATTAGTTGACGAGTTCCACATTTTGCATTATTTCAGTTACACATTGTATATTTAAAAGACATAAAACAATATTAAGTCAAAATCCAAGTCAATTTCAATCAAATACAAATAACCGCAATGCAATCAGTCCGCTCAGTATCCAGGACCGCAGGACATTGGCTCCTTCATACGCATCGTCTTGTGCACGAGGGATCTATAGCCTTAAATGCCTACTACAATATATTTTGAATATATAGTTTGGATAACATTCGTTTAATTCTAGCTTGATTAGAATGACAGCTGTCAAAGTGCCTCGAGTAATGCTGGGATAATAATGATCAAATAGAAGTAATGTGTTTATTTATCGACTGAGTGTTATGCAATGCAAATAAAAAAATACGTTTGTGTATGGGTGGCAAAAACCTTCTGTGATTTTTAGGTGATTATAGATTAATTATTTTTATAGAGCACTATACGAGGCACTTTGACAGCTGTTATTCTAATCAAGCTAGATTTGAATGACTGTAATAACTATTTTTGAAAAAAAAAAACATGGACGATAATAGAATCCATTTACGGACTGTCTGCTCGTCTACCACAAATAGGCATAAACAGTCAAACAGTAAATATCTAATTACAGGTCTTATTACCAAATATAAATGAAGTGGGTCAAAATGTACCGACAGAAAATGACACTTGTCAAACATTGAGAGGGCCGAAAGAGGACGAGGGCGAATCACCACTGCCGTTTCTCTTTGGTTCATCCCCATGCCCTATGTATAATTTATATTACGTAGCTGTAAGTATATTTTTATTATAAATTAACCACCAATTATTAATCTAATCTAATAAAGAAATATCATTATATACATATTAATTTTTAGTTAGATGTAATAATTTTAGTGTACCTAGGTAGGTACTGGTTGAAATATTAAAATATTTTACACTATTTTTGTAGGAAATTATGTACAAAGTGTCATTGAAAAGGCCTATTCAGATGTAAGCGATATTCGTTGCGGCCTGCGATAACGATATTCGCGTGGGTGCGCGATAATTCCTTCGTACAGACATAAGCGGTATTCGCTAACCGCTTCCGATCTTGGGGTCACCTGCGGAGTAGTCAAGTTTTAGGACTGTTTGGCGGTATGAAGTGAGGCGGGACGGGCGTGGCACACTGCAACGCTGGCCGATCAGCTCATGAGTCGTAGTCACGCCTCTTTCAGTACAGTCGAGTGCAAATTTATTATTTATATTTTTAATAATGTTAAATATTTTAAGAATTGTTTTTAATTAAAATCAATAATGCCGCGACGACATGTGACTTTACGGAGACAAGCGAGGACATTAGTTTATGAGGTCCAGGGCCGTCTTTACCAGGGGGTGCAAGGGGTGCGGTGCCCCCCGGGCGCTCACCTTTTAAAGGTAATGAAAAAATATAACGCTATAGTAAACAATTACACAATAGGATATTTGACTGTCATAGGATACACAATAGGATATTTGACTGTCATAGGATACACAATAGGATATTTGACTGTCATAGGATACACAATAGGATGTTTGACTGTCTTAGGATACACTCCCGCACCCCGGCGCAGAATAGACTTAAGACGGCCCTGATGAGGTCTATAAGTAGGTATATGCAAATCCAGCCAGATGACTTAATGGAAGGTGTCATATCCCGTTAGACACAGATAGCGGCCGACACGTGATATACACTGCCCGATTGATTATTGTGTACGCTCGCGTCGTTTCATCGCTATTAAATTAATAACTAAGTAATTAATATTCTTTAACATATACATAACATGTATTGAATTTATTTTTAAAATTATTAAAATAATATCCAAAAAAACAATTTCTTTGATATATTCCGCCCAATACCAAAATTCCTGACAAACGGAGCCGCAGTCAGAAGCTAGTAATATAATAAAATGAATATTGCAAATAATAGTAATAATTGTATCTAATAATAAATGTTAATTATTATTTGTAAATAAACAATTTTGTTCGGAAGTTTACACGCGTGTTCTTATCCACCACTTCGCTCAGACCCCAACATCCGTGTCTCCGATTGTAACAGTATCGTTTACTCGAGCGGTACAACGCGGCGATATTCGCTCCCCCTGACGAATTAGTGCCACTTATCGATACATACAAAATACCCGGCGGGACATCGCCTAAACGTAATCGTTACGAGACACGAGGCGGTAGCGAACAGCGCTTATATCTGAATAGGTCTAAATAAAGCAATTGTTCAGTTTCTAGAGTAAAATCGATCCTACCAGATTTTGTTTCATGATTAATAGTAAAATCGATCCTACCAGATTTTGTTCCATGATTAATAGTAAAATCGATCCTACCAGACTTTGTTTCATGATTAATAGTAAAATCAATCCTACCAGATTTTGTTCCATGATTAATAATAAAATCGATCCTATCAGATTTTGTTTCATGATCAATAGTAAAATTCTAGTATATTATTTGAATCTACACGGGTCGCCCGCACCGCGAGCGCCCGGTCTGTGTAACGAGAGCTACGAACATTGTAAACAGAACAAACAAACCATTTTCTTGCTCGAACTATTCTTTGATAATTAATAATTCTAATTAATAAGACTATTTTTCGCTAGAATACATCCGTTCTATTCTAGTTCTAACTATACCCATTCTAATTGGTTGACACGTTTCAGGTTTTGCATAATTTCAGTCTTTCATTAGCTTCGTTCGCGGTAAGGATTCAGAACTGATTCGGAACTATACGCATGCGCAGTTCAAATAATGCCGTTCGCGGAACACAGTTCAGAATTTCTAGTTACAGTTCTGTGTTCGCGGAACCGTCGAACTCGATTCAGGATCGGTTCAGAATCAGTTCTATCAGTTCTATAACTTTGGCAAGAATCCTTAGTTCCAGACATGCGCAGTTTTTACCTAACGACATTTGACATACATGCTGCGGCTATATTCAGTTGGTTAGAAACTAATAAACTGGTTAAATAGTTAAATAAAATATAAATTTTATTAATTTATTAAGGGTTAAATAAAATATGGTTAGTTTTGTTTGTTGTTTATATAAATAAGTTTATATAATACTCTAATAAGAGTAATGTGTTTTGGTGGGTCCACTTAAATACTTGCCAACTTAGGGGTTTTCCCCCCAAATTTAGGGGGTAAATAAGTGGGATGGGTTTTTTTAGGGGTTTTATATTTTTAGGGGTATTTTTTGACTCTTCATATATTTTTTTGAATATATATTTTTCATATATTATGTGAAAGTATAGGCCCTGGGACAATCCAAACTATAATAGCTAATCATAATTATTTGTTGACCCAGCGACTTAACGCCATCTAGTACAAATATATTACAACTACTCTGTGGTGACTGTTGGTTATTGTGCCTATGCTTACTGGAAATACATATGTACGTTGATTATTGTTTACTTGTTTAATTCGATTTTGTTGTTGTACTACTGCTGTGCCGACAATCAGAAGTACACGTAGATTTGGGAAACAGATCCAGATTTAAAAGGTAAAGAAATTTCATTGCATTTTTGTAATTTATATTTTTTCTTTTATTATATATTTTTTTAGGGGGATTTCTAAGTAATTGGGGCGATTTTGGGGGTTTTTGACTTAAGCTTTAGGGATAAATATTTTTGAGAGTTGGTAACACTGCCGATGACAGTAGATCGTACGCAGTTTGGTTCCGAAATCGTTCGCGGAAATAAAAATCACGAATCGGTCTATAACCGCGCATGCGCTCTACTACGATTCCAAATTAGTTCAGTACTAGTTCCGAATTAGTTCTGAATCCTTACCGCGAACAAAGCTATTGTATAGTCACAGATACAGTACTAGGTACTAATTAAATAATGGCGGTCGGTCATCTTCGTGTTGCGCAATAATTACAACACAATTTTATTATAGAAACAAACACCCATACACACTTTTAGAATTGCAGTACGTTGTAACCATTACAGTCTTCAGGCGTTCGGCGCTGTCAGGCATTATTTAACTATTAGTAGGTACCTCTAAGAGTAAATACACACATTTCGAAGGTGGCAAGATGGATACCATTCTGTATTGTACAGGAAAGACGATTTTGTATTTGTGTTTGTACTAGATTACTTTACAAGGCGCTTACTATTATTAAAATATTATGTAAAATGTAAGTGAAAATAAAAAAAAAAGATTTCAGGCTTGTACATTACGCTTAAACATGAGTCGAATGGCGCAAAAAAACATATTTGGCGCTTGGACTAGATGCATAATTGTATCCAAATGTCATTTAGCATCCGAGATTCAAATCCATCTCAGACAAACATTTGTCTAAAGGCAAATGTGTGTTCGAGGTTTGTGCAACTTAGGTTAATTTTCATACCTATGTGGACCCACAATACATGAAATTCTAGTATATTTGTGTGGCGTTGTTTATTATTATTTATATTCTGTTATTTTGTAATTTCAGAACATGCAGCCTGAGCCAGTTTCTTCCCAATCAAATACTCTACAATCACTCCCGTCTCAACCACTTCCCGATCAACCACTCACCCCTCAATCCCTCTTTTCTCAACCACTCCCCGCTCAACCACTCACTTCCGACCCTCTCATCTCCCAGCCGCTCGTCTCTCAACCACTCTTTTCTCAACCACTCCCCTCTCAAACACTCACTTCCGACCCTCTCATCTCCCAACCGGTTGTCTCTCAAGCACGCTTTTCTCAATCACTCGCCGCTCAAACACTCACTTCCGACCCTCTCATGTCGCAACCGCTCGTCTCTCAACCACTCTTTTCTCAATCACTCCCCTCTCAAACACTCACTTCCGACCCTCTTATGTCGCAACCGCTCGTCTCTCAACCACTCTTTTCTCAATCACTCCCCGCTCAAACACTCACTTCCGACCCTGTCATGTCGCCACCGCTCGTCTCTCAACCACTCTTTTCTCAATCACTCCCCGCTCAAACACTCACTTCCGACCCTCTCATGTCGCCACCGCTCGTCTCTCAATCACTCTTTTCTCAATCAATCCCCGCTCAAACACTCACTTCCGACCCTCTCATGTCGCAACCGCTCGTCTCTCAACCACTCTTTTCTCAATCACTCCCCGCTCAAACACTCACTTCCGACCCTCTCATGTCGCAACCGCTCGTCTCTCAACCACTCTTTTCTCAATCACTCCCCGCTCAATCACTCACTTCCGATCCTCTCATGTCGCAACCGCTCGTCTCTCAACGACTCTTTTCTCAACCACTCCCCGCTCAAACACTCACTTCCGACCCTCTCATGTCGCAACCGCTCGTCTCTCAACGACTCTTTTCTCAACCACTCCCCGCTCAAACACTCACTTCCGACCCTCTCATCTCCCAACCGCTCTATTCTCAAACACTCCCCGCTCACCCACTCACCTCTCAATCAATCCCTCCTCCGCCACTACTATTTCAATCACGTCCAACTCAAAAACCTCCACCGCGTCCCTCAACCACTCAAATGAGCCAAACTCAAACCAAAACAGAAGACAATTCCAACACAGTCACGACTGCAGCTGCACCTTCAAAAGATTTAGAAATGCTTGGAAAAACGCTTGAACTTGTCAAGCATTTGGAAAAAAAGCTAATAAGGGTTAACAAAATAGCTAAAACCAGATTGCTAACAATAAAGAAGCTAAGACAGAGTAGGTTAAGGTTTGAAAAAAGGAACAACGCGTTGAACGATTTGATAAAAACGCTAAGAGAAGATAAATATTTGGATGAAATCATTCGTAGTTATTTACCAAATACAAAACCTTTGTGTGAAGAAGGTCGAAGCAAGTTTAAAGTATGGTGGGCGGGAACTGGGTTCGTTGGTACACCACCGGAAAAGAAATCCCATAAATACGTATCTAAAAACAGGATAATGTCGCAGGTTGTACAGAGATTCGCCGATTAAATAGCTAAATAGTATTTGATACTATTATAGTACATAATGGTCTGTGAAACAAGCAAATTAAAATAGGTATCATATTATCTAAGAACAAGGACTTTGGTGGAATCTTTTAAAAACAATTACATGTTTCCATTTTGAAAGAATGTTAAAATGACGATACTTCGTTTGTTTCAAGATTCTGTTTAAATATTCGTAAAAATGCTTTAATATCTGGTGTTTAAAATAAAGTTATATACTTAAATATTCGTTAGCGTGAACTTTAATGATTCCCGCGGGAACTCTTTAGCGGGTCGGGATAAAAATGTACCTACCCTAAATGTTAACCCAGGTATAATTATGTAAAGTTTCATTAATTTCTGTCTAGTAGTTTTTGAGTGATTTTTGGTTTCAGACCAAGAAAAATTTTAAAATGGCCGTTTCGCGTTCTATATCGTTCATAGGCAGGAAACTGCAACGATTTTTCTAAAAAAAAATCATGAACACACACGGCTTTTACGATTTTATATGTTTTAAATTTTATTAAAATCTCAATTACCGGGGAAACTAAAACCAACAATAAGGTCCCTTTTCTTACATAATGTCATATTTATAGCATTCAAGAAAATTTGTTAATGGTAGGTAAACAGAAAGGAATTCCTTTTTAAAATTAGTTTGTTATTAAAAAAATCATAAAATATTATATGTTGTGATATGGTATAAAGTTTATTAGTTATTATTATTAGTTAGCATTTATAAGATTGCAATGTCCTCGCGAGGCCGCGGACTTCGTCACAAGTTCCCGCCAGTGTACTACATGATAGCAATGAATAAATAAAATACTTTCAAAATAATAGACATCTAGCATCTCGTAACAACATAAAGCGATAATCATCTCATTTTCGATTTGGACATTTAACGAACAGATATTATTATGGACGGGTAGTCATTTAAACGTGTAATTAAGAAACAAGTAGGAACTTCATCAACCATTGTATGCAACATTCAGTTGAACAGAAGAACGATCAACTATTATCCGTAGCAGTACTCTTCACAGTTCTCATACTTTTAAAAAATAAATCTATATAAATATTCATGATTTGTTTTATTCACATTTGATTTAAAAACATGTTAGGACCATACACATTATTATCGATATCGACATAGTAGGTACAACATTGTAAATTATTGATA
This sequence comes from Sesia apiformis, assembly GCA_914767545.1. NCBI lineage: Eukaryota > Metazoa > Arthropoda > Insecta > Lepidoptera > Sesiidae > Sesia > Sesia apiformis. The sequence continues at coordinate 3,523,408 of OU611975.1, forward strand.
CAGTAGCTGGCATTATTGAACTATTTTTTAAGTCTGGCACATTGAATGCGGCATGCGGCACGGCAATAAAATAAGTACCCATATTTTTTTCTGGAATTATGTTTTATAGGTCTGTGTGCAAGTACTTTTGAGCCAATCTTTCAAATAATAAATATTGAATCATTTCAAATCGTTTTTTTTACATATATTTATTTATTAAATAATCCGTTATGCAACTGTCAAGTTGAAGTGTTCTCTACATCAACTTTAATATTCGATTTTCTCGAAATGTTGCTTTGTGGACTTTTTTCTGCGAATAATTTTTAACTAACTTCTAGTTTGACCGAAGGGAACACAGAGCGGGGGAGTCCGTCCGCTAGGTGGAACGACAAGTTGAAGAAGTTCGTAAGTGGCGGTTGGATGACCACCCAGCAGTAGAGACAGGCTGATGGTAGGGTATAGTAACCTGTTGTGTTGTTTACATTATGTGGCCAGACATCTATTATAGTTTCTAAATTGATGGATAACTTCAAATATCGCCGATGTGGAATTTTTTTGCTTGGACGCAAACATTATATGGAGGTGTAAAAGAAAAATGCCAATAAATTGATTATTTTTTTATATTTCTCTATTACCTAACAATTACTTTCATTATAATTCATGCAGAGTGTTTACATGACCACACATGATAATACAACGTTCTCTTACGCAGTAATACCATAGACAAACAAAATGTAAAGTGCCCATTGAACTAACCAGAGGACGCCACTCAGTCTAGAAATAAGATTTTTTTTTAAATTGTGTTTATAGTAAAACTTAACGGCATTTATTTATAAAAAGGAATGCTGTTATTTTTTTCTTCAATAAACAGAAAAAAACGTTATTTTAATTTTTCTCCCAAACAATGACAAAAAGCAGGCCATTTGTAAAAACACAACCTCTATCAAAACTAAATAAAGTTTACGTTTGGTGTTTCCTGAATAAAGTCCAGTGGCGCAACAATATTTCCATAAAACTTTTCTGATAATCTAAAGATGTAAAGGTGATGTAAACATCGGAAACCAAAATAGTTACAAATATATTTATTTTATTTCATTTAGACAATTTCATTGCACTTGGTCGTACAAAAGGCGAGCTTAATGCTCGGAGGCATTCTCTATCAGCCAACCTTTGGGTTGAACAGAGATGCACGTCGGGAGGTGCGGTGAAATGTTATTATAACCCAAACGATGTTTGGGTAAATACTTTACACAAACAGACTACAACTTCATTGATACGAATATACTCGTACAGTTTTAAGTCACGTTCTAGTAGCGCCCTCTAGTGCAATAATAAATTCTGATAGACTTCATTTAATAACCATTTTACAATTTCAATTATCTCGCTTTCAGCGTGATTTAGTGAAGTGCGTATTCAGTAGTTCACGTATATACAGTATCCGGCGGTATATACGGCACATTATGAATGAGGAATCGTTCATCGATTCCTCATTCAAGCAAGCAAACATTTTAGCACATGAAATTACATGCCGCCTTGAGGGTCGGGAGTGCCGTACTCAGTGCAGATGTATCCACGATGCGCCATACATATAGTCGGTACTGCAGGTGTAATAAATGAGTTCGAGTTGTGTATAGTCTAGGCATATTACATTTGTCAGTAAACGCTGTTTAATATATTTGCGACTTTTTAACCTAAAACGACACAGTATATTCCCAGCTACCACCACCTCTGTTTGCCGGCAACCGGTGACAACTGGTGTAAAATCTTTCCAATTACCATCACTTTGGCACTGTTAAAAATTCACTATTATTTGCTCCCAATTCATTGACAGTGATATTCACATTCAAATGATATCTATTCTTTCCTAGTTGTCTCCAAGTGTGTTAGTATTCCATTTACAATTGCTAATTCACTTAAAATTTTCACCAATGCAATGATGACATTTTGAATGTCGTTTTTTGACTTTAATTTGCAGTTTTTATTAAACATTTTTGTAATAATCTCTTGCATATAAGATTGGACTCTCCTTGAAGTGGCCTGAAAGACTTTCAAGATTACAAGGACCTCCCCATACCTCTTACTGTATACGCTATTTGTAGTGAGGGGAGTAGGATTTCTTGTCGCCGGTGGCAGGTGGCAGTTTCTTCATAACATTTCTGCCAGTCGGCGCCAATGCTGGCGAAGCCGGTGGCAGCTGGGACTACACGACAAAATAGTGAGTTTTTAACCGACTCAAAAATACTAACAATTCAAAAACTCTAATATAAAAAATGTTATAAATTAAACGAATTACCTTATGAGTGGATAACAAAATATGTAAACAAATTCACATACAAAAGATTTGTTTCTCAAAAATTTATAATTAACAAATATATTATTATATTTCTAAGTAAAAATTAAATATAAAATTAATATTACTTATAATAATATTTAATAAAGAAAATTTGGTACAACACTTCCAATCGGATTTGGATAATTATTTACAGAAAATAATCATAATAATAATTAATTTAAAGTACAGTGTTAATAATTATTTTTTGTCCGAATAACCATAATACTATGGTGGCATTGAGATTTTTTTTATATAGTCGGACAGACAAGCAAACAGTCCACCGCGGTGTATGTCAACGTCGGTCAAAATTGACAAATGTTGGCACATTCCCAGATACATCTATACATGGAGATACGCTATACATGCCAAAATACGTCAAAAATGACAAAGTTTGGCTTGCAATCGGATTGATAAATGATGGTGGAATAATGTAGTCTGGATTTCGGGACAGAATTGATTTTGCATAAATACAATTTTTAATTTACGCGACTTATTCCCCTTCTCATACATTCAAAATTTCAAAAATAGTACCTTAATTATTTCATTAAACAACAAAAAATATAATCAACTTAATCATATAACTTATTTTACATATACATTTGCAAAAAGCAAGTTTTACTTTTTTTTAATAATTATCTATATAATTAAAGTATGATTTCATAATAGCTACAATAAGAGAAACAGGTAATCAACATTAATAATTAAATAATAAATATTTTATTAATAATCGGGGGGTGGGACTCAGGTGGTTCTTACAAAAATATTAATTATTATATTTTTGTTATTGATTTATATTTTATATAATTATATATAGCATTGACAAATCGGGCTTTTGTACAAATATAAACTTAGTTTGCAGTTCATTAACATTTTCAATATGCGGCGCCGATCGCAAATATCAAGTTGTACAAACTTACACGTTGAGTTGGAGCAACCAACGTCAACATTACAGTTGCAATAATAACTCGTTTCATAACCGCAAAATCAGCTTGTAATCATGCCAATGCTCGATTGTTCAAAGGTTTGGTTACATTCTTTAAAAAAAAATAAGACAATTTTGCAAAAAAAAAAAACTGAATAATTATCAAAAGTTAATTATTCAGATTGCAGTATAATTGATACTTTGTGAGGAACGCGTGAAGTATAATCTAAATATAATCTTAATATATCTAATAATTGTAAACTAAAATGACGGTTTTCAGGATTTGACAAAGTCATACAAATATAGACTCTATGTACAGTTCATAATAAGATTCTATATTAATATATTTTGTATTAATATTCTTATACTATTATAATGAGGATTTAAGGATATTTGAGTACAATGGAATAGTAAAGACCATAGACAATCTACCAATAAATAAGCACAGCTCTGGCTTAAAATTGCCAGCGAACGACCTTATTTTTCTCAAATGGCAATAACACAATTAGCACATTGTGCCAGTGTAGAATTTTTTTTTGTAACTAAAAATTTCAAATCTCGTCAATGTCTAGTCCAATCTAAGTGAGATAGCGAGTCGTCCAGTGAAGTGATAGTAGATTTACTGAGAACACAAAAGTTGGGACACGTTGGAAGCACGCGGAAAACGTATTCTTATGTTTTTATTTCATTATAAAAAACAATAGGCACTTTGAGGTTTAATAAACTATTACACCACAAAAGCCATAATACATAATTTTTATAATCAAACAAAAACTTCACTTCTCGAGTTCCCGCCAAAAAAAAATCCAACTGTCAGAGGCTGAACAAATTTACTCGCAGTGTCTGTGGTATTTCATTGTCATTCAAATATATCAGTTTTGTATGTGTCATCAAAAACATACTATGTATTATACATTTATGTATATTTCTTACATTCGTTACGAACACTATGGGACTTTTTTAATAAAGCCTCTTTTTATATGGGGAGGATTATTCAAATGAGTTTTATTACATCTAATGGTCAACTCAACCATATCCTGGTTGAAAAGGCGGGAGGTCAAGAGCCTTAGGAGAGATAGATACACTTTATTGTACACCAAAAACACATGGGACATATGCAGAAGGTCGGCGGAACCTGGGCCGTCTCGCCGGAGGACTGCGTTGAGGTTGCGCATCTCACAGTACAGATTGGCAAATCATTTCAAATATGATATTTTGGAAATTACTTTTTAGACTTTGTATATTAATTGAAAAGAGCATTAAGCCGTTTGTTAACGACACGGTTTTCCGCCTTGAAAACCTACGGCGGATTGACCGCGTCGCCGGTGTTGTATGGGCCGTTATAGGAAGGAACTGGGAGGACAGGAAGCTTGTTAACACACACGGCGATGCCATGACCGCCGTAATCGCGACAGTCTATGGGAGTTTGTTACCGACACGGGACGTTTTCCTTTAGATGCGTACCGTCCGTAAAGCAAATAGACTAGCGAGGTGAATCGTCCAAAATGTATTTTAGAAAATTTTCATCCTTATTACTGGCATTATTCACTTTGATGTTACTATGTACTACTGAGCCGACATTGTATTGTGAAGAATCTTTCTTGTTTACATAAAATTACACAAAGTTCATATATATAAGAAAATATTATCGTATCGTTTGATAAAAAAAGATACAATAAATACAATATCGGCTCAGTAGTATATAATATAATAAGATCAAAGTGAATAATGGCACTGAATACGATGAAAATCTTCTAGAATGCATTTTGGACGATACGCTCCTAAAGGAATGTTTTCACGGCGCGCAACCATCTTGTGACCGGCTGCCTATCTTTGGAGATTTATAGGAATGGATTTGACGGAACGATTGGGGCAATGGGGAAGGATAGGATGCAATGGGCAATGGGCTCTAGCATATCTCACTCACTACCGAAACACGTAATTATATTGCGGAAGTGGGAAATGCAGTACATTTCAAGGTAGTCTGTGAGAGAGGGGGTTAATGTGGCCAGTCGAGCGCGTCCAGTTGGACCCATTCCAAGATAATCTCCCCTCGAAGTATAATATTTTATACTAATCACTATAAAGGATGTGTTCGAATCTTTTCCGAACCATGAATGATTTTGACTTCACTGGGAAAAAAAGTTCAAAGATTTTCAAGCTAGGTAAAAAGACCAAAAACCTTTTAACTCAGGATTTGGAAGAATTATTTCCCCATAAAAAAGAAAAAGTATTCATTGGGACATTTGATTATTAACAGAATATTGCGCTAGAAACGTGGCACGAACTGACATAAATTAAAAAAATCTTGTGCTGTTAACACTTATTGTAGGCAGGACGAAACGTACTTGATCGTTTATAATTTATAATAAAATCATTGCCTTGTTTAACGTTCCTGATATATTATTTCGTAATGTTTATATAACCATTTTCAATAATATCAACATGTATTACATGATTCGTGCATTTAGAAACACAATCAATATATACAAAGGAGAAAATAAATGCAAGTATCAAGATGTTTATGGCGCGCTACAAGTTCAACGGACAATTTGGAAATGTTGCCATTAAAAGTATTCCGTGGCACGTTTCCATTGCCAAATTACATGTAGAGGATGGTCCAAATTGAGCGCTCGCACAAATGCAAACCCCCTTTCTGTTCAATAACGTATTCAATGGGCGGTGTGGGTAGAAACGACCGCGCATGTAACTGCAGAACAAACCCATGCAGTTACAGGAATGAATATGCACTATAAGATCAGCGCAGCAACTCGATACGAACGCAAAAAAGTTTGTAATCAAGCGAACGCTATGAACTAATATATGTACATTATTTATATTACAGGGCATATCATGAAGAGACGATTACTTACACATCTGCGGTATCTGGTATGTGACCATAATTTGAGTAAAGAGACCCCACTCCCCCCACATATTAATTAAAGAATGATATTAATGAAATCTTAAAAAATTAACAATCTCAGTATATTCAGATGTTTTTTAAAGTAATTAATTATGTCGCACGATACTAAACCTGTTTAGAGTAAATCCTATAGCGAACCAGTATTCTATAAATACTGTTTTTACAAGTACTATGTTTATATAACGAGCAAACTTGTAAAAAATAAAAAAGAATTGCAATTGTGAAACAACGAAATTTTTAATCAAAGTATTAGTCAATAGCCAAAGTTAATAATCCAAACAATAAGGTCCCTTTGCTCAAATAACGTGACACACACACACACACTAGAAATGATTATTTATAGTATTTTTATACAATAAAGACATATATGTATATTACAATTTGGTCATATAATTTTTATTAGTATTAGATTATAATACAGTAATCCATCGAAATATAATTTTAATTAAATTATTTTCACAATGTTTTTATATTCAAATATATATAATTATATACACGTAATAAATGAAATGCTTAATTCTATAAATAGATATTTATATAATACATAAATGTGTATATAAAACTACATTAGCTGTTGGTATATACACTATATGAGTATGTTACACTCGTAATAATATATTTTTGAAAAGAAGTAAGTGTGTAGAGGCTCTTATAATCACTTTAACGCCAGTAATAAAGTATTGTATGATTGGTATTATACAGGAGGGAAGCCATGTTGTGTCGATTTTTAACTATGGGATGGAACACTGTGTCATTGTAGTTCCACTGTGTGGCAGATTTTGTACATTAAAATCTACAAGTGTCCGCCGAAAATACTATTTTAAACATGCACAGCGGATTTATAACGTTCACTAATTCCACCGGCGGAAATTTTGCCACTGTTTTGTAAAATACAAATGAGATAATTTTCCTGCAACAAATTTCTTTTTGTAATGTACTAGGTACTCTTTTATAAGTGATGTCTCAAAAACCGCGCAGACTAGCTAATTTGTCTTTTTAAATTTACAATAACCATAGACAACTTAAAGCCTAAGGTTTACAAGATTGCTGCCAGTCATTTGTGAATAGAGTAGGCGCTACGAAGGAAGTCCCGTAGGGGCGGCGCTGTGATCAACCGACATAATTTTGCCAGCTCATTGGTTGCAATTCGCCTTATAAAATTATTTATTTTTATTTACACCTACTAATAAAGATGTGTCTAAATTATGAAGTAAATTATAAACGGACATAATAATATTTATTTTGCAGAATAGTCGATCTGTCATATTTAGTTCCGTTAAATTTCGCGGGACTTCTTTGGTGGCGAGCAGTCTAGTTATTTACATAGCCGTTTTCTTAAATTAATTTGAATGTATGTGCTTACATTTAAATGTAAGCATCGTTTATTATTATTTTCAATTTTTAATACGTTGTCCAAGTTATTCAAGTTTCATGTGTGTAATAAAAATAAAATAACTCATTTACACGACGGTTATTGTAGCAAGAGCTCTGACAGGTGACAGTTGAAAAACCAGTGCTGACACTTAGGTAATCGATTGTTTCTATTGTTGATTATAACTATGACATACGGGGTTAATCGATTCTCGATAAGGTATTTAACGTTTCTATTCAATTTATTACTAAATTCCCGCCAAAAAATCCTTCTAAATTTCGTATATATGTTTACACTGACAACACGGCGTTGCGTCAAAAATATTGCAATTATTGTAAAAGAGTTAAACTATCAATAATATGTTCTTGGTAGTTTTTTGCCGCCAAAATATGAGAGACTGAATTGACAGTAGGCAGGTTTGACCGCCTCACTTTTAGGGCCGTAATGCTGCACTTGGTGCTGCCATGTATATTGGTTGATGGATGATTTTGTTGCAATTATTTTTAATTAAATATTTAGTAATCTCTTCCTTCAGTTAGTTCAATGTAACTTTTTATATTTTTTCAACCTTACATGTATTGCACCGATACTAGAGTGTGACAAATGAAAAACACTAAAAATAGTTGGAAGAAATAATTTTGATACTTGAATTCAATGGCTAATTATACTATTACATAAACTATTTTGATACCAGATTTCAATAATAAAATTAGCATAGGATTGGATTCAAGTGTCAAAATTATTTTTACGGCTACAGTGATAACTTTTTATGATAACAGTGATAAAGCGCGTTTTTGTCTCAACTTTCATTTGTCAAACTCAATCTAAAATCCTTTTATCATTTTTCTTTCTTTTTATATCTTGAATCATTGATGTAAAAAATATTTTAGATACACAATGTGTTATTCAAAAACGTCCATAAAAGTTAGCGCCAAGTATAGCATAGCGCCCTTTTTAGCAAATTTCCGTGCTTCATGACCGAAGAAACGTATGGAGAGTAAAGGAATTTAATTGTTCACCCTTTTCTATTAAAAATCCGAAGGGCGTAGTCAAGATTTTATCCAGGGAGAGGCAAAGCAAACAATTTTCTTATAACTTTAAATAGAGATTGTGTAATGCAGAAAAGGGGAGAGCGAACGCTGCATTTCCACAGCCGCTGGGCGCACTCGACTGGCCACGTTACCCCTCTCTCACAGAGGACTACCTTGAAAGCTACTGCATTTCTCACTTTACCCTATTTCCCCAATGTAAGAACGCGTTTCGATAGCGAGTGAGATATCTCAGAGTCGATTCTCATCGCATCCTGTTCATCCCTTCCCATTTTCCCAACCCTTTCTCCAAATCCATTCCTATATCTCTAAAGGTAGACTCCGCATGTTTTTCTCCTTATTGGTTGTATTTATAAGTATATGGAACATTTTTTACAATCCACTGTGTATCTGTTATTTATATCAATTTAAAACAAATAACTTCTATATTTTAAATATACAATATATTTAATAACAGTTAATAATAATTATTAACAGTTGCTAACTTTCTTCTTTTTAATGAAACATCTTCCTTTTAAAAGCACTTCAACGAACACTTACAGTATTTTAACACTAAATTCCTTATTCTCCCTTGCTTTAGCACTTAGTAATTAGTAATGAAAATGTTTAAAAAACACTTCACGTATTGCACTGACACTAGTTTCAAGTTTCGTTGCAGAACTACACTTTTTTAGTTATTAAACTGTTATCCTCCCACTTTTGAGTAGTTTCGCACTTTTATATATAGTTTTTAAACACAAAATGCGAACAGAATTTCCGTTGCTTTCAAAAATGCATAACACTTTGATTTCAGGTCCTCACGCACTCTACATACAGTCCATTTTCCAACTGCTTAGAACAATCTAGAAGTTTTATTGTCCCAGTTTGTTTTCTTTTTAGTATTTAACATAGGTCTGTAGTTAGAATGACTATCTGTAGGGGTTTATAGTTATTTTTATAGTGATAAAAACTAGTCAAGTGGGCTTTGCACTAATATAAGATTCTGGAGATATTTTCACGAAATTTTTGGACCAAGGCATGTTCGAGCGGGCTGGAGTTGCTTCTGAGCGGGCTGGAGTTGTTTCTTATTATTTTCATATTTTGGAACAAAATTGGCGACAGAGTACCCTTCTCCCCTTATTATTATTGTATTCTTTTAAACCTTAACATTCCCCCAATTCCCTGGTTACAGGTTTAATTTAGCACATAGTGTAGTACTGTACATTTAAAGATTAACACGCCCCCGCTTTTGATTATACGAGTAGGCTTGCTCTAGCACACTTTATTGCTTTTAAAAGTTAGCCCCCCTCCGTGTTCGAACGAAAATTATTTAATATTGTGGACATTTTGCAGAGCAATTTATATTGAAATTGATGCAATTACCAAATAGGATGTTTCAAGAATTAGGTACATCGATAAATAATATTTAAATAACCAAAATAAAAACTAAACTTTGATTAGCAAATGTGATAGTACAGTTCAGTGCAAAAAAATATCATAACTCTGCCCCTACCAGTTACAACCCCGAACGCATCTTTGAACATCCAGCTATAATCCAAATTAATCTGTCCGTCGTTTTGTAGCCATCGGTGAAATTTTAAACAATAGAATTCATTAAAAGTTGAAAGGTCAATTGTCTGAGTGGTTGTCCTGTCCAAACATTTTTGTATTGCACTCTACGCCCACCGTTACAAGTCCGATTAAGCATATCTTTGAACACTGCCCCCCTCAAACACTTTTGCACGGCCACTTTAGCACTTCCTAAACCATTAGCTCCCCGGTTACAAGTCTGATAAAGCACTTTTTTGAACACTGTCCTTTCACTTTTGTCCTGCACTAATTAAATCCCTCTACGCCCGCGAGTATCAACTTTGTTTAAGCACATCTTCGAATATTGCCTCCTAAAACACCTTTAACACTTTCTAGACCATTAGCTCCCGTTACAAATCTGTTTAAGCTTATGTTTGGACACCGCCCCCTCAAACACTTATCACTTTCTAGAGAAAAAACATAGTCTAATCTCACGTGCCCTCACTCTTGTTGTCTTTCTTGGCGGCGACGATGGTGAGGTCCGGCCGGTTCCTCATGAGGTGTGTGGGGGAGGGGGATGGAGGAGTGGTCGGCGAGGGGGAGGGGGCCGGCTCCGCCCTGAGGGTGTCGAGACTGGCCACTCGGATAGTGGGCCATTTGCCCGCTAGAAGAGAAGTACCATATATTATTATACCATATTCACAATAGCATGAGACAAAAGGGTAAACAAATTTTAAAACTTAATTCCAATCACTATCATTTTCCTGGGGTTAAGCTTGGATGTTCTAGCCTATATATAAGATAGAACCTAAACAAGAACCAAAGACTAGACTAGACTCCAATTTAAATAAAACAAAGTTGTTTCTGTTCAACTTTTGGCTATCTTTTTTTTCAGGCGTCAATGTACAGAGCAGTCATTCCCAAAGTGGTCGATATTGGCCCCCGGGGGTCGATTTGAATATTTTAGAAGTGGATTGTTTCAATAAAAAAAAAATTACCTTACCACTGCTATTCGTTTGTCAGTTCGAAATATCTATTATTCTAACAGGTACCTAATTATGAAGATACAAGATTTTTTATCTCGATGTACACCGCAAAAAGGGTCACACGAAGCACGTAGCATGCATGAAATAACACGTAGCACAAGCATGTTTGTGCATTGTCTCATCGAACGTAGCAAAGCAAGTGCGGGCATTAGAAACCGTTGTATACACGCACTCGCCCACATGTTGCATGTCAGTTTCAGTACGTAAAGTAAATTACATTTGGGGGTCAACGGTTTTAATAGTTTTTAGGAAATGGGTTTGCGACCGAAAATAATTTGGGAACCCCTGGTCTACACTCTTGGGTAAAGCACTCCGTGCTTGTGGTCCACCTGGTCAGCCCATCTGAGTGGATCACAAGTAATTTTTTTTACCCGTGGTCCAGCCAGGTGAAGCAAAATAGTTATTTCCTTGTTAATTAAATTACGTATTTTTTGTTTTTGAACATGAGGGGAAAAAAAGCATTTTATGTTGGATTTGATATAAAACTTTAAAAATCACCGTGATTCACGCCGTGAACCTGCGTGCCCCGAGTACACCTCTCTAATCTCATAATTGTTCACGGTCGTTCGTGAGCGTTGCGAGAGCGCACCCGCAAAATTTTTGACGTGGCCACAGTTTACCGACTCCGACCGGAAAACAAGAGGCGTGAACACTCACACTCGCGCTCGCGGCTATTCGCAGGGCTGGCTTCACGTCGTCAGTGTAGAGCCGGCTTTATGTATGAGAGTTTGACCTTTAAATTCGATTTTTAAAGTTTTTTTTGATTTGTATTTGATTATTACGAATTACTCTGACGTGTAAAGTGCATGTTAGTTATACATACTAGCAGTATTGGTAGTGGCGAGTGTAGTGGCGACTGTAGTGGCTGGTTTAGTGGCGTCCTGTGTGGATATCACCGTGGCGGGGATGGGGTCCTCGTCCGTGAGGCTGCCGATCACTATTTTCTTTGCTGACTGAAATGTTAGTGAAGGAATGATGCGTCATTTTAGGCAGTATGTTCAATAAAAACCACATGACTACCAAATGCGAGGTTAATCATAGGCTTCAATTTTTATTATGGCGACAAGGCCGGAGAATATGGGATATCTGCCTTACAAGTATCTCAAAAATGTATAAGGGAGAGACAATATAACCCCTGGAGAAGGGCGAAATGGAATGAAATATTGGAATGATCATGCCAATAACTCCGAATTCGGATTATTCGATTTTAAAAGTGAAAGTCTGTATAACAATAAATCATTCATATGATACTGTTATTCCAATCGATATTTTGATTGTTGACTCAAAATATGAAAAAAATCATATTTTTCAATATTGATTATTATTTTACTTGTTAATTGACCTCAATTCTGTTGTATGTAACAAATTACTAAAATAAAAAAAATTGACAGCTCTAAAATCTGCGTGTCCGTTGCGTTCTCTCATATTTAGTGAAGGATAAAAACAATTTTAAATCCGTCAAATTATTTTACTTGTAGTAAAGGGTACAAAAGAATTGGGCGTGTTATGTAACGAATGGAAATGTAATCCGTATGGAGTTTATGGAGTGGTTGCTTTAAAAGAGCTCCCTCCCTGTATATTTATATAGAAAACCATGTATATTTATCCCTTATTTTTTATCCATTTTTTGTTCCCCGTTCAGGAGGACCACGATTCCGAGTGATGACGGGAAGACAAGATCGGTTCATCTTCACGACCAGCTTACGAAACCGTCACCTGACCTCAGTACAGATTCAAGAACAGCTTCGAGACTTTCATTGAGTGGCTGTTAACGCTCGGACTGTTGGAGGGAGACTCGAAGAAAGTGATATAAAACCACATAAGCCAGCCAATGGGCCCAAACTGACACGAGCTCACCGAATGGCGCGCTTTCAGTTTGCGCGTGAACATTTGCATTGGACTCAATGTCAATGGAGCCAGGTTCACTGATTTGTTTCATTGATGAATCCAAGATTAAGCTGTATGATGGTAATGACGGAAGGAGGAAGGTGTACCGAACACGGGGAGAGCGTTTTGTGCAGTGCAGTATTGAAGTGAAGTGATCAGGAAGTGACGGGACCACGGCTGCCACCACTAAATGGCGACCGTTACATTCGTCAATGCCTAGAGTCTCATGTGATGCCATATACTGGGTTTGTTGGCCAAGATTTCATTTTTATGCGTGATAATGCATGATAGTGTGCACTGCAGGAATCGTCAGGGATACCTTGATAACGTCGGTATCACAGCCATGGAATGGCCAGCAGGAAGTCCAGATATAAATCCCATAGGGCACTGATGGGATGCGCTAAAGAGGCGTGTTCGAACTCACCACCCAGCTCTGCAGACCTTGCAGGAGCTGAAAACTGCCATCGAGGAAAAATGGGAAAACATTCCACAACACGATTCCATGCCAAACCGCATGACGGTCATCGTAAACGCCCTTGAAGATAGTACAAGTTACTGAATAAACGATTTTTTTTAGGTGACTCATTGTTTTCTTCAAAGATTCAATACAAGTCTTCCCGTGAGAACGGCGGATACACGACTTGTTACACTTAAACTCAATTTTATCAGTACTCTGAATTAAAATTTGGAACAATGGCATACTGAAATGATGTTTAGTATGCCAGCTTCAAAACTGCATAAAAACTTTTTGATCGATCAAACATTTTTTTAAGTTTCATGCCATCATAATTGAACATGCAGAGTGGCTTGATTCGGGTGTCCGGGGGTGTAATTAAATTAAACACCTGCATTATTACGGTTTTTTTAGAGTACAGGCTGTCAAACTTCGTATGGTTTGACAATGAAACGCAATTAAATCCACAGGTTTAATTGCTAAGTTTCAGCGAAATCGATTGAGCCGTTTCGACATGATTGCGTAACAAACGTGCAAGTTGTCGCATTTTCAATGTTAGTGAGATATAATAATCACTTACGGCAGACTTGTCCGCGTTGCACGTTTTCTTGGACGTTTTAGTCAAAGTAGCGTAATGCGCCTTTATCAACGAAGCATCCACTTCTATTGGGATCGGCTCGAATTCCACTAAAACGAAAATTAAAACATTGATTATTTACCACCCAATGGAATGTCATTCATTAATACTAAATAATCCAATGGGGCTTCCCTCACCCTATGCTTATTTGTTATTCCAACGAACTCACAATTTCATGGAAACTGAATAATAATGTTTGAGAAAAAAATACTCGCTCAGTGTAAAATTACTAGGGAAGATTATAAATAAGCTTGGCATACGCTGACGCTGACGGACCTATACCGGATCGTTACCGCGGTACCTATTGTAAACCTAATATGTACACATTTTATATTGTAATTTGGGTTTGAACGTGTAAAATTAAAGGTTTTTGTTTACATTTTATTTACTGTTTTGTTATTGTTCACCTTTTAATTGGGTTTGAATGTGTAAAATGTTTTTGTTTACATTTTATATACTGTTTTGTTATTGTTCACCTTTTAATTGGGTTTAAACGTGTAAAATGTTTTTGTTTACATTTTATATACTGTTTTGTTATTGTTCACATTTTAATTGGGTTTGAACGTGTAAAATTAAAGGTTTTTGTTTACATTTTATTTACCATTTTGTTATTGTTCACATTTTAATTGGGTTTGAACGTGTAAAATTAAAGGTTTTTGTTTACATTTTATTTACCATTTTGTTATTGTTCACATTTTAATTGGGTTTGAACGTGTAAAATTAAAGGTTTTTGTTTACATTTAATTTACGTTTTTGTTATTGTTCACCTTTTAACTGGGTTTGAACGTGTAAAATGTCTTTGTTTACATTTTATTTACTGTTTTGTTATTGTTCATATATATATATTTTTTTACTTTTTTACGCGTTCAGTCAGACCCGATTTACAATATAAAATGTGTACAAAAAGTGAAAGTTTAAAGAGTCATATATGTACAATGAATGAAACGCTTCCGTCCGTTTGCTGACTTTCTTCTTTTACTGCCATCGAGCACGTGACCGTTACAATTGTATTACAATGAATAAATCATGGGTAATTTTGTGAGAAATATGGTTAAATTTTAATAATAGATCACCCGTATGTAACTGCCGAGTGGAACTGTTTTTTTTTTAAAATCGAACTGTAATTAATGTCCGACTTTCGCAAAATGCACGAAACATACTTTTGTGACTTCGACATTTAGAATTATTGATTGTTTTATCACGATATGAAGGCCCGTTTGGCAATTTTTAAGTAATACAAATAATGCTCGTGTTTAATAAATGTTTCAGCTGAAATTTCAACTCGTAACGATCCCTTTCAGTAACCACTATTGGACATGGGTGTCATCACGTAGCGGGGAGAGTGCACGCTGCATTCTCACAGCCGCTGGGTGCACTCTACTGGCCACGTTACCCCTCTCTCACAGAACCTTTGCAGATTAAGGAATGGATTGGGAAAATGGGGAGAGATAAGATGGGATGGGAATAGGCTCTGGCATATCTCACTCACTTCCGAAACACGTACGTATAAATTGGGGTTGGGTAAATAAGATAAAGTAGGAAATGCAGTACATTTCAAGGTAGTCTTCTGTGAGAGAGGGGTTACGTGGTCAGTCGAGCGCGCCCAGCAGCTGTTGGAGTGCAGCGTGCACTCTCCCCCTCAAAATATTTTGATTGGAGTCGATCAATTATTTATCTTATTTATTAGTCATATTGTTTAAAACAGTGGATCTTACCTTTGTCACTGGGCACGGCTATGTCCGCCATATAAGAGGCCAAATGGCTCGGACTGACTCCTAACACTTTGGCTCCGGCATCGAGCGATATTTCACCTCGTTGTAGACGGTCTAAAAGTTCCGAAGGACCCTTCGCTTGCCAAAAGTCACGGGCGTTGCTGGAATTTGTTGGAAAACGTTAGGCCTGTCTCACACAACGCTATTCAAAACTAAACCAATGACCCGCGTTACCCGCGCTACAACTGCTCTATCAAACTAGTTGTACCATGGCAACTTTTTTCCGCGGTGGAACAACTTTTGGGTTTTGTACACATTTTATATTGTAAATCGGG
Organism: Sesia apiformis; assembly: GCA_914767545.1. Lineage (NCBI taxonomy): Eukaryota > Metazoa > Arthropoda > Insecta > Lepidoptera > Sesiidae > Sesia > Sesia apiformis. The sequence continues at coordinate 3,539,565 of OU611975.1, forward strand.
TCTGATCGCGTAAGATTAAAGGTTTTTGTTTACCTTTCATTTCCAATTGTACTACGGGGAAGTGCATATCGTATGCTACTCCACTCTTTAGATCCATTTGCCAGCAGCAAAATGAGAGTAAACAACCGATTCGATAACAATTGAAATTCAAATTTTAACTGGTTCCATTATACATGGCGCACCATAAATTACATAATTATACAATGTAGCATTGTGGTGTCGTGTGGCTTCAGAGTAGCAACACCCCATCTCTTTCCGTGGGAGTCGTGGCGACGAATAGCCGGTCTCCACTAGGTCGTGACGACACTTTGATCGCTGGACGGCAGTCGGGCGACGGGGAGGATCCTTGGCACGACAAGGATAGATAGTGTCGGCGACCACAGTTTTTTCATAACCACAACACTTTTAGCGGGTGTTGACATTATGTCGTCACGACCAAGTGTAAACAATACAATACGGAACTATATGCCAATAACTTACGACACGACAGAAAATCTTACCAAAACGCACGGTAAAAGCGTCGTGGACGACAGTATTATTGTGGACGACTAAATGTGAACAGTTCCATTTAAATACACAAGCCACGACACTTCTACCGGTACGACATTATGTCGTCACGAGCAAGTGTAAACAATGCAATACGGAACTATATGCCAATAACTTACGACACGACAGAAAATCTTACCAAAACGCACGGTAAAAGCGTCGTGGGCGACTAAATGTGAACGGTTCCATTTAAATATACAAGCCACGACACTTTTACCGGGACGACATTATATCGTCACGAGCAACTGGGAACCGGCTCTTGGGGATAACAAAGCCTCTACCACACGGCCTGAGGAACTACGGCATCTATACACGAGTGGACTCGCCAATCCGCTTGACCAGCGTGCCGTTTTAAGGTCATACATTCCTCATGCACAAGACAAGGCTCGTGTCCAGCAGAGGACGATATAAGGTCTAGTCACGGTAACAGATTCCTTTGAAAGTTCCTTACACAAACTTTACTAAGACTTTTTGGCGGCAACACGACCAGTTCACATTGATTTTTTGTTTAATTGTTGTTAAAATTGTGTACTGTGGCTTACTAGTGATAATTTATCAAACTTCAAAGTGCCTAGTGTTCAAAGCGTGGGACTGCGTTATTCGTGTGCTTCCAAGGAGTCCTCTTCTGACCTCAGTGAACCCACTATCGCATTACCGAGCGACCCGCGACTTACTCCGACGGGACTGGACACGTTTTAAATTGTTTTAACTTTAAAGTTGTTAATTACGAAGAAAACCTCGACACTCACAAACGTGCAAGTTAGGCTATCAGAACAGAAGAAAACACTTACCGATAAGGCCTATTGATACATCCATACACGTCCCGATATCGCCCATACAAAGTCCCATAACTAACCCCGAGGATCTCCGCCGCTTGCTTCATCTCCAACTCCTTGATACGAACAGCTTCCATTATCTGGAAACGTTATAGTTCTATAAATTCCCACTGGTGGGCCAAGGACTCTACTCGTATATAACTACGTTTCGAGATGTGCTTGCCCGAACTTCAACTAGGGCGCCCTCTATAGTTGATTTGGGTGTAAATCAAACAACTATGACTGCTTCAATTTGTAATGTAAAGTAAAATTTGCGCTACTTTCTCATACATTCCGACGCGACCTAACGATAGTATTCCCGCAAGGTACAGCGACATCTACCTTGAAATGGTGGTACTAAATTAACTTAATGCGCCCTGAACACGGGATATAATTTATTTATTTAAAGCAGAAACAGGAATGTGAACTTATTATAATGTAATGTTGAGTGAATAAATTGTAAAGTGAAGTCGATTGAGAGGGACAGTGCACTCACTGTGAGAGAGTGTCACCCCTCTCTCACAGAAGACTACCTTGAAATGTACTGCATTTCCTACTTTATCGTATTTCCCCAATGTACGTACGTGTTTCGGTAGTGAGTGAGATGTGCCAGAGCCCATTCCCTCCCCATTTTCCCAACCCTTTCTCCAAATCAATTCCTGTATCTGCAAAGGTGGGCAGCGCATCCGGGGGTGTGTCAACGTTTATCATTCTGGACGGATGTTGGCATGTATCGCGGATGTCTATGGGCGACAGTATCCACTTACCATCACGTGGACTGTATGCACGTCTGCCGCCTTCGTACATAAAAAATAAGTTTATAGACAATGCTATATATGTAGATAATCATTGCTAGCCTTATACAATCAATGAACTATCGCGTAAGACTCAAGTGAGTGTATGTATGTATATGTGTATGAGGATGTGTATAAGATGTGTGTGTGTGTGTGTGTGTAAGTATATAAAATAATGAACTAAAATTCTAACACGAGATCCCAATCTACCGATATTTTTGTGATAAAAATAATCAAAAAATTACGAGGGAATCAAAATCATATTTTGAAAATATATTGTATAGCAAACGTAATTGTAATAAATTATATGCAATATCTTATAGGACAGCTTTTCAAAAGAGAAGTGTTTTGTATGGGAGCGTTAACTAACAAGATTTTTTTTATAACGCCACACACTAATTCCGTATGTGGTGGGTCCAGAGACACATACAAAAACAACCACCCAGATACGAACAAATATTTGTATCTAAAAAAAAAAAGAATGTCCGACCGGAAATCGAACCCAGGACACAGAAGACAGGGGCAGTACGAAACTGGGCTATTTTTTAAATTTCATTTGTAAATTACAAATTAGTAAATGAGCTCACTATTCCGTGACGTCACTCATTCGTACTCTCCTCAAAAATAACTAATTATAATTGCGAGAGAGAGCGCTCGTTGATTGGCCAATTACCGCTGTTGAACGGATTATGTCACTTTTCTCTTAATTTGAATAGAGTATAGTAAAAGGTTATCCAAATTAATTCCAGCTGGATTTTGTTTATTTCCACCAAGTAACTTTTTTTGGAACGAAGTTCCTTTACGCGGCTTGTGGTAGGTGTGATTCGAGAGAAAATGTAACGTCACGTAAGATTTTTACGCCCTCCATACGCCTTTCCCTTTCTCTGTGTGTATGTGCGTGCGAGTATCGAGAGCGAGACTCAAGCAGAATAACAGACGTGCAAACTAGTGCGTGGCCGGTTGTATAACCTAAATTTTATAATTTAAATAATAATAATTTAAAACCTCCTTATTTTAAATTATTTGCCTTGAAAATATGATAAAAAATAAAAAAAAATACATAAACTATACAGATTTTATTTCGATTTACATTAGGAGTTTAAAAAAAATGCGTGAGGATCTTCGTTCCTGACGGGGTTCCCCTGACCGCACATTTATTTTTTTAAATACAATCTATACATGTAATAAAATCGTTTAATGACAGTAAACTTTTTTAAAAAGTCCTTTTACATGTGATACAGAGCTCAAAGGAACATTTTTTGGAATTGTCCGTCTGTTTGAATGCGTATCACGCAAAAACCACTGAACGCATTTTAAGGACACTTGGCGTAATTATAATTTATGTTGGCGTAATTATAATTTATCAATTATGAAGTTGCCACGGGAATTAGCATGTTCACGCGAGCGATGTCGCTAGCACCGCTTGTATAAAATGTAATTTAAATGTTATCAAAATGCACTAGTCTTTTTTCTAAAGTGAAAAATTTAAAAGAAATTAAAAAAAATCATATTAAAAATTTCAAAAATTCTAGTCAAAAATGTGAAAAATTTCTGTCATCTTTTTTCCCATCTTATTATTAGCATGTTGTAGAAAATAAATGATGGTTTATAAAACAACATATTTATGTTTTAAAAGACGTCATACCCGTTTGACGTAATTCTCCTCCCAGAACTGCGGTCGTCTCCCGTGACGTAGGTAGTCGTTCAACTTGACGACGCCGGGGAATCGGGGGTCGTTTGGTCCCGACTTGGGTCCAACTGTTACTGAAAATGATAATAGTCCAGTCAAGTGCTTTTTGGGCCAATAAGGGCTCTTATACAAAAGAGAATTACTTGAGGTAGCGATGGGCAATTCCCCCAGTAATATTTATTATAAATGCCAAAGTCTATCACTCAATCGCTAGCTGCCATACAATAGATGGCTGACGAGCGGTCGGGCCACATGATGGTAAGTGGTCACCGCCGCCCGTGGAAACCTGCAACATCAGGGCGTATGCGGGTGCGCTGCCGACCTTGCAGAATCCTGTTCACAACTTTCTTGAAGAGCCTCATGTTGAAACGGCTAAACCGTTTTTGTTTAAAACTTTGTAAATAGGTAGATTGTAATCTAGATTAACACATAGGCACTTTTCATGTAGACCACACGAACAAAGTCGCGGCCAAAACTACAGTCTAATAAATCGATAATAGTTTAACTGTTCATTTCAATATCGATTAATCTACGAGAAAAAGAATATAATCGAATGAATAATCCAGGTCTCGTTCAATCGATCCGGGGCCAATTAATCGATGGCTGCAATTAATGGGCGTGTCTCGATTAATAGGCGCGGCGAGGTATGACAAAAATGTCTGACCATCCGACTCGATTAAACGACTCGCCGCGATTCATCAATTGGTATCGATTAATCGGCCCACCTCAATTCATCAATTCGCACTCACTTATCCTGTTTGTAGTGTATGTAGATAGATCGATTATAGGTAATATCGATCGAATAACTACCCTATTTCGTGCGCATGTTGGTGTTGCGCATGCGCACGTACTCTGGTCGCTCACTGGGCCTTCCACAAGCGGAATCCTCCCTGTGGGCTAGTACCGCGAGGGCGGCGTGAAGGATTTTGAGGCGGTGCCCCGGATCAAAATTGCCACTCCGGAGTATTAGCGTATTAGGTCCGTATTAGCGGACAGAGGCGCAATCACAGTAGGGGATCAAATCCCGGTACTGTTTCCTCCGCCACCCGTAAGGGGGCGCGAGAGATGTTGCCGATCGTCATGTTGGTGCTCGTCACACTCGTCAACCGTGAGTATCGCGCGAGCTGCCGGCGAGTGCAGAGGTGAGCTCGCACCATGCGCGCGTTGCCGCGTCCCACGGTTACTACACCATTGAAAACAGTTACTCAAATGTTATTCTATCATTCAACAAAAAAATATACAATTTTATAAGTACTCACATTTACTGATTTGCGTTTTGGTCATCTGTGTCTCCCTCAGATCTATACCGGAAGTACCTGCTGATGAAGAGGTCGAAGTTGGCGCGCCCTCGTCAGATTCCTCGTCTGAAATATACGTGGTCAATTAGAAGGCCTTTCTTTCTTTTCTGCTCGACTGCAAATAACCAGTAAATTGCGCTTTAACTTTTAGAGTACCTATTTAATATTTTTTAAGGTTCACAAATGTACATTTGACTTGATCCACTGCTCGTTGTCGCTCGTGGATGTACTATAGCAGAATATTTCTTTTATTTCACAGCTTTATGCTGAGCTAGGTATCCCCATCGTTGCCGCGACACACATTCGCATGCTTGTTTTTGTTTACGCACAACAATTGTTATGTCAGATAAGCTGCAAGGCAGTTCAGTGTAATGTTTTTTTCTAGGGAAAGATGTCAGATAAGCAAGCAGTCTAGTACAGTTCAGTCTGGTGGATTTTTTATGGCAAGAAGGCGTCAGATAAGTAGCCAGTTCAGTGCAGTCCAATGTAATGGGTTTTATGGCAATAAGGCGTCAGATAAGGAGCCAGTTCGGTGCAGTCCAATGAAATGGCTTTTTATGGCAAGAAGGCGTCAGATAAGTGCCAGTTTGGTGCATTCCGATGTAATGTGTTTTTACGACAAGAAGGCGTCAGATAAGGAGCCAGTTCAGTGCAGTCCAATGTAATGGGTTTTTATGGCAAGAAGGCGTCAGATAAGGAGCCAGTTCAGTGCAGTCCAATGTAATGGGTTTTTATGGCAAGAAGGCGTCAGATAAGGAGCCAGTTCAGTGCAGTCCAATGTAATGGGTTTTTATGGCAAGAAGGCGTCAGATAAGGAGCCAGTTCAGTGCAGTCCAATGAAATGGCTTTTTATGGCAAGAAGGCGTCAGATAAGTGCCAGTTTGGTGCATTCCGATGTAATGTGTTTTTACGACAAGAAGGCGTCAGATAAGGAGCCAGTTCAGTGCAGTCCAATGTAATGGGTTTTTATGGCAAGAAGGCGTCAGATAAGTGCCAGTTTGGTGCATTCCGATGTAATGTGTTTTTACGACAAGAAGGCGTCAGATAAGTCAGTCAGTTCGGTGCATTGCAATGTAATTGTTTTTTATGAAAAGGTGTCAGACACATAACGTCAGATACACAGACAGTCCTGTCTGATCTGATATTCAAAGAAAATATCAAACAAGACGAGATAAAAATGAGGGCGGGATGAAAAATGAGGAAACGGGGGACGAAATGAGAAAAGTTGACGCTTTCACATAAAAAATGATATCAAAAAATCTAACCCCCGCTATTGTCTCCGTCGACGGTGAGCCTCGTGCGCAGGAAGCAGCCAATGTCCGTGGGCGCGTCCCACTCGTCGTCCGAGCCCGCCACCCCCGCGGGGGGCTCGCCCGCCTCCCCGCACTCAGACCCCGCCCCCCACCCGACCACGCGCTCAGCTGATATGTCCTGATAATCAAAATGATAGTGTTAAAAAGAATAAATGTTTCATATTCCGATCACATTGTTCTGAAGTTGAATGAGAAAATGACATTTCTAGATTTTAATTGTACATTTTTCTATGGTCACGTACATACAATTTCATGCCACAAACATCTTCATTTGACGTTTGAAACTCACATGTGTATTTTAGACAAAAATATTTACTGATAAAATTTGTTATTTGTACTAAATAGCGTACTTTTTTTTATAAAACTTCGTTTTATTCACATTTGTGCCATTACTTTTAAATTTAATTATGTCTTTTAATAAGTGTATGAGTAAATTTGTTATAAATATCTTCCTCAATAATAAACTACCATTCTGTATGTAACTGTCAAGTGGAGTTATAGAGCATACATTAATGTACGAGTTTAAAAAATGTACCCTTTTGACTTTCTAGTTTCAAAATCTGCTTTTTTAACTTGGACGCCCATGTTTCAAGTTTATAATATTATTAGACGTATTCTAGGTCTTAGTTACTTAAAATAAATAGTGAAATAATAGCCAGAGCCCATTCCTATCCCATCTTATCCTATCCCTGCCCATTTTCCGAGCCGTTTTATCAGATCCATTCCTATAAATCTCCAAAGGAAGGAAGCGCATCCGGGGCCATGGCTAATGCTTGTCATTCTGGACTGATGTTAGCATATACAGGTATGTATCGCTGATGTCCATGAGCGACATTATCCACTTATCATCAAGTGGATTGTTAGCTTGTCTGCCCCCACCTTCCCCCGTAAAGAAAATAAATAAATAAACAGAATAAAAATATAGGCTGCATTCCAAAACGTGATAATTGGAGATGAACATTGTTTTTTCCACAGACTTGTTAATTTTGAAACAAATACAGTTTTCCATTAATATTGTAATGATTTACTCACCAAATTTCCGTGTTGCCATTCGGATTCACGTTCCCTGTTGAAAAAATACATTAATATTACTAAACCATAATTAGCATCTTTATATAAAGGTTTTTTTTTTATTATTTAAAGATGTCAGACGAGCATAGAGTCCGCTTGGTGGTGAGTGGATAATGTCGTCCATAGAAATCCGTCACACATGCCGATTTCAGTTGACAATGAGGAAGCAAATCAGTTTATAAAGTAATAATAATAATAAATGAAATATTTCAAACATATACAAATGTATATATACAAATACACACACAGCGAGCTAGAGCTTAACGCGAGATAAATATGATAAATAACAGATTAAATTAGATAAAAAAACATTATCCTCATAGGCACTAATTTTCGATATAGACTATTTGAATCACGCACCAATGCACGCTATAAAAAAGAAAACAATAACTTCACGACTACAAAACGGACGAGGCACACCGCGTCTTACAAAATCCACTATATTTTCATAACTACTGAACCATTTTTATTAAAATTATCCTAAAACCTTCCGGTGTAAATATGTTATACATTAGTGAAAATTGCAACACAGTCGGCTCAGTAGATCACCAGATAATCACGAAAAACAAACGGACAGACATACAAACAAATAAATAATCTTTTTTTACCTTCATTTTAAATATTATTTTTTATATTTAATTTCTATTTCTTATACAACGTGACACTGAAATAATTCAAAAGCTGATAATGGCTTGTCCAGCATTGAGTAGAATCGATTCTACCAGTTTTTAAAATAGTTTTTTTTCCATAACTTACTATTCATTTCTAGCATATCTTTTATTCTACGCGCAGTTACGCAAAACCTACATTTATTGTAATTACTGTACGGGGCTCGGTCACTGCCCTGTTTTGAGTAATGAGTGTTACGAACGTTTTAGAGAGAACAACAAAACTATACATGTTTGTAAATTTTTAGACTTATTCCCAAAAATAATTGTATTTTTCGCTGGAAAGGTATATTTTTTGCTTCATTTCGGTGACACGTTGTATGTTTAGATAACATTAACCAGCCCTTTCAGTGTCCATTACTGGGCACCGGCCTTATCATGCACATTTCTTTTTTTTTTATGGACGAAGGCGGCAGACGAGCACACAGTCCACCTGATGGTAAGTGGATACTGTCGTCTATAGACATCCGAGATACATGTCAACATTAGTTGAAAATGACAAACATTGCACGCCCTCGGATGCGCTGCCTACCTTTGGAGATATAGGAATGAATTTGGAGAAAAGGTTGGGAATGGGGGCTCTGACACATCTCACTCACTACCGAAACACGTACATTGTCTCCTCCATGAGGAATGTCCACGAGTCCACTGTTATAGAGGTGGTGTAGTTCGTCAGGGCTTGTGGTAGCCGCCTTGTTAACCCTCAGTCGCCACGCTACGACACCCGCGGGAAGGGATGGGGTGGTGACCGGTATAGATACGATACATACGATTTAATTGAGTTACGCGGGTCGTCGTCGGTGTGATCAGTGCCGCTCGTGATGCGCTTGCGTTTTGGTGATGAACTCTCTCTGTTAACAAAATATTGTGTTAATCTATTTAATAATGGAAAGGTTTGTGTTATTTAATAATAATAATAATATAATAATAAATTCTCTTTATTAAGATCAACTCAGGATCATAACATCTTTATCACAATTCATTGTTAATAATGACTCAATTTAAAAAATTCTTAGCCTATAGTTAGTTAGCCAAACAGAATATAGATTAAATATAAATTAGAATTATGCTGATTTATTTGTTGTACCAAGCACATGTACCATACAACAACGTTTCATGTATTGACAGTCGAACCTGTTCGAAAACATTTCCAGGATACCGTTGGCGCTGGCCCGGACCTACGCATCGGGGATGCACACCGTTTGCGCATGATCGCGTAAAAACAATCTACTCGCGCTTCGGTGAACATCCCCGACGCGCTACAGAATCGGGGCAACCCCATCAGCATCCTGAAAAACTTCAAATAAACGTTTATTTGATATTTGTTTATCAAATAAACATTCGGTGTCAGATTGCCCTAAAACTAATTATAAGTGTCAAAAATGTCTACAGAAACGCAATTATTTGTAACATGTAGATTGTAGACACTAAATAATAATCTGCCTCTAGAAAGTTCTATCAAACAATAATGACATTGATGTACCAGTACATCGATGTCATTGACTTGGACTCATAGTAAAGATACCAATTTATGTTAGATTATCTTGGAGGATATATCTCCAATATAGGGTAAAGTGAGATATGCAGTACATTTGACGGCAGTGTTCTATGAGTGAGGGGTAACTTGGCCAGTCGAGTGGGCCCAGTGACTGTGGGATTGCGCCGAGCACCCACAACCTCTAGAGACAGAATATAAGGATCATAATCAGAATGGTTTATTATATACAGTAATTACAGATGAAGCAGATCTTGGTGATAAGGTGTGGAAGGCATAAATACAAATATAGGAGGGAAAGTTATTACGAGCTGTCCGTCGCTGCGTGCCCGCTAGTTGGCGCTAAGCTCCCACTTCTCACGTCGCTCTTTTAGTCTGTTCCGACTCACGAGTCGGACGAGTCTCACGAGTCGACTCACGAGTGACTCACGCTAGTGAGTCGTTGTTATAAAACACAAAAATGTCTAATTGCGCTATAATCAACTGTAAAAATTCGTGTTTAGTGTTGAATGGAGTGAAGGGAGATGTTTCGTTTCATCGGCGAGCGGTTCCCCATTACTACAGTTCACATACAATTCCACGAACTTGCACTGTCTACTCGTATCTATGACTACGGTTACATGTACTCACGTGTCGGAGTGGTCTCGTTTCAAAGGGCTTGACTTCTCGGACTTTATCGGCAGCTTTATTAAAGGAGGCGGTCCGCCTGTTAACAAACATATGTATATTTATTTATTTATTTACTAGTTTCTGCCTGCGACATCGCTCGCGTGGATTAAGCAGCTGTAAAACATTTTTAACACCTGTAAAAGCACCGACATGATGGGTTTCACGGATGAAAATCCATCTGGTAGTTTTTGAATAATATTTATCTATTTAAAAGGGTCTTAACGCGAATGTTTACCTTATTTTACGAACTGTCTCAAGAGGTCTTTCCATTAAGCTACGATATGGGGTTCTTCAAGAGAGCTGTGAATAGGATTTTGCAAGGTCGGCGGCGCGCCCGCATACCCCCTGGTGTTGCAGGTGTCCATGGGCGGCGGTAACACTTACCATCACGTGGGACCGCTTGCTCGTCCGCCCACTACTCAATAAAAAAATAAACTCGACGTTTCTGTTGCCCCACTAGTGTCCCCACATTACTCAAAAACTTTTGGGTAATTCAATTAAAAAAACATTTTTTTTTCTTTATAACTCAACTTCCTTGTGTGATATGAAGATGGCACATATACCAGATTTCCATTTAGATACTTAGCTGTACACTAGTGAAAACCCGATCAAAATCCGTTGAGTAATTTTTACGTGATGCTCAAACAAACAGACATACAAACATTTTAAAAACTACCGTTTTGGGTACTGTAGCTTCTAGAGAGACCCCCAATTTTCTTTTAAAATTAAGTCAATGTGCACGGACTCAACCCATTTACTGTTTTATTATGCGTTTATTGGAGAACCCAGCCCCACCATACGTAGATAATTATAAATATGACTATATAATACTTAGTCTTCAACTAGAATTTCTTTTTATGCCTAACATCGGCAGCGGCAGCGGCAGGAGCAACACCCTCTTTAGATATAGCTATAGATTATAATTTATTGTAATAATTATTAGATTAAAGTTTTTTTTAAATATTAAATATTTTAAATATTTTTTTGCATCCTACGCTGTGACCACGCTTAACTAGTCCAATAACAATGCCACATACAGGTTTCCACAAATACGTATATTAAATTAAATTAAATTTTGTCGAATTTTATTCCATGATACTCTCCGTTCGATGAGATAGGAGGGAACAGGATAGGATGGGATGGGAATGGCCTCTGTCATATGTCATTCAGTACATTCATTCATAAATGCAGTACATTTCAAGTGTTCTGAGAATCCGGGGTCACGTGACCAGTCGGGGGCGAACAGCGGCAGTGGGATTGTAGCGGGCACCCTGCTCAGGTGTTCTGAGAATCCGAGGTGTCGCGACCAGTCAAGAGCGAACAGCGGCAGTGGGATTGCGGCGTGCACACACGTCCTCCCAAATATCGTCTATTGGTACGTTTGGAATATTTTACGGCAATGTCCTGTAAGAGTGGGGTCGACTGGGCGAGTCGACTAGCGCGATTACAACGTGTCAGCGAATGCAAAAGCTGAAAATAGATTGTTCCGTATCGAGAATACAACCGATTCTAACAGTTTTTACAATAAAAATAATATTCATTATTCTACGCGCATCGCCCGAGCCATGACCGTGCGCCGCCTAGGTGCTCGTCAGAGTGATGGGCGCTACGAACGTTATAGACAGGACAACAAAACATTAAATGTTTGTAACTTTTAATTTATTCCTTAAAATCAGTTTATTTTTGGCTAGAACGGTTTTATACATTTTAAACTGGTTGACATGTTGCAGGTTTTGCGTTATTTCACTGACACGTTGTATAATGTCCTACAAAAAAAATAGTGTGAAATATTTTAATATTATTTGATTTTTTATTACATCAAAAATAAATAATTGGTGATTAATGTACTCGTATGTGCATAACACTATCCACAATCGCCAGCTTAGGTCTTTGACCTTTGAAACGCGTCCGCTTCTGTTAGTGAATACGCACAAGTAGGTACCAATTACGTAACGTGTTATACACATAATCGCACGAGTATATTAATCAAAGATTGCTTCTGTTTCTGTAATGACACGTTTCATCTTCTACTCACCATTAACATTGAACTTGTCGTGTTTATTCTCATCATTTTCGTGGTCCTTCTTGGAATGCTTCGTTTCCGCTTGCTTCGCTTCCGATTGCTTCTTTTCCGCAGATTTTGTTGTTGTTACCGCGTCTGTGTAGAAAACTTTTTAACATTGTAAAACCGAGTTGATGTATTGGAAATCTATTAATAAGATATTTACCGTACCATACCATCGGCCTGTCTCTCCACTGCCGGATACAGGCCTCTCCCGCGGCTCGCCACCACACACGATCCTCGGCTCTTCTCATCCAACCCACCACCAGCGAACTTCTTAAAGTCGATGTGACCGAAGAGTCGGAGGTTATTTCTTACAAACAGCTTGTATTAAACGCACCAAAAAAATACTAAATAAACAGTAATAATGATCAAAAAAACAAACGGGAACTCGACTTTTTGGCGGGAACTCGACTTTTTGGCGGGAACTCGAGAAGTGAAGTTGAGTTTTTGTTTGATTATGGTAAATATTGTGTATTAGACGTTTTGTGGTTTAATAGTGATAGTTTATTAAAGTTTAATGTGTTTTTTGTGCGTAATGTTTGTGATCATCAAATAAAGGCGTGTGTGCGACTGCGTTTCCCGCGTGCTTCCAAGGAGTCCTCATCTGTCGTCAGTAAACCTATTATCGCTTTATTGAGCGCCTCCTGACTTACTACGACGGGACTGGAAGTTGACAGCACGCGTTTTACACTTTGAAATTTGTTATAACGACGAAATCTCGACACTAGCAGAATGTGGCAGAAAAACTGATAAATAATTATAGATTAATAATAATGGCACCACAAAGTCAACGAACGCGGGATTCCTATATCTTTAGTGTCACCAGAGAACCCACTGTCAAGTTTACTGTCAGCAATTTGCTGCGGATTCAGTATGTTTTGTTTATTAGATTACTTCTCATTACAAACGAGTATAAACTGTTTCGCTAATGGTCGCGCCTAGAGATATATTAATGCTGGAAGCGAGACATATAGAAAATGGAAATTTCAATACCGCATTCAATACCAGGGTTGACATGTTTAAAACAAAAGTGTTCTAAATCACGTGTTTAAAACACAATCTAAATAAAACACGTTTGAAATTAAAATGTTACAAACTGTGTTTAAAACTAATAAAAAACTTTACATATTAAACATTCCTTATAGTATACTTGAATTATTTGTAATCAAGTATTTTTTGTATGAAAGAATTCCAAAAAGGTGTCTTGAGAGCAAATTCTCAACTTGAGTATTTAGTTTAATTAACAACAAGTTTGAGATATGAGTACTTTCTTTTGAATTCTTCCTATCATATATGATATGGAATATGTAGAGTATAAGTAGGTAGGAAATACTCCGGCGAATATACAGGCTTTTCTATAAAATGAAAATAGCTAGTTTTAAATGAAAGCGGTTTCCTATATAAACTGCTAAATCTTATTTTTAGTTCTACGACGCGTCAAATACGACATACCGATTAAGTTATAAAGAAAATATCAGACTGAGGGCATCTCTATTCTCTACCTTGCATTGCATTGAATTACGGGAATCACCTGAATCAATTTGGCCGTTTATTTTGTTATAAGGTTATTCCCCTAATTTATATCCTGAGTTATATTTTAAACAATTTAAAAGTGTTTAATACCTGTGTTCAAAATCAACGAAAAAAAACTTGATTTAAATCATAGGACCGCACGTTTAAAACATTTTGAACTGTTTATTTTATAAATTAAAAAAAAAAAAAAGTTTTTTCATGCCTGATCTTTTCAAGGTGTAGTTGTATGTTGTAGAGCTTTACGAGCCCTATCCAACGATGTTGGATAGAGTTTGTATGTATTCATCGATATGGGAATAGACTAGATGACACATCATACGTTCTTATCAAAGAAACCTGGTTGACGAGAGCAGATGAGAAGGGGTTCATAAAAAAATCAAATTTGAAACTTTGTCAAGGTGTACAAGTATGAAATGCGGATTTGAGACAACAGAGAATGTAGAATGTAGACAATGTAGAATTGCAAGCGTTATTGGACGAAGACGATTCACAAACACAAAAACAACTCGCAAAGCAATTGAACATTAGTCAACAAGCTGTTTCCAATCGCCTACGAGAGATGGGAAAGATTCAGAAGGTCGGCAGATGGGTACCACATGAGTTGAACGAGAGGCAAATGGAGAGGCGCAAAAACACGAATGTGAAATTGAACATGTGAAATTTTGCTCGAACGATACAAAAGAAAGTCGTTCTTGCATCGTATCGTTACTGGGGATGCGGCTTACTCACCAGACTTGGCTCCTTCCGACTACCACTTGTTTGCATCGATGGGTCACGCACTTGCTGAGCAGCGCTTTGGTTCGTACGAAGATGTGAAAAAATGGCTCGATGAATGGTTCGCGGCAAAAGGGGAAGATTTTTACTGGCGTGGTATCCACTAATTACCCGAAAGATGGGAAAAATGTGTAACTAGCAATGGAACATACTTTGAATAAACCACTTTTTATCATTCTTCCGAATTTTCAACTAGAATTTGGAAAAAAAATCCGCATTTCATACTTGTACACAGGTACTACAGGTAGTACGTAATAAGAATGTTCCATTTTCAAACCACATATGAATTAAATAATTCGAGAGCTAGTGAATATAGAACACTGTTAGACCGTAACGTGTCTGCGGGTATCTAGAGTATGTATTCTCAAATCGATGTATGTAGTATACAACGTGTCTTCGATATAAGGCAAATCCTAAAACACGTTAATTAACTTGAAATAGATAAAACAGTTCCGGCGGAAAATAAAATAATTTTAGGGAACAAATCAAAGTTACATTGCAAGTAAAGTTTTGTCGTTCTATCTAAAACCTTCGTGGCGCTCCTTACTCAGTACAGCTACAGAGTAATGTACGAGCGCCGCGCCCGGTAATTGCAATGAGTGTACTGCGCGTAGAATAAAAGATATACTAGAAATGAACGATAAAGTTATGACAAAAACCTGTTGTAAAAACTGGTATATGGAACAACGTATTTTCAGCTTTTGCGTGCTGTCAGTGACACGTTGTATACGTGACATTAAAAAAAAACATGACCACAAACTGTTAAATGTCACTTACCAGTTTGACAATCGGGTGGTTCATCCTTGTTGTTCCACCGAATGTCCGTAAGACCCTTAATGCGAAGCTCCTCCGCCGTCTTCAGTAAACTTGCTAGCTGCGACTGGGATTCAAATTCAAATTACATTTATTTGTTTAAAACAGGTAACCTACGAATGGCATTCAAATTAGTGCCCTCGCGACGCTAGTATTTAAGTAAAGATTTTAAGTAAAGAGAACAAGAACTTATTATCACCGATGCATTAATAAAAGCCACACGGATATTTCCTAAGAAAATCCTCAATAGAGTAAAAGATCTTTAGGATTAGCCATTTACGAAGGCTACAATAAAACTGAGTACACGGCAGATCTGTTAAATTTTTAGGAATACAATTATATATTAATGACGCCATATAAACGCAATTTTGCCTGTAAGGTTCCAGCGCGGAGCTGGTATTTTTATTGGTATATGTGTTAAGTTGCTTACTTGAGTAGATATTTTTGTGAAGTAGACATACATTTCAAAACGGTTAGTAATCAAACGGTAGTGAAAAAAAAGAAAATTTCTACTTTTTATTGTCAGTAATTCTAAAACTGAATAGCAGTCCACCAATGGGCCACACTAGGATTCCCTGCGAGCACCTGTCTTTAAACAAATGATTGTCCGATCGGGAATAGCATCCGGGCCCTGTTGCACAGCAATCAGGGTCACTACCAACTGAGCCTAATTGGTCGTCGAACTAGTCGGAAAGGAGATGTCGCTATTTTTCGTACTTGCCAGTCTATAATGTCCCACTGCTGGGCACAGGCCTCCACTCCATAATTCACCACGGTGACCCACTGACAATAGTTGGATACATAAACATGAGATTACATATAGGTAGGTACTCGAGATTTTTTTCGTACAAGTTTTAGAAAAATAATTGTTTATACACAGCCTCCCCTTCTTCTCTAATTCCCTCTCTATTTTCCCCAACCCTCTCTCTTATCGACGTCCATTGCTAAATCTCCGGCGGTAGGCAGCGTATCCAGGAGGATTGCCAAAATTCATCATTCCGGACTGAGGTTATCACAGGCGCCAGTTACAATTTACGTACGTTTCGGTAGTGAGTGTGACTGCCAGCCTGTCAGCCTCCCAGCCTATCCTATCCCTCCCCACATACCCAACGCTTTCTCCATATCCATTCTTAAATCTCCAAACGTAGGCAGCGTATCCGGAGACGTGCCAATGTTCGTCATTCTGGACCGATGCTGGCATGTAAGATGTCGTACCACCAGCTGGACTGTACGCTCGTCTGCTGTCTTCTATCTATAAAACATATAAGTTAAACTAACTTACGTGATGCACATTCATCTCCCCCGTGTACATATAGTCCAGCAGAGCCTTCAAATGTCTCGGCTCCGCTCCATCTATAACAAGCACCGGTTCTCCTTGCGCCTCGTGAGCACCCAGCAGGGCGCCCAGTAGCTCGCTGCATGCTGCTAGGACGACCCTGGAGAGAGACGTGCTGGATTAAAAACAAATCGCTAGCAGCACTGACATACAATAGTAACTAGCTTTCGTCCCCTGTTAAACACGCATGCAGGAGTCAATATGCATCTTAAAACGCTAGCCTGGCCAAACGGCTTGGCGAGTCCACTCTTTTAGAGGTGATGCAGTTCCTCAGGGCCTGTGGGAGGGGCTTTGTTACTCCTTAGTCGTCTTTTACGACATCCACGGAAAGAGATGGGGGTGGACACGAGACGCACTTGGCACAGGAAAAACCTACGGAGTATTCATTTGTATTAATTATATCACGTCCCTTTCGGTCAGACAGAATAATAAAAAAAACGTGGTTTGTGTTAGTCTAAGAGACAGCTCCATGATTTCTACGTTCAACACGTAGTCCATTGAGATATGATGTAAAGTAACGAATATATAGAGAGCTATGATTTAGAACTGTGTTGCCAGTTAAAATTTGGCCGCAATTAATTTAAATTGAGTTTCATTTAATAGTTTCGTTTACTCTGTGGGGTATTAGATAAATTATAATTTAGAAGATCTTAATATAAGGTATTAGAAAAATCTTAGTTGACACCTTCCAATCAGCCGCAGTCCTTTAGTAAGCAGGTAGAAAGAGATCCTTTTTTTGTGTTATTTACGTTTATCGAGTTAGTTGAATTATAAATTATATGTATATCAAATTAAAGGTCATTTTATCCTCGATTAAATTAAAATTTGCTTCCCAGTTATAAGTGGTTGCAATCTATGGTTGCCAACATAAAAATCTATTTTCAAACGTGGCAGTGAGTACACTATGCGCGCGAGCAGCTGAGCGTTGCGGCATCAGGTGGGGGAGCGGGGGGAGATGTTCGTCCGCTCGCCGCTAGCTACCTCATTATATATATTTTTTCATATAATGTTAATCGATATTGACATAAATTGCTTACACGCCCAGGCCCTAGTGCTCGCTTACCGCATCTACTGCTCGCGCATCGAGTGTAAGTCAGCGGCGCACCGCCATTTTTACAACTAAACCGACAAGATCAGGGTATCCTTATGGTAGATACAAACCTTTAACACCCAGAGATTCAAATGTTGAATGTTAGTGAGTGTTTAAGTGACAAAACGAAGGTACTCTTCGAATTTAATGTTTCTAGCTTCAGTGGTTTTGGCTCGGCGTTGATGGATCGGCCAATCAGTCGGGACATTTCCGTTTGTATGTATAGATAGATACAACAGATACGGTTGGATCATACCTGTGCGCGCGCAGTGACACGCCGCGAATATTATCCGGGTCCACAGTGTCCTTGTTCGGGACCTGCGTCGCGAAGTTCGGCGAGCAGTACAGCGTCACGTCGCAGAATCGCTCTGAAATGACAGAATAAGATTTACGATACATTATACGTATATTTTTTTTTTTTTATATTTTTATTCAATAGAAACTTAAATAGTAGGTATACATATATTTCCGCCAAACTGATGACAGTTTGTTGGCGAATAGTGCGCTCTCAACTTTTAACTTTCCGTGTCTCACCCACTTAGGTTAGCTTAACTAATTAACAACTTGTCTACGATGTGAACAAGTATATATGTAAAGAAAATATATTTCTTTCGTCTGAGTTTTGCGGCGCTCCGCGCTGTCGGTAAAACTACTCGTATTATGGTGTCGGTAAAACAGTGTGGGCGTCAAGTGAAGAGAATTGTTCTGTAGGTAGACAAAATTGTAAAGTTGTAGGTAGACATAAAATAACAGATTTTAAAAAAGGATTGAAGTTTAAACATTATATGTCGTTTCTTTGAATATCAAAGCAACACCAAATAAGTTTGTTTCACTACACAATCCTTTATAAAACCCTTTATAAAACGACATATTTGGTTACAAAAGTCAATTGAAAATGGAGAAACTTCGTTTCGAATTTGCATTATTGCCTGCAAGTGATCCAAAAACAAACATTTATAGTATAACCTCAATAACCACAAGTGATAATAAAGTGTATGCAATACCAGAAGCCCTACAATCAGTGAGTCTTCATAAAGAAATAATAAAAACAAATGCTTACAGCAAAGTAAAAAACAGTATAGTGAAAAGATACCAGAAAAGAAAGGTATGGATAACAATAACAGATGAACTAAAAAAAACTTACATAGATGAGGATGGTAATTTACAGTTTGGGGGTCAATTTCTAGAAGAATTGAATCCAGAACAAGTTGCTGCAGCACAACAACAAGAAACAGGTACATTGGGAAAACTTTTTGAGAAATTCATGGAAAATATACAGGAAAATAGACCACAGAATTTAAAATACATCGCAGAGAGGTTTGTGCTTGAGAAATTTACAACCAAGAATACGAATGCAAACCAGTGGATTGATATTTTTGAAAAAGAATGCATACGCTTTGATGTAACGAAGGATGAAAATAAAATTGAAATACTCAGATTGTTTATGGATAAAAGTTGCGCAGATTGGTATAGTTCCATGATTATAAAATTGACAATGAACTCAGAATGGTCAATGTGGAAAACCAAATTCTGTGAATCATTTACAAACAAGGGATGGAACCCAGTGACTTATGCTCTATTATTTAAATATAGAGAAGGTTCATTGTTGAATTACGCTATAAGGAAAGAAAAACTTATACTGGAAATGAGAAAATCGATTGATACAGGTACTTTGGTGGATCTTATTGCAGTTGGGTTACCAGAATACATACTCAATAAGATTAATAGAGAAGCATTAACAGACACAGTGGATTTGTTTAATGAGGTGAGCAAATATGAACACATGGTAAATAGAAAAAGTTTTTAACTACGAGAATATATGGAAATTCAAAAATTTATAGTAAAAATGAAAAACAAACCCCATGTAAAATATGTGAAAAAATAAATAAAGGAACTCGTTATCACTCGGAAGCTATATGCTGGTTTAGAACAAGAGAAAATGATAAGGAAAAGAAAAATATCATTAAACATGTAAATAACACCGTGATAGAAGCTGAGTTAAATGAAACTAATCAAAAAAACGAATAGTGACACCATTAATAAATGTCAAGCTACTATTAAATGATACAGTAGAAGTAAATGGAATTTATGATTCAGGTTCAAACGTTTCTCTGATAAATTCTAAATTATTAAAACTAAAACGAGAAGGAAACAATTTGAATGAAACAGATTTAGTAACAATTAATGGTGTTAAAAAAACAAGTGGTTTGACTAATTTAAAAGTAAAAATATTTGAAATTGAAAAAAGTGTTGATGTGTACATTATTAATGAACAAAATTTCAAATATGATTTTTTGATAGGATTAGATTTGATAAAAATATTCAAACTAATCCAAAATGAAGGCTTGAAAATAACTCAGAAACAGTCCCAGAATATTGAAAATACAAAAAAGGTGGAAGAAATTTCTACAAATAACAGAACAAATACGGAATTAAAAAGTAAAGAGAAAAAAAATAACACTACAAAAGAATATGAAATAAATTTTAATGAACATGTGAAAGAAGAAGATTTTGAAATAAAAATAAATCATTTAAATGAGTATGAAAAATCAGAAATAAATAAACTCATTAACAAATACAGATCAGTTTTTGCAAAAAATAAATACGACGTCGGAACTGTTAATGGATATGAAGCAAGAATCGACTTATTAATAGACAAATATTGTAGCAAAAGGCCTTACAAATGTACTGTAGAAGATAAAAAAGAAATAGAGGAACAAATAGCAAAATTACTAGATAATAAACTGATAGAAGAATCCTACAGTCCATTTGGTGCACCTGTTACTTTGGCATTTAAAAAAGAAGAAAATAAAAAATCAAGATTATGTATAGACTTCAGGGACTTGAATAAAATTGTAGTACCTCAAGCCCAACCATTTCCGTTAACTGAAGACCTGATGATAAAGACCAGGAATTGCAATTTTTTTACAACTCTGGACATAAACTCGGCTTTTTGGTCTATTCCATTACGAATTGAAGACAGGAAAAAGACGGGATTTGTAACACAGGAAGGACATTTTCAATGGACCTGCCTACCATTTGGACTAAAGACCTCGCCGGCAATTTTCCAGAGGATATTAAGTAATATTTTGAGAAAATATAAACTTACCCACTTTACCGTTAATTATATAGACGATATTTTAATATTTTCTAAAACTTTTGCTGAACACATAAAACATCTGGCATTATTGCTGGAAGCAATCACAACAGAAGGATTCAGATTAAAATTTACAAAGTGTACATTTGCATCAGACTCAGTAAAATACCTGGGTCATATAATACAAAATAATTCTATTAAACCAGTGAAAGATAACCTGATTTCAATAAGGAATTTTCCTGTTCCAAAAACGCAGAAGAATGTAAGACAATTTCTAGGGAAAATTAATTTTTACCATGAGTTGATAACATGATTGATATTTTTACCAAAGAGTGCAATAATACTGGATCCATTGCATAATTTACTCAGGAAAAATCAAAAAATGGTTTGGTCAGATGAATGCCAAAAAGCATTTGAGAAAATAAAAAGCCTCCTCTGCTCTCAACCAATACTGGAAATTTTTGATCAAGATTTACCAATTAATATTTACACAGATGCTTCTTTAGAAGGCGTTGGAGCCATTTTGAAACAGACTCAGCCTGATGGAAAAGAAAAACCAGTGGCTTACTTTTCAAAAAAACTAAATTTAGCCCAAAAGAAAAAAAAAGCTATATATTTAGAATGTTTAGCAATCAAAGAAGCGGTGAGATACTGGCAATACTGGTTGATAGGTAAACCATTTACAGTTTATTCAGACCACAAACCACTAGAAAACATGAATTTGAAATCTAGAACTGATGAAGAACTGGGTGATCTGACATATTATTTGTCGCAATATGAATTTAAAATAAAATATGCTCCAGGAAAACAAAATCTGGAAGCAGACTGCCTGAGCAGGAATCCAGTATTGGAATCGGATGAAAATACGGATGAACAATTAAAAGTTGTGAACTTTGTAAAACTGGAAGATATTCTAACAGATCAGGATAAGAATAAAGAAATACAAAATAAAAAAAGCAAATTGATTGAAAAAAACAAATTATACTTAAAAAAGGTCAGAAGAAAAGAAAAAATAATACTAACAGAAGAATTTAGCATCAAGCTTTTAAGAAACATACATGAAAACATGTGCCATATTGGAATTGGACAAATGCAGAAAACGATTAGTCCGCTCTACACAGCCAAAAATTTGACAAAAAATATTAAAAAAGTTTGTAGAAGCTGTGAAATTTGTATAAAAAATAAAACAAGAGGACACGACAAATATGGGTTTATGTCTCATCTAGGCCCGGCCACAAAGCCTTTCGAAATAATTTCAATTGACACAATTGGAGGTTTTGGAGGTACAAGATCAACAAAAAAATATCTACATCTGTTGGTAGATCATTTTACTAGATACGCATTTATTCTAACATCAAAAACTCAGAGTGCAAATGATTTTGAAAAACTAGTCAAGAATATAACAGAATCGGAGGATATTGGTATGCTTCTAACAGACCAATACCCGGGAATTAATTCTAAAGAGTTCAAGAAATTCTTAAATGACAAGCAGATACCAATTGTATTTACAGCAGTAAATGCACCACTCTCGAATGGCCTAAATGAAAGACTAAATAAAACACTAGTAAACAAAATAGGATGCAAAATAAATGAAAGAGTGAAAAAGAAAGCTTGGACAACAATAGCTCAAGAATGCGTAAATAAATACAATGAAATTAACCACACAGTTACTGGCTTTTCACCAAGTTATCTTTTATATGGTACGGATGTTACGATTTTACCGAAAGAATTAAAACAAGAAAGATCACGTAGTGACTGGATCAGAGACAGAAGAACAGCACTTGAGAATACAATAAAATCACACAATTACAACAAAACACTATACGACAAAAAACTAAAATATTGGGAATTTAATGTAGGAGACATGGTGTACGTGGAAAATGGAAACAAGTTAAACAGGAGGAAATTAGATGAACTGAGAATTGGACCATATGAGATTATTGAAAAAATATCTAACACAATATATAGGATAGATACTGGACACAAAAAAACGGAATCAAATCTTTTTCATATTACAAAACTTCTTCCAGTCCCTATAAAATTATATGAAGATAGAGAAACAAAAGAAACAGAAGAAGATGGGTGAATATGGCGAAAGTTTTCTTTCCTAGGGGGGGAGATGTAAAGAACATATATTTCTTTCGTCTGAGTTTTGCGGCGCTCCGCGCTGTCGGTAAAACTACTCGTATTATGGTGTCGGTAAAACAGTGTGGGCGTCAAGTGAAGAGAATTGTTCTGTAGGTAGACAAAATTGTAAAGTTGTAGGTAGACATAAAATAACAGATTTTAAAAAAGGATTGAAGTTTAAACATTATATGTCGTTTCTTTGAATATCAAAGCAACACCAAATAAGTTTGTTTCACTACACAATCCTTTATAAAACCCTTTATATATATATGTACAACCCATGAGTACTACATCAAACAGTAAGTACACTTCTAGGTATCTATATTTAATTTATTTAACAGTATCGCTTTTAGCCTTTTTTTAAATACCTGTTTACTACTGCACTGTTCCACAGTTGGACTAATTTGGTTAAATAATTTAGGAATCATGTATTTACGAGTTCTTTTGCCATAGTAATTTTTCATATTATATTCTACATATCTTCTTTGCGAGTTTTCTCTAAGGTTGTGTATCGGTATTCTACATAACAATATATAATAATTCAACAATATAATTCAACGTTGCCCAGCGAGGGATGAAAAAGGGCTAATGCTCGGGGTAGACTGGATAAAATCCGTAACTAAGAAATTCGACGAAGAACTGAAGTTGCTGACATAGCTCTAAAAATCAGCGAACTGTAGTGGCATCACATCTCCTGGCATCTCCAGCCAGATAGACTGATGACTTGAAGAAACTCGCCAGTAGTCACTGGACGAAAAGACCATTAGACCGGGTGTTGTGGCAGTCTTTCGCAGAGGCCTATATTAAGCAGTGAAGACACAGGTTCATGGTATGGTATCTGTGATACATGTGAAATGAAACCGTGATGACCCTAGTCCGCTATTACTAAATCTACTGAACTGATGTTAATAAAAAGCACCCAATGACTTTCAGGGATACCTAAATACGCTGTACAACAGCGAAAACCGCAACAAAATCGGTCTAGTGTATCTCGAATTAGCGCGAACCTACACACGGACAAGCAAGCAAACAAACGTCTTCTATGTACGTATATCTTCACGCAGTCCGCATCGCAATTAAGATTTTTAAAAACATGACGTAGTCCAGTTAAATTTTTGTGTCCAAAATAAATGCTATATTTAGCCGCGGCAAGGCAAAACATGTCTCTTTTTTAGTTAACACGTGTTTTCAAATTTGCAATCAAAAATAACTCCGCTCCTACGTAAACTATATTTTGTTTTTTGACTCCTGTACTTTAATTCGTGTCTGGGAATATTATTGTTGGAATTGTTCATAAACAAGAATGACCTTTGTGACCTTAAACGGGAAATGTACCTACTTTTTATTTAAGTATTATTCATTTTATTATATACACGAAACAATATAATTATACAATACATGATTGATAACTACTATCTTATGATGATTCGCATATACGAACCATCTAGTACACTCGTTTAAAGAGATACCCTATGTAATGTTAAAGAAAATTAAAACTATGGCTAATTGACAAATGCATTTATTCAGTAAAGGAATATTTAAATACAAGTGTGATTGACAATATTGACCATTTATCTATCCTAACAAATATTGTACCGAGTTTTAAATATTTGAATTTGATTAAGAGAAATTTTACAATAGGCAAGCTGATTATCTACCGTGGAGATCTCTTCCAGCATACACGTGAAATAGAGAGTGCTCGTTTTCCCAGTAAAAATTGTTTTAACTGAACGCCTTCGTCACAACTAGTTTTTCCCAGTAAAAACTAGAATTTACCGACAAGCAAATTTTGAAAGTTTGTAAAACTTAGTTTTGAATAGGGAAAACTATGTATTTAATAGTTTTAAGTAGGGTATTGCTTAGATTGGTGTAGATATATCGCCAAAAAGGAAAGAGGTAAAAAATCTATGTATAGTTTTATTATATTGTTTAGATTGGTGTAGATATATCGCCAACAAGGAAAGAGGTAAACAATCTATGTATAGCTTTATTATATTGTTTAGATTGGTGTAGATATATCGCCAAAAAGGAAAGAGGTAAACAATCTATGTATAGCTTTATTATATTGTTTAGATTGGTGTAGGTAGATATATCGCCAAAAAGGAAAGAGGTAAACAATCTATGTATAGCTTTATTATATTGTTTAGATTGGTGTAGATATATCGCCAAAAAGGAAAAAGGTAAACAATCTATGTATAGCTTTATTATATTGTTTATATTGGTGTAGGTAGATATATCGCCAAAAAGGAAAGAGGTAAACAATCTATGTATAGCTTTATTATACTGTTTAGATTGGTGTAGATATATCGCCAAAAAGGAAAGAGGTAAACAATCCATGTATAGCTTTATAATATTGTTTAATAGTATATGTAACACTTGACTATAACTTAAAATTCATTATTTAATAAAAGGTATTTTTCGTATACCTAGTTGCGTATACGTTCTTTTGACAGATTGCGACCTTATATCTGATCGCGACTCCCAGTTTGAGAAACAATAGCACAGATACAAGTAGAGTGTATTTTGAAAAAAAAATGAAATAAAAAGAATCGGTACCGGTAGAATATATTTTTTTCTTTTTCGCAAAACTTTCCGAGTCCCTCGCGTATTATTAAGTTTGTAAACGTGCGCCCACGCCAAATGTGAAAGGCCTCCTTCTAAAGAACCTACAACTTATTTAAAACTTTTACGTAGTCGGGTATTAGGTTTATTTTTAAATATAAATATATATATTATTTTTAAAATAATTTTAGTGTCTTACCATACCGTTAGTCTACGTATCCGGATATAGGCCTCTGCCAAGGCTCGCTACCACACACGATCCTCGGCTCTTTTCATTCAACCACCACCGGCGAATTTCTTTAAGCACTCCGGCCAGGTGTCGGTGCACCGACACCTGGCCGGAGGATACGTGGCCTCCATTCGAGGACTGGTCTATCCCATCGGTCATTGGTCCTGCGGGAAACATGACCTGCCGACTGCCACTTCAATATACTAATAGGCATGATGACGGATTTTGAAATCCGCTTCTATAATGTAGATTCACGTCTACTGTTTCCGAAAATAACATTATTTCAGCAATAAAATAAGTTTTAACGCAAATTATGCATTTTTTTTCTATCTACTTTGAATTATGCGCGAAAACACTCGCAGGTGTCATGGCGTCGCTTGTGACGTCACACCTAGGTAAACGTAGGTAGGTAAATCAATCGAAGTTCAAGCGACACGGTGATGTTCACTGAGGCGTGACGTCATTCACTCTGATTGGCGTTTTAGTTAACATGGCCGAATGCAGTATTTTATACTTTTATTTTATTGAAAATATTATTAATCTCAATGTTTACATTAAAACTGGTTAATTTATTAGAATTTTTTCAACATATTTTTTTCTCTAAAATCATTTATTCTTTAATTCTTTAATACTGTCATCATGCCTATTGTACGAGCTATGTCGGTGAGTTTGGTTCTTTCACGAATGCCTTCGTTTCGAATCTTATCCCGCAAATAAACTCCGAGCTCCCTTTCCATAGCTCGTTGAGATATCTTGAACTGACGAATCAGGCCTACCGTTAGAGGATACGTTTCGGCACCATACGTCATAACCGGCGGGACGCACTGATTGAAGACTTTCGTCTACAAGCATTTTGGTATTGTGGTAACGAGAAGAGCCGACGCATTTTCGTAAATGCTGTCAAGTTGAATGCGTCTATCCTTGCTGAACTTGGTCTTGCCTAGCTAGATTGTTTGCGTAAGGTAGACATTATTATTAAGGTAGCCAACAACTTCGAGTGTCACGCCTTCGACGTCTATCAGTCCCGGAAGAACATGTTCATTGAACATTATTTTTCTTTTGTCTAAATTCATTGCGAGACCGACGCGTCGTGATGTTGCGTTAAGGTCCTCTATCAACCAACTTAAATCTTCCAGCGTTTCTGTCATCGGCGGGGATCTGGACTACTATCCGGCCGGATACCGGATAGCCAAAAATTGGCCGAATAAACTGAATAGTTACCGGATATCCGTTGCATCACTAGTGTTAAATTCGGGATAGCTGTGATATTTATTTATTTTCATTAGGTTCTCCAACATGCTACCATACATTTGCAGTGTAAATATAAATTAATTATACATAAACATGTTATTATATATCAGCTCCCTTACAGAAGAACACAGCATGCAAAACGTGTTTTGTAAGAACAAGTGGACTGCATTACAGTTGGTTAAGAAAATAGTACAAATCTAAATAATTGTTATAAACAAGTGACCGTACAGAATAGTCGTGGGTGGTATTCGCGACTCCTCAGAGTGTTTCGGCTCACTCAATCCGGCTCCGCTCGCGGATCCCACTCCTCTTAACGATTCCTTGACTCCTTTGGTTCACCTACTTATATTTTATAAGAGCCGAGAGCGACTCATTCGCTTTGCATCATGTTCGTTCATGTAATCTTTAATTAGTAGCTTCTTATTTTATAATTAGTAGCTTACTCGTAGATTATTAATAATAATCTACGAGTAATAATAATAACGTATGTTTAATAAATTATTTTACACATTTCCTAAATCAGCTTTTTAGGTGGAGATTGCACGCTGCAATCCAACAGCCGCTACGCGCGCTCGACTGGCCACATTACCCGTCTCTCACAGAAGACTACCTTGAAATGTACTGCATTTCCCATTTTATCTTATTTCCCTAATGTATGTACGTGTTTCGGTAGTGAGTGAGATGTGTCAGAGCCCGTTCCCATCCTAACCCTCCTCATTTTCCCAACCCTTTCTCCAAATCCATTTCTATAGCTCCAAAAGTAGACAGGGCATCCGGGGGCGTGCCAACGTTTGTCATTTTGAACTGATGTTGGCATGTTCGCGGATGTCTATGGGCGACAGTACTACTTACCATCAGGTGGACTGTATGCTCGTCTGTCGCTTTCGTACATAAAAAAAAAGCTTGTCATTTTATAAATTTCCTAATTATATTGTATGCAATAATCTAATAATAATAACGTATGCTTAATGAAATATTTTACACATTTCCTAAATTAGTTTGTCATTTTATAAATTTCCTAGTTATACTGTATGCAACAATCTAATAATAATAACGTATGTTTAATGAAATATTTTACACATTTCCTAAATTAGATTGTCATTTTATAAATTTCCTAGTTATACTGTATGCAACAATCTAATAATAATAACGTATGTTTAATAAAATATTTTACACATTTCCTAAATCAGCTTGTCATTTTATAAAATTCCTGAGAATTGTATAACATTTCCGATAACAAATACACTGAAAAATGTATTTGGAATCGAAAAGCCATAAAGGTGGCGGTCATTTTTGACACCGATAAAAATATCAAAAAATGTTTAAATTTGTCATTATCAGCATTTTATCGCTCCACGTGCGCCAGATTCTGATTCAAAAGTATGACATTGGACTTTTGCCGACGTGAAGGTCAAATTTTTATGACGGTAGATACATTATTATTATTTATATAATATGATCATACATTAGCCATTGCCAACTTTCGAATAACACTCTCTTGGACCCGTGGACGTCGTAAAGGGCGACCTACGAGGACGTCACCCTCGCTACACCGTGAACACACACCGGCCTTCAGCCGACACTTTCACCAGGTATCACCACGTGCCTGGGCGCTTCTCACCGACGCGCGATCCCGCGATACCGTCCCAAAGCAACGCCCTAAGTCGAGGTCCGAGGTATGCTTGTTGCTGCACACACTTTTTGCTCCTGGCGTTCGCCCTAAGTGTCAGAGCTCATACAACCGAACTTAATACTTAATATAAGAACTTCCTTCTTCCCTAAAATCATATTCAACTCGTGTGAAGCCTGAGAATGTCTCTAGTTCAAATTAATATAAGAGTTTACACGTGTAGTTTTCGAGATCCGTTTTAAGCGAAGGTATTTTTAGACGAATCAAAATTTTAGAGGTCGGCGTGAGGTCGAATTATATTTTACATATCAATTTTTTTTTAATTTCCACGTGTAACTACGACCCGAAATAAGAACGACCTTGTACTCATAAAAAGTAATAATTTCTAATAATAACCAAGTTTTTTTTAATGCCTATAAATTGACCGGGGTGGAAATAAAGGTTTCAAAGCATTCGTGTGATTACGACACTGCACCTTCAGCCTATGTCTCTCCACTTCTAGATATAGGCTTCTCCTTTAGCTCTCCACCGCACACGATCCTCGGCTCTTTTCATCCAACCACCACCAGCGAATTTCTTTAAGTCGTCGGTCCACCTCCATTCGTTCGAGGACTCGTCTACTCCATCGGTATACAAATATGTCCCGCCCAATGCCACTTCAACATGCTGATTCTACGAGCTATGTCGGTGACTAAGTTCTTTGGCGAATTGTATTCGCGTACTAGTTATTTTAGTGACATTATTATCGTTAATATTAATTAACTCTAATGTTAGTGTTCGTTGCTGTAACAGAATGACAAGTTTGTTCCACAACGATGTATTTGTGTTTGTGGTTGGCGAGACCCGAATACCCATTGAATATTTAACAATGGAGCTTCTTTAATTGAAACGGGTTAGTATGGTAAATATTAATTGAATCTTCCGGGCTACTTGGCCGAGGTCTTCTGGAATCTCTTCTCTTTCTTCCAAACGTTTCGTCAACGTCGTTTGGAAGAAAGAGAAGGGATTCCAGAAGACCTCGGTCAAGTAGCCCGGAAGATTCAATTAATATGGACACCGGCCGAGAAAGCCTACACTCCACTATAGTATGGTAAAGTTTGAATCTATTAGAAACCTAGGTAGATTTATAATGGTTTCGACTACTCATTTCAGCAATAGGTACTCGTATCCCAGACAAATCTGTATGTTTTATTAGATACAATTATGTTAGATTTATATTTTATTCTTTGTAAATTTGGTAATAAAAAGAAATAAGTTATTTAAAATAGGGTTCCCGAAACGGGGCTCAGTCGACTTGCTGATCACATTCTGAGTTTACTTCAGTTATTCAAAAATAGGTTATCTCTCTATTCATTTGTCATCGTTAGCTACATGATAATACAAGTCAAAAATGCACTTACCTTTCTCTAATAGTTGAGCGAACATATTCTGCACATTCGAATGATGGTGCTTCCATCGTAAACAATACTGCTGCGGCACCATTTTGAATTTATACTAATTATGCTATTTATACTACACTAATATAAAGTCCATGAAATAAATAAGGCTTTGGTATAAAAGGCAGGCAAAGGAAGAATTTCAATAAGTATAGTTTGGTAGAAAATTTGGTCGATTTCGAATGTCTTTTTTTTTTCAAATTTTATTTAGGTACTTCTTGAACTAGGTTACTCGATGGAATGTTTCTCGGTGGTTCAATTTCTAATACCTGAAACAAAAAAAATAATGTTACAAAATACTTAATCTGAAATCTGAAAAAATGTAGGTAGACATCTCATAGGGACGAGTGAGTCTCTCGCGGCGATATTCTCGCTCGTGCCACTAATTTAAATTGTAAATATGTTATACGAGCTATCGCCCAGTCAATCTACACAGTGCCGAATTAAAGGGCGCGAGGCAAGGGGGTTTCCCTTGCCTCCTCCGGGGCCCCAAGTCCGACGACCATCGACGACCATATAAGTCAATATGCTTGTTGCTAATGGTCCCCCACAATATGCGATACACATAAACAGGATTGAATTTATACAAAAAGCATTTGTGAAGTTTTTGTGTTATAAAAATCATAGAAGTCCTACCATAATTAGCGACGACAGACAAATAGACAACTTAGAAATGAGATGACGGTCGTAAGGTCGTACTTTACTTTTTAACCTTTTAGAGGGTCGCGATACTAAAAATATTGTGAAACGATGCGCTATGAAATTCCGGGAATAATCGGAGATATATCTTTGTGAATTTGTTATGAACAGTCTATATACAAATTTAGTATCCAAACGAGTGATTAAATGCTATATAATAATAATGAAATGCAATGCAACCAACTGGTGGACAATAGTGGACGTAGACCTCATCATGCGCATTGACTCCTGCGTGAGGGATGGCCAGCTTGGCCTTAAAACGCCAAGCTGGCCAGGCGGTTTAGCGAATCTACTCTTTTAAAGGTGATGGTTGTTCCTCAAGGCTTGTGGTAGCCGCTTATCCCACGACATCCACGGGAAGAGGTGCTATTTATTGTATAGCTGGCGGACCCCACACGGTTACTGATCTATATATATAAAAATGGATGTTGGTATATCTGAGGTTAATAGACTTCGACACCGTTTGACCGATCACCATGAAAGTTGGCACATATATGTATTTTTTCATGGAGAAGATTTTTACGCTATCCTTTGTTTTAACTCGCTACTAGATGGCGCTGCAGCACATCAACTTCTATACCATTCAACCGATCGCCATGAAAATTGGTATACATAGGTATTTGAGTACGGAGAATATTTTCGAGCTATCGACTTTATTGTAACTCGCTACTAGATGGCGCTACAGCTCATCAACTTCTATACCGTCTCACCAACAAAATAATATCGACGGCAAAACAGAATAATTTGTGATTTTATATACAGATGTAAATACATATACACAGGCAGGACAATGTCTGCCGGGTGGGTACAGCTAGTAATACTACTAGTAATAATACTGAAAATTATTCAAGGCGACCATTTTTGCTTGTGCTTAAGTATGCTGAGGTCAAAGTCAAAAAATTCCATTGACATCGAAATATGTATCTAAAAATAAACGTTACATTTTTTGTTTAATAACAAATCCACTAGCAAATGTCCATGGCTTCGCTCGCTTCTTTATTTATTTGACATCACAATCGAGAAGTTCATTGTGAACTTCACGATTGTTCATTTATATTTGTCACCTCAAAAAATATTAAAAGATTACAATAAAAATTAAAATATTTTGAAAAATGACGTAGATATAGCCTTTCGGTTTTTTTTTTATATAATAGATGGCAGACGAGTGTGCAGGTCGCATGATGGTAAGTGGTCACCGCCTGTCATGGACACCTGCAACAGCAGGCTTGGACGCACAGCAGTATAAAGTTGGACGTTGACCGAGCAACGTGTGACGTCACGATACATTACATACAAACGACTATATTGATATATCGCGATTATGAAATTATACAATCTTTGTCTAAACATTTTGTCTAGAAAAAGTACGGAAAATTATCTGAATCTCCCCTTTAAAGGTTAAACTTTTCAAAATGAGCCCTTATTATTAAGGATTGTGTATATTGTAACGTCATCATCGCGAGTAGCGCGTTTAAAACTTTGAATAGGTAGCCTATATCTCGGTCATTATCCAACGGATTTCAGAAATTTCTTCATCATACATTTTAAATATTTTAACGTATATTTCTATATGAATATAATCGCTAGCTCAAAACGTAAATGACGCCACTAGAATTCCATGTGCCGTGGGTTCAGAGACAAATATGTACAAAGACAAACACACCACCCAGATCCGAAAAACATTTGTCTTTAAACAAATGAGCAAATGTCCGATCGGGAATCGTAACTGGAATCTTTTACACAGCAAGCAACTGGGCTAATAGATCAATTTTTTTTTATTATAGTTAAATATTAATAAAGAGCGGTAATTGCCTAGGCCTAGGGTGATACTGGACTCGCATTCGTTGTGGATTGTGAGTTCAAATCCCCGGTCTGTACCACGGAGTTTGTACATAAGAACGGATTTTTTTAAATTAACACTAGTTTGGCAGTGAGGGAGAACATCGTGAAGAAACCCCATTGCTCCAGAAACGCATTGGGCTCGCGTGGTGGATTAAGGTCCGAAACCAGCAATGAGAGGATTTACTAGGGGAGGCCTATGCCCTGCAGATAGACCGGTACAAGTACAAAAATAAATATTATAAAGAGCGGTGATAGCCGAGGGATATCTATTCTCGATTCCCATTCGTGCTGGGTATAGGAGGGGAATTATTTGTAATGGTCATATCCCGGTACCTACAATCCACAAATAAACATTCCCGTCCAACAGGCTACCAGTCTACATGTGCTGCAGCAACAACTGCACCGTTGATTATCAGCTGTAGCCACTTGCAGTGCATTGAGAACTGCCTACGCCAAATAAACTTATCTTACTACATCTATGTATACATAATGATACGTGCAGCCGCCGACAGAACAAGATGGTAAAGCGTTGTATGTGATGTGCCCTCTGCTCTGATGGGAAAACATAGAAAGAGAGATCGACCAATAATGGGCGACTT
Source organism: Sesia apiformis (assembly GCA_914767545.1). Classification (NCBI taxonomy): domain Eukaryota; kingdom Metazoa; phylum Arthropoda; class Insecta; order Lepidoptera; family Sesiidae; genus Sesia; species Sesia apiformis. The sequence continues at coordinate 3,573,007 of OU611975.1, forward strand.
GTTGAAGGTCGAAGGTCAATGAGGGTGTCCTCTGCGTTCAATTGTATTGTAATGACAAGGAATATTTAAAAAAAAACTGTCGGTCACGGTACAAAAATTCGTACTGCGCTGATAAAGTTATCAGTTGCTTTTTGAATAAATAAACAACGTAAATTGTATATTTGTACAGTCTTGAAGACAAATGTCTAAAAAAAACAATATCGCAATAAAATTCTTGAAGTTCAGTCTGTTTCCACTTGCAATGGAGATGAGCGGTAACGTGATGGAAAATCATTACAGAGACGACAACATTGGACAGATTTTTCTTGGAAAAATTTTCGTTATAAAAAAAATGGAAAGGAACAAAAAAGATAAACCATTTTCCAATTTATTAAGGGATAACTTTATTAAGAACTATTCCATTTAAAATAGCTCGTGGGAAAAGGACAAAGTTATTTTTATAGAGATTCTGACCAGGGATGTTGTGGAATTTTGAGTTCTTGCTGCTTGCATTTGATTTGATAGATTTGTCGTTCGTTCTTTATGTATTTCTTAATTACTTTTTCTATTTGGTTTTGTTTCTTTGCAAATTCAATTTCAATTCTTTAAGAAACGCGCTCTGCAGTTTCTCACCAAATTTCGTTATATAAACTTTGAGAATGATTGGTGTTTTGAATTCAGTTGGTGAATCAGTTGAATCTTAGTCATTCTATGTTCACTAGCTCTCGAATTGTTTAATTCATACGTGGTTTGAAAATTGAACATTCTTATTAATAATAATTCATTTATTTCAGACCACAAGATCCATATTTCTTTCTATCATTAGTGTTAGTGTTATTACATAGTACTTAAGTTTCAAATTTCACTTTTTAATGAATCATTCCTCATCTGCTTCAACCTAGAAGTTACCATCCAGGTTTTTTGGATAAGAACGTATGATGTGTCATCTAGTCTATTCCAATATGTGTCTGTTAATATGTACTCGTATATATATTTCTTTCATTTGTTTATTTATTTTATTACTTTTAATTTAACTATACATTATACATTTATCTTTAATTTAATATGCTATATATTACTATTTAATTACCAATTTATTAAATAATATACTTTTGTCCATGGGTCGCCGATGGCTCCACTGAAAATCAGCGCGGTGGCTGACACTCAATCACAGCAAAATATGCTGAGTTGGAGACCATTTCCGGCATCGCAACACACGCATGCATGAAATAGCAACGTGACATTTTTTCTTTTTTTTTATAAATTTATTTTTGCTATCTCTTGTATTTTCTTTTGTTTTTCTTATTGCCTACATTGTTTTTTTCTTTTGATTATTGTGATGTTTATATTGTATGTGTGTTCGTGTATGTCGGAATAAAGTGTTGTCTATTGTCTATTTCCGTATCGATGCTTTTAGTCGAGATATAGCGACGTGTTCCGTAACTAGAAAACTATTATTCGCTTTTGCAATGTGATGTTTCATTTATTTCGATTTCGGTATTTTATTATTAATCATAATTACATTTATCCACGACACGGACCTAGAGCGGATTGGTGGATACACACGCAGGAGATATTTTTTGTTTCTTTTTTATAGACTAGTGGGCGGGCGAGCAAGCGGTCCCACGTGATGGTAAGTGTTACCGCCGCCCGTGGACACCTGCAACACCAGGGGGTATGCGGGCGCGCCGCCGAACTTGCAAAATCCCATTCACAGCTCTCTTGAAGAACTCCATATCGTAGCTTAATGGAAAGATATTTTTTATTCTCGAGCATGCGGACTTCCTTACAATGTTTCCTTTCACCGCCCACCGCCGCTGAGATGGTGATCATTTAAAAAAAATAGTACGCGACAGTGCGGGAGTGCGGTTGAGGTATGAGTTTAATCGTTTCAGCTATGTTGTTTGATTTAAATTAAATTATTTTATATACAAGTAGATATATCAATTTACAATAATAAACATAAATTAAAATTATCAATAAGTACCCCCCCCCCCCCCCCCACATCAACCTAATATTGTTTTTACATCGCTAATAATTGAATCCATGAAACCGCACTGCCGTGCTTTGACGTAAGTACCATAGACACTCAGTAATACGAGTGGAGACTCATGACGATTTGCTGTATGGCCTGAAACCCCTAGTGATTTGCTGGTGATGACCTATGCCCTGCAGTGGGACGTTGCGGGCTGATATCGAATTTACGATTCTTATGTTACAAAGGGGTTAGTTGGCATTTATAAACCATACATAAAGGTTTGTCTAGGTACAATATGCTTTCAACATTTAATATTTATAATTTCTTAATTAACTAAGATAACAAAAATGCAGTATAAAAAACAGAAAAAAAGATAAATAAAACCTGCTTCTGAGTTCTGAAATTTTCGAATTATTGAGACACATATACTTTAAAAAAAAATCCCTATCAGAAAAGACTTGTGTCAACGACTGTACGCGACTCACAATACACGAGCAAAACACAATTTTTTTCCTCGAGAATAGACAAATATTATGTACTCTATTTTGAGAACGATAAGGGCTAGACCTATGACATTGGTTATCTTTTTCAAAATGTTGCTCCACACCGATAACGCTATCTCCGCTTTTCGAGAGAACAAATTTTAAAATGGCTGCCACATATTTGCGTTATGAATCAATATTAGTGAGTAAGGACCGAACAATCAGCCCGTGTATCTTCACTGCTGGATATAGGCCTCTTCCAAGGACCGTCTTTTGCTCTTCTCATGCAGTCACTACCGGCGACTTTCTTCGAGTCGTCAGTGCACGTGGTTAGAGGGCATCCCACGCTACGTTTCTGGGTACGTGGCCTCCATTCGAGGACTCGTCCCTCCCCATCGGTTATCGGCTTTGCGTCATAATATACAACTTGACGGGGAAAGTGCACCGTGCAATCCAACAGCCGCTGGGAGCGCTCTACTGGCCACGTTATCCCTCCCTCACAGAAGACTACCTTGAAATGTACTGCATTTCCCACTTTGTCTTATTTCCCTAACGTACGTACGTGTTTCGGTAGTGAGTGAGATGTGCCAGAGCCCACTCCCATCCCATCCTATTCTATCCCTCCCCATTTTCCCAACCCTTTCTCCAAATCCATTCCTATATCTCCAAAGGTAGGCAGCGCATACGGGGGTGTGCCAATGTTTGTCATTTTGGACTGATGTTGGGATGTATCGAGGATTTCTACGGGCGACAGTATCCACTTACCATCAGGTGGACTGTATGTTCGTCTGCCGCCTTCATCCATAAAAAAAAAACCTGCCGACTGCCGTTTCAGTTTGCTGATTAGGATTTTCTCCAGTAAAGAGAGTCCGAACAATAGCTCTTTCCATCGGTCGCTTATCTACTGTGAACTTATGGATCGGGCCTACCGTGAGAGACCACGTTTCGGCGCCGTATTAACGGATTGATTGGAGAATTTTGGTATTTAAAAGCGACAAGAAGATTTTATTAACTTAGTAAGAACATTTTACGGATTAAAATAAGGCTGATGACAAACGTCAGTCAGAAAGGTAGAATGTACCATTTTCTGTATGTTTCGAAAAAATGTTTAAGACTGCTTCAAGAAATGTTGTACTGCTTCATGAGCCCTATCCAACGACATAAATATATAGACGTCGAATTTTTTTTTTGGGATTTTTGAAAAATTTACGCCGTCACAATGTTATAACTGCTGAATCAATTTGACTCATCTACGAACATAACCGAGATATATTGTAGTTAGACCCAAAGTATTTTTCTGTAAAATTTAATTTCAATCTGTTAAAGAACTGCGCCCTGCACGTCTCTTAGGGGCCATCCATAAATTACGTCACACGAATTTCATGATTTTTGGAGTCCCCCCCCCCCCCGTCCTTGTCACAGGTGGTCACATTTGTGTGAACCCCATGTTGTGATGTCACATATTTTGCGATTTTAAATTTAGAAATTATTAAATTAAAACAACCTTATAATAACATTGATAGAGTTGGTAATATTTTAAAGTTTTTCGTTAGAGTTGAAGTTTAGTTTTAATACTTCAGATTTGTACACGTGACGTCACGAAGCTTATGACTCGTCCCCCTCCCTCCTCCCTCACGTGTGACGTAATTTATGGATGACCCCTTATCCTTACTCCTCGTCACAAAATATCTAATCGCATCAAGAATATAATGGATAAAAAGAAACTTCTTATCTCATTAGGACTGATATCGTTATGTATCGTTTTTTTTTGTATGGCAGTCGAACAGTCCACCTGATGGTAAGTGGATACTGTAGCCCATGGACATCCGCGATCATACCAACGTTAGTCCAAAATGACAAACGTTGCTACGTCCCGGATGCGCTGTCTGCCTTTGGAGATATAGGAATAGATTTAGAAAAAGGGTTGGAAAAATGTATCGGGGAGAGTGCACGCTGCATTCCCACAGCCGCTGGATGCACTCTACTGGCCACGTTACCCCTCTCTCACAGAACCTTTGCAGATTAAGGAATGGATTGGGAAAATGGGGAGAGATAGGATGGGATAGGAATGGGCTCTTGCATATCGCACTCACTACCGAAGCACGTACGTATATTGGGGGAATAGGATAAAGTGAGAAATACAGTAAGTACATTTCAAGGTAGTATTCTGTGAGAGGGATAATGTGGCTGGTCGAGCGCGCCCGGCGGCTGTTGGAGTGCGGTGACGCAGGGCGACATCTTACTACAAAAAATATAAATGTGTTTGAATTCGACATATGTACAAGAGTTCCTGTGTGAAAATATGCACTATTTCATTGTTAGTTTAAAAACGCCAAACACATTGAAAACGCGAACTGGTTGCATTTCCTACGGTTGAGCAACTGCTGCCTCCTTTTAGGGTTGTCATTTCAAAATTACTCTGAATGTCGTGTGGTAAAATATGTATAAAATGCATAGGAGTGCATAAAAATATTTATTTCTTTCGGCGATGTAGATCACTTTCTGAGTAGCTCGCACAAGCTGCAGTTAGACTCTTTTACAACCTTTCGCAAGCGTGTTTTACCCCAACAGGGTCACTTATACAAGAGATCAATTGAAGGTCAAAGGTCATGTAGATTGATGGATTAAAAAGGTCTCGTATAGCTTGATAAATAAAAAAGGGCCAATGACAACGCCAGTCGAGAGACTTCACTATTTTCATTTTAGAAAAAAAAAGTGTTTACACATATGAAGAGGTTTACGATCTATCTAACAACATCGTTCGTATGCATTGTTGACATTTCTTTAAAAACGCATATGAAAATACAGGGAGTCTACTCCGAAAACACGAAAAACGAAGTTTCGTCCAATATTTCAGTAGATTCCTACCACGAAAATATTCACTACGATATATCGGCCCGAACGAACTTAATTTGACATTTGAAACTACTCCCATCGCACGAGACATCAATTGAAATATAGATTTTGGCAGGAGATACTTGGAGGTCAAACGTCAAATTTGACGATAACAATATCTCACCTTTTAAATAATAGGTATTACACGATATATAGAGCTACGAACGAAGGAAAGTGAGAGTAGGGTTATAGCACTTCGTTCGTTGGAACTTCGGTCGGGCCCGAAACATCTGAATCGTAAAATCAGAGTAGACCCCCTGACTCGATTTAGGTCATCGATAAACTTAACTGAGATTAAGCGCTAGAAGTGGCAACCCTATTAATTTTTTGCATTCTTTTTTATATCCGCATAACTACGTGTCGATTGTTTTCGCTTCGATCTAATGAATGTGTTCTAACTGTAAGACACGGTGGGACACGGTGGGACACTGTGTCTCTGTGTGCCTTATGCAATAATGGCTCAATTGCACAAGAAGAGTTTCTTGGCCGGGTCGTGAATATAATAAACGATTCTCATATACGACCAAATTTCATACGATTCTCGCCTGCAACTGTTCACATTATGATAAAAACTCTATGAAGATACCAAAAACAGTGATCACTTGATGAAAACGTTGTTCATACTAGTTTTTGGCCGATTTTTTCTACTGCACACGTTTGAGAAACTCTCTCTGTTAAAATGAGCCTTAAGCCTTTATTTATAAAAGCTGTAGAATTTCAGGAAGATGTTAGGTTGCGACTTCCGTTCCCAGTTCACACCTTCTAGTGGTTCCTCCTGGTACAGACACATTACGAAAACATTGGCCATCGGCTAATCCTGGAAGCATCTGAACGCGTCATCCACGACTATGAATTGTCGTACCTCTAATTGCATACTTTATTAAGAGATATTTTATTGCATAGATGTGGATGACGCATTCGGGTGTTTCTGGATTAGCCGATGTCCAATGTTTTCGGAATGTGTCTGTAACTATAGTGGATTAATCTTGTATTAGTGTGTTACTGAGCAACGTGAGCGGTCCCACTATTGCTGACTACGGCAGCGCTTACAGCGCTCATGGTTACGAGAAGCGAGGAGGGAGCACAAACGAAGGGAAGCTTATAAAGTGACGATGACGATGTCAATTGACGACCGATTAGCGCGGTTAGTAACGACCCCGCTTGCTGTGTTCGATTCGCGGTCGGACATTCATTTGTTTAAAGACGAATGTTTGTTCGCGTCTGAGTGGTGTGTGTGCGTCTCTGGGTCCGCAGCGCGGGCACCCTAGTGTAAGCTATTGAATTTGGGGTTATTTATTATTCGCTAACACAACCCTGAGGGATGAATGGCCTTAAACGGTACGCTGCTTAAGCGGGTTGTCGACTCCACTCCGGTAGAGTCGGTGAAGTTAGTAGCGGCTTTCTCATCCTTGTAGCTGGTCCCCACACACACGGGAAGCGACAGGGTAGTCCGGTGCGACACACAACACAATTTGTGTAAGTAATTTGAACTATTTTTTGGTTAATTTGAACGTTTTAAATTTTCTCTTACAATGGAAATGGAGGGGGTGTAAATGTAACAAAATAACATCTTACATCTAATAGATATAATAACATCTTACATCTATCTATCTATTATACATATAATAACATCTTACATCTATCTATCTATCTATTATATACATATAATAAAATCGTAACAAAGTAGTTTCTGTACTAGGGTTGTTCCGAATATCCTTATTTGTACCCGTATCCGCCATTTTCTAAGCGAATACTCGAATTCCCTATCCAATAGTAAAAGCCAATGTGTATAGTGAATAGCTAAAAGAAGTTTGCTACAAAAAGAAATACATTTAAGAGCAAACGTTAATTTGAAAATCTAATTTTTTAACTTTAATCTATAGTTAAGACACATAACTTTAGATTAAATCAGAAAGTTACTTACTGATTGAACTAAAAATATTTATATCACTAATCATAAATTGAACTCCAAATTACCTATTTATTAATTTTACAAGTGTGTGCGTAATAGGTTAAGTAGGTATCTACAGTTTGTAATAGTATTCACGGATAGTGAGACAAATTATTTGTATTCGCGAAAACTGATTAATTGCTATTCGAAACATCCCTATTATGTACACCTTAAAAAAAATATAACTGCACTATGAATGATACAGAGCCCAAAACAACTGAACGCACATCACGGAAAAACCACAGCGGATTTTAATGAAACTCGCTTATATATACTGGGTTAAGATTTATTGTATCTAGATTCATTGTGGAGTTCCCACGGGAATCAAGCTATACTCGCACGAAGTCACGGCACAGCTAGTCTATACATATAATAAAATCAGCTCGTCGCTACAATTTATTTTGAAATTATTTAAAGTAAATATTTTAAATTGCATCCATTGTTGGAAAGCATTACGAAAACGGGTGTTTCCATACGGTTTTGCATGATTAACCAAGTATTTTACTATCGATTGATGTTTTTTATACAAGTTTTGAAATAAGTTTTACTAAAACTCTTTTTAGTTACAGAAGTTGCTGGGCGGCCCAGAAAATGGTCGATATTTCTTCTACGGAACTGTGACGTCATAGAACTGTTAAGGCTTTTATTGTCCCAACTGTTACATGATAGAACAAATGTTAGATATAATTGGTCCGAGGGTGCACGCTACAATCCCACAGCCGCTGGGCGCACTCGCCTGGCCACGTCACCTCTCTCTCAGAAGACTGCATTTCACCACTTTATCCAACTTACCCAATTTATACACCTACGTATTTCGTTAATGAGTGAAATATGCCAGAGCCAGAGCCCATTCCCATCCCATCCTAACCCACCCCATTTTCGCAACCCTTCCTCTAGATCTCCAAAAATAGGCAGCGCATCCGAGGGGGTGCCATAGTCAGTCAGTCTGGACTGATGTTGGCATGTATCGCTGATGTCCATGGACGACAGTATCCACTTACCAACAAAGTGGATTGTTAGCTCATCTGGCGCCTTCGTCTCATATAAAAAAATATAATTCTAATTAAGAGTATTATCAACAAATTTCGTTGATAATACATTACATTACATTAATTATAAAGCTCGAAAACTTTTTGGTACTTCGTTTCACCTCTTTGGTACAGCTAACTAAAATAACCTTTAAATTATAGGCTAAATTAGGTTCTGTATTAGCTTACAACACATGATTAAATAGAAAAATGTGGAGTGCTCGGCGCAAAAGTAGTCCGATATAATAATGGTGGCATTGAAATTAAATACATACAATGACATACATATAATGATAATTCCTCGTTTAGGATCTAAAGGGTTGCAGATACGACTCCTAGAACAAGTGTGGAAGTTCTGTGGAACTAGTGGGACAATTGTTAATTCATTTGATCTATCAAGTACTAATTGGGATAAAAAAAATCTTAACAGAGGAAGCTCTTCTTGGGATTCCAACTTTATTTAAATTAACAGAAAATGTGTCAACCTAAATCATAGCCACGCCGCGCTGGTCATCGGATTGGCGAGGTGGCGGATTCAGGATATGCGCGGTACAGAGTAGCGACGCCCCCTGCATCTTCTTTGGAAGCGAGCTGCCCTGGACACCGAACACGTCTTACACATCTCGTTATCGAAAACCAGTGCATCCACATTTCCATGACAAGAAGTTTCGCATACTCTTAAAGATCATCAACTTGTCTCAGAGACTAAAGATATTCATTATATGATGGTGTATCATTATCATTTCTAGATAAATAACTGCCATGTTTCTCATCATAATGACTATTTGTGAATCACTACCAAGTTCCCTGAAAATTTCATGACCTCATACCTCTGAAACTAATGCACAGAATCGGTGGCCTTAAAGTGTGATCATCTCAATGACTTATCATAAGTATATATTTTCAATATCTATCCGATTTTTAAAAGAAAATCGTCAAATAATTTGAATTTTTAAAATCGGCTTCATATAGTTCCTCGGGGTCTGCGGCAGCTCGCAGCGGCTACGTTTTATGACTTTGGAATATTCTAGTTTTAAACCTTATAAAAGCAATAGATTTCTATCACGGCTCTCGATACAAAGTGAATGGAGGACATAGCTCACACACACAGGCAAGCGAACGCACACAAGTGCACGTCGCTTTTTGTTTTCCCATTGAATTGTAAATTTCCTACTAAGCGGTTTTGCGAAAAAATTGACGAGGTAAAATCGAAGTGGGTTGCGGTTCCAGTGTAAGCGATTTTATACTTTTTAGGTTACAGATTGACTTGGTGTAATTTTGCGAATTTTGACATTAGCCATAAGTGTAGGTAGATTTGGCTAAACTTTAGGTCACAAGTGTAGGTAGATTTAGATTTGGACGTGTGATGTCGGTCGCCTTTAGAATGCGCCACCCCCATCTCCTCCCGCGGGTGTCGTGTCGTGGCCACTAAGGGATCACAAGCCCTCAGGAACTATACCAAATGTACTAGAGCGTGCCGTTTTAAAGTCATACATACATCCTTTAGGGGTATGAGTGTCATGATCAGGTGATAGTCGATGGATGTCATCATCAATGGCAGGCTTCCTAAGTTCTAGTGACTAGAAATTCTTCCACACATCAATTCGTTTGTTTTTTTTTTTATTATCCGCCCTGTTTTCGAGAATGCTGGCCCAAGTAACTGTCGTCCACGCGTAGTTGACCATCTAGGCAAAAAGTCTATATTATAACAATATAATCTATTTGTAATCATATCATAGATAGATATACAAAGGTCTTAAGTGTATATTATAGGTACAATTAGTTGCACTATGTTTTACCCAAAGAGTGTACAAATTTTGAGTATTAATTATGTATTTACGTAGATGCTAACAACTCTTATGGTCTCTCGAAATTCTCGAGGAATCGCCAGCTTAGAATCAAGTTACAGCAACAAACAGGCTTGTATGTGCATGAATTGTAGTGTGGGTGAGTGCATTGGTGTGGCAACAGCAATTGCATTACTTGTTTGTGTGTGTGTGTGTGTGTGTCTAGACTTGTATTTCAACGCTATAATACCAAAAATATTATCACCCAACTAGCAGCGATAATTTTAAAACACGAGTACATTATTTCGGAGAAATCTCTATACATACTTATAAACATCGATCACCAAATACAAAATGCAACGGCTACCACAGAAGTGAGGCATTTGCAAGACGGTCAATTCAGTCTATTGTTTGGCGGCAAAAAACTACCAAGGACGTATTTATTGAGTTTACCTTACTGCAATATTTTTGATGTAACGGTGATGTCACGGTGATATAGAAATCATTGAAAAACAACACTGTTTCTACATAAAACGAAATAATGGTCATTACTTATTAATGATCTAATATTTGGCGATATATGTGTTTGCGCAATTGATTTCAAGGGAATAAATAAAGCGCAGACAATCCAAACGGTAATTAATACTATTAGTGTTTCGTGACAGTAACATCGTATTTATAGCACAACATCAACCGTAGTACTTAATTTCAAATTTGACTTTTTAATGAACCGCTCGCTCATCCGCTACATATCCAGAAGTCTCTAATCAGGTTTCTTTGATAAGAACGTCATCTAGTCTATTCCCATATCGATTTACACCACTGGCATCACTCGTGTACACAGTATTTCGGTTGAGCTTCTTGGTTATTTGGTTGCACCCTGGGTTCGCTCATCTAGCAACCCAGTGTGGCCGATGTCCATTTGCATTCATTTAAACTTCTTAAATGAGAAAACATATGAGGACCCCAGAGGTAAAGGGGTCTAAGTGACAAAATTTATGTTTTGAGATAATTGAACCAAAAGTCAACAAAATTTGTAAGTGTAACACAGGTGATTTTAATAATCTATTGTTAGTACTAATTAGAAGCAAATGGCCAAAGTGTTGGCCTAAAATGGTCAAAACAAAAAAAAAATAACTTTCCCTCTTACAAAATTTTGTTGACTTTTGGTTCAATTATCTCGAAACATAAATTTTGTCACTTAGACCCCTTTACCTCTGGGGTCCTCATATTTAAAATGGGTCCCGTAGTTCTGAATTTACCTCTTATGTTACCGGCCAAACCCGATTTCAGGATAATCCCAGTTAAGCCTAGGATAAACTAATTTGCACTTCAGGACAAATTAATATTGCTTAGATTGCTCAAACACGCTTCGGTGACGAGAAGTGCGATGATAAACGCCCGAAGTAGACATCAGAACAGCTGTTCAGAACATTCTCCTATAGATATGCGGTATGTGGAATTAATGAAAGATTTTTATCAGTTTTATTATTGCTCGGTAACTTTTATTTAGACTTTTTGGCGGGAAGTGAAATTGAATTTTTGTTTGATTTATTATAAAATAATGTATATTTGTGCGTTTCTGTGGTTTAATAGTGATAGTTTATCAAAACTCAGTGGTTTTTGTGTATAATGTTTGTGGTAATTAAATAAAAGCGCGGGACTACGTTTTCGGTGTGCTTCCGAGGAGTCCACTTCTGTCCTCAGTAAACCCACTATCGCTTTACTGAGCGACTCCTGACTTACTTCGACAGGATACGTTCTAGACTTTGAAATTGTTAATTAAGAAGAAAACTTGACACTGGCAGAATGTGCTAATTGCACCATTGCCATATATTAAAAAATAAATCTTTTTGATTTGTACAAATAACTTAAGACAGCAGATTTTTTAAGTCAATATAAAAAATTAGTTACTTACCAACATTTATGTCAACTACTTATTTCTTTTTTCATTTGATGCCATCTACCATACTAATTTTTTAACAGATTTTAACTGCCCGTAAGAGTAGGACTGTGGTCTTCGTTTTATGCGATATTTTTTTTAATTATTTTTTTTATGTTGAGATGCACAGACAACTAAAGCCAATAAGTTTCCACAGATGGTGATCTAAGGTTGCAGACAAGAGTAAGGATAATATAAGGAGACAAACTATATGCGTGATTTTTATCACGTATATAGTTTGTATATAGACAAATATGACAGCGAGGTGGAGAAACGAAAAACCGAGTTGAAAGTAAATTCCATACCACGGTGGGTTTAGTGTGGAACAAATCAAGGTCTAGAGATTGTTTACAGAGCGCATTGTATTCTGATGTCGTTCTACAAAAGAATGCATTTTTCCGATATGCTACTTCGATATTAGCCTATAACGTCCCACTGCACAGCTTCCTTATTAGATCTAAACGCATAGTTCAGTACTAACTAATGTATGTTACCAGTCAAACCCGATTTCAGTATAAACTAGTTATTCTTAGGCCAAACTAGGTTATCCGAAGCGTGATAACCAATTTAGGATAGTCTCAATCAGTATATCTATACTCAGTCAGTCAGTCAAGCATCGTTTCTCAAAGCGAGGGTCGCGACCTGTCAAAAAATAAGGTACGTACACGAAAAATCCTTTTATTAAATAATGAATTTTAAGTTATAATGAAGTTTCACATATACTACCTAATCCATATAAAAATGGATGTTGGTATATGAGATTAATAGACTTCGACACCGTTTGACCGATCACCATGAAAGTTGCCACATATATGTATTTTTTCTATCCACATTTTCAGAAGGTTTTTATGCTATCCACTTTTTTTTTTTATAGAGAAGAGGGCGGACGAGCAAGCGGTCCCACGTGATGGTAAGTGTTACCGCCGCCCATGGACACCTGCAACACCAGGGGGTATGCGGGCGCGCCGCCGACCTTGCAAAATCCTATTCACAGCTTTCTTAAAGAGGCTTTTCTTGTCCTAGCTTAATGGGAAGACCTCTTGAGGCAGTTCGTTCCACAGCCCACGGGTTCGCGATATAAAATAATTTTTGGACAAAACAGTACGCGACACCTCCGTATCTAGGAAATGCGGATGGACCGCACTTCTGTGACGGGAGGTGCGGTTGTAGAAACCCGAGGTGGGAATTATATTGAACAATTCTTCAGAGCATTCCCCATTGTACAGGCGGTAGAACACACAGAGAGATGCAACGTCTCTCCGAAAGTTGAGGGGTTCCAAACCGCCCGTGAGAGTGGGATCGTCAATACGAACAATACGAACAGCACGTCGTTGGATAGAGTCAAATGGGTCCAATTGGTATTTCGGTGCGCCGGCTCAGAGATGTGAACAATACTTCATATGGGGTCTCACCTGAGCTTTGTAAAGCATTAGAAGTTGCCCAGGGGTTTGCGGTTTGTTTGTGTCCAGGGCCCACTTTGTTGTACCTCGCCACTAGATGGCGCTGCAGCACATCAACTTTTATACCCTTCAATCGATCGCAAAAATCATATCGTCGGTAAAATATAATAATTTGTGATTTTATATACAGAGGTATATAAATATATACAGGCAGGAGAACGTCTGCCGGGTTTTGCTAGTAAACTATATGGGTTCATAGGGCGTCGCGATACTAAACAGTAAAGACCGGATTGCCGTGTGACGTGGGACGGCTTTAGAATGACCCACCACCGCCCCATCTGTTCCCGTGAGAAAGGCGCCTAGGGGATACTACGGCAACTCTAAAATAATGGTCTCGTCAACCCGCTTGGCTAGCGTGCCGTTTTAAGGCCGTACATTCCTCGTGCTCGTTCACAAGACAATGTGCTTGAGGTCCATGGTTCAGCAGTGGATACTAAAAAGGATTGCGGTTGCGGTTAATTGCACAATCGACGAAAGCTTTCCTCGTGTACTAATATTTATATATTCGTATGTATTAAATAAAATTACTGCGAAATCAAAAACGAAATCTTTCAACGTAAATATAAACGCACAGAGCCGCTCCCAAAATGTTTTGTTAACTACGTTTTAATCAAATACCACACCACGCTTGACCGATTTTCAGTATTTGTCGAAGGTTGGTGACAAATTAAACAGATCCGGAAGCAATACGATCTTTTTTTTTTTCAAAATCCTGTTATTGTTGTCTCAAGGATTTTAGTTTCTTTTGGAGATAGGCCAAAGGCTCATTTTACACAGGGACGAGAATATTGTATACGATTCTCGTATGCGACCAAAATTTCAAACGTTTCTCGCCTGCCACTATTATGGTTCATTTACACAAGGAGAGCTTCTCGAAGCTCGGTTCAAAAGTTTAGTATGAATAACTGTTATCATCTTCTGATCACTGTTTTCATCCGAGTTTTTATCATCAAGTAAACGGTTGAAGGCGAGAATTGTATATAGTTTGGTTGTATACGAGAATCGCATACAATATTCTCACCTGAACTGTTCGAACTCTCCTTGTCTAAACGAGTCTTTAACATGATGATAAAAACTAATGATAACTGTAATCATATGATGATAACAGTTGATGCAAGAAAATTTTGAATTTTCTCTCCTGCACGCGTTCGAGAATCTTCCCTTGTGTAAATGAGCCTTAATGGTATGGAAATCCGTGGATAACAAAAAACCAGTGGTAAGCACCAGTCAGAGGGCAATTTCGTTATTTAACGTTCGTCTTAAAAAAAATAGACAAAAGTTGTAAAACTTTACGAGCCCTATCCAACGAGATATAGTTTGTATATATAGACATTTTTTTTATCATGTTAATAATCTGGAAGTCTTTTTGGGAGGAAAAGGTTGCACGCTGCAATCTCATAGCCTTTGAGCGCACTCGACACGTTACCCCTCTCTCACAAAAGCTACTTGCCACATGCCACTACACTTGTCATTTTATCCTATTCCACCAATGTACTCGGTGGTACGTGTTTCATGAGTGAGATATTCCAGAGACCACATTCCATCATATACTATCCCTCCCTAATTTTTACAACCCTTTCTTCCAATCCATTCCTAAATCTCCAACGTGCCGTTTGTCATTGTGGACTTATGTTAGTATGTAGTCATGGACGACAGTGACCACTTACCATCAAGTGGACCGTTTGCTCGTCTGTCACTTTCTATAAACAAAATGGTTGATTGATATATTAATCCGATGTAACCTCGATATATTTTTATTAAGTAAGAAAAAGTTAAAAACGGAAATCATAAAAAAGCATCGATATCATTATGGTATCTCCTAAAACCCATTTCCCCACAAATATTTTAAAGGTCATCTTAAATAGATACACACATTCATACACAGCCTCACATTGTGGCGCACGCACACGCACGGCACACACAAACGGACACATCAATGCAATCACAAATCATCATGTAGGTATTACCTATTAATAAAAAAAAAAAAATTATTACTTGCGAACAATCTATTAAAAATACTATATATAATGTCAGTGTAATAATCTGTATTTGGCCATTAGCACTAGCAATGTATTAGTTAAATAAGTTACACAAAAGGCTGTAGATTACCAGCCCTTTCAATATCTACTGGTGGACATGAGCGTCCTCATGCACACTGTCTCGTGTGTTACAAACACAAAATTCAGACAGAAATTTAATGTTTCAAAATTATAAATTTGTCCTTTTAGTCACAAAAAATATGAATAATCATGTTGGTTGACACATCAGTAACTTTGTAGGGTGACTCACATATTGTTTTCATAAAATCAAGGAAACATTCTCTTTGATTACCTAATAAGTAGTCAGATAAAATTACACGATTTAAAATGGTAATTTTCATGGATTTTATAAAATGATTAAATAATTACATGCTGTACTTACAACTTCTACCATCCTTATTTGTTTTTGTATTACAAAATATTTTAAATTACTACATTGCCTAGTTAGAAAAAAATGCACATAAGCATTTTGTGCATCGTAATGTTGGCCAGCTATAGAATAACACCACGCCATCTCTGCCAATGGATGTCGTGCCGACTGAGGGATGACTACACCTACTCACCTCAAAAGAGTGAACTCACCAATCAGATTGGCCAGTGTGAAGTACTGGTTGCATTGCATTGCTTTTTATGTTTCAATCTCCTGTGTTTATTCCTATTTTTGTTGTAAATTGTTGTGTCCAAATAAAGTGATGCCTATCTATATATATGTCTAAATCGTAATAAAAGTATGAGCTGATTGGTTTTACCGAGTCTGTTGATGACTAATCAATCATTTTCATTTATCAATATAATTATCATTGATCTAAACCCAAATAAAACTCTATTTGATTAAATCACACCTTTGATCTTTGATAAACTGCATTAATACAATTTAATTAAGGTGGATATCATTAAGTTATTAGAAGAATCTTTTATTTAGCTAATCTAAAAGACTACATTGGGTTCTTCAAGAGAGCTGTGAATAGGATTTTGCAAGGTCGGTGGCGTGCCCGCATACTCTCTGGTGTTGCAGGTGTCCATGGGCGGCGGTAACACTTACCATCACGTGGGACCGCTTGCTCGTCCGCCCACTAGTCTACAAAAAAAACATACATAGAAATTTAAAAAAATTGCTATTTTCCATACATTTCAGAAAAACAATGTTTAGTCATAAAGATGTATGGATACTTGGATGAATTATTGGATATTTATAATATCCACATTTATATTTTTCTTGTAAATAGATTCCATATTCAGTACATCATATTGGTTGGTCCTTACCAAAACCTGGTTTGTGTATCAAGGTCCTTATCTTGAATGTTTCAATGAGGTCCCCTCTTTTCCTCCTCTCTTGAGTGTACATAAGTGAAGGATCTTCAGACATTCCTCATAAGGCTTGTTTTTGAGCTGTCTCGGCAGCTTGGTCTCATGTCTTTGGACTCTCTCCAGTAATTCTATATCCTTGACAAAGTACATCTACTAGAACATGCCTACAAAATATGGAGCCCATATTTTGTGTGCATGTTCTAGTAGAGATTGTATGTAAGTCTTGTAGACGTTGATGAAGAAGGCCTTGATGGTGATATGACAGAAAGCTTTGTTAATGATATTTATAACACAGTTTGCCTTTTTCACAACAAATATGATGTGAGCCTCCCACTAAATCTTTATTTACAATGACGCTCAGATCCCTCTGTGTATTAACTGCCACCAGTTTAGTGTTATTAAGAAAGTAGTAAGAGTGTATTGGCTTTGTTTTTCCCCTATGTGAATGAACTTGCTTGTGTGAGCGTGACAGTGCACTTGCTTGTGTTAAGGGTGAGCAACCATTTTTTCGTCCATTGTGCAATGCCGTCGAGCGCATTCTGCAAGTCCTGATATTGAGTGATACAAAAGATAACCAAAGGTCATCAAAGAACTTGGTATTGTCAGCAAGCAAACAAAAGGCACATTTTAAACGTCTTGCAGGTCTTTTAAGGTAAAGCGATTGAGGCAATTACAGATCCTTGTGGTACTCCACTGAAATTTCCTATTCCTATAGTTTGTGTATCAATCTCATTACAGGGATTCAAGCAAAAGCTTTCTCATAATCTAGATATACTAGGCCAGTTGGTTCACGCTCATTCCAGTTTAGTGTCCATTCCTTAAGGTAGCCCAATAGATTTATCAACACCGATCTCTGCGGAATGAAACCATGTTATTTGTCTATAATTATATGTTCATTTGACAGTAAGATCCTTCGGTTTTTAGCTATGATTTTTTCATGGTTTTACATAAGAAACTAGTTAGGCTGATTGGACTCTAGTTAGCTGCAACTAACTTATTTCCCTTTTTGTATGTTTGTTTGTAGAACTTAACATTTGAGATTTCACATTTTTCATACATATTTATCTATTTAAAGAGGCCTTAACTAGAATGTTTACCTTATTTATTTTACTCGACGACACAAAGCCTTCTGCCGAACAAAGCCGTGTAGCCAGTGTCTATGATATCAGTTTCAAATGCAGCTCTTCATTCTCAGCTTAGGATATTGGTATTGTCTTAGGAGGTATTGTCCCTATCCAATTAGTACTTTTTCCAGAGGAATTTCTTGTGTCCTCAACTCACAAATCTCTTTGTTAATTAACTTTAATTAACAACAATGTGCACCAAACTTTCGCATTGGCACAAATTCAGTGACAGTATCATGAATACATGTTTTCTTTAGTCCATTGTTTCTCAACCTGGGCGTCACGACCCCTAGGGAGGTTGCAATTTGTTAAGAAAAATTAAGCACTTGTGTATGATAAAACTTTCTATTAATTTTTTAATTTAATGATTTATAAGCAAATGTCATGGTGTACTGTTGTTTTAAGGTTATTAACTTAATTTTTGGCCTCTTCAGGGAGTTGTGACACTATAATTTATGACTCTATGCTTTAGTAATAATGCAATCATTATACATCTGCATATATGTACTTAATTTGTATTTTTTTTACGAAATAAATGTTATTCTCCAACTTTTAGTGTTTTTTATAGAATAAATGGCAGACGAGTAAGAGGGCCACATGGTGGTAAGTGGTCACCGCCAACCATGGACACCTACAACACTTACTTAGTTGTGTGACTTAATTCTGACATTGTTTAATTAAAGACCTGTGAACAGGATTCCACAAGGTTGGCAGGGCATCGGCATGTCTCCTGGTACTGGATTGCCCCTTGGAAAAAGTCACAAGCGCATTTTAATTTAAAATCATGCTAAAAACTTGCAAGTTTTCTAGGATGATAAAAAAGTAACCATTGTTTATTGTCTTTGTTTATATTTACATAATTTTCAAATATAATGTTACTTATAAATGCTTTTATTAAAAATGTTACTAATGCCCTTTTTTCTTAGGAGTCGAGGGCAGTGCAGGTGTCCATGGGCAGTGCCAATCTACCAATTCTTGTTTAAGAAAAGAAACTAAAACCTTACATATTTTTATTTAGTCTTGTTTGTTTAGCCTATCAAGCTCTTTGTATTAGTGGCCCTATTGGATCAAGTTGGTTTGTCTGATCAAAGGTTAGCCACTGAGCATAACTTGGACATTGCATTTTGAATCTAAGTGTTATTAAAAGACTGACTGACCATTTACAGATCTGTTAACTTTTGAATTTACTACTTATTATAAATTTTAATAAATGGTTTTTAGAAATTATTCTTTAAGGACCATGTTTCTTAACTTTTAATTTTAGAACATATCGTAAATTTTTAAAAAAGGAATTGTAACTGGTGGTCAGTATTGGAGTTTTACAAGAAGCAAATGTTTTTTGATGAAAGATTATAAATCAAAGATATACATATGACACTTGGAACCATTTCCATACATTTCTAGTACATCCAGTAAATACCTAATATATTACATATTATCATGTATGTTTATGTAAGTATCTCGGTATATCAACATGGTCATTGGTAACCATTAACCACTAAGTGGTAGCCAATGTCACCAACATGACATGGTAAGTTGCTGACAATAGTTTTAGGTAAAAAATCAAATTTCTTTCCCTTTATAAATACACCTAAAAATAGATAATGACAGATTCCACAGGGTATTTCACATACATTAAAATCACAACTAATGAAATAGCACCTTATAAATAGATTCTAATAAGAAAAATACTTTAAAAGACACTGGTCATTTATAAACATGACCACATTCCTACATTTAAAATACATTAGTGGTATGTAAATACACCTAAACAGTTATCATTATGTTGTTTACATAACATTTACTGTAATTTTCCTTGAGTTTTGAATTTGGAATGTCTTTGACATTTGCAAAGTGCAACTTAAATATTTCTCTAGATGTTGCATAGGCATGTAGGTACTAGATGCAAAGCGAAGTGACCTCAGGGGTATTGCCTTTGCCTTAAAAAAGTCTGTACTACTTACGAAGGCAATCGGCCAAGCGGGCGGCAGCCGCGGCCGATCTCGTGCTTCTCACGCGGACATCATCAATGCATGGTGTACTACACCACAGCGCCACCGCTCCAGCCGGTAAAACATCCGTAACCACACAAAAACACAATTCTTTACTAAACTTTCACGATCGGAATGCACTAGACACTACTAGAAACCAAACAAACAGTGAAAACAGCGCTCTCCACCAACACAAACACATCAATCCTCCACAGATGAAACGGTTCCTCGCGGTGCACTAACCCATATTATTCGGGCACTATATTACTGTGTAATCAACTGAATTATTACCAATTTACGGCACCGCGCTCGACGTCCGTTCGCCGCTGAGAAAATAGTTGTAAAACGTTTTTCGAAAGCGCCTAGACGGTCGGCCGTGGACCTTTCGAAAAAGTACAAAATACAGTCGCGCGCTAAATAGGAAAATCGATAAGGCCGTTTGATTGCCGCCGAAACGAAACTAGAATAATAATTTATCAAAAAATGTAATAAAAAAGACATTATTTCTTGTGACTGTACCGATCTGTCAGAATTTCTATCTGCAAAGCGACCAGTTTGAAGGGCTCGCTGCTGTATGTACTGCGCGCGGTTTAACTAGCCCTCCTCAATCTGCCGGATAGCCGGTGCGTTCACACGATAATCGACCTTATAGACGCGATCACTTACGACTTTCCTACTTGGCGATACTTGCGAAAAATATGAAACGGATACGAATTTGTTTGTAAAACTTACGACGAGCAATAATCAGTCGATTGGAAAATTCCAAATAATAAATTGCGAGCGGGCGCGCGGTGTACGTAGACAGAAACGCAAGACACTGTTTTCGAAACAACATTGGCTCGACGTCATTTTTGGCGTATTTTGAGTTGGATCGTGAACGGGAAATCTCGAAAGCGTTCGGTTGCGAGACAGAGACGGCTGTTTGCCGCGCTCGCACAAAACTGAACTTTACGGCCCTTCGTATATCATACTTTACCGTTTTAAATTCCTATCATATTGTGGGAAAGTAAGTGAAGCCGTACTATTTTGAAGTTTTTTCTATAATACATGTACATAGTAGAATTCTAGAGCTAAGACGGCTGTTTTTATGTATATCTTCATTAGTGTGTGTTACTTCCCGTATGTGTAGTTATCGTATGAGAATAAAAATTGTGGTTGTGTGCGTTTTTGTATTACTTATATAAAAATTGTATCTACGAGCGGGGCTTTAGCTGGCTTACGGAATCAATAATCTAAAAATTCATTTCATATTTTTGAGCATCGTCATGCCGCGAGTTTATAGACCCACTTTTCATATAGATAGGTATGTACTTATTAGTAGCTAGTTGGGCACTTTGTTCACATAGTTTGCAGTTCAGTACCTATAAATTTAATTACCGTTAGTTATGCGTTAACTTGTTAATTGTAGTTTGGTAATTAAGTTGCACAAATGCAGCGTGTGATAGCGAAATAATGGAATAATCAGAGTTTTGTGTTCTATTAAAGTAGGTAGTACTATTACTTTGAACGACCTACTTTTGTGGACCTTTTTAAGGCATGTACCTAAGTGACTAAACTTGTTATTGGTACATGTTACACACTTATTCTTATTACAGATTAGTATTAAGACTAGACTAACAGTACAAAAAGTACCTAAGTATTCAAATTATAACTACATTGTTTCACTGATATCTATTCAAACTTTGTTAGCGGTTATAGAAAGTTCAATTAATTACTTACATCTAAACATTGCGATTTATTGGCGATACAAAGCGAATGACATGCGATATTAAATTCGCGATTTTCTAGTCGCAAAAAGGACTAAATAATCTAAATATTGTATTATTATATGCCAATCAAAAGTATACAATAAGATGTATTTTGAAAGTTCAATTAATTACTTACATCTAAACATTGCGATTTATTGGCGATACAAAGCGAATGACATGCGATATTAAATTCGCGATTTTCTAGTCGCAAAAAGGACTAAATAATCTAAATATTGTATTATTATATGCCAATCAAAAGTATACAATAAGATGTATTTTAGATGCAAGTATCACGTATGCATAGTTTAGTACATGAAACAACCATAGCTAATAAATGCCTACTAGCTAGGTACTTCTTGCATGAATGTTACTGTCGCGTTGTCTCGTTATTGATTTTGATGTCCAATAACTGAGTAGGAAATTAAAAAAGTCCATGCAACCGGTACTTTAGGGGCTTCAATCGCCTCCGCTACACCATTTACATTCATGTTTCTAGATATAGCTACTATCTTTTTAAGGGCTTGCTTATACGGTGGACTCGTACATCATATATACTATAGTATTTCAGATTATTTCATCAAAAAGAGTCGTTTTGTTTATAGGAATAATGTAGGAGACGAGCATATAGCCCGCCTGATATAAGCAGGTATTACAATCCCGGATATTTGCGATACCAGTCAAAACTGATGGCAGTTGTATTGGTAATTTAGGGAAATAAAACGAGACAGCGTAGGATTGTTAGCATTTCTTACAATATCGAGTACAATTCTTACAATATTTCTTACAGTAAGACGAGATACCGGTGGAGAGAGAAGGGATGGATTGTTAGAAGATTAAATGACATAGGATAAGAAGAGATATGAGAGGAAAGGGGATCTAAGTACTTTCGTTTACACCCGAAACACGTTGGTTGTAAAACCTTCAAAGAAGACTGTTGTAAAACAGTCTTCTTTGAGCGTGACACGTTCAATCTGCTGCATACGTCATTTTCCCTCTAATCCATTATTTGCTCGTTTTGTAAATAATTTTCGGATTTTGATATCCCTCTCACTGAAAAAGATCTCATTTCCAATTAGCAGATATCCGATTCGCTGTTTGAAGTTCTACTTCGTTCACTGAAAACGCAGACAAGACACAGATACTATTCTTATACTACATATTTAAATATTTAATTAGATTAGACAAAACGACATTAGTTTGGTTCACCAATGTAATGCGAGTATTAATCAGTTCAAAGATCGCTACCCATTCAGTGACATTGTATTTTGCAATACCATGATTTAATGTGCTTTACAAATGTTTAAAATTATATCTCTTACGTCATTTCCTGAGCGATCTCTTTCGATGTCAAGATCTTGACGTCATAAATACAATAGACATGCTTTTGTATGGTAATACTGCCAATTTTCAATTTATTGCTAAAAAGGTTGGAAAGACAAATAAATGCAACATTTTATTCTATTCCATATCCTTACATTTCATTATTACAAAGTATTGTTCAATGTAAGAATGAACTGCCAACTGAGAGTTTTCCACTAAGCTACGACATGGGGATCTTGAAAAACACTGAATGAGATTCGTCAAACATAACAACGCACCCTCATCGCATCCCAAGGCGTTGCAGGTGTTTATGGGCGGGGGTGACTGTTTACTAGCCGGTGACTAATTAGTAATTAACTACTATTTTATGTCCGCTTGTCCACCGTCGCTATTATAAAAAAGGCACAACGTCCAACCGCATATGCTTTTCTCCGCTATTGATTAAACGTCTCTCCTGAGACTTGTTACTGCTTAAGATATTCCACTCTTCTCATCACTCACTAGTACGGATGTACCCAATATTCGCATTCGCCATTTTCTAAACGAATACTCCAATAATGATTTTTTTTATAGAGAAGAGGGCGGACGAGCAAGCGGTCCCACGTGATGGTAAGTGTTGCCGCCGCCCATGGACACCTGCAACACCAGGGGGTTGCGGGCGCGCCGCCGACCTTGCAAAATCCTATTCACAGCTTTCTTGAAGAACCCCATGTCGTAGCTTAATGGGAAGACCACTTGAGGCAGTTTGTTCTACGTTATCTACGGGTTCGCGATATAAAATAATTTTTGGACCGAACAGCGCGCGACACCTGCGTATCTAGGAAATGCGGATGGACCGCACTTCTGTGACGGGAGGTGCGGTTGTAGAAACCCGAGGGGGGAATTATATTGAATTATATTATATTAATTATTTTATATTATTATATTATATATCATCATCATCTCAGCCTTTAGACGTCCACTGCTGGACATAGGCCTCCCCCATTGTCCGCCATTTAGACCTATCGGCAGCGACCTGCATCCAGAAATAAAAATAAAAATAAATAAATAAATAATAAATATTGAATTATATTTATTATATATTATATTATATAGTATGAGCCCAATGTAGATAAAACAGGGTTTCTACAAAAATAAATACTTTTAAGAGTAAACGTTCATTTGAAATTAGTAGTTTTATATAGTTTAATTAGTGAGTGTTATATAGTTTAATGAGTAAGTGTTATATAGTTTAATTAGTAAGTGTTATACAGTTTAATTAGTAAGTGTTATACAGTTTAATTAGTAAGTGTTATACAGTTTAATTTAAAGTTATGTAGGTACTTAACTTTAGATTAAACCTAAAAGGTACCTACTTACTGATTGAACTAAAAAATATTCATAGCACTAACTTTACATTGAACTACAAATGACATACTTACTAATTTCACAAGTGCGCGCGCGCGTGGTTGGTTAGGTACAATTCGTATTCGCGAATATTGATTATTTGCTATTGGAAACATCCCTAATCACTAGTTGGATAAGAGCAAGCAATGTTTTATCAAAATCGTTTCAGAATTCCTCTAACTAAGAAAAGTTACTTGTTTATACATTACAGATTGATGTTATTTAGAATCTATGGTTGACCCTGGCAACGAGGAAGTAGCCGGTAAGGCGAACTTAAAGGGTATTTGGTTGACGGCCCATTATCTCTGTTTTCTACTGACTACTATGCAAAATAATCTTTGTCGTATACACAAAATCAGACCAAAGATGGTATAAAATAGTTCTACCATCAACTGCACTACAGTAGGTATTGAGAATGTACCGGTAATTCTAATTTAATTAAATAAAAATCTATCGCATTTCCTTTTTGTGTCAAATACTAAGCTTCTTGAAATGAGTAGCATCGTAACTGTCCAGTCTATTTTTACTGCAATACTAATTTTATGGAACTTAGTTTAGAAGCCATTTTCATTTGGAAGAATTTGAGTTTAATATCCGGCCGTACCATAGAGTTTTTCCTTCAGCATGTTGTTTATTATTATTTTAAAGGAATCCCCTGTGCGTGAAAATTTAAAAAATCTGTAGGATGTTTATCATACCTACTGCAATCCACACCGTGTAACACATATAGTGGATTATATAACTCAAAATCCTCATCAAGTTATAAGTTATATATAAAATATGCACAAAACATTAATTTACATAGGGGGGGGGGGGGGGACATCTCTCCCGGCTTCACCCAGTCTGATCACTCCAATGTATTTCATTTTATTTAATAATTTATTGTACACACATAACATGAAATAATTTAAAAGGAAGAATAAGAAAAGATCTACCTATAAAAGGCAACCTTATCTCCTGCGGAGATTTCTTCCAGCACACCGGGGTAAGTGAAATATAGGTCAAGGGCAGGACAGCAAGAAAATTTACTCTAATCTACAAGGAAAGTAGTAGCGTGCATTTCATATACGCAGACAACTATAAACTTGTGTTGTTAATGGTAATTAATAGTCGCTATTGTTGTTATTGTTACTGACATTTAAAAAAGAACGTTAAAAACAAAATTAATATTACAAACTGTAGTTTCAAAATCAATGCATACTACAAGTCTATCTTATAAGCTGCCGTAAAAAAAATCACAATTCATTGAGCCAAACTTTAATTATCTCTTTCGATGGGGTAGACGAGTCTTTCTTGAAACATACTTATATACGTAACGGGAAGCGTAGTGCGAGACGTCATCCGTTCAGATGAACCGACAACAGTAACGGCGGAACGAAAGGAAGGAAGATTTTCTTTATACGAGTATATGGCAATAGTGCAATAAGCACATTCTGCCAGTGTCAAGTTTTCATAGAAATAAATAATTTCAGTCTAAAAAGTATCCTGTCAATGTCCAGTCCCGTCGAAGTAAGTCAGGAGTCGCTCAGTAAAGCGATAGTAGGTGTACTGAGGACAGAAGAGGACTCCTTGGAAGCACAAGAAAAACGCACTCCTGTGCTTTTATTTGATTATCACAAACACCACGCACGAAACACACTGAAGTTTAATGAACTATCACCATTAAACCACAAACGCCTAATACTTACAGAATTCTTACAATCATACAAAAACTCAACTTCACTTCTCGAGTTCCCGCCAACAAAAAGTCTAGAGGAAAATTGTGTGAATTTATGTGTGATGGTGAACTTTAGGAGAGACTTAGGCCTATATCCATCAGTGGAAAGCCATTAGTTGATGGTTTGGTATGGTACCAGTACCTACATATTTGAGTATAATCATGTTAGTTGTCTGATTAAAAAACTTCTATAAATTTCAAATGATAAACGGTATAGAAATTTGAAACCAGTTATTAATATTGTGTTGACGATCCAATTCAAACGAAGCGATTTGTGTGGTAATGTCGGGGTATTTTCATTTCAAAGATCACATTGTTTATGTATCGCGTCATAGTATAATATGCCTCGTAATGCCACGGGCTCCTAGGACGATGGGAGAATGAAAAGGTTATAGGAAAAGGCTGTATAAGTCAACCTGTCTCTTCACTGCTGAATATAGGCTTCTGGAAAGGCTTGTCACCCCACACGATCTCTGGCTCTTCTCATCCTGCCACCACCGATGAACTTCTTCAAGTTGTCAGTCCACCTGGCCAGAGACCGTCCACCTGACGACACTGCGCTTCAGTTCAAATGATACTTTAGTTGGCACCACCCTAGTATTTCTGTTTAACCAAAGGTCGACTGGCAGAGAAAGGAATTAAGGCCTCCTACTTTATAATTTTAGTGCAATACCTAAAGTTTAAATAAATAAAAAAAAACCCTCAACAAAATTTTGTATGAAGATCCCAATTTTTATCACGGTTTTTTTAAAACGTATTTTGTTTAATTTATATTTCTGCTGTGAAAAAATATCATATTAACTTTTCTTCCAGTCCCGTTTATTTAGCATATAAATATGTCTAGTTTTAAAAATTAATTATTGAAACGTCAATTATTTTTGATGTACCCCCAATTAAAAAGTCAACATTAAATATAATTAAATAAAATAATTAAAAATAAAAAAAAACCTCATTGCAAGGTCACAAGGATAGTCATAAGGAATTCATAAGGAAAGTCAGAATTAATTCATTTTTAAATCAATCGATAGCGATTAATAAAGAACGGATGTTTGCTCTCGGAAGTATACAAGTAGTATTACTTCCAAGAGCATATATTCCAAGTACCTAATAGAATTTTGGCGATGAAGCGTTGACGGCTTAAGCTTAGGCCGAGGCCGCACTTACAAGGCGATGACGACGCGTCGACAACGCGAATAAATGTGTCCGTCCGCACTGCACTACGAATAAACCAGGGAATCGCCACTGCATCGCGTAATGGCTGGTCACATTGGCTAGAGAAGCCGTTTTACAAGTGTAGCGTCTCTCGAGCCTCTCGCTCGTCGCATGAAGTAGGTATATCCTGCATTCTCGCGCGAATCACTTCCCGCCCTCGTTTCGCTTCGGTTTATAAGATTATTTATCAAAATTTCAAAATAAAATATAGCCTATATTAGACACGCACAATGTAGCTTCCTATTTGTGATTTTTTTTTTAAATCGATTCACTAGTTTCAGAGATTACCCCCAACATACCTACAAAACTGACAAGTTTTACCTCTTTATTAAATTAGTATAAGTATAGATGTCGGAAATGTCTAAAATGATACAGAAGGCAAGTGGCGCCGCGGGGGGGTGGGGGCGGTAAAGGAGAGGAGGCATAGGCAAAGATAATGGAAGGGCACTCACCCCGCGCAGACTCATCTGTTCTGCTGCCATTAACTAAGTTTATAAAGTGTATTGTGATCTTTCTTTTAATTGTGACTGGTGCACCTTGCAAATACATTGTTGTGTAACGAGTTTTTATCCATTCTTGGCAATCTTGAGGCACGTACATGGAATCCGAAGGAGTCGGGCCCACTGGTGTCGTACAGAGCCATTCTGCGATATAATTATATTTGTTCATAGATCGCGTTGAAATAGTCGTTGATCCGCAATCGCTTTACTAAAATGAAATGTCGTGCTTGTTGCTGTCCATAATAAATGCGGACACATTACGTTGCTAATATATAAAGCATTTGAATATTACGAGCGATACAAACCAACAAAATGCTGCTCAAACAACGCGCCCACCACCATATGATTATGTTAAAAGATGTTTGTTTTAGTAAATTCGCCCCCGTGTCGTGTCGTGTCGTGTCGTGTCGTCATCGTTTCGACAGTGCGTCCTCGGCCCTAGAGTCACTCACATTCCGCGATGAGTGATAACGCCAAACTGTTTTTCAACTTTATCCTTCACTAGCTGTTGCCATCGGATTTGCTCTCCTGGATTTAATTCCCTTGACATAATTAGCATAAAATATTTTAATATGTCAGACAGTATACACTTAAGTAAAAATAAAATCAACTTAAGATTAATTTGTGAAAAATAATAAAATGTATTATTAATAAATAATAAAAATTAAAATAACAAATTGAGTTCATTATTTTATTATACAAGGTGCTCAATACATATATATATATATATATATATATATGTTTGTGTGTGTGTGTGTGTATGTATATTGAGCATGGTGTTGTATATAAGTCCACCTGATGGTAAGTTGATATTGTCGTCCATAGACATCCGCGGTACATGCCAACATCAGTCCAGAATGACAAACGTTGGCACGATCTCGGATACACTGCCTAATGGCTTTGATATTCTGAGATTGTTAAGGAATATTGCTTATAGACATAAAAGAACGCAATACTACGGTGACTGGGAAGCAATCAAGCAGAAACGTGAAAAACTAAGCAAAGGTGTGCGGCTCCTCCGTGACAATGCACCCGTTGCCATTCGCCACCCACCCTATAGTCCTGACTTGGCTCCCAGTGATTACTACATATTTGTTTTTAAAACTAAAAGCGGACTTAAGGGGTAGAAGATCCACTGATGATGAAGTGACCGCTGCGTTTTTCGTCTATTTTTAAGGCAAACTTCTGACTATTTTTATACTGGGATAGAAATGCTAATTAAACGATCCGAAAAGTGTGTTCAAATAGTTAATAGACTATAGTGTAAAATAAAAATGGTTTCATGAACTTGAGTGTCCTTTACTTTGGAGGCCGGACACTTTTGGACCTCCCTTTGTATACTCGTAGTTTTTTTTTTTTTTTTTTTATGGACGAAGGTGGTAGACGAGCATACAGTCCACCTGATGGTAAGTGGATACTGTAGCCCATAGACATCCGTGATACATGCCAACATTAGTCCAAAATGACAAACGTTGGCACGCCCCCGGATGCGCTGCCTACCTTTGGACATAGAAATGCATTTGGAGAAAGGGTTGGGGAAATGGGGAGGGATGGGATGGGAATGGACTCTGGCACATCTCACTCACTACCGAAACACGTACGTACATTAGGGAAATAAGATAAAGTGGGAAATGCAGTACATTTCAAGGTCTTTTCAATTTCAAATGCAGTCTTCTGTGAGAGAGGGGTAACGTGGCCAGTCGAGTGCGTCCAGCGGCTGTTGGATTGCAGCGTGCACTCTCCCCCTCATAAAATTTCTGTAACGTTAGTAATATGACGCTTAGTATCTTTCCTTTTCATTAACGATATAGATATTTGAGTTCATTTTTTATACATAGAATTTTTATATATTCTGTATGTATTTATTCTGACGGCCAATCAGTCCAGTTGGCAGTTCTCCTTGGCTGCTGTGCAATAGATCCCGGGTGGGATTGCCGGTCGGTCAATCATTTGTTTAATTAAAGACAGCTGTTTGTTCGGGTCTGGGTGTTGCACCGTGCACGTGTTTGTCTTTGTGGACGTCTCTGGAGTCTGGACCACTAGTGTGAACCATTGAGTGTGGCGTTATTTATTTAGCTGAAGTTTCATTTTAAGCTTACAGATGACTACGTCATATCTAAAAGGCCTTCCTTCTTAAGAATCATAAATATATTTAAAACACAGTCGTGTTTTAAATAATCAATTATAAATTTAGACTTATAACTCAATTTTTATCTGGATATTTTGTCTTACAAGCAAGGTCTTTGTACGGTACTGACCCAGTGTAGGATTGTAATCAAATGTTTGAAGGTTCAGTGCCCTTTACTCTATATTCCGTTGTCTGATATTGAGCAATGTCAGCTACAGTCTACAATATTTTTTATTTCGGTTGGCGTCGGGCTGCCAATTATTGTAAAATAATCGAGCCCGTACAAAAAAGATAGAATAGGTCCGAGTTTTGGGCTTAAAACTTCTTTTTTTAAATACATATATCTAAAACTTTTCACGCTGTCAGCATTGGTCACCCAAAATACAGAGATATATCATTTCTTATGATGAAAAAAGTTATTGACATGACTGATACAATGACATATATGAAATATTACTATTTATAAAAACGAGTTTTTATAAAACCACTCTTTAGGCAACGATATTCTATAACTTTTTAAACTTTAGCGTTTTGTACACATTTTATATTCTAAATCTGTGTTATGAACGCGTGTAATAAAGGTATTTGTTTACCTTTTATTCGTACTGGACGTTTCGACGTTTCGTTTGGTCACGAGTTGACTGGAGAGGCCGGTAGTCCATTTATTTTAGAATATAAACCCGGTTTAGAATATAAAATGATATTCTATACAAGGTCTTTAGAGGGTTTTCTCTTTATAAATTTACTTAAAACCAATTACGTAAATAAATATACCCACAGGATCTTTTTTTGAGACGGGAGAGTATGAAGGAGTCTGAAACTATTAGAAATAGAGGAACATGTTCAAAGGAAGCATGACATCGATTTTAGAGCTGTTAAAAACAGCATTCAAAGATTTTCAAAAACTCATACTCAATCGAAAATCAAACCCCTTCATATTCCTTGAAAAAAAACTGTAAGCTATTTTATTGCATTAATTGATAGGTGTGGATTTGGAATAGTGTACCTACCTACCTATTCAGTTTAACAAATGTTCAAAGTGGTAGGTAGTAATACGAGTAGGTATAAAAAGAAAACTACAAAATTGCAATTCCGCTGCAAAACGGCGTATTCCATTTTTAAAACTTTGAATTAATTGACACGCACAACAATATTGTTCTGTTTTCAAATGTATAAACTGAATGGCGGTGGCCTCTTCACATGATTGTTTATGATTGATAACATCTAGATTTTTTGGAACGAAGTTCCTTTACGCGGTTGGCGTAGGTGTGATTCGAGAGTAAATGTAACGTCACGTAATATTTTTACCCCCTTCCATACGCCTTTCTCTTTCTCTCTCTCTGTGTGTGCGTGCGAGTATCGAGAGCGAGACTCAACAGACCCTGGTACTCGCTCTGAGTACCATGGTCCACGCTCCTTGCTGCGTGAGGAACACCACGATCCAGAGGGACCTAAAGATGGAGAGCCTGCACGCATTCATCACCCGCCTTGCTTCCACAATGTTCGCCCGCGCTGATGCGTCGCGTCTGCCCCATATCAGCCACTCCACGCGCGGCCCCCAGAGAGCAAGGCGCTCCCGCGCGACCTAACCACGTCGTAAGGCATCACAAAGGGGTTCCCATGGGAACCTTGAGGAGCCACTACGGCCCAGAGGGCCAACTCGGTGACCGTCCGTATTCGCGGACAGAGGCGAAACCACTGAAGGGGGCCCAGCCCCGACCAGTTACCTCCACCCCCCGTAAGGGGTGTGTGAGAAGGCGTAGGCAGAAATATAGAAATTTTCAATTACTGCTGATGTTTGCTTTCGACATTAGCCACGTCCTTCTCAACAAATCAGATCGTCTTCTTAATAACTCTATATGTTTCATTTTAGGTTTACATAAATTAGACCACATCTCATATCGATCTCAGCTTAAATGGCTACCAATTCATCAACGCAGATGCGTTAGAATCTTACGAGTATGTACTCTATTCTCAATACTATACTATCCATTTGTTCCCGATTATCTGAAGTGTAAGTTTCAGTTTAAGGGTAATAAATACTCTTGACCTTCGTCTCCGCTTTAATGAGAATCTCTCTTTACATGTCATTTCTTGACATATGAGTACTGGCTTTATGTCCAAGTCTTGCCGTTCAGGCTGTAAAACTCTGGAATGCGCTCCCTGTTCACATCAATAAAGCTCCAAACAAGCATTCTTTCAAAAAGAGGCTCCGCGAATACTACCGCTCGTTAACTTATAATCGATTTCTTCCACATTGTCATCTCTCTACTCACTTCAGTTTCTCTCATTACCCATGTCAAAGGCGTTTCTACTTCATTTATAAATATTTATTTTGGTATACATATTTTATTAATATTTATGTATTATTATTATTATTATGTAGAAATGTAACACAGGTGGTACACAAAAACTTATATAAGAATATAAAATATTATAAGAATATTCCAATATAGAAAACCTAGATTCACAAAAGAGCTAAGTAGAAAACCCAACAAACATTTAAAGTTTGGTCTAATCAACATGGCATAGCTCGCACAAACCAAGTTCCACTCACTTTTCGCTCCGGCTCCTAGGGGAGGTGCTCTGAGATAGTTCGAGTGACGGAGAGCGGCACTACCGCCAGCCGGAAGCAGCGGTGATCAGGACCCACCTCCTTCCCATGGTCCTACCAACCCTGCGGTTATACGGACCGGTGCCGAGCCGCTCAACTTCTTAGAACTTCTTTTTTTGTGCCACCGATGCGCGAACTCTCGCAGCCTATTGAAGTTCGCCGCCGACCTCACGAGATCGCAGTAATAGACCGGTCCCTTTTCCTTACGGCCAATCCCCTCCAGCATCTTCACGCGCTTCTTCAAATAGAGTGTACAGGCCCACAGAACGTGGTGTAAGTCCTCCTCTTCCATACCACATTCACACATGTCCTCTTCACATAGCTTTACCATATGTCATGAAGCCTCTTCCTAAAGCATCCATGGCCAGTTAGAATCTGCGACATTTCGTAGTCCGGTTCGACTCACCGACATTTGAGGCGAACCGATACCTCCGGGAAATATCGATAGAGTTCCCTTCCTTTTTCCTCACTCTCCCATCTATTCTGCCATACTGCTACTGTTTCGTCTCAAATGCCACGCTTCCTAGCACGCACCTCCGCCATAGTCGCGAGCAAGCGCGCCTCATCCGTCCTACCAGCACGGATCACCTCCAGATCCGCGGGCAGAACGCTCGCCGCAGAACGGAAGCGCCGCGGTACTAGTCGACCGATAGGCCTTCGTTAATAGAGTTAACGAAGGCCTTTGAGTACGCAACAAGGCACTCTAGGGACGCTCTTTGGAACCAGTAAGCCGCTGCGTAAGTGACCGTAGCCACGTAAGTGCCCTGGTACAGGACCCTAAGGCCCCCGAAACGAATTCCTCAGGAGGAGGCCGACACTGGACATCTTACCGAATGACTTCGATGCTCTCTCTCCTATCTTCTTGGCGCGTTGTACGAATGAAAGACTTCAGTCCAGTACCGCCCCCAATACCGTTCGCGTAGGCTACGAGTTTTACTCCCGGCGCGTGGAGTGGTGGTCACCCGGAGCGGTGGCGGTCAACCGCGAAAGGTGGCGCCCAACAGGAGTACCAGCGCCCAGAGAACGGCGGACCATGAGCTGTGCCGGCCGGCGAGAGCGGCGGCGCCACCAAAAAGACGGAGTTGCACTGGTGTGGCAGCATCGAGGGTTTTGGAGCGCTGGAAGTCGACATGGCCTGTGACGTTTACCACGAGCCTTTTAGACTCTTCGGTAGACTGAAGATAACTCCTCCGGGTGGTCTTTTAAAGCACGCCCCGCACCTTCCGATCCCATCCGATTCGATCCTAATTATCGGATAAAATTGTATACCTAATATATAAAGCAATAGTCCTAAAATTATTATTATTAAAAAAATGGATGATCGGAAGCTTTTTTAGTTTCGGAGTGGCTAAATTCTTGTGGCCCTACTGGCCTTACAAGAGGCACCGGACATGTATAGTTTAGGGCGAACGCAGAAGGCGCTCAGCCAGGAGCAAAGTGTGTGTGCAGCAACGAGCCTAAGGGCTCCCTTGGCGATAGATCGGCGAAGGAACAGACCTCGGCTTGCTTTGGAAGGGTACTGTTACGCGAGGTCTAAACTAAACTATTACGCTAGGTGTTGGTATATCGACCGACTAAAATCGTTGTTTGACGGCTTTTGTAATATGGGCGCCCTACTAAAAGGTTGACTGGTAGAGAATGCCATAAGACAATAACTCTGCCTTTTGTACATTTTGTCTAAAGGTTGTAATAAATTTTAAATTAATAAATAATTTGAAAAACAAAACCTTTTCTATATAAACCGAAAATAACATTCGCGGTAAATGTGTTTGTGTAATTGATTTTAATAAATGAAGCAATGTTTAATGAAAATGTAATTTATATGTATAAATATGTGTATTGAATATGTACGCATTGTACCTATGTAATTTATTTATACTTACACCATCTATCTACCTGTGATTAATTTTTTTATTTCCTCTCCTCTATCCAAAGGTTGTCTGTCTGGCAGAGATCACTAATAGCTATAAGCAAACCTTTAGTGCAATTCATGTTTCAATGCCTGTTACTGTCCTATTTTGTTTTGGTGTGCAATAAAGAATTTTATCTGTCTATCTATCATATAACAATTTTTCACAAGGTATAACATCCATCTATGTATTTTAGCTGATCGATGATTTTAATTAAACAAGAGTCATCTCAATTCACGCAAACCATGCTTATAATACGATAGCTACCTATAAGTTAATTATTCTATTATTACTTATATTTGTATCAGCCTTAACCTTAAATGTCCCACTGCTGGACACAGGCTTCCCCCTAGGAAATCACGGATGTATTTCACCCCAGTGCGGATTGATAGAGAACCATAATCCAAATTTGTTTTTCTTTCTGAAGCATGGAAGCTTCCTCACGATGTTTTCGTCACATCACGACAATTTATAAAAACCCTTACCTACTTGAAAAACTCAAAAAATAAACTTTTTTAAACTCAGTGGCACCGGCTGAGAATTTGGCATTAATATACTCAATGCTTTATTAATAATTATTTAATAAAGACTAGGAGCGACTTAGTGCAACAACACTAGTCAATCAATGTTCTAGCCAATTCATCGTGAAAATAAAATTCGATACATATCAAACGTCAAGTCCTATTTCAGTCGAAATACAAAAAGTTTATTTTGGCGGAACGACGCCATTAATATTTTGGTCTCTTGTCTATGGCTGTGTGAGGTCACACATCTAGATAGACCGACACAATCGATAATCAACCTTAGTCTGTAGTGTATAAGATTTAATTTCATTCGATAGAAAAGTTTTGAATATAATTTTGTATAGGAGTTTCAAATCCAAAACTGTACGTACACACACACGCCACGTGATCGATTTTCGAAATGGCGCTGAAGTTCGAGGAACTGTCCCCCTCCTCCTTCCCGCGTATTACACGTCACCCCCCCTCCCCGAGAGACCGTTCTTCTTTTTTATTTCTCGAATCCCACAGGCACAGACTTCGTTTCACCTCCCTTCGGAACTTTTTTTTTATCAGCGAAGATTGGCGAGAATAAGATTATCAATTTATACTTCCTGCTTTTGCCTTTTCAAAGATGGCATGTGGTATTTATGCAAATTTACAGCTCAAAGAAGCTGTAATTTTTATTTAGAACAAGTATCAGTTTCAATTACATGGTGTATACGTTAGAATAATAAAGCTGTAAGTGAAGGTGTTCTGAGGTGTAATAAAAACATATAAAAAGTGGTCATTTAAAATAGGCTTTCAAAATTAATATATTTTATCATGAATAAAGGCATGTTTAAAGCCCTTGCTCTGACCACTGCCATACACGTAGACCACTTAAAGAAGGAAAGATAGAAGGATAAAATGTTTCATTTGTCACAACTGCGACACATAAGTACCACTACACCCAAAGTTTATTCCATCTCTCGTCATTTCATCATTTCTATCCCATCCGGGTCAATTTAACCCCATCCTATCAAATACGGTGACTAATTAGATGACAATAGCACCTTATTTCATATAGCATTTAATTTCCTCTTCATATATTTAGCGTAAATTTTATAGTGACGGGTGACGGGCAACGCTTCAGGAACCGATACGTTGATCTAGATTCTAGAACTACTAAATAAAATTCTGGAATCCATGCTGCGTGTACAGATTTGATGACGATCGACGTGTAACGGATCTGAAAGAAAACGAATCTAAAATGATACATCAGCTTGTAAGTTATGACTACATATATATTAAATTAGCTGACCCGACAGACGTTGTCCTGTCCAAATTTCAATAAAAAAAATTCCATAATTTCAAATTTAATTAATATTTTTTTTCCTGAATACTTTTCCTGGACCATAACGAACATAACAAAAAAAGAATCACGCATATCCATCGTTCGAATCGTGAGTTATGGTCCTGAGTTCATACAAAAATACCATAGAAAAATGCACTTTCAGATTTTTTCCGAATTTTCCTATTTTCCGGGCAACTTTTCCAGTTTTTCTTTCCATGAAAACCTCATTCGGACTATTACGAACATTTAAAAAAAATAGCCAAAATCGGTTCAGCCGTTCTCAAGTGATGCGCATTTAAACGAACAGCATTTAATTTTTATTTATATACATAGATGTTAAATTTCATTTAAATCCGTTCAACGGTTTTTGTGTGTTTAGTTAGGCAGAATGACAGATGGCCAAACAGAAATTCCAAAAATTGTTGCTTTTAGCTCTGTATCGTTCGTAGTGTAATCCTGCAATATTCTTTATTAATATTTTTTTATAGTTGAGTATAATTAGCCCACATGGTGGATACTGTCGTCAATGGACATTCGCGACACATGCCATCATAACATCCATCCGGAATGACAAACGTCGGGACACGGCTTCATTATGTTTTTATTATAACTATACGAGTAGAATAGATATCTTGTAAAAAAAGGGGAAATTGTAAACATGATTTAATAGTATTTGTAACTTTTAATTCAGTGAAATAAAGAAAGAAAATTATAATAGGTTAGCTAATACATTAAGCTAGCTAATCAATATATTTACATGATTAATCAATCAGCGACTGTCGCGATCGCGTGGGGGTTTCGGATCATAATCCACCATAGCAGATTGGTGGATATTACACATGCCCCAGATTTAGTTTCTTTTTTTTATAGAAAGAAAGCGGCAGATGAGTAGACAGTCCAGCTGGTGGTAAGTCGATACTGTCGCCCGTGAACATCCGGGATACAACAATCCAGAATGACAAACATTGGCAGGTTCCCAGATACGCTCTCTATCTTTGAAGATTTAGGAATGGATTAGGAGAAAGGGTTGGGAAATAGAGAGGGATAGAATAGGATGGGATGTGAATGGGCATATCTCACTACCGACACACATACGCACGTACATTAGAGGAATGGGATAAAGTGGGAAATACATATATTTGACGGTAGGGATATGTGAGCGCAGAGTAACGTAATTAAAAAAATAAATTTTATGCGTGTATGACCTGACGCGGTCAAAAACCAGATTAGGCATTTTTTATGGCTATTTAGCTTCTCTCATTCATCTGTGCCCGTCAAATAACGCAGAGCTTATTTTCTGAATTCATTTCTTTTCTTCTCGCAATGTTTCCGGACGTTTTTACTTTGGCTCAATGACCAAACCCGTGCATTTGCCAAAATTTAATATTCACTGTTTCCACAATAGAAAAAAAAAAGACCGATTAGGCGCTGTACGGAGGAAGGATTTCATAATTTTCCTTACGTCTCAGAAACCGTGTGCCGTCGGCCGGTGTTAGAATAGAACCATCCCATCCCCTCCCGCGGGTGTCGTAGCGTGGCGACTAAGGGATAACAGAGCCACTACCACAAGCCCTGAGGATCTACACCACCTCTACAAGAGTGCAATCGCCAATCCACTTGGCCAGCATAGCAGTTGGTAGCATGGCAATTTGGCAAAAAGAGTTGCTTGTTGTTGTTGTTTCAGAAAAAAACAAATATTTAGACAAAAATGTTGTAGAGCTTTCTATTAGCAAACAGGAATAGCTTATAAGTGTCGGGAACATGTCGCGCTCGCGCTTGCGGGGGGCGGAGTTTACTCCCCTTCCGTAGTGGTGCCTCTATCCGCCAATACGGACAGGTCCTTGGAGTGGCCTTTTAGTACCTACTAGCCCACCGGGAGGAAAAATCCAGTGAGCGACCAGCGTAGGCGCCGACTTAAGAAGCGCCATCGGTTGACTCGCCCTCAGGCTCGATCAGGGCACGCGGAAAGGCCTTGTCATCAGGCGACCGCGCGTGCAAGGGCGCCAGCTCTCTGATGTGAGGGAGGCGCGACGCATCAGAGGCGAACTTATAAGTATTCAT
Organism: Sesia apiformis; assembly: GCA_914767545.1. Lineage (NCBI taxonomy): Eukaryota > Metazoa > Arthropoda > Insecta > Lepidoptera > Sesiidae > Sesia > Sesia apiformis. The sequence continues at coordinate 3,611,403 of OU611975.1, forward strand.
ATTAGTTTTTTTGGAACGAAGTTCCTTTACGCGGCTTGCGGTAGGTATGATTCGAGAGAAAATGTAACATCACGTAAGATTTTTACCCCCTCCATACGCCTTTCTCTTTCTCTCTCTCTGTGTGTGCGTGCGAGTATCGAGAGCGAGACTCAAGCAGAATAACAGACGTGCAGACTAGTGCGTGACCGGTTGTATAACCTAAATTTTTGATTTGATTCCTTATTTTAAATTATTTGCATTGAAAATATGATGCAAAATTAAAAAAAAAAACATTACTATGCAGATTTTATTTCGAATTACATTCGGAGTTTAAAAAAAATGCGTGAGGATGTTCGTTCCTGACGGGGGTCTCCCCAGACCGCACATTTGATTTATTTTTTACATCTATAGATAAGTTTACACCGTTCATAATTTGGGAAGTTTCTTCTTGGAAAAGCTATATTCTTGTAGCTCTAGTGGTCTTTCAAGAGTCGTCGAACATGTTTAGTTTAGGCATTCGAATAATAAATAATGCAAGTATTACTTAGTACTATTTTTATGCTTGTATTATTTATACTTGTATACTTGCTCAGTCAGAAAAAAGTGTGGGATAGTGAGCCTAAGGGCCTACACATGACGCCGCAGCGGCAACGACAGCGCCTCGATTGCGATTTCATAGAAGTTGCATAGTTGCATATGCTTCCACTACATAGTACAACATTATGCTTCCACAGCTACTGCGACGCTACGTTTGTGGCCAGCAATTTCCAATGTAGCACCCGTGGTCTTCTCACACACCCCTCACGAGGGTGGAGGTAACTGGTCGGGGCTGGGCCCCCTTCAGTGGTTTCGCCTCTGTCCGCGAATACGGACGGTCACCGGGTTGGCCCTCTGGGCCGTAGTGGCGCCTCAGGGTTCACATGGAAACCCCTTTGTGATGCCACGCCTTACGACGTGGTAGGTTACGACGAGAGGATGGGAGAAATATGAATTGTAGGTACAACTACAATTTTTTTTCGAATCTCAAGGGGGGGGGGGGGGGTTCCACTGCCCTTCCCTGCCGCCCCTTGGCGGCGCCCTTGATTCGGCCCATCTGCAAACCGGATTACTCCTTAAGTCCCCACTCACAAGTGCCCACTGATGGGAACTTTAGTACCTTACCCAAACTATTTTAGTGCCAAACATTTCAAGTGCTTGGCACCGGTTTAGAAGACATCGAGTACCTAATATGAATTAATAACCCCTAATATTCCTAATATTAATCAGTCCTAAATCTCCAAGGTCTGCATCTGGAGGCGTGCCAACATTTGTCATTATCGCGGATGTCGCAGGGCGCCATCCTCTGCTCTGCTTCATCTCCTGCCTCATTCTTCACCCTTTTAACCATAAACAAAAAGTAATCTGAACGAATATTATTTATTTAATAACCTTCTAAAATTCATAAATAACGGTGATAAAGGTATTCTATCCTTTTAATAATATAATATAAAACAAAACTCGTAAGAAAAATAATAAAAAAGTTATCTAACTTTTTACAGTTTTTGTGCTCTCGTGAAAGTTATTATTTTCGGATTACGACTTTATTACACTGAGGGTGCGATATCAGAGTTGAATTATAAATCTGTATATATTGTGCCGTATTGTGCCTGTTCTCGCTGGTGGCGTGTCGAGGCGATAAGCGGCTAGCACAAGCGCTGAAGAACTACACCATCTCTTAAAGACTGGACTCGCCAACCCACTTGACCTGCATCACGTTCATGCACAAGATAATGTGCATGAGGAGTCCTACGTCCTGCAGTAGATACTGAAAGGGCTAATGCATATACATACATACCCCATATATATATATGTGACAGACATAGCTCGGCAATGGGCAGGTCATATTTACCGCGAGACCGGAAACGTAGTACGGAACGCCCTTCGGCCATGTAGATCTACGACTTGGAGAAGTTCGCGGGTGGTGGCTGGTGGAGAAGAGGCCGGGATCTTGTATGGTGGCAAGCGTTGGGAGAGGCCTACATCCAGTAGTGGTATATACCGGTGCGGATTGTTCTTTGACAGAACCCATCAAATATGAGGTTTATAATGGAAACAAATCTTTGTATGTTGATACTTTATATCGCAACTTTGTATACTGTACCAGTGGGACGTATCAGTTTACAATTTTTTTTTCTATGGAAGATGGTGGCAGACGAGCATACAGTTCATCTGATGGTAAGTGGATACTGTCGCCCATAGACATCCGTGATACATGCCAACATTAATCCAGAATAACAAACGTTGGCACGACCCTAAATGCGCTGCCTACCTTTGAAAATATAGGAATGGATTTGGAGAAAGAGTTGGGAAAATGGGAAGGGATAGGATGAGAATGGGCTCTGGCACATCTCACTCACTACCGAAACACGAACGTACATTAGGGAAATATCGTAAAGTGGGAAATGCAGTACATATCAAGGTAGTCTTCTGTGATTGCCGTCATAACAGGGTTCAGGGCCATCAGCACTCTTCCACGCGGGCCCAATGTGGATTAGTGGATATAACACATGCCACAGATTTTTTTTAGTCTCGTTAATTTTAGTTATAACCATAATTAACTAATTTAGACAAGTTAGAAACTGTTTTGTTATGCATATGTTTACATATGTGTTACGTTTATATATTTTCTAATTATCATAAGATCAACTTTATAATGCACTCCTCTCGATTCTGTTTACCCGAAGGTACATTTCGTCTGTGCAATAAAGTGTAATTATATAAATTGGAAAAAATCATGGGTAACTTTTGAGGGGGAAGGTGCACGCTGCAATGCCACAACCGCTGGGCTCACTCGACTGGCCACGATACTCGTCTCTCACAGAAGACTACCTTGAAATGTACTGCATTTCCCACTTTATCCTACTTCCCCAATGTGTTTCGATAGTGAGTGAGATATGCATCCCATCTTATCCTACCCCTCCCCATTTCCCCAACCCTTTCTCCAATTAATCCTCATCTCTAATATATAGGTATATCCAAAGGTAGACAACGCATATAGGGCCGTGCCAACGTTTGTCATTTTGGAATTCTGGACTGATGGTGGCATGTATCGCGGATGTCCATGGGCGATACTTACCACCCGCCAGATGGACTGTATTCCGCTTTTTCTTTCATAAAAAAACAATGTTTTCTGATGATTTACAAAAAAACATGATCGTTTTTGAAAACCTATATTTGTATAGTTATCAAACATTAGGAACAACTGCAAAACTTGTTCGGCTTTAAATAAAAAAAAAAGTCACATTATCTTTGACTTTCATTATGGAGACGGATTTTTGAAGGGAAGGCGCGGGGTGAGGACGGAGGGCTGTAAAAAATTTTATTTCTTCGCGTCTGCGTGGCGAAGGAAAAAATTTTTGAATCGATACCCGGTTCTCTGATGTGTGTACCAAAGTTATGTATGTGTGTGTGACCTAAGAAAGACACGGATATAACTTGAATTTGGATACATTTTTTGATATTATTACTACAAATACTTACGATTAATTTTTCGCGCCGTTTTGTTCGCTACTTTATGACAATTCCCGCGAGAACTCGGAATGTTTTTGGATAATCTATCCTATTGTTAATCCAGTTATATTTATTAAACGCAACGTCTGTTTGTCCTTCTGTCTGTTCGCTTATAACTTGAGTTCTAAGGGACAGATTTTAGGTGTAGGTTATTTCATTAGCATATGAATATCAATGATTGTACTACGCGAGCCGTAGGCCTGCTAAACAATAATCCCACTAAGTTCCTTTAAAGGTTTCTTCATCAAGCAGTTTTTACATGATACGTGCATAGACGGTCCGATGAACAGCTATAATTAAAAAAATGTTACACAAAACATGACTTTTGAGAAAATACTTCTTTTATGTGGCCCATGAAAACGGTGAACAATTTGACTTTAGGTTCGTTTCAAAACACAGACAGCGATAAAGTTGCAAGTTAACAAGTTAGATTTATTTGCAAGCGAAAATAGCCCTTGTGTTCTAGACATGTAAAATTGAAACCCAACTATGACATCCTCATTCATCAACATTGTACAAATTGCATATTGTAAATCAGACGCGATTTCAATTTTTATTTGTTTTTTTGACACGATAAGTGTACTATGGGTAGGTTACCACCTGTATTGCGGCCTTTGCTCAGTCGGGTTCTTAGGAAATAAATAACAGCCAGGCTTTTCACTCCAGCAATTTATTAATCAGTAATAAATTTTAAAAACACTAGTAAAAAAACACTGAAACAAATGAAAGGCACTTAAGAATCTGATTGTTTAAAAATAAACTGTGTATATAAAAACGGACCACTAAAAACTACCTACTTACACTAATATGGTGTTTTTTTACAAACGTATTGTTATACAACAGGATTGCAGTTACATGTGCAATTATAAGCGTTTTATGAGATATTCACAAACACACAGATAGACAAGGCTTTACTGAAGTAGGTATAATAGGGCACGTCTTTACAGATCGAAAATTAGACAGCAGAATGAATCAAAAAGCAATCGAGTCGAAGAGTTTGAGGTAAATTTCAATTTAGGTTTTTCGTTAGCGGCCAGTGGTGAGGACTAAGTAGAAAGAAGGTCGGTAAAGGACAATACTCAAAAGAGTATTTTTACTTTTCTCAGCTGCAGCTGATGCGGTAGACGAGTCTTTGAACGGCAACCACGTATCGGAAACGCGCTTCGGCCATGTGGACTGAAGGCTTGAAGTAGTTCGCCGATGGTGACTGGATGGGAAGAGCTGGTCTTCCGACCGTATGTGGTGGCGAGCCTTAAGAGAGAACCAGCAGCTGAGAGATACACGCTGATGGTATGGTGATTATTACCACACGGGCATGGTGGTGGTAAGTGGCCACCGTCGTCCGTGAACATCTACAACACTAGGGGGGTGCAGGTACACTGCAGGCTTTTTAAAATCCTATCCATAGTTTTCTTGTGGAAGCCCATGTCGTAGCGTATGGCAAAGATCTCAGGGGGCAGTTCAGTTCACAATCTTCATGTTCGCGGTGCAGCCAAAGCTCCCTTATTCACGATTCGCGGTTTCAACATTAAGACCAAATTGCTGGATTTGCGGATTAGATTTTCACTATTAGCGCATGAAAATTATCTCAAAAACTCATTCATAACTATCGATACATCGGTACATATTTTGTTTTTTCAGGTAAATAAATACAAAGCAGTTGCTTCCAATCTACTTACGATGCACTACGTTTATAAAATGCAAATGCCCTTTAACGCCGCGATGTCCAATGAGCTCTGTGACTTATCCATAAAAATTGAGCCATCTACGGATAGAAACCATCTTTTCAAAAGGACAATTGATCAAACCACTGCCGAATACCAGTCCGAATAACAATATCTTTCAAAAGCTGTTAAAAAAACAAGCCAATTCTTTAAGCCATTGTGCCTAAGACTGATAATTAACTATGTTCTTAACTTTAATTAAAAACAACGTATCTCTTATAATCTTGAAATGTACTGCATTTCCCACTTTATCTTATTTCCCTAATGTACGTACGTGTTTCGGTAGTGAGTGAGATGTGCCAGAGCCCATTCCCATCCTATCCCTTCCCATTTCCCCTATCCCATTCCCCATTTCTCCAAATCCATTCCTATATCCAAAGGTAGGCAGCGCATCCGCGGCGTGCCAACGTTTGTCATTTTGGACTAATGTTGGCATGTATCACGAATGTCTATGGGCTACAGTATCCACTTACCATCAGGTGGACTGTATGCTCGTCTGCCACCTTCGTCCATAAAAAAAAAATCCCATACATTTTCCCATTCCCCATTCGCGGCATGTTTACGTATAATAATTACTAAATTTAAGTAGGCAATGACAATATATCTATGTAATTTGTACTTGCTATTGTATACCTAATGTTGCTGTAATATATATGTGTATTATTAGTGTGTAGTATATTGTATATCAATGTGTATGTAGTTAGTTATTTGTGTTATTGCTGCCTATTCAAACCGTTGCACTACATTTATTTCTTCAATCATCTCTCTGTCCTATGGTTACCTGAAAGAGATCGCTGAAGCTATAAGGCCGCCAATTGCGTCTTAAGTGCCTTATGTGTAGTATTGTATATATTTTGTTACTAGCTGTTGCCCGCGACTTCGTCCGCGTGGACTTTATTTTAGTTTATAAACACCGTCTTTATTCGACGTGATTCTTTAAATTGATATAACTTTTTTATTTGTGAACTGATTGAAATAAAACAAACACTAAATTTTAATTGAAGCTTACCACAATATGTACATTAGTGAAAACCGCATCCAAATCGGTTAAGCCGTTTCTAAGATTAGCGTGCACAAACGCACAGACAAACAGATAAACAGACAAAAATTCTAACAATCATTGTTTTGGGTTCTATTGCGTTGATAAAGGCCCCCAATAATAGTTTTTCTCATATATCTTCCATGTACAGACAGTGATCAGTTACATTTTTATTATATGTATAGATATAGATTGTTTGTTGTGTACGCAATAAAGTCCTTTGTCATTCGCCACGATTTCATCACGAATCCCATCGTCCGAAGTCGATAAAAAGTAGTTTCGGAGATTGCTTATCTGGCGGTTGTAGCTGGTCTTTGCGCACAAGAGGCCTCGACTGCCACTTCCTCGGGATATACACTTTCTGTACCGAAGACATCGCTGATGCATTCTGTGGGGAGTCATGGTTGTGCTGACTTTTCTATCCAAGGCGTTTGGTTTGCTCTGAGACCCTCTGAACACTCCAAACATGTACACGAGAGCGGGCATTACACATTCGTTGTAGGCTCGGATCTTATTAAAGACAAATAGCTGATTAAAACTTCCCCCCCCCCCCGCCCCGCGCGCCCCGCCCCGGACAAGAAAGGAGCTTTGGAGGAGCGTGCTTTGATCGTACGGTACGCGATACCATGTAGAAACTCCGGTAGAAATAAGAAACCAAACTTCACCAGATATGTAACAATTAAAATAAAAATAAATTCATATATTCGCCGTTAAATTTTTCTTCAAATGTCACTTTTTATTTACACGTGTTTTGTGAACACTTGTGCGTGTGTGAAGTGTAAAATAACGCACACATGGAAAACGAATGTGGTAAGAACATATCGAAATCGCTCTAAAGGGTTCCGAAAATGTCTTTGAAAACCCAAAATCCTAGTGTTTATTACAAGTCCATAATATACAAAGCAACATTCCGTTGAAGTAGGTACAGTATATTCTACTAGCCGTGTGGTCACCATCCTTCTTCTCGTAGGTGTCGTGTCTTTGCTAAGGATGGCAATCCCGCAATGTTTTCAATCCCACAGTGAATTTGCGGAATTGGGAGTCAATGCCGCGGGATCCAGCATAAGTTTTTAAAATTTTATGATTTTAAATAAACAATACCTTTTTTTTATACTTACATAAATACGGCGTACGTATTACTCGTGTACACAATAATTACCACCTGAATAAACTGTTTCTTATATAACTGTCACCTAGTACTAAGAATAGATCTAAGGGAAGCCGCTGACTGACAGCTGTCAAACAGATTATTCTAGTACAGATGTCAGCACACATTGTCCTTCTAAATACCTACTTGTAAATTAGATGTTTTTTAAGTTATTGAATAACCGTAAAAGAATGTTAGATTTCATTTACTAAAATTACTAAATGAGATTTTATTAATATTATGGCCGGCCTATTCAGATATACCTAAGCGTTATTCTTTGCCGCCTGCGGTATCGGTAATGTTCTGTATGATTATTGCTAAGTTACGTGAATTAGCCAGGGGGAGCCAATATCGCGTAGGCACGCGTTGTGATACTTGGGTGAGCGATACTGTTAACAGACCGCTATACGCGGAATATCGCTAACCGAAGCGGATAGCGAATGTTGTTTGATTGCCACTTCTCGTCGTTGCTCGTGGGTAGGGGAGAGTTGGATAATACCGAGCCCCTAAGGACTTGGACCTATAATTAGGAAACTGTTTGATATTAAAAGAAACAAAATTGACTAATTAGTAGGACATTTATTCAGGTACGCATATCGTATAACAAAAACTTCAAAAATTTAAACAAAAAGTAATTATTGTCAATTTACAAAAAACAATAAAGACGCGGTATTGTCAAACTGGTCTGATAATATCGTGCCCAGGGTTGACAAAATCGTGCCTACATTAATTGCACACAAATGGATAAGTAATAAAAGTAAAAATAAAAAAAATGAATACCATTCTAAGTAATTTTCTTGCGTGAAGATATGGAGACCCAAATCTTTTTCTAGAAATTATATCAGTATATTAAGTATCACGCAATAAGTATTAACAAAAACTTAAATTCTTTATGACAACTAAACGTAAATATTTTTTTATAACTAGAAGTCTTAGTAAATCTTTGAATTATATATGGACTAGTCAGTCTCAAAAATACCTAATATCAATTAAATATCAGACAGCGAGTTATATTAATCATAGCAAAAATCACATAAAAAAATTTTGGCAGAATCTTTTCCGCTACATTCCTTATGTATCCAATTCGAGCATCTACAACAACGGAACCACATTTCTCCATTACGACCAAACTCTTGACATACGGCGCAAATATCACGATTCTCTATGTCGTCATCTTCATCATCATCGCACAGTTGAGTTAGGGGCACATCATCCATACTATCTTCACTGCTGCTGTCGATACATTTCTTCGACTTCCCTTTGCCTTTTTTTTTCCTTGCCTGACCTTTTTCTTCTTGCTTTTCATATTATTATCTTCATCCTCACTACTTTCGCTACTGTTCAAAACTTTCCTCTTGACAGACATTCCTTTAATTTCTTTCTTTTCTTTAACTTTCTTCTCTGCAGCGTTCTTTTCTTTTGCTATCTTCATTTGTCGTTTTCGTTCTTTTTCCTCTAACTGCTCCTTTAATGGTGTTGATGTGAGAACAATAGAGTGCAGTTTTTTAACACGTCTCTGTATTTTTATTTTCTTTTGTGGTATAGGGCTTAAATCTTCTAAAATACGTCGTGAAGTGCTCGGCTCAGCGATATCTTTTCTAATATCTTTACTTAAAGTAGCGGAAGGCATGTTTTCATTTCTATTGCTGTTAAATGGTAAGCCTGATGCTGTTTCTTCAGCAAACATGTCAACAGGATTCTGGTCGGTTTGTCTCTGGGGAGTATGAGATCTAATTTCGTTGGACCGGTCTAAAATTGATGGTGACGATGGTAGACTATGAGTGGATTTGTCATGGCCAATTGCTAGTTCTATAAACTCATTTTCGACACCTGATTGACTAACTTGCCTGGATGCTTCTTCAATGATAGGATCAGCAGTTAAAATATCGTCGTCGTCGAAAATATGGGGATTTAACGGATATATCCCCGTCACTTCAAATCCCTTGACGGCCTTCTCCATCGTAGCCACTCGAGTATAAGCTTTCTTAAAAATTGAAGCTAAATGGTCATGTGTAATTTTTTCAAATGGGTGCATTTTCATAAATAAATCACACTCGCGAGAATACGCGGATTTTAATGGGCCATAAAATGCTACATCGAGTGGTTGCATCTTATGTGATGTATGAGGAGGCAGAGACAGGAGATGGATTCCATTTTCGCGACAAAATTCATATGCGTCGAGCGATTGATGACTGCAATGATTGTCTAGCTAGGATAAGGAGCGCTGGATTTTGCTTATGAGCCCCAATATTTTTAGCAAAATGATGCAACCATTTCGTGAACAGCTCTTCATTTATCCACCCAGATTTAGAGCATTCATAGAGTGCTCCCGGTAGGCCACCAATTTTCAGGGAAGATTTAATTCTCTGTCGTGGATAAATAAACATCGGAGGAACATATATTCCTGTTGCGCTAAGTGCACATACAACTGTGACGTTCTGGCCACGTTCTGCACTTGTAGCCTTTCCGACTTGCTTAAGTCCTGTTGGAGCATAAATTTTACCTGGTTTTTGTACGTTGCTGATGCCAGTCTCATCAACATTAAAGATTCGGTTGGCTGGAAAATTATGCTTTGTCATGAGTGTCTCCAGGTTAGTGAAAAAAATGGCTATTTCGGATTTATTAAATCCCAAAACCCTGTTTAGGCTTGTTGGCTCGGGAAGCCTTAAAGAAATTCCGGGATTTCTTTTCAAAAAGGAATACACCCAACATTTTCCAGCCATCCTTTTCTCTGACGAAAAAATATTTTTCATATTTTTTGCAACGGCAAAGTCATATGCCAATTTACGCAACTGTTGCTGAGTTATCCCATAAAACTTCTTTGCCATTACAGTAATAAATTAGACCATTTCTTTCTCTTCTTCTTTTGTAAATGTGGCCTTTCTCCCCATAGGGGGGTCATAATTTTCTCCCAACTTAAGTCGATCCCTAATTGTTGATTCAGGGATACTGAAGTTTCTAGCAGCTGTCTTTATTTTACTTCCGCTTCGTATAGCCTCAAGTGCAGCCTTCAAATTATCGGGATTCCATAACTTCTTTTTTTTCTTTGGCACAGATTGGTCCATCTAAAACGGAAATAATATATAAAGCTACATTATTTTAATTTGTATGAAGGTATTATATTTACTTATTATATTATATGTATTTTCATCAAAAAAGTCATATTAATCACAACAATCGATATCACACACAATTGTTTATCTTAAACTCAATAAATTACTCAAATTCAATCAAAATCGGTTTTTTCACTTAGGATATAAAATGCCACAAACAGACGCACATACCGACACATCATACATAACTCTTTTGTCGAGGTAAAAACAAGTTAATGTAAATAAAACATACTTTTCATAGTTTACAATTTCGCGCCCTCGACTGATAATACCGCGCCCCCGGCGCGGAATTATTAAACTTGATCATTTTATTTTTTAACTCAAAATTATATGGAAAATATTATAGTACGTAAAAACGTATTCTGACATTAATTCTACAGTATACAAGCATTAAAAATGTATAGTATCAAAGTATTACAATATAAATACAGTATTACTTACCTCTTTCCGAAAGTACACGAAAAATTATAAGGAGTGATGAAAAAAACATCTACAGCACGTGCTACCTCCGTCGTCGCGCGGACCGTAATGGCGGTGCGCGGGGAAGGGTGTAGGCATGTCCTTATTCGATGTATTACGATGTATACGCACTGCATCGCAGAACTAGTGGATAGTTTTTGAATTATGCTGACGCACGGAATTATCAACCGCGCGGTATTATCCAACTCTCCCCTACAAGTAGGTTTAAGGCCCTAGCAGAATATCAACGTTGTAGTTTTTTTACAATTTCCGTTGTCCCCGCCAGTGTAGAATGTTACTAAGGACAAATCATTCAATTAGTAGCTATCAAATCATTCAAACTATAATTAATATAAGTCGGAATTATAATTCGATTCCACATTTGACATTAGCTACTGTCATTTTGTAAAATAATGATACCACATATAATAGTGTAGTGATGCACACAAAAATCGATAAACAATCGCGATTTATGTTTATGTAATCATAATATTGGTGTGCCAATTAAAGACTAAATTATTGATTTTTATTTAAATAAATACATAATTATTCATAACAATTATTTATTAATTAGTAACCGCTGCTTTATTTTATAAAAAGTTAATATTTTTGTTTTTTTTTATATTAAAAACAAAACTTATAATAAAAGAGCCTAGATAGTTTTCTGTATTGGCAACCCGTGCGCGCTCGTGCAGCTATCGCCATTTTGTTTATCTTGTCATTCGGCTTCATTCTCCTAGTCTGACTGCACGAATATCTCGTTTCATTGCGAATCGATATTTTGTTATTTTGTTGGGTTTTTGTTAAAGTTTTGTTACGTTGTGTTTGTTGTTACGTTTATAGTTTTTTGTGAACTTTGAGTGAATCTATTTGTTTTGGTTTTCCATCAAAATGGATCCTCCGCCAAGTGCATCACAAAAAGACGTGGATGTTTTCTTGTCTCCAAGAAAAAAACGTCCACGAAAAGCTTTCACTGTTACTGAAAAAGTAATGATCCGCAACGCATATAAGTACGTGAAAAATGAAACTTCTGCGCAATTGGAGGCCTTTGAAGTTGTGGAAGAAAATGAATGTATGAACAAAGTTGCTCACATATTGGGAATAACCTCACGCTCTGTTTGTAACGTTTTGAAGGAAGTAAATAAAGGTGCGCCGCCAACTCCCCCTAAAAAAACTGGACCAAAGCGAAGTTTCAAAGATAAAATTGATGAATTTACATTCTCCGCAATACGACGAATAGTTCATCAGTTCTTTTACCGAAATGAACCTCCAACCATTGCAAAGGTTAGTCAATCAGTCAGACAGTATTATTTTATACCTACATCTTTTATATATAAGTAATGATTCCAAACTATTATAAAATTTACTATTTCAGATTTTACAAGTGATGAACGATGATCCAGAAATGCCCAAGGTTTCCAAAGACACCCTCAGAAAAATTTTGAAGCATCTTAATTTTAAATTTGTTGCACGGTCACGCAAGAGCACACTTATTGATCGAAATGATATAATAACATGGCGCCAGCGTTACTTGCGATCTATATGTCAGTTTCGACGAGAAGGGAGACATATATATTATCAAGATGAAACTTGGGTTAACGCAGGTAAGGCTAACATTTTGAATTAATATACATTTACATTAAATTTAATAGTAATATTGAATGTTCATGTACTATATGTGATTTAAGGTCATACTGTAAAAAAAACTTGGGTGGACAAGCAAGTCACATCATCTCGGCAAGCGTTTTTGGAGGGACTGACCACTGGATTAAAAAACCCATCTGGAAAAGGCAAACGTCTCATAATTAGCCATATAGGTAGTGAAGAAGGCTTCCTGGAAGAGGGGCTCATGATTTTTGAAGCAAAGAAAAATTGTGAAGATTACCATGATGAGATGAATGCAGTTTGTTTTGAGGAGTGGTTCGCTGGAGTCTTACCAAAATTAAGACCAAACTCAATTGTGGTGATGGATAATGCACCTTACCACTCCCGAAAATTGGAAACGGCACCAAAAATGAGCTGGAAAAAAGCTGCCATTCAAGACTGGCTTTTAAATAAAAATATTCATTACGAACCAGATATGGTTAAAGCTACGCTTTTAGAACTGATTCCACATAACGAGTCTTTTAATAAGTACGCTGTAGACGAAATGGCAGCACAACATGGGATCACGGTTTTAAGACTGCCCCCTTACCATTGCGAGCTGAACCCTATCGAATTGATATGGGCTCAGGTAAAGGGGCATGTAGCTCAAAATAATAAAACCTTCAAATTGACAGACGTGAGAAATTTATTTGAGGAAGGCATTCAAAAAATTACGGCCACCGAATGGTCTAAATGCGTATCCCATGTTGTCAAAGAAGAGGAAAAAAATGAGTAGGCTAGATATGTTAATTGACAATATCACAGACACATTTATAATAAATGTTACAGAAAGTGACAGCGATAGCGATAGCGATGACGGCGACGATTTATAAAATAAAATATTACCATAATACATCTATTTGTTTTATTTCTCATGTTCCTTCATGATCACATTTATTTATTTATTTCACACACAATTATTAAAGAAAACTCTCAGATCCGTAATAAAATTAATCGTCATAACTAAATTATCCGTTCACAAATATTTAATTTCCTGATATACTTAGTTTACGAGAATAAAATTATAAACGAGAAGAATCGATCCGGAAATATTCCATTTCCGTATCGAATAATTTCGCAACGTTACTATTTAGTACTTGTCATAACGTTGCAACACTTGTTGCAGAAATTGTCAAATCTGGAATCGAATTAAAATTCCGACTATAGAACAAATCCCGGAAAACCATTCGTCCAGGATGAATGAACTATACTTGATTTATTTATTTCTAATTAGGGTTCGTAAAAATCCAATATCTATAATAAATATCAAAATATCCGATATTTGATATATAGGTATCCGATACATAAGTATCGGATATATATCATGTATATAAAAAGACACGAATTTCAATATAATTTTTATTTATGTCAGTATAACAATTTAAAAGCGTGAGATCTGCCAAAATTCTAGTTTTGACGATAGATATAAATTGATATATATCGTGATATATGAGTATATCAGCGAACCCTGTTTCTAATATTAACATTAGACATTTGTATTTAAACACATCACAAAATCAAATGTCGATTTGTCTGCGATTTCTAGTTTTACTCGATGTCGGTTCCTAGTTCACCGGAACCCTAAAAACCACGTAGTAACACAGTAATACACGAACAAAATGAGATAACTACACAAGCCATCTATTTATAGCGACAAGCGTTTAGATTAAAGTCCATTTTAAGCTAACCCCTCTGAGCTTTTAACATGCTTTTAACTGGAGATCTTATATAACTGGTAAATATAATGCTTGTAATAACCAGTCTAGAAAGAGCTCTATTTAATTAAATATTAAACGGATAGGAAGATCAAGATTAACTGGATTTTGTAAATGGTGACTGACATTTTGGTGACCTCTGTTACATAGTTTGACCACGTTTGACAATTGGTCTTAATTTTTGAGTATATTTTTGTCATTTTAATGTCGTGCAAGTCTCGATAAACTTTTGGGAACGAAGACTTTAGCGGGCAGCCGGGCACTCTTTATTTATATAATTTATTTGGACACTGCCATAGCCATTGGTCCACACACATAGCAAATAATAAAACAGAATTGTTTTTATCACGTCATTGTCCACTCTCGTCTAAATAGGAGACGGTTTACTGAGGACAGAGTTGGACTCCTTGGAAGAACATGACAAATGCAGTCTCACGCTTTTATTTAATTATCACAAAAATTATGCACTATTATAGGCACTTTGAAATTTAATAAACTATCACTTTTAAACCACAAATCCAACAATACACAATTTTTACAATATTCAAACAATAAGTCAACTTTACTTCTCGGACTCCCGCCAAAAAGTCTTAGCGGACACTAACTCTGAAAAAAAAAAATGATGTGGATGTGTACCATTGTCCTTTAGGAACACAATACGAGTTATGTCACTAGAGGGCGTTACTAAAATATAAGATGTAGAATATTAAGTATATGAAATTAAACACATTTTATGATTTCACGATAAATTAGTTTTCCCGATAAGAAAATTCATACTTCAGTTCAACGTTCTGTTCAGTCATACAGTTGTTCAATGAATAGATGTCAGTGCAAGAAAATTATACTAATTTTACATTTCATAAACACTTAGTATGTCCTAATAATCATTTATTCTATATAATATCCCACTAATCAGTGTGATCATCATCGTGTCTGAAACAATTCGCTCGTTCAGATTAAAAGTCTGAGACTTTTTGGTAGTTTTTTTTACACAACGCGAAAATCCTCCTGCCCTAGAAACAGGTTGTTTGAAATAATTCAAAAGATATTAATTTTAATTATTTTATCATCGGAACAAACCAGTTTATCCTAGGCTAAACTGGTTGATCTTAACACGCTTCATATAAATTAGTTAGGACTAGGCAAAACTTGTTTATCATGAAATAGGATTTTGCTGGTAATGTGTATACATCATTATAAATAATATTAGCACTAAATTTGTAAGATTTTATAAAGACAGGGAGAAAATTTCGCTGTTCTCCGTAGGAGGGGGAGGGTGCACGGTGCAATCCAACAGCCGCTGGGCGCTTTCGAATAGCCTTGTTACCCCTCTCTTACAAAAGAATAATCTTTGTCTCATTCCTTAATGCACGTACGTATTTCGGTAGTGAGTGAGTTATGCCAGAGCCCCTTCCCATCCCATCCTATCCCTACCCGTTTTCCGAACCCTCCCTCTAAATTCATTCCTAAAAAATTTCAATAAACTCAATAAAATTCAATAAATGGACGTGTTCAATAAAGACAGGCAGAGCATCCGGGGGTGTGCCAACGTTTGTCATTGTGGATTGAAGTTAACATGCACCGTGGGCGTCCATGGGCGACAGTATCCACTTACCACCAGGTGGAATGTATACTCGTCGTCCGCTTTCTTCCTATAAAAAAAAGTTCCAGAAGAAAATGTTTAGACAAATATTAGACCCAACGTGACGACGTCACTGTACCACGACTCATTCACCAGGAACCAGCGACTTTCGTCCCGCGGTCACTCCAGCTGTCCGGAGCACGTCTCACGATACGTTTCCTGGCACGTGGTCTCCATTCAATGATCCGTCTACCACATCAGTAGGTAATCAGTTCTGTGAAGGTTGCCAGGTTTCCAGGATTGATCTGGAATTTGTTGTTGGGTCCTGGAATTTAAGCAGTTTGTCCCGGAAATGCTGACAATGATAAAAAAATATGGTAATCCTCGATTTTATATTGCAATCACACGAAATGTGATTATCGAGTCCACAGAGCAGATTGGCCGCTGTTTGCTAGTTTGAGCCCGCCTGCTCGCCACCCGCTCATTCATCGAGTCTTCAGCATCACTCAATGAATTTAGTTACTCAGCTTTAAAGACAAATGAGCGGAAAAATTGTTAATACCATGGTCTTTGTAGGTTGTGATAGTTTATTTTCAATAAAAAGTAAAAAAAAATGTCATTTCAATGAGGTCACTTCAATGGCGGCGATATTTGACCGTGTAGTGTCGGTCGGAGATCTGTCCTAAATGTTGACTATAGAATTGCGAAGCCGCCACCGCAAACCCTGAGGAGCTACAACCCTTAAAAGTGTGGAGTCGCGAACTCGCTTAGCCAGCGCGCCGTTTTAAGGCTATAATACTCCCTAAGCACGAGGCAATGTAATGAGGAATCCCCGTGTCGGTATTAAATTATTACAGCTTAGAATTAAATCAGGGTAAGCTAGCATCGTCGATAAAATAAATGCTATAATCCCCTGTTATAACAAGCTACATACAAGTCTATAAACTTATTCACATGACCAAACAATGAACGTTCAAAAAACCTGTTCGCAGAAATATAATTGTTAATGATTCTAAAAATAACCGCGGCCTACATAATGGCTTTCTAAATTTGGCTACGTCTTACGTCAAGAAACGGTACAAAATTAATAAAAACAGCTCATAAAAACATTTTTGCATAAAAACCGGTTCGTTTTTTTTTCTGTTGACCGCCGTGATCCGCGATGGTGAGGCAAGCGGGCCTCGGGCTTGTTTTTAAATTAATCAAAATATGTTTCGAATTATTATTGGAATCGTTTTAAAAGACACGGTTTATCAAACGGACTTTACAGTGCCGACGGCTGGACACGGGCTTCCGCGTGCACAAGACAAAGCACATACACAAGATGTATAGCTTTAAAACGCCGCGCTGACCGAGCGGCTTGGCAAGTCCACTCTTTTAAGAGGTGATGTAGTTCCTCGAGGCTGGTGGTAGCGCTCAGCGGCTTTGTTATCTCTTAGTCGCCTCGACACGACACTCACGGGACGAAATGGTTTGGTGCCAAGGACGTAGTCAGGATTTTATCCAGCAAACACTTATATCCAGGGTGGGGTAAAGCAAACAATTTTCTTATGATTCAAATAGAGGTAGTGTAATGCAGAAAGTCTGTTACTTATTTTTCCCTATGCGGGGGGGGGGGGGGGGGGACAAGCGCCCCGACCTGCTCCACTGTGGCTACGCTCATGGTTGGTGCTATTCTATAGTCTGTCGACAGGGCATACGGCATATAAAACACGGTTAATAAAGATAAATATCTATTTGACTTGCGTCTCTCTCTGAAACGGAATAGATTTAAATAAACACGACAAATTAAAAAATAAAATAAAAACGTATCTTAAAAACTACACAATAATAATTACTGGAGTATTCCCATCCTGGCTCGAATTCTTGTCCCTGTCGCAACGTGGCCCGATATTTTTCATTTTCAGATTCTGCGGGTGTCCCAAATTGTCGGGACAGGTGTTATCGTTCAAAAAACTATTTTACCCTCGTGGCCTTAATTATTCATTTCGGCCCTTGGACGTCCACTGCTGGACATAGGCCTCCCCCATTGTCCGCCATTTAGACCTATCGGCAGCGACCTGCACATCCAGCGGGTGCCCGCAACCTTTATGAGGTCGTCTGTCCATCTAGCAGATGGACGTCCTCGGCTTCGTCCGCCGGTACGTGGTCTCCACTCGAGAACCCTTCTGCCCCATCAGCCATCGGTTCTTCGAGCTATGTGCCCTGCCCACTGCCACTTCAACTTGCTTAATTATTGCCTTAATTATTATTTAGTTTAAATTTGTACGGTAGACAAACAAACACGTTTATAATTTTTATTCCATTCATTATTTATTTCTTCTTGCAGTCGGTCCTATTTTTCAATTTACACTAAAGTATCTGTTTTAAAATGCATTAATATACATACGTATGTATGTACCTACCTATGTAAGTAGAACAATTAAAAAACTGGTTCAATTGTCAAAATCTCCCGCTTAAATCCCATCATAGCTTATGTAGGTGTATTATTATAACAGTTAAAATGCTGGCTTGTACATATTGTTCCAACGCATTGGACCAAACGTGCTGCACCAACGTGTGCGAGGCGCCTTGACGTAGACTCGCCATTGGTAACCAATGTTGACCGGCAATCCGTAATTTGTCGGTATTTCTCCACAGATCAAAGGACTGTAAGTTAGTCTACTGGCTTTTACCTTAAAAAAAACACGTACACATTGGGGGAATAGCATAAAGAGGTAACGTGGCCAGACCAGTGCGGCCTGCGGCCTGCGCCCTGCGCCTGGGGGATTACACCGTGCACAATACATACTGTAATACTCTATATAAATCTCATGAAACTACAACATTTGTCGAAACATTTCTTTATCTTAACCTTAAGGAAAAGCTCTTGCGAATGGCGTTTGCTGTCGGTATTTTGAGAATAAAAATTATTTTATTTTTATTTTGTTAGACTCGCAATGATCTATCATACATTTTGATTGTATACAAAACTTGATAATTATAATATTACACACATATGGTAGCATATTACAGTAGAACATCGCATTGATCCGTCGGGTTGGATATTAAGTATTAGCTTAGAACTGTATTTTGTGTTGTATTGCCGACATTGCCGTTGCCTTGATAAGCCGGCCAACGATAAAAGTGTAGGCACGACATATAGTGTGAACAGCAAGAGCCGACAGCCGCCCAACGACAATACTGTCGGTCCGACCTAGTGTGAACCAGCTCTAATTGATCGAAATACAACCCGATAAGCCGGAGTGTACGTGAATACAGTATCGTAGAAAAAATGCTCTCGAACAGAAGAAATGACTGACGGATGCCCACCTATCAATCGAAATGGTTTAATTAAAGAGTCGGTCATACAAACACTTTTGCAGCGTATTTTTAATTTATTATATAAGCGGTTAGTTAGCGTCAACCGCAAATATATAAAATATATCGTATAGATATATTACGAAACCATTGGCCATCGGCTAATCCGGAAACACCCGAACACGTCATCCACGTCTATACAATAAAGTATCTCGTAATAAAGTATGCAATTACAGGTACGGTAATTCATAGTGGATGACGCGTTCGGGTGTTTCCGGATTAGCCGATGACCATTGTTTACGTAATGTATATGTATTTATATATATATATATAGATATATATATACTGTGGGTAAGTAAACACATTACCTCGATTTGATCATTATTGTTGTATTCGGGGCACTTTGACAGCCGTCATTCTAAACAAGTAAAGTTAGTTCTTTACTTCTAGTTAAATTCTAGAAGTTAAGTTAAATTCTAGTTAGTTAAATTCTAAACAGTGACGGCTACCGTGGTCACGCAACTAGCAAACGATCGATAAAACCATAGAGAAATCAGACCTTTCTCACTCCTGATAAGGTATGAGGAGGTATCAGAAAGTCAGTTATAAATACTTTATCAGAAAGAGAGTATCAGCTAGATTTAATTAGCAGATAAATAATTTATCTAGACATTAAAGTATGCGTGGATAGTTTGATTCCGGTGGGAACTATATAATTTATCTGGATAAAGGGAACAATAAATGGTAACCCGACACATAAGATATAAAACTATGGCAAATTTCAATAAATGCGTGTTGCTCGTACAGACAGACGGACAAAAATTTCAAATTTGTTGTTTTGGGCTCTGTATCATTCGTCATTAAGTCATTATACTGAAATGCATTTTTTCAAAAAATGACAAAAAATGTAAATGTACAGAGACGGCTTAGTTGTGATTTTATTATATGCATATCATTAAAAATGTAGGGTGTTCTAAACCTGTGTAACTATTCTAATAATTTTGTTCGTTCTATAATCGCGGGTGTCCACGGGCGACAGTTACCACTTACCACCACGTGGACTGTCTGCTTGTCTGCCGCCTTCTTCCTATAAAAAAACCACGTTATCACCGACCGAAATACAACAAACTGGAATTATGGCAGTATGATAATTATTCATGTAGGTACTTAAACAGACTGTCCACGATTGCTTCTACAAGTTCCATGTGTCTTTTTTTATGGACGAAGGCGGCAGTCGAGCATACAGTCCACCTGATGGTAAGTGGATACTGTCGCCCGTAGAAATCCGCGATATATGCCAACATTAGTCCAAAATGACAAACGTTGCCACGACCCCGGATACGCTGCCTACCTTTGGATATATAGGAATGGATTTGGAGAAAGGGTTGGGAAAATGGGGAGGGAATGGGCTTTGGCACATCTCACTCACCACCGAAACACGTACGTACATTGGGGAAATACGATAAAGTAGGAAATGCAGTACATTTCAAGGTAGTCTTCTGTGAGAGAGGGGTAACGTGGCCTGTTGAGCGCGTTCAGCGGCTGTTGTATTGCAGCATGCATTCTCCCCCTCCCAAAATGTCTATCAAGGACGGCAACATTTCCTTGGGTCCCACTTTTTCAGCCCTGTACCGCATGAGAACAACAGGATATAAAAGGATCTTAAAATCGATTAAGGACATTGCGAAGGTTAGTGTTTAAACAAAAATTAGCCAATATTCTCACCACTAACGTCTAATGAGTAGAATGGATGAGTTTTTTACTGATAATCTTTTTTGAAATGTAGGTACATCTATAATCCAATTATTATTATGACATACGAGTATATAAAATGCTGACCATTAATGTTTTGGTGAATCTTATTTTGTTGCCCATAAAGTTTTAGTTCAATTTCGTTTGCCCACGGGGCGGTACATAGTCCAGTATACTCGTAATTTTATATTGACTACACCTGTTCTGTGTACCTACCTACCTATGATCCACGAAACAAATAAAATCTGAATCTGGGAATTGTCGATTTTTTTTTTAAATAAGAAATCGGCAGACGAGCATTTCATTGCTCGTGTTTTTTTTTTTTTTTTATAGATTAGTGGGCGGACGAGCAAGCGGTCTCACGTGATGGTAAGTGTTACCGCCGCCCATGGACACCTGCAACACCAGGGGGTATGCGGGCGCGCCGCCGACCTTGCAAAATCCTATTCACAGCTCTCTTGAAGAACCCCATATCGTAGCTCAATGGAAAGACCTCTTGCGGCAGTTCGTTCCACAGCCTACGGGTTCGCGGTATAAAATAATTTTTGGACCGAACAGTACGCGACACCTCCGTATCGAGGAAATGCGGATGGACCGCACTTCTGTGACGGGAGGTGCGGTTGTAGAAACCCGAGGTGGGAATTATATTAAACAATTCTTCAGAGCATTCCCCATTGTACAGGCGGTAGAACACACAGAGAGACGCAACGTCTCTCCGAATGCTGAGGGATTCTAAACCGCCCGTGAGAGTGGGATCGTCGACAATACGAACAGCGCGTCGTTGGATGGAGTCAAATGGGTCCAATTGGTATTTCGGTGCGCCGGCCCAGAGATGAGAGCAGTACTCCATATGGGGCCTCACCTGAGCTTTGTAAAGCATAAGGAGTAGCGAGCATTCCATTTAGTGGGAAGTGGATACTGTTGCCCGTGGAGAGGGGCGCGCCCCCGAATGCGCTGCCCAGCTTTGGAGATTCGGGAATGGATTTGGAGAAAACGTTGGGAAATATTTTATAGTTACGAGTATAATTTTATCTGACAATTATTTGACATTTCATTATTGAACATTAAGCTGGGAATTATTATTCATTATAATTTGTAATCAATCACTGACTAGTTAGCCCATTTATCTGATTGTTTTTTATTTTTTAACTGTAATAACTAAAGATTTATATATCCTTTGGGTAAATCATAGTGGAACTAATTGTATTTATTTAAGATCTTTGTATTTAGGTACTTATGATTATAAAATTATCTTATTATTATAAAAATGGGGAGGTATAGGATCGGTGCCGTAATTAACCTTTTATGCGCCCGGTGCGAGCTTCTATAACTGTGTCCTTGAAAAATGCTACTAACTACCATGCATGACCCAAAACTTGATCCTGGTCTGGTCATTTCTGCGCCCCGTGCCTGGGCATCGCTGGCACCGCCCTAGTTACGGCACTGGATAGGATAATATTGGATGGGAATGCGCTCTGGGGTATCTCAGTCACTAGCGGAAATCAGTGTTCCGCAGTTGGCAGCTCTAAGTATGGGTTTATTCTCTTTGTAAAAATGAATTTTAAATAAAACTGTTTCTCCGTTTGTATTATTATGTTTTGTTATTGTAATAAGCGCACGTACCAGGAAGCAGAGTGGAGGACGCGGGCCAGGTGGGCTGATGGTTTGAAGGAAGTAGCCGCTAGTGGCTGGATGAGAAAGTGTGACGGCGGTCCATAGGGGAGGCTTATATACAGCAGTGGAGAGACATAGGCGGACAAAATAAATTAACAATTACAACAACCTACAATTAACCTTAACCAAACTCTTTATTAGCAGCTATAAATTTTTACTAAGTTCTGCTAGTTGGACAATCAAAACATTGGCTACCGTAAAACCACGTGATCAAAAGTCACCCATAGTCAGTAGTGTATATGTATGAGAGTGTTGGGTCGTAAGTGGTGTCGGTCTCTTGGAGGACACTGGCAAATACTGCAAGGGGAAGAGCGCATCCCACATCCGCCTGGGCGTGTCTAGGTTGAGGTCTAGTTAAAAAAATATTAAAATTTAGAGTTGAATGCACAAAGCAAATACGAATAATATCGGAGAGCAAGCCGACCGTATCGCAATCACACAACAATATTATCAGCAATAGATGGCACACAAAAAATGTTGACAACTTCGTTTTATAACGCTACTACTTCAAAGTGATCTACATTTAGAAATGACTTTCGACGTAATGTAGCAAAAATGTTGATTCTACGAGCGTTCAACATTCTTTGGCCATGTCGACCGGCGTTAGAATAGTACCTACCACACCACGCGATGGTTACAGATAAAACCATCGCCAGAAGCCACGAGGAACGACACCAACTAAAAGTGGACACGCTATCTTGATTGGCCAGCGTGGCGTTGTAAGGCTAAATATCCCTTGTACACAAGTAGGCCCATTCCCAGCAATGAACGAAAAAAAGGTGGTTTCGGTTATTCTTTAGAATTCTCAGCATAATGAAATGGTAATGGGCAGTTTATATTTGCCACAGGACCAATAACTGACGACTCCTCGAATGCAGGCCCGCTCCGGCCACGAGGACGTACGAAAGAGCCTATTTTCAATTTGTCCAGGGTTCTTACATCCAGTATTTTTTTTTAATCATTAAAAAAAGTTAAATATAAATTTCAGATGTCACCCATTTGGAGTGGTGAGGATTTAATTATCTCTATTGGGGGTATTTGTAAAATTAAGTGTATTATATGATCTTAACATATCGCTAAGTCGTGCCTTGACATACTGTACAGAAATAAGTAGTGATCATTTTTGAGCAATCTA
This sequence comes from Sesia apiformis, assembly GCA_914767545.1. NCBI lineage: Eukaryota > Metazoa > Arthropoda > Insecta > Lepidoptera > Sesiidae > Sesia > Sesia apiformis. The sequence continues at coordinate 3,635,215 of OU611975.1, forward strand.
CTTATAACAATCCAATCAAACAAAAAGGCGCGACCATGAAATGCAAAGCGAATAAAAAATATATCTTGGACTTTCGAATCCAAACCGTATTGCGTCATTTGAGTTTTTTGTTCGTCGACCTTTTGAATTTTTAAGTTTTTACTGGTATTTTGTCAGCTAGCGGGCAATGGAAAATTTTGAACTACTCATTCATGGCCAACTTTTGAAACTAGCTGGTTAGAATTTCATGTTCATAAGAACTGGATCACACAAGCGCGAAGCGTCAGCGATGCAGCATTGTTGATAGATTTATTGATTTCTATACAATACTGGATGGTTTAAAAAATATATTACCTATGAGGAAATAGTTGAACTAAATAACTAGATAAACAATTTGTGAAATCAAAAATTAAATATATTTTAAAAAACTACTGAAAAAAGGATTTTAATGTCAAAAGCTAGAAAAGAACCGCAATAGCTCTATTTCAAAAAAATATAAAGTTCATTATCTTCTATATACCTAGATACATATAATAAAATCGTGACAATAGCAAAAACAATCACTATTCGCGAATACAAAATATGAATAATTTGCCTCACTATTCACGAATACGAGTAGTACCTAACGTACTAGGCACTCGTAACATTTGTGAGTACAACAGGGCCCACTCAAGTTTGCCGGTGGGCAAGATTTATTTCAATAGCTTGTATAATTAGCCAGTAAACCTAATACAAAAGGATAAATCAAGATCAATTTATAAAGATAGTTCGGAAAGTAAAGTCTGTAGAATAGTCTATTTCCAAATTCACGAAGCACCAAAAACTCACGTTATAGCTGCAGGAGTGGCGGGGCCTAGCAAGGCGCACGCCCAGAGGTGATGAAGAGCGGCACTACCGCCAGCCGGAATTAGCGGTCAGACTGGAGACCAGGCGCAACAGGTGGCGCCCGGCAAGAGTACCAGCGCCCAAAGAGCGTCGGACCAGAGCTCCGGCGGCCGGCGAGAATAACCAGATCTCGTCTCCAGGACAGTTTAGACCCGGAACAGGCGTGTGACTTTTTTGAAAACGTCTTCCCAAATCGCTCCCGAAACAAAAACTCGTGCGTCGTGCGCCTTGCATTTTCCTCTTTTTGTTCGTCAGAATTTAAAATTTTGATTTTCGAGCAGTCTCCAGCCAGTGCTATTATTTTATGAAGATGGCCAATGTGTCACAGAATATAGAAAAAATATACAGAGTATTTTATAGAATATAGAAAAAATATAGTAACCGTGACCACGTCCACTGCAAAGCGTTCGAAACGTCGGGATATAAATAATGTTAAATATACGCGATTTAAACCGTTCAAAGTTGTTTAATTGCTATGTATAGTAATCGCGAAAACCTAAGAAAATATTATACAAAGTATTGTTTAAAAAAAAGGTGAGCTATTGTAACAAATATTACATTTCCCCATTAACAAGGAAACTGACACGTTTGCAATGTGACAACGTTTAATCTTATAAGCATTTCCTTTTGTAGAAAACTTTGTTAAGTACTGTTCACACTACGTTCTTACTTTGTTGGTATTCATTTAGGAAAGCAGTGTGTTATATTTAATGTTCTTTTTTGAAAGTCTGCAGTGTAAAATTCGAACGATATAGAGCACAAAACATTTTTTTGGAAGTTTTGACTGCCTGATCATGCAAAAATCACTAAAGCGGGCGCCACGAGCAGGAAGAATTTCAGTCATTGACATGGGGTCAGTTAAGACTGGATCAAACACATTAGTATGAAATCGCACACCGACCACTTTACTGGACCCCTCCTTATTAAGATTCAATCTATACTAATATAAAAGAGGTAAAATTGTGTTTGTGGGTATGTTGGGAGTAATCTCTGGAACTAATGAACCGATTTCAAAAATTCTTTCACAAATAGGAAGCTACGTTATCCGTGTCTAATATAGGCTAATTTTATTTTGAAAAAAAAAACAAAAGCGTAGCGAGGGCGGGTCGCTATAATACATATGGTGGGTCTTAAAAATATGAGGGATGTAGTAAAGTGGTCGGTGTGCGACGATTTCATACAAATCTCCTTTCATCCAGTCTCGGCTGACCTCATGTCAATGACCAAAATTCTTCCTGCTCATGGCGTGTGCTTTATACGGATTTTAATAAAACTTGGCATAGTTATAGCTTAAAAGTCGGGTTAACATTTAAACTTCTTTTTTATCCAGATCAATTATAAAGCTCCCACGAGAATCAAGCTAACCACACATACTCGTAACGTAGACGCGTACTAAGTGGCAGACATTACTAGTCGTTATATTTGTTACTAGCTTCGTGGACTAAGCTAAGCAACTGTAAAATATTTTTAAGACCTGTAAAATTTCACGGATGAAAATCCATACAGTAGTCGAGTTATTCTTTGTGATTTTTTTATTTTCCTCGAAACTCAACTTCCTTGTGTCATATGAAGATGACACATATACCAGTTTTTCTTCTGAATACTTACCTATACATTAGTGAAAACCCGATCAAAATCCGTTGAGTACTTTTTACGTGATACTCAAACAAACAGAATTACGGACAAAAATTTAAAAACTGTTTTTGGTTCTGTAGCTTATAAAGAAAGAGAACTCATAATTTTATTTTTTAAATTTAAGTTAATGTACAGATAACTTTAACTGCTTTATTCCGTATATATATAAAGCTCGATTACCACTCACTGACTCACTGACATCTCGTTCTCCCGGTTCCCACCACCCAGGTGAGAAACTTTGAATGAGAAAGTACGCCGATGGGTCCAGTGACCTCGAGAAAAATCCGACTTCTTGGAGTTGACCATACCTGATGAAAAATTTCAACGGCCAACACAAACGGTAACAGCTACGCGGGGGGTGCTCGACCGAATGTCGTAGGGAACCGCCGGCAGACGCCAGAGCGCGCCGCGAAAATTCCAAATTCGAAAAAAAAAATGGCCGCCATACAAATTTCAATCGCTGTTATTTTTGAAACGGTAAGAGGTAAGTGGGATGTGCTCGACCAAATGTCATTCGGGCCGGGGTGGGTCTTCTCTTGGTCAAAAAATTTTTTCAAAATGGCCGATTCAAGATGGCGGCCGATTTTCAAGTTTGTCCGAGGGGGGTGGAAATCGGCATCCGGGGGGTCGTGGGGGCCCTGATTGCGAATTTCGGGTCGGTTTTTCGATTCCGCCCTTTCCAAGATGGCGGCAGTCAATTGAATTCGATCGCTCATAACTCCCGCGAGGCCGGAGGCCGAGCGGCGCGGGCGAGGCCGCAGGCCGAGCTCGCCCGGCACTTGCACCGGGAGCGGGGCCGTCCGCATCCGGTGGACCTTCAGCTCGACGGTCGACGGCCTGCCTCAACGGTAAGAGATAGTCACATGGTGCTCGACCGAATGTCATAGAGAACCGCCGGAACTTTGACGAGAGCGCGATGAAAATTCAAAATGGCCGATTCAAGATGGCCGCCATACAAATTTATTTCGACCGTCGCTCCCGAACGGTTGGAGATATCGGATCGGGGCTCGAACTAATGTGGTGGGGAAAGTCGATGTCCTTCCACTGGACCAATTTTTTTTTCCAAGATGGTGAATCCAAGATGGCGGCCATTTTTAAAATTCCTCTGATCGGGATGAAATTTAATACCTGGGGAGTTCAGGGGACTCTGATTTAGGATTTTGAAACTTTTTTTTTATTACGCCATTTTTCAAGATGGCTGCCATACAAAGTGGAAATTTCGATTTTGGGGTCCGAGGGCATTTCCGAGGCTGTAGCTCCAATTGGGGAAGGGGCGCGGGGTGGAATTCTCCCTCGTTAGAAACTCTGGTCTATGGGGAAATTAGGCGGAAAAAAAAATCCAAGATGGCGGACACAAAATGGCGGAAATTTAAAAAAAACTTTGGGAAATTTAAAAATTTCTGACTGAATGTGTTTCGAGGTGGAAAATCGAGAAGGAAATTGGCTTCCAATTGGGGATTTAGGGTGGGTGCCGAAATTTTCCAAGATGGCCGCCATACGAAATTCTTTGGGCGACAGCTCCGAAACGGTTAGAGATATCGGATTGGTGCTCAAACTAATATCATTTATAATGACGATTTCTTTCTACTGAGGGGAGAATTTTTTTCAAGATGGCGGCCTTTTTCCAACGTCATCCGATTCGGATAAAAATTGATAACGACGTCTAACGAGGCCGCAGGCCGAGATCCGCGTAGGGCGAAGCCCGGAGCGACCGGACTACGTCACCACCAGCCGCGCACGCTGTGTAACTTACGCGAGGCCGTAGGCCGAGCTGCGTCTAAGGAGGCCGCAGGCCGAGATCCGCGTAGGGCGAAGCCCGGAGCGACCGGACTACTGCACCACCAACCGCGTACTCTGTGTAACTTACGCGAGGCCGTAGGCCGAGCTGCGTCTAACGAGGCCGCAGGCCGAGATCCGCGTAGGGCGAAGCCCGGAGCGACCGGACTACGGCACCACCAAAGTTTCAAGTTGTCCGATCTGGATGAAAATTGATATCTGGGGGGTTCAGGAGACCCTGATTGAGAATTTATGGTTATTTCCAAGATGGCTACCACACAAAATTCTTCTGTCAACACCTTCGAAACGGGTAGACATATCGGATTGGTGCTCAAACTAATATTGTTTATCATGACGATGTTTTTATATTGAGGTAAAATTTTTTTTTCAAGATGGTGAATCCAAGATGGCGGCCATTTTTCGAATTCATCCGATCCGGATGAAAATTGATATCTGGGGGGTTCGGGGGAGGCTGATTAGGGATTTGGAATTCTTATGCAGGTCCCGCACAACATCAACTACAGCGTTCTCTCTCAGTGTGTAATTTACGCGAGGCCGAAGGCCGAGCTCCGCGCAGGGCGAAGCCCGGAGCGTCCCCCCCATTAGGGGGAGGCCGGCGCCCGGGGGGCGCCGCCGAAACCTAGTTATATATATAAGGTCGATTATTTTCTCTCCAAAAGGATTGTCAAATGAAAAAAACTATGTGGTGTTGCTTCGATATACAAAGAAACGACATATAAAGTTTATTCTTCAATCCTTTTTAACATCTATTATTTATCCTTACAATACTCTTATTTATGTTTACCTACAATTTAACAGTCAGCACGTTTCTCTTCACTTGACATCTACACTGTTTTACCGACACTATGATAGTTTTACCGACAGCGCGGAGCGCCGCAAAACTCAAATGAAAGAAATATATTTTCTTTACATATGTATAGACACGCAACGTTTGTTTGTCTTTCTGTCTGTTCGCTATTTTCTCCAGTTCAGTGGTTCTCAGACATTTCCCTAAGTTCCGTACATTAGGGTGTACACATTTTATTTGTATAAATAATGTAAGCACAAATTACCAAACTTCTAATTTCATTTTTCTTTCGGCATTACTGAACTGTAAAAGTCACAAAATCCGAATATCACACTGGCAACGCCATCTATCGTTCATTACCACAATACACTATTTTCGATCTTGATAACGGTCTATAGTTGCTTGTTCCGTCCTACAAGCGTCGCGAGGGGGGAATAACACGCGTTATTCCATTGTAATTTAAAAAAAAAACACACTGACTGGCCGTAATCCTAAGCAAATTCGAGTGCAAGTGTTAAAAGTGCCCACTACCAGTATACTAGTGCGGTGCTGACCTTGCACAATCTTTTTTTTTTTTTTTATAGAGAAGAGGGCGGACGAGCAAGCGGTCTCACGTGATGGTAAGTGTTACCGCCGCCCATGGACACCTGCAACACCAGGGGGTATGTGGGCGCGCCGCCGACCTTGCAAAATCCTATTCACAGCTTCCTTGAAGAACCCCATGTCGTAGCTTAATGGGAAGACCACTTGAGGCAGTTCGTTCCACAGCCTACGGGTTCGCGATATAAAATAATTTTTGGAGCGAACAGTGCGCGACACCTCCGTATCTAGGAAATGCGGATATTATATTTACTTCCTAAAATCATTTTATTTTCGATAGAACGGTTTTTATGGTATACATTTGGAATTAGTAAAATTTATCAGGTGATACGTCGTATATTGGGGGTAGTACTAGGGTCAAATTAAAAAGAAAAAAATCTGGAATCGTACCCAGTAATGAACTGGAATTTTAATATATAATACAACGAATAAATCTGTCTCATAAACGGATTAGCTAAATACATAATGGGCATTTATACATATATACTTCTGGGAGAAATACAAGTCTGTTGCTAAAAACATGGAACTCTGTCGCATTATTGTAAAACCATCAGTTCTTTAATCTTAATATAATTAGCCTATTATTTTAATGCGACGAAGTTCCAATGGGAATTATTTATATTTAATCGTTATGTTTTATACCATGTATATTATATTTTATACTAATATGTTAAACGGAGAATGTTTTAGTTAGATTTAGAAGAAAATCTAGAAACTCGAATGTGGAAAGTAGAGATTAAATTGAAAGTAACTACCACTAATGGAAAATTCTAAAGGTGACTCTTAACAATCTAAAAAAATTAGTAAACATACGAAAACGTGAGTATATTTAGAAGTCTTTACCACTATCATCGATCGCAATGAAAGAAAATGTAGATTTATGGCAGTTTGGTGATTTATGGCTACTCAAATAAACTTTCAAAATTTCCGATTTTACAAGTTTCACGGGCTATCTACGAAGGTAGAATTCCGTCGGGTGCTGTTTTTTCAACCTTGTGTCATATTTTAATTATAAATTTACTATAAGTCACCCTAGACTTGCCTTTTGCATGAACATGTATTATAATAAAAAACCCTATAAACATATGTTTATTTTTACAATAGAACATGGTATAAAACTCATAACGCTCTTTCCTTTCCTTCAAATGCGAATTCCTTGGCGATGAATGTCGACGAACATTTCTGAACGTTAGTTAATATAATTTTTATAGTCTGAACGGATTGGCGAAACCAAACTGTAGGTGCGACAGAGATGAAAAACAGTTTCCAATAAAGGGAATGAAACCCCCTTCCGGGGAAGATTGGGACTGCAATTATGGGATAAACAAAACTTTTCATCTCGTCATATAGTCCATGCATTCCACGATTACGCGGCCCCCCGCACGATGACGAGGGACAGACGCGGGGTGCGGGGTGTGCGGGGAGCTTAATGCGAACATAAGTATCGGAGTCGACCACCACTCAGATCACCAGACAACATGTTTTGTTTACTTCACGTCACTGCAAATTCCAATCGTGAAAGTTGCTCTGCTTTTATTTTTGCAATATGTTATAGTGTGTAAATTTAATTGATTTGATAAAAAGATTTAGTTCTTTATTACGTACTAAGATATTATAAAATATAGTTATAATAAAATTTTAACAAAATAAATATATTTTATTTGTGAAACACATGTACAGTTTGCGAATCGGACTTAAATCTTATCTTTCTTTTGTCATATTGATAGTGAATTTGAGATGTTTTAATTAAGATTAATGATTATAATTAACAGAGTATTGAACAGAGTACTCTATTTTAATACTAGTAAATGGCAAAATTATGTTAAATTTAAATTAATAACATGTTTTTCATGTTAAAAATATAACGTGCCGAATTAATAGTAATTTTAAAAGTAATGAAGTAGAGCATCTTTCCAGTCCGCGACACTAATTACAATGGTCTCTCGTGATTGGCTGATTAAGTGTGTATAGAGAACTCCCACGCGGACAGCTATACGTACACTTGCGCTTGCAAACGCTTCAAATATAAGTGGGGCGCGCTTCGTCAAATGCATGGACTATACAATGTTTTCCATCCTTCCCAATGCTAGGTGGCGCATCTGTTAACGTGTCAATGTTTGTCATTATTGACTGATGTCCGCGTGTATCGCGGGTGTTTGTCCGATTGAGAATTGGACTTTGATCACTTTTATAACAAAAATTTACCTTATTATACACATAATTAATTACACATATATTACACAGAGAAAATGTACAAAAGGCAGACTTAATGCCTCATGGCATTCCCCACATGTATATTTTTGGGTAAATGTATATTTTAATTTTAAATATCGTAACAGATAGGTTTGGAGTAAACTAGAATCCATTTGTGACAAATGTGTGAGAAAATTTGGAACAAAATCAACCCGTCAAATGTATTACTCATTGGTAATTTACCAAATTAAATGTTATTTTGGAATCCAAGTATAATTTTGCCTACATCCAAACAAACCGATTCAATTATGAGGGAGTTTCCCAAGAATTGAATGTCAACGTTCGTCGACGCTAGCCGCCAAATCCGCCAAATACGGTCCGTGCCACGCGGGCGATCGTGTCGTGCCCGTGTCGCCTAGTAGTCGTCGATGTCGTACAGGTTATCGATCTCCTCGTCGTCGAGCTGCATCGACTGGAAATCTACTTTGTAGCGGAGAAGACCTGCGGAGATTAAAAATTGAATTTAAACATTTACTTATATTTGACATTATCTAAGTACACGTACTTTATTGTCGACTCGTAAGGCATCGCAAATGGTATGCAGCTGACTGTCGGCTAGCTGACTCTGAGCTGCAAATTGGATGCATACGTATAAGTCAATGATGCAAACTAGAGTTCAGTGACGTCGAGTAAGAGGCCGTACTTTCGCTGCAAATCGGCCGCTGATAACGCGTTGTATGAACGCTCCATCTAACATATGAGGACCTCAGAGGTCAAGGGGTCTAAGTGACATTTTCGAAAGAATTGAGTTAGATGCAGTAACAGACTGTTAAAATACTATTCTTTCTAGTGGTGAGGAGATCCAAGTGATTTCCCTGACAGGTGCTGCTACCTAGTGTGTTGCCCCTTCACCACTAGTAGTGCATGCTAACACTGCTCCACAGGTAACACGTAACGCAGGTGAAAATGTAACGTAAAATACGTAACGTGTTACGTAAAATGTAACACAGGTGATTTTAATAATCTATTGTTAGTACTAATTAGAAACAAATGGCCAAAGTGTTGGCCTAAAATGGTCAAAACAAAAAAAAAATAACTTTCCCTCTTAGAAAATTTTGTTGACTTTTGGTTCAATTATCTCAAAACATAAATTTTGTCACTTAGACCCCTTTACCTCTGGGGTCCTCATATATGGGAGGCAAACAGTCAGCCGCAAACTATTTGCCTAATGGCTCCGAAGCGTAATGGTTCATTTACATGAGGAGAGTTTCTCGATCATCGGTCAAAAGCAAGTATAAGAAACTGCTACACTGTTATCTCTGTTAACAGAACTATATGTAGGTTGGTCGCATACGAGAATCGTTTAGAATATTCTCGCCGGAACCGTTCAAGAAACTCTCCTTGTGTAAATGCGCCTTAAGAAATGTTTATGTCGGCAACACTTAAACAGAATGGAGAAGTTCACTGGGTTCAGAGCTACCGGATTTTTGGTATTGAAATAAAATTATACGCTAAAATATTACGTGCGGTGAATAAAAATTGAAATCCGTTGGAAAATGACCGGGATATATATAGTTAGTTATTCAAAGTTTCAAACGCGCTACTCGCGACGATGACGTCACCATATATGATTCTTTTAAAAACTTATCATACAATCTTTAAAAGGAAGAGCTATTTTTCATATGTTTTAGACAAAATACGTTTAGACAATCGTACAGTTTAATGAAAACTATATATCGTTCGTTTGTATGTAAATGTGTAGTGACGTCACACGCTGTTCGGTCAACATCCAACTTTCAAAGGGTAACCTACGGCATTTTTAAAGATATGGTAAAAAAATAACTGCGAACTATTGAAGACTCGCTGACATAATTTGGTCATATTTTAATATTATTATATTTGTGGTATGGAGGACCTGTAGTTAAGGGGACCATAGATTTGTAATAAAAATTAAAAAAAATAATTGATGGAATTTCACGAAAGTGTGAGTATCTCGGATATTAGAAGTCAACTCTTGGATTACCCCCCCCCCCCCCCCCCCTCACACCACCATCGCTGCGATATATTCGTAAAATCTGTATTTAATATTATTAAAATATGTAGGTATTAAATAAAATCTAATCACTACAATAAAAACAAAATTAGACTTAATTATAACTTCAAAAACACCAATCAGCGATTCCTACAAGGAAAACTATTTCTTTAAATAAAAACATGCATGCGAATAAAATAATATAATCAACGATACGACTATTTGTAATGAATGATTAAAAATAAAAATACTTAATACAACTTCTTCCACATTTTGAAAGCAAATGATTGTTAACTCCTGAATTAAAAATAAAGATTAATTTTTTTATTATTTAAACCTACCCTCGTTCGAATTTGTGATGGAAAATAGTGATGCATATTTATAATAAATATATGAATTAGGGACATATAATTATGTTTTTCAAAATAAAGCGAAATACGCGTAAAACAAACTTATATCAATGATAAAATAAGAAAAAGCCATGCGTAATTAATAAATAGGATAAAGCCCACACAGAAGCACAAGGTAATTGTGAACAGGAATCGTCGTGAACACCTGCTTTATTGTCACCATTATTAATATATTTACCATATATTAAAATTCTCTAATTGCCACAATTATCCCCGGTTCCAATTATGATGACTGACCCGACCCTACTCCATTACCTCGAACTCCACAGGAAGACAGCTTGGAAAAAATACGTCCATGTTTTATTTATTATTCGTTTGTGTTGCTTCATTATTTTTAAGATAACTCTTGTTTCACTCGTTTATTTACCATATATTAAAATAATAATTAATAATTTTCCATATTATTGATATTTTTCCACAATAATTTAGCATATTTCGATTATAATGCCTGACCCTATTTCGGTTACCTCGAATTACAGGAAGAAAGCATGCAAAAACATTTAATACAATTTAATATAAGATTGTAAGCTCAAATAAGTGCTGCTTCATTATTATCATAGTTTCATAATAACATTATATGTATGATTAACATCGGTTATTTCATAACGTGTTTCTATTATTTCGTGATATCTATAATTTTTAGCATTTAAGCATATTAAGATTCGGTCTCGTACGAGTTTTAAAATACATAGTTTTTTTTTTTTTTTGTAAAAATCTGATATCTAATTATACGTTTTATATAAAATGTGTTAATAAAAGGATAATATTAATAAGACACAAAGTACCATTGCAAACTTTTTTATATAATATACCAGAAAAGCATACATTTTAAAACGGTGGTAAATCGCTTAGACCATTACGTGTCTTAAAAATAAATTCATCATTTCGTTTAAAATTAATTACACCTAAAATTGAAATCATTAAAATTATCTTAAACGTCTAATGTTACAAACTATTAAAATCAAAAATGAAACAAAACTTATATACGAAATTTTTATAAACTTTAACAAAAATTTCAAACAGCCTACAAATTTAGTATTTTTTAAAAATCTTCATTCTTATTTGCAGACTAAAGGCAAAAAACAAATAGAAATTCGTAAAACTGTTTACGAACAAAACAAAAATGTTTGTTTTTTAATTCCCTTTTCACGTTTGTGAACTTTTGAAATATTCTTTCAAAGCACATTTTATTTGTTTTTGTTTCTTTCCGTTGCCGCATCACGATTATTAATTTATTGAACGTTGAGAAAACAAAAAATGTTTTCTTTTCAATTTGGCATAACTTCTACCCATTTCTCTGGTTTCGCCTCGCATACCTTAAACTTTTTTTTGATATAACTGACGAGAACACCACGAGCTACTATTTATTTGTCAATTTGACAATAATTTTGTAAGCATTATTGTATCGTCTATCAGTTTTGTTGTGCATGTTTCGCCAATAAACATAGGACATCATTCAGTTTTCATATATTTATCGGACCATAAATTGAAAGTACTGGCAAAAGTAATGCTTATATTCTGTTAGAACTTGTTACTATGAAGCTGGTCCCAGACGTGCACAGATATAAACTTACAAATATTTTTAGAAATGTTTTCGGAAATATTTGTAAACTCTTTGCAAAATTTGTGGATCAGTTTTCGTTCCATTATATATGTAAAAATAAAATAATCGTCCGTTGTGGATAGCGCCAGCCAACTGACTATTTGCAAGTGTGCGGATTTACGTCCCTTGATGTACGCCAAAAAACCGACAGTAATGGCAAATACGAATTATTTGTATAGGTGTTTTCAAAGAAGACGAAATATTTGTACAAATATTTGTAAAGTACGTGTTGGTACATATCTGGGATATACGGAGACGTGTGTACACACGTACATGTGTGGGACCGAGGTCAGCATTTATTACTGTGACACTAAAAGCGGACTTCTTGGCGGTAACTCGAGAAGTGAGGTTGAGTTTCTGTTTGATTATTGTAAAAATCGTGTATTACGCGTTTTGTGGTTAAATATATAGTGGTTTCATTCAACTTAGTGTGCTCCGAGCGACTCTTGGCTTATTGCTACGAGACTAGACATCGACAGGACACGTTTTAGACTTTAAAATTGTTTATTACGAAGAAAACTTGACACAACAAGAAATTGTTATATATGAAGAAAAAATGTTTAGACTAATAAGCTCTAACAGAATACAACATTACTTTTGTTTGGTTGACATTTTCAGTTTTTGGTCCAAAGTGAATGGTGCGTTATGGTGCTAGCTGCGTTTTTGACTGCAACAATATTTCAGTTTTTGTTTAAATATCAGAAATTGTAAAAAATATTTTATTATTATTGCGTTTAAACACAAAAACGAACGCGAATATTCATTCATGCGTGTGATGTTGTTTCCATAAATATTGTGTATGTTTCATCACAAAATAATTCTTGACTTTTGCTGAATATATCCACTAGGAAAATATATATTGCGATAAAATTCACGAACTTATATGTATATTAAATGTATGCTTAATTAGTATTCCACACATAGTTCGTCATATACAAAGTAGTATAATAATCCAGATCTAATTACACAGATACATAATAACTCCGGACATACATATATATTGCTTATTAACAGGTACTTTTATATAACGCCATCTAGTTTGTATTTTAGGCAGTTTTTTGCGAGACAATCGCTAATAATAGCAATTGGTGTACAGTCTAGCCGCAAATATAGCACTGGCCAATCGAGCATTAGATCAAATAAAAAAAATACAAATCATTGCAGTTGATTATCAACATATTCAATATGCGGGTTAGGTTGCGCCAACCGCAAATATAACATTATATTACAAACTTTTATTTTCAGTCAGACAAACCAATAAGAAAGTTTAAAGTTACAGTAATAACGCGTTTATGCTCGCAAAAATGATTTGTAATCGTATGAATGCTCGGTTAACTGATGCTCTAAGTACTATCTCGCGCCTGCCTACACAACGACGCATATGATTCGAAGCGCCATGCGTCCCTGCGTAGACAATAAAATGCGAAATACATTGCGTAATTTTCATTTAAACATTTACCACATAGAATGCGGAACATTTACGTTCTGGATAACTCCATTGAAATATCGAAATTTTGCATGTCGGCATCAACGTCATTGAAGCTGTATCGGTAAAAAGAAACCGGTAAAATATATCGATACTTATCGACAAGACAAGACAAACAACTGTCGCCTAGACCAAGTGGTTCACAACCGGTGTGCCGGTGAATCATCCAGCAGGCAGGTGTCACTGAGGGCACGAGCGTGACAATTATCCAGCGGTTTTACACACTTTCACTTATCCAGTGATATTGGACTGTTTAATTAATAAACTACTGTAATGCACATATTTTATTATTATTTTAATCCATATACTTTTAGTTTAGGTGTGCCGCGAGAGAAAAAAGGTTGCAGAACACAGGTCTAGCCCAGAAAGGGGAGAGTGGAATACAAGAGAAGGGACAGTATAATACGTAGGGAGTCAAGAAAGGGCCCGAGCAAGTGCGCGGTGCGGCGCGGTCCTCAAATATGAAACGCAGACGGCATTCCATGAAGCAAATGTTATATGATTCACATTCGCATCGTTAAGGCAATTCGGCAACTAAATCACTATAAGTATATTGCCAAGAACACACACAACATCCTAATATAACCTATTATCTAGTATTTTGTAGAAAGATGAGCGGGTATATGAGCGGACGATGTGATGCACCTTTGGAGATTTAGGAGTGGATAAAAAGATTACCTCAATCACAATAACACTTCTTATTTATTCTTGCAGGAGGACGGGATAGGATTGGGGGTTTAATGGGATTATAGAATGATAGAGGGAAAAGGGATGGGATGGCAGATGGTGTCTGGCAATTCTGAGAACATACTTATTCAATAGTAGTAATGCATATTTCAGTGCGTATTCTAAACCTATGTTCTCTCTGTAATCGTTCTCGCAATTTTAAAATAACCCAACTATCAAAACGATATTTATGGAATTCACTATATAAAAGATGTTACAAAGATGCATACGTGTTTGTAAGTTTTGATTGATTACTTAAAATAATTTATAGTTTTTATTTATATTTTGAAATATTTCAGTGACATTGTATATTAGAGTATCCATTGCAGCAACTTGTTGTTTGCAACGACACAGTTATAATATATCTAATTATATAATTGAATTATCACGTAGCTATTTAGCTAAGTTGTCACATATGGAGCTACAATAATGTAGCTATTTAGCTAAGTTGTCACGTATGGAGCTACAATAATGTAGCTATTTAGCTAAGTTGTCACGTATGGAGCTACAATAACGTAAATATTTAGCTAAGTTGTCACGTATGGAGCTACAATACCATGGCTATCTATATCTTTAACTTGCAATATAACTGCGCTCAATTCTGCCTGTATATTTTTTGATAGTTGGGATTCTAATTGCAAACTTATGTACTAATCATTGTATATAATATATAGTGTATATATCTATCCGTTTTCTAAGCATAAGTACATTGTAACGGGCCGAAACGTGTTGCTTCTTGCAAAATACTCGTTTTATACCCTTCACTGTAACAATTAGCTCAACTAAACTTATTTTTATGTCAAAATTTCATTCATTTAATTTATTTTAATTTTAACCGATTAAAATGATTAATCGTTTCATTTTAACCACGAAGTAAACTTTTCGTTGTTTTAAGAATTCTGTGTAAATAGAAACCCGGTGACATCTGATTTTTAAAATAAAACAATAAAAAATAATGTCCTTTTTTATGATTTCACTAGTACCTATCAACATCTGTGAAACAAAAGCGACAATAAGGCTCATTTTATCAAATTATTTCACGTATAATATATTTTCAGTGTTACCAACTTAAACATAATACTTGTCGCGTTGGTATGTTGAAAGGAAGCTCAATTTACACTTGAAGAGCAATATTTAATTTAGTAACAAACTTATACATGAAGCGATAACCGAACCAGTGTTCTAACTTCAAGTCAGCGCCATCTATTGACAACACTTTAAACCAAAGTAACTAGCCTGGACTTCATACTTGTAGAATCACTACAGTGCCCTCTCCAATGTTTTATTATACGGCCCGTTTCAAATGTTATATTGGGAACTAATAACTACATCTGTTTCGGTCCAGCATTATTATGTATCCCGTCTGTATATAACGAACTATGTACATTATGGTGTTCTCGTGTATTTTTATATTGTACACTATTTTAAAGGGTGCAACACAACTACTCTCGAAGACTGAACGAGTGACATGATTCTCAACATCACTGTATCAATACACATTAGGATTTGTATCATTATTTGTAACGGGCTTGTATGCAAACCGTAAGTAGAAAAAGGCGACGGATTTATTATTATTATTATGACGACGATCATTCTTTAAAAACAGGGTCTGTAAAAGTAACGGAATCAACGCAGAAACTTTCAAAAAGGTAGATGATAAGAGATACATTTTTAGAGTAAGCTCGTCAGTGACACCACGTGTGACTAAAATATTAATGTTGGTGGTACTACCGACATGTGTGACAAACTGGTGTGACCACGGGTCCAACTTTTATGAAGATCGATGTACCATCGAGACGAATAGGAGGCAGGGAGACGCGAGGGACGAGGAAATGCTTACGTGATATCCTTATATGGTGCGATAGGAGTATAATAGTACGCACGCTATACATTATTTTATTGGCATAGGGGTGTTTCATATTGAGGGCAGAATCAACCTTTCAGTCTTCAGGAGCAGTCTTTTTACATATGGAATTTATGTATATATATTACTTAGAATATTTTTATGTCACTACTTTTATAAGGCTTATTTTCGGTACAGTATTATGTGTAATCAGTAGAATAACGGGATAGTGATTAAGAGGGGGGGGGGGGGGGGGGGGGGGGGGGGGGGAGAAGCAGTTGGTATCTATTAGCGATATTGTAATGGCGCAACGCTATCAATAAGTGGAGTGTAGGCTTTCTCGGCCGGTGTCCATATTAATTGAATCTTCCGGGCTACTTGGCCGAAGTCTTCTGGAATCTCTTTTCTTTCTTCCAAACGTTTCGTCAACAACTGCGGTTGACATCTTCAGTGGCGACTGCATTTACTTTCGGAGAGATGTTATCTCTTCGGCTTCTCGAGCGCAAGCTCAGTTGCGCTCGAGAACTGTTCAGTCGAACAGTCGAAACGTTTTGAAGAAAGAGAAGAGTTTCCAGAAGACCTCGGCCAAGTAGCCCGGAAGATTCAATTAACTATCAATAAGGTTATCAGCTTGATAAGATCGATAGTATGATGACGTCACAATCAATGTCTATCAAAATTATAAATGATTTATAGCTATCGACACTCGAACATCGAAAGTAAAATAGAAAAGACAGTAATCGAAATAACAGGACAAAATGGCCGCGATCTGAGAACAAGTATCTATTTAGTTTCGATTGTTTTTTTTACGTTGTCACATTTAACAATCAGACAGATAAATTATCTGACAATTACATATCTGCTAATTAAATCTAGCTGATACTGATTTTCGAATAAACTATCGGGAGGTGGTGAGAAAGGCCCCATAGCCTCCGATATTTAAAAACCCGGTTGCTATTGAGAGAGCCCCATCTGGACGCTCCTCGGACGCCTTCCTAACTGGGACAAATTCAGGGGAACAGGAATGGCAGCCCAAATATTACGGTGTGATGTCGACCGGGTTTAGAATAGCAACACCACGCCTCTTTCGGTGGGTGTGGCGGCCACTAACAGGTAACAAAGACGTAAGCGCTGAGAAATTACATCACCTCTAAACCTGCCAACCTGCATGGCCAGAGTGACGTTTTAAGGCCTTACATCCTTCATGTACAAGACAATGTATATGTAGCAGACAGACACATATATATATATATATATATATATAGACATAGGTGTATACATAGATACATTAAGGTTACGAAGAATTTAAGTACTCGTTCCAATTTCGCGACCAAAAAGATATTTAGCAAACCGAAGACAGTTTAAAAACAGAACAACAAAATACATATTAGAACAATTCAAACGAAATTTATAAGGGTCGCCACGTGTGGAGGGGTAAAGAACGCGGCGTTTTTCAGACCGTCAGTATCTAATGATTTCTTATGGACAAGGTCCACAAAGAATTATGCGACTTTTTAAGCGGTTGAGTATTTTTTTTTTGTTAATATCGAAAGTTTTATAACGAATATTTTATTATTATAGATATTTTCCCCCCTATAGGTATTTCACGCAATGTGTTAAGGGAATACTGAATAGAATAACCGGTTAGAGACTAAGATTAAGGAGTAATAAGAGTAATAGATGTGGAGGGAGAGAGATAATAATAAGTAGACATCAATGAGGGCAAATAAGTCTGGCTGATGGTCAATGGTTTAAGATTAAAGATTAACCGATATATAAACTTCATTTTTAAACGTGTTTACTTTCGACATTAACAAAAATAATTTGTTTTTCTGCAAATAAAAAACTACGGATGAAACTTATTTTTGAATACTTTAAAATAAAACAACGAATATTGAGATTTTTAATGGGGTTTTTCTGTATGCAATAATTTTTATGGTAGCAAGGCAGGCGGCCAGCCTCGGGTGACTAGGAAACGTCTGCACCCAATTGAAAGTGTCACAGAACGCCTAAATAACGGCGACTAGCTTGCTGAACTTTGATTGGGAACCTCGTCAACTCGACGGTGAATATCAAGCGTCTAAGGGAGTTCGGATACCGTTGGCACAGCCGTAATCAGGTGGCAGTAAAGGAGCTGTTTGGCATTGGAGGTGTAATTATGAAGTCAAGCCACAAAAAGGGCAGAGTTGGAGTCAAGAAAGAGCTAAAAGAGCCCATGCAATAAGGTCATGCCCATGCGCATGATGTGGTCCGAATAACCGCAGTTAGAAGCGCCGTGGGAAGTGGGGGAAAATAAATTTTACTACTTTTATGAAAATGTTTTACCCAATTACAAACGCAAATGGAGAAAATGCGCATCTATAGCTCTCGTTAGACGTTTATTTTCTACAATACAATACATTCTATATTGACACGCTATCTGTGCTTCGATGTCTAATATTATTGTTTACGTTTCACTTTGTTTTTGGTTAAATTGCGTTGGAAACTTGGTTCAATTTAAGCGTGTAAAAAACGCCGCGTTTTGATCTTTCGTGTGGCGGTTAACACAATCTAACAAACAAAACTTTTGTAAGCGATCTTAATTCTAAAATGTAATTTTCAGTTTTTCTAAAAACAATTTTTTTGATCGTATGTTTTGAAAACTTTTTTATTTTTTAATAGTCGTCGAGATCTACGTCGTCAAGTGGCTCGTCCAGCTGGAGCGATTGGAAATCCACTTTGTATCGTAAAATCCCTATTATTATAGTAAAAGTTTTACGATTTTGGGTTCATCCATCGTTGCAATCCAAGCAGCAGGGAAAAAAGAAGAAAAATATACAAAATTAGTATTGTTAGTGTAATCAGGTTTATCTTGAGCCAAATTTCTGTATAATTTTTGAGTATCTACCTACCTCTCATTTTGTTATAATATTCAAATGCATTTTTTTAATCTTATGAAACGATTTTTTTAGCACGCCTCTTTCTCTGTCGCAACGAGACATGAGCTTTGCATCTGTGTGAGTGGGTGCCAAATTGTCCAATCCGATTGTCGAAATGGTTCGCACTGTACACTATGAGGTGTGCACTTACACAAACTCAAAGCTCATGTCTCGTGATTTCACTGTAGGTACTTGATAATTTTCTATTGCAATCCATAGATATAATTCAATTGGGATAGCATATACATATACTACAATATTGTTTGATTGAATAATTATGAAATAAAATGAATAAGCAATTGTTCTAATAATGATAAATAATGCCACATCATCGGCCCTCACTAGGACTCCTTTGTTTTGAGGGTTCAGAGACTCACGAAGACGAACGAAATCTAGCCAGAATAGAACATTAGTTTTTATACAAAAGTTTATCCAACCAGTAAAATATATCCAACTGTCTGGTCCGACTGGTGGATTAAGTTATGTTAAGACTTAAGTAAGAGAGATGGAGTTGATAAGACTCGGTATCTCATTAGAAATATTTGGCTCAAGATGTTTTTTTATACTAAAGCACCATTGAATAACGCAAAAGCCAAACACAGTTTGTTCAGTATCAAGAGTAGAATTAATTCTACCAGTTTTTGGAATAGGTTATTCCTTTCATAACTCATTGTTCATTTCTAGTTTATCTTCTATTCTACACGCAGTTCTTCGCCTTCTATGTAGCGCAACATTAATTATTTATTTTTAATGTAATAAGAAATAATGAAATACATGTTAATTTTTAGTTTCAGTCTACTGAATAACAGAGTAAAATGTTTTACACTGTTTTTATAGGATCTTATATTTTAAATAATAATAATTAAATATATACTGACCGCCAATTCCTCCGAATCCCCGTACAAACTGGCTCCCTTCCTGGCTTTTGTCCGTGATGATCTCGAGGGTAGCTCCGAATGACTTGTAATTGTTGGCGAGCCATTCCAGCAGCGGCTGACATTCCACTAACTCCAATTCTACTCCCGTCTGTAGATGGAGATGGTAGTTTATTATTTATTTTATTTAGTTACTAGCGGTGCCAGCGACTACGCGTGAACTTTTGAGTAAGGATCGGGATAAAATGTAACCTAAATTTTAACCCATGAGTGCAATAAAGAATTGAATTGAAGCCAAGTCATAAGCTTTAACTATAGCAAATTTCATTAAATTCTGTCCATTGTTTTTTGCGCGATGCGCGTTTACACAGACAGACAAAAATTCCAAAAATTGTTGATTTTTTTTTCAAAAAATATCTAATATACAGACACGCCGCTGTTACCATTTTATTATACGTATAGATTCAGAAATAATAGTCGATAAGTGACAATGTAACAAATGAATACTCAAACGGACTGAGATTTCATAAGCGTTTTCTAAAAAACGAGAAATTACAATAATTCTACATAATAATTCAATAATTCCGAATCTTTTTATGGGTATTATTGTTTGAAAGGAAGAATATTATTAATGTCAACATATACGTACTTAAAATACATATTGTATTATTATTATTGTGTAACGATATATGCCTGCATCTTGTGCTAGCTGGCGTTCCACCATATCTCTGGAAGCTAGACAATACGGACTATTTAAGAAATTGACAATTTTTTTTAATAACAATAAGAGGAGTATCTCGTGTGTTGCGAGGGAGAACATTCCATAAGCGTTCGGCTTGCACTGAAAATGAATCCCTACAGTTACGAGACTTGTGAGAAGGGATTTATATTATTTTTTGGACTTTGAGCAGCAAAATAACTCACATCTTTGTCGGTGAAATGTGACTTGTCCTTTTCCTGTTCAGGGGTGAGGTGAAGGATGGTCTCTTGGCTGGTGGCGTGGGACTTCAACACGTATCTGCAATAAACCAGTTAAAATTATAGATTTCGATGCTATATTCCTTCACACTTTTGCTAGTAAAATACATTATTTAAAAGTGAAGTTGGCTACTTAATAGAATCTACAATGTCGATAATTACGTCTGTACAATGTCTACAATGTCCATGCAACAATAAAGTGCATATAAAGTATATTTAAAAAAAAACATGTGTCTACAATGTCTGTTTTGATGTGGAAGAAAGAGTTATCTATCTACCTAAGGCGGCAGAGGAGCATACGATCCACCCGATGTTAAGTGGATACTGTAATTCATCCACAATACATGCAAACATCAGTCGAGAATGACAAACGTTGGCACGCCTCCGGATGCGCTGCCTACCATTGCAGATTAACGAATGGATTGGGAGAAAGGGTTGGGAAAATGGTAAGGGATAGGATGGGAATGGTCTCTGGCATATTTCACTCATTCCATGCAATCCAGTCATTTCAAGGTAGTCCTCTGTGAGACAGGGGTAACATGGCCAGTCAAGTGCGTCCAGCAGCTGTGGGAATGCAGCGTGTACTCTACATCTACAAGAACTACCTACCTATCTATCGACTTATGTTCAGTGGTGAACCACTTGGTGGGTCATGTTGGACATGTCAAGATGGTCATGTCACCCTCTCATATTGGCAAAGAGTTGGACATTAAAAATTGGTATTGATAGGAGGGTAAAAGCAAAAAGTGAGTAACCTCTGAATGTCAAGGTTCTCCCAGCAGATGAGTGTTTCAACGGAGCCCAGCTCGAGCGCTCTCAAAGTGTCATCCACACCGAAACAATACTTGCCCGTGTCCTGAAAATATATACATGTTATTGATTACAACAGATGTACAATGTGTCATTGAAATAATGAGAATGCTGAAAATTAATGAAGGCCTTTTCATATGAGGACCCCAGAGGTCAAGGGGTCTAAGTGACATTTTCGAAAGAATTGAGTTAGATGCAGTAACAGATTGTTAAAATACTATTCTTTTTAGTGGCGAGAAGATCCAAGTGATTTCCCTGACAGGTGCTGCTACCTAGTGTGTTGCCCCTTCACCACTAGTAGTGTATGCTAACACTGCTATTGTTAGTATCTACTATAATAAACAATAGATAGCTAGTAATATACAATAGATAGCTACTAACAATAGCTATCTATTGTTAGTACTAATTAGAAGCAAATGGCCAAAGTGTTGGCCTAAAATGGTCAAAACAAAAAAAAAATAACTTTCCCTCTTACAAAATTTTGTTGACTTTTGGTTCAATTATCTCAAAACATAAATTTTGTCACTTAGACCCCTTTACCTCTGGGGTCCTCATATATAAGCGATATTCGCTGCCACTTGTGGTAACGATGATGTCCAGCCGATATCCGCCGGGTAATTTGTTCGAGCACCGCCTAGAGACGCGTTTTACCGCTTGGGTAAGCGATACTGTTTACTGCGGGCGTTGGTCGCTATACGCGGTGTATCGTTACCCGAAGCGGTTAGCGAATATCGCTTATATCTGAACAAGCCTTAAATGGGCAGAAGATCATTATCAACAAAAGAAACTATTTTTGAATAAATAAAGTAAATTAAATGACTAAAAATGATGTCACCGAGCGCACAGAGTGCTCAACTTTATTGTCACCAGAGAATGTAAACCAAATTATTAATTGAATCTTCCGGGCTACTTGGCCGAGGTCTTCTGGAATCTCTTCTCTTTTTTCCAAACGTTTCGTCAACAACTGCGGTTGCGCTCGAGAAGCCGAAGAGATAACATTTCTCCGAAAGCGAACGCAGTCGCCACTTAAGATGTCAACCGCAGTTGTTGACGAAACGTTTGGAAGAAAGATAAGAGATTCCAGAAGACCTCGGCCAAGTAGCCCGGAAGATTCAATTAATATGGACACCGGCCGAGAAAGCCTACACTCCACTATAATGTAAACCAAACACATTTAGTATTTTATTGCTGCTAGTTTAATTTTAATTCCCTTTTTTTTTCAATGTAGTATATTTATATTTAGTAATGTAGTACAAGATGTACAATTGTAGTTCAATACAATTGTATTCATTTATTCTACGTCGGCAGAGACGCGTCGCACGCGCCACCGCGGTCTGGGAGGGGGCGCAACGAACGTTTTAGACAGGACAACAAAACCTTACATGTTTGTAAGTTTTCATTTGTTCCATAAAATAAGTTACTTAGTTTTTATATATAATATTTTATACACTAAACGTTATTTTGTTGGATGGGGCTCGTAAAGCTCTGTGCCGGTAGAATTATCCAATCTTGGCACAGCAATACGTTGATCCTTATTGCAAACGAAATGACTACAAGATATTTGGATTTTCGGGCATCCAGTGGAGACAACGGTTTGATGTCCCAGTGAACAGTTAAAATGTCTGGTAGCTCATTTTTGAAATCAACTTTTATGGCTCCCACGCATTGCTTTCCTTTTTCCGTAGGAATTGTGTTGTAAATATCGTTGTAAATAATTTCCACGGCGCTATTCAATCCACCGGGCTCGTAGAGTGGCGGAGCCGGAACTATCTGCTGGGTTGAGGGGATCACGTGAATAAAAGGTCTTGTGTTGATTTTCTTAATTGGCTTTAGGGCTTGCGGTGGTGTTCGAGACGGTGCTGACTTTGCTTCATATAGAAGACGTCCGTAGACGTAGTGGATTTCCCTTAATTTCCTTCCTTAGAAGACGTCTGATGACGTATTGGATTTCCCTTGCTTCTTCTAGAAGACGTCTGGTGACGTATTTGGAACCGTTGTTCCTATCTTAGGAGACGTCTGATGACGTATTTGATCTTTTCCGTTTTTTTCCATTTTTCCTTAGCCGCTTATTAGGGTTACGGTGTTACCGTAAGGAGAGCCGTTGGCGGTTTTTTCCGTTAAGCCGTTATTTTTCCGTTAATGACCGTTATTCCGTCTCTCTTCACCACCCCTCCCCCTTCAACCGTCTTTATTTATTTTTCCTATTATTATTTTACACATATTATTTACATTGTTACATATTTTATTTACAATTTTACAGTATATTACTGCCACTTTTAAAAGATTTGCCAACTTTCGCGGGTTTTCTTACAACCTTATTTGTTTATACAATACTGGATTTTTCCATATCTAAATGATAAGGAAATGTTGGCAGAGCTTTCCTGTAGCAAGTACATTTCCATGTGATATTCAGGGGAATAAAAAACCGGCGAGGAAAATGCTTTAATGTTTACATATGTTACATTACATGTTCGCCGGATCCTGCTACAGGCTTTTATATAATTACTTAATTATACATTTTTTCCCATTGTTCTGTTCTTTACTTTGATTTTATACATTATTAACTTTGTAGTTTGACATAATTGGCAGAACAATGGGTACTTATTCTTATTAACTTACTTACTAAGTTAATATTTACTGTTTAATTGTATACAATGTTAATATTTACTCTTAATTAATAGCTTATTCTAAGTTTGTATCAAAAGGAATACTAAAGAGATAATGACAATAAAGAAAGTATACGAAAACAATAACAAAGAAATAATATTGAAATAATACAAAATAGAATGAGTACAAAAATGACACATTTTTTCATTGGCTATCGGGTGCAAAATGCTTCAGTAAAAGATAGCTATTTGCACAACCTAGATTGCTACTTTATTGACGACGTTTGCCTGGAAATTAGGGGGCGTGGCCTAATTTCGTGATGTCGTTTAAGTGCATTGTTAACAATCTCCCCCTCGTGCGAATCTAGCACCTTACTAAGGAACAATGCACTTTTCTTTATTCAATATTACTAGACGTGAAGATGGTCGTCTCATCACGCCTGCTGTGGTTTTTACATCCACTATTCTGACCTTACCATCTTTCCCGGGTAGCACCCGCACGACCTCTCCCCGTGGCCATGTGCAACGAGGTAGTGTGTGATCAACGATGAGTACGATATCGCCTATTGCTGGATTAACGTAGTCTTGTTGCCTATTATCACGTCGTGGAAGTAGTGATGGTAAGTACTCTTTCACCCATCTTGCCCAAAAGTGGTCGGCAAGACGTTGCACCGTTTTCCAGGTGGTTTTTCCCACTAATTCATTATCATTGAATTTCCCCGGTGACGTCATACCGCTGGATCGCCCAATTAGGAAGTGATTGGGTGTCAGTGCTTCTTCGTTGTCGTCGAGATTTACAGGTGTTAGTGGTCTGGAATTGACTATGTGTTCAGCTTCCAGGATCAGTGTGTGGAGTACCTCCTCTCTGGGCGCGCGTTCTCTTAGAGTCGCCGACAGCGCGTTTTTAACTGATCTCACTAACCTTTCCCATGTTCCGCCCATGTGGGGCGCGCCTGGTGGGATGAACTTCCATTGTATGTCTTTTTGCTGAGATTCCTTTATTATTGCATTTTGGCTCTCTTTCCATGCTTCTGTCAGTTCCTTATTTGCGCCGACAAAGTTAGTGCCGTTGTCGCTGTACATGACAGAAGGTTTTCCTCTTCGAGCTATTAGTCTTCTTAATGCTAATATCATGGAATCTGCAGAGAGCGAAGCGGCGAGTTCTAGATGTACCGCTCGCGTAGTCATACATGTGAACAGTACGCCCCATCTTTTCTCATGGCGTCTGCCTATTGTTATATTCATAGGCCCAAAATAATCCACCCCCGTACATGTGAACGGTGGCTGATGGTGTGTCAATCTTTCCTTTGGCAGACCGCCCTGTGGTGCTTTCCTAGGTAATTGTTTGTTTACTTTGCACCACTGACATTCGTTATGAATCTTTCTTACGGTATTTCGAAGTGAGACAATGTAGTATCTTTGTCTTAGTTCGTTCATTACCGACGAATCGTTCCCATGATTGAACTTTTCGTGTTCGCGTTTTACGATTAAGCGAACTACTGGGTGTTTGCCATCTAGGATTATGGGCGTGTTGTAGTCGCTTGATAGGCTGTTGTCTGCCTGCAATCTGCCATTTAATCTTATGATGTTATTCGAGTCCAGAACAATGCACAGTCGACGAAGCCGAGAGCTCTTTTCAATTGGTTTTTCTGTTAGAAGACGATTTATTTCCTTACCGAAACTTTCCTTCTGTATTTGCTTAATCCATAGTTCTTCCGCTTGACGAATTAAATTCGGAGAAAGCGATGTAAGACACAAGTTAGACGATTTTTCGTAAGGCTTAATTTTGCTGGTTGAGGGATTATTTTTATAACGCCTGGTAATTCCTTTATAGCAAAATGTTGCATTTATACGAGTGCTTACGAAATTTTTAAATTTTTCCACAGCTTGCATAACTCTTGCCGTGGCTCGTAGTAGTCGAGTCCATGACGAAAATCTTTCAGGTTTAGGCAGAGATGGTGACTGGACTGGTTGGAGTGTTGCAACGGTTTTGCTCTTTTCTTCTCCCGTGTTTGTATTTGACAGGCGTTTCTTTTCTGTTGGCCACAATTCGGGTGAATCGTATAAGAATGACGGACCCGTATACCAAGGATGGTCTTTGTCGAAGTCACTGGGTACTTGACGTGTGGCGTCATCTGCCACGTTCATCTTAGTAGGTATCCACCTCCATTCCGATGGTTTACTTAATTCTTCGATTTCGGCCAGTCGATGTGCCACAAATGGTTTAAACGTTCTCGGATCGGAGTGTATCCATGCCAATACTGTTCGGGAATCTGTCCAGAATACTCGATTCTGTACGTTATACGTAGTCTCCTTTTGTACTGTTTCTGCCATTCTACAACCAAGCAACGCTGCTTGCAACTCTAAGCGCGGAATAGAAGTAGGTTTTAAGGGCGCTACTCTAGCCTTGGCACACAATAATTGTACTTTAACTTGATTTTTCGCGTCTATGGCACGCCAATACAATGCGGTGGCGTATGCTGTTTCACTGGCGTCCGTGAATATGTGTAGTTCACCTGACGTCATTCCAGCCGTTATACATCTAGGAATGTTCATCTTTTCTAACTTTGCTAAATAAGTCAGCCAAGTTCGCCACTGGTCGTTTTGTTCTGTGTGTAATGACTCATCCCAATCTACACCCGTTCGCCATACTTGTTGCATGATCATTTTTCCCTGCACTACTACGGGCGCAGCTAAGCCTAGCGGATCAAAAACTGACATGATCGCGCTAACGATTTCTCTTTTCGTAGGGGGTCTGAGTCCCTCAATGGCTTCTCTCGGAGTATTTCTCAAACTTAACGTGTAGCCGATGTCATCACGGTGAGTATTCCACGTCATTCCTAATGTTCGTTCGAGTTTCTCAACGCCACCTAATAGCGTACATTCTTCATTGTTAGTTTCCGATGATACCTCCTGTAGTACCGAAGGCTCATTACTATTCCATTCATGAAGTAGGAAAGATCCGGCCGCATGAATGTCCTTTATTTCTTTTGCTCTAATCGAAGCCGTCTTTGCGTCGGGAAAAGCCTGCAACAAATTGTCTACGTAGAATTGTCTTTCTATGGACTTGGCCGCTTCAGGATACATATGTTCATGATCCTTTGCGTTTCTATTTTTGATATATATGGCGGTACAAGGTGAGGAAGTAGCGCCAAATATTAATGACGTCATTCTATATTCTTGTGGTGGTTGTTTACGATCAGTTCTCCACAAGAACCGTAGGCTATCTCTGTCCCTCTCAATTACTTTCACTCTGAGAAACATTTCCTTTATGTCGGCTATTACCGCCACAGGGCCTTCCCTAAATCTTAACAAAACTCCAAAAAGTGACTGTATTAAATCCGGTCCTGATAATAATGCGTCGTTGAGACACTTGCCTGTAGTATGCGCTGCGGCGTCGAATACCAGCCTCATTTTGCCTTTCTGTGGGTGCTTGACACCAAAATGTGGCAGGTACCATGTTCTGGGCGATGTGGGTGTCTCCAAGGCCTTTTCCGCATATCCTTTTATTATCAGGTTATTAATTTGTTTTTCATATTCCGCTTTCTTGTCCGGATCTTTGTCTAGGCTTTTTTCGATGTTGTACAGTCTTTTTTCGGCTTGTGTTCTGTTGTCGGGCATAGTTTCGTGGTCGGATTTCCATAATAATCCCACCTCGTAACTCCCGTCACTTAGGCGATTACTAGATTGTTCTAGAAGACGCATTGCCCTTTCTTCAGGATCATTCCTTGGTTTTCGGGCCGTTATGCCTAAGCTTTCTAAGGAGAAATATTCTTTGAACAGTTCTTCCATTGGGTCGCCCGTTCTCTTTTCCTGTGTCATGTAATTAATGAAGTTCACGGGTTTGGATGTGCTCGTTGTGCATCCATGCATTACCCACCCTAGTTGTGTGAGTGAGGCGACCGGTAAGTTGGTTCCTTTAGACTTTATGTCTCGTGAAACTATGAGATGCCAATTGTCCTGACCGATGAGTACTGTCGGCTGGACTTGTTCGTAGACAATTTGATCTTCAATTTCTTTCAAGTGTGAGCAGCCCTTCAATATTTCTTTATTTACTGACTGCGAGGTTAAGTGCAGTTCTTTGATTGTCTGTGCACGTATTGTTTCTATGTTCCTTGCGAACTTTCCTTTCACACTTAATTTTATTTTGCGTGAGTTTGCGTCGTACATCTTGTTTCCTCCGACGCTTTCTATGGACAATCTTTCCTTGGGGCCTGTGGCTCCAATCGATTGCGCAATCTCTTCTTCTATCAGAGTGATAGTTGAGCCCTCGTCTAACAAGGCATGTGCACTTCTCGTTCCTTTTGGTCCATACAACTCAATCGGAATTATCTTTAGGTAAGCCCTTTGAGAGGTACTTACCGCGTTTGTGATGGCTGTTTTGACCGAAGGTTCAGTATCCTGTTTTTCACTCGCTTTCTGATAGTCATAATGCAACAATCTATGGTGTTTTAATTTACATTTGCCTACGCCACATGGACTGGTACGACAACTGTCTCTTGCGTGTGTGCCCCGCAAACACACGAAGCACACTCTAAACTTTTTGGCCATTGTCCATCTTTGACTTATGCCAAGCTGCTTGAATTTATTGCAACTTGGCAAACTGTGTTTTTCTTTACGCAACACGCATTTGTTGTATTTCATTGGTTCGCTACTTGATGAACCTCTAGAACTGTGCCTTTCACCGTTCTTCCCCTCGGTTGCGGATCGTACCGTGTGTATTATTTTCTTTTTTCTCTCGAACGCTCGCACTTTATTTTCCGTGGGGACATGTTCCGTTGCGTAGATTATACTATATTGGTCGGCCATTTTATTCAAATATGCGGATATGATACATAGCTCCGGTTCGTCTCCCGAATACTTGTACCTATATTCCATCCACTTATATTTTACTATAGTATTCATTTTACTCACGATTTGCTTCGACATTTCTGGTGAGTGCAAAAAGTGAGGTTTGTTTAATGCCCTAATGGTAGCTATACAGTTTGATATCTTGCTAGCAAACATGTATATATCCCGACCGTTTTCTCCCATTCTGGGTAATCTTTTAACATTTTCTAATTCATTGAGCACCAGTACGTCTGCTCTTCCGAACCTCCTTTCAAGGGATTCGATTATGACGTCGGTAGTCGTATGCGTGTATAGCAATGACTTGACCGCTTCTCTGGCGTTTCCTCTCAACGCTCTTCTGATCCTGGCTACATTCTGTACCTGGCTAAAATATTCCCGTGTGTCACGGAAATACGTTACGAATGATATCCATTCGTTAGGGTCGCCGTCAAATATCGGCAGCTCCTGCAGATATTTCGGGGGATCCTTTCTTTCTTCATTCTTACTTACCTGTTTGATGGCCTGCATTAGGGCGCTGGCCAACGTCGTAGTTTCGGTGTGACGTGATACTTCAGGTTCTTTCATTACTTTTTCTGTAACTTCTTTGTTATCTTCTGGCGGTTCCAAATGCTGTGCCGTATTGTGGGATTGTAACCAATTATCGACTCGAGCGACGCTCTCGGCCGGCTCCTCCTCCACGTCGGATGCCTCTTCTTCCGAGTCGAGGCGGGCTAACTCTAATTTAGTCCTTGCCAACGCAGCGGCGGCCTCTGCCTTCCTCAATTCTTGTTGGTGTAGCTCCATCTGTGCCTTCAACTCGGCACGTTTTTTACCAGTTGAGCGTGTCGATTGTCCTCCGGTAGACCTTGTATCGACGAAGGTATCACCTGAGCCTAATTGCGTTCTCTCCGTCGTTTGTGCATCATTCTGTTCCTTCCCGTTCTGTTCGGGAACATCATTCCTTTGGACCGTTTCTATGGACGTATCTGTCCCTTTGCTCCACGTATTTGTGGATCCGGACGTTCCAGCGGTTGACTCCGATGTCGTTGCGCCCTCTGTTGCGCATTTCATTGCTGCAGCCGCTGTCCGGGTTGTTCTCTTTGTCTCGTCCATTTCGATGCCCCCTAATTCCCTACGTTCCTAACGGTCCCTAGCTGTCCCTAGCGGTCCCTAGCTGTCCCTAGCGGTCCCTAGCTGTCCCTAGCGGTCCCTAGCGGTCCCTAGCTGTCCCTAACGTAACCCTCGTGTAAAGGTTTTACACGAGAACAGGATTGCAAGGATTGGACTCGTTTAGGATGGGTGGGAAAGAGCCTATCTCTCGTCAATGAGAGGTACCCGCGAGAGCTAAGATGGGGTGTCTTATTCTCGTCGTACGGTGGCCTCCTCTCACGGACGGGATAGTTACGCCCGAGTACGCACTTTGTTAACACCGCTAGGATCCGTACGTACCGGTATGCGTTTCCCTCTCACGTGGCAGCGAGAGGGTTCGACGACTTGTTTCTTCTTTTGGTGCCTCAAGCCCAAGACACCAGTGTTGCAGTCGCCTCGCTGCGCACCACCGAAGTTGCTTCCTGATGATGTGACGTGGTCCTCTTCTATGTTGTAGCTCCGGGCCGGTAACAGACGAACCCTTGTGGATCCTGCGATGAGAGACAGTATTACGTAAGCTGTCTCAACATCCGGCTCGAAGGACCATAAATTGTTGTAAATATCGTTGTAAATAATTTCCACGGCGCTATTCAATCCACCGGGCTCGTAGAGTGGCGGAGCCGGAACTATCTGCTGGGTTGAGGGGATCACGTGAATAAAAGGTCTTGTGTTGATTTTCTTAATTGGCTTTAGGGCTTGCGGTGGTGTTCGAGACGGTGCTGACTTTGCTTCATATAGAAGACGTCCGTAGACGTAGTGGATTTCCCTTAATTTCCTTCCTTAGAAGACGTCTGATGACGTATTGGATTTCCCTTGCTTCTTCTAGAAGACGTCTGGTGACGTATTTGGAACCGTTGTTCCTATCTTAGGAGACGTCTGATGACGTATTTGATCTTTTCCGTTTTTTTCCATTTTTCCTTAGCCGCTTATTAGGGTTACGGTGTTACCGTAAGGAGAGCCGTTGGCGGTTTTTTCCGTTAAGCCGTTATTTTTCCGTTAATGACCGTTATTCCGTCTCTCTTCACCACCCCTCCCCCTTCAACCGTCTTTATTTATTTTTCCTATTATTATTTTACACATATTATTTACATTGTTACATATTTTATTTACAATTTTACAGTATATTACTGCCACTTTTAAAAGATTTGCCAACTTTCGCGGGTTTTCTTACAACCTTATTTGTTTATACAATACTGGATTTTTCCATATCTAAATGATAAGGAAATGTTGGCAGAGCTTTCCTGTAGCAAGTACATTTCCATGTGATATTCAGGGGAATAAAAAACCGGCGAGGAAAATGCTTTAATGTTTACATATGTTACATTACATGTTCGCCGGATCCTGCTACAGGCTTTTATATAATTACTTAATTATACATTTTTTCCCATTGTTCTGTTCTTTACTTTGATTTTATACATTATTAACTTTGTAGTTTGACATAATTGGCAGAACAATGGGTACTTATTCTTATTAACTTACTTACTAAGTTAATATTTACTGTTTAATTGTATACAATGTTAATATTTACTCTTAATTAATAGCTTATTCTAAGTTTGTATCAAAAGGAATACTAAAGAGATAATGACAATAAAGAAAGTATACGAAAACAATAACAAAGAAATAATATTGAAATAATACAAAATAGAATGAGTACAAAAATGACACATTTTTTCATTGGCTATCGGGTGCAAAATGCTTCAGTAAAAGATAGCTATTTGCACAACCTAGATTGCTACTTTATTGACGACGTTTGCCTGGAAATTAGGGGGCGTGGCCTAATTTCGTGATGTCGTTTAAGTGCATTGTTAACAAATTGGTTGGATGGAAGACTTACTAATCGAAAATTAGTTCATATTATGTCCAAGTGGCTCAATAATAGCTTGAAGAATAAACACACCTGACTTAGTTTCTCATACTCAACTGACACCTGTCTAATGCAGCTACTAATTTTGGAATAATTAAATCTCTATTAATTGAATCTTCCGGGCTACTTGGGCGAGGTCTTCTTCGGGCCAAGTAGCCCGGAAGATTCAATTATTATGGACACCGGCCGAGAAAGCCACACAATTAAACTCCACAATTAAATCTTTCTTCGTTCTCATTACAGTAGTCCTAGTCCCAGATTTTGTGCTCTCGATCACAGTTGGCAGATCATTTTGTGAATCCATATTTTCATCAGAACTGGAAGCTGAATTGTCCTGTATGTATCATACGATGCGGAAGTTGATGCGGAAAGATATTTCTATCGGCGTTTTTCTTCTTCACTAGCCTTTAGTCGCGCCCTTTCTTTGTCAGCCAGTTTTTTATCCGCTCCAGCCAAAATACCGGGTCGACTAGGCTCTCTCTGGCGCCAAAAGATCTTATCTTCCTCTATTTTTATTAGTTGAAGTACATCCACGTGTGCAATATCAAACAAATTGTCCAAATTGCTGTCTTGTGATTTCTTTGGTTTTGTTTGTAAGTCTCGCCAAACTTTATATTAGTTCACAAGTTTTTTCACACAATTCGGTAACGATTTGGTAAGTATTCGTGCCTTTTATAACACTCGCGAATAGCGAGATTTGCGCTTTCATTAATAGTTAATTCCACGTTTCATAGAATGTTATAAAACAAAACTGCGAGTATTTGTCCATTGGTTTTGACCTCGTCATTTGATGTTTGATTAAAAGCAATAAGTTTACTGATAATACAACTGGAAATCACATGCACGTCGACGCGTAAGCGCGCGCTCGCCTAAGTATGCAAGTACTGACATGTTTCGATGCAAGTCGACACGGTTTGCCGTACCTCAAAGGTCATGAAATTTGATTTACGTGTATTTTGATATC
Organism: Sesia apiformis; assembly: GCA_914767545.1. NCBI lineage: Eukaryota > Metazoa > Arthropoda > Insecta > Lepidoptera > Sesiidae > Sesia > Sesia apiformis. Next base: position 3,668,185 of record OU611975.1, read on the forward strand.
AGACAGAAAAAATAAGTGGGTTTTTGAGACAGCCTAATATATATATATATATATATGGACCAGATACAAAATAACTTAAATGAAAATAATAGCATATATAGTAAATACAGATATATACATAACAATATACAATTTCCAATCTTATACCATTTAATCCCTCGACGCGCTGAATTAATCCTCGATCAATCGATCCATTTTATTCATTCAAATAACTTTCATAATGGAATAATTAGATTCTTTTCATTAGATACCGCGCATCGCTGACGTAACGTACCTGCGAGATCTCGTCAAAGTAACGTCCAATGAGTTTCTTCTCCTGTATGAACTTGACATTCTGTAGGGATTCCGCAGCCAGTTCGATGGCTTGGTTGAAGCCATTTTCTCCACCATATGACACATCCACTAATTTTATGATCTTGGCTTGGAGACGCTGTAAACAGAAAATATAAAGGTATGTAATTTATGAAATCAATAAATATATAATACACTGTCGCAAAAATATCACTTGATCAGTTTCTTCTTGGCGGGGCAGTATACATATTGTGTAATGTATATTTGTTTGTGAAGAAATATATTCACTCTGGTCAAACCTCCATCGTTTTTTAAGAGTCTATTATTGTATTGTAAATTTTTTAATTATAAGTATGTAATTTGATAAATAAATAAAAACAAAAATACAAGCTCACAACGCTCGTTTTTACAACAATAGAATCAAGCATCCGTATTTCTTTATTTAAATGACGAAGAGTAAGGGTTCAATAAATAACGGCGGTTTTTTAATTCCTTTAAGCGCCATAAACTAAACTTTCTACAATACTTCGGTTAGCTTGGGATAGTACACATTTATTCTATTAAATACATACCACTTCCTTTTGTTGTCGCCGTAATCGGGTAAAAACATTTATAAATGTCCCTAAAACACACTTTCTGGAACACTTAGGTACCTTTCGGGACCTGCTGGAGAGTATATATATATTCCACTAAATTCATATCTCTTTTCACTGTAATCGCGTAAAAGACACACAAAACGGGCGCCACGAGCAGGAAGAGTTAAGGTTCAATAATATGAGGGGTCTAGTAAAGTAGTCAGTGATCGACGATTTCATACAAATCTTTTTACAGTCCAGTCTTGGCTGATCTCATGTCAATGACCGGACTTTTTCCTGCTCATGGGGCGCGCTTTAGAAATGTACCTAAAACAAACTTTCTGCAACACTTACCGGATCAAACATATCAGACTGGGATAGTTCCGTCTTGAAGTCCGCGGAACCAGCTAGGATGAGTCCGGCGACGTTGGGCCGGTCCGCGCTGATGAACAGCTGAGTGGCGACTTCCGCGACCTTGCGCACGTAGTTGTGCCGCTTCTCCATGCGGAGCCGGGCGAAACGCAACGCAGACTGACCTCCACGACCGTGCTTTTTGGGCAAGTCCACGGTGAATTTGTGGAGTACCTGGGAAACATTTTTTTTTTTTTGTAAAATTAGGTTTTTGCTTCTTAATTAATAGATTTGTTTTCTGTAAAATTTCACGGTGACTTGGAAATGTTAATTGGCCTAGTAAAGGTTTTTGTAAATTTTATTGTGAATAGAAATAATCGGGCACAAAATTATTATTTATTTCTGTATAGTGTATACTATTATTTATTTTATTATATTTAAACCAAGATTGCACTCGCATCCCAATTTCTGTTTGATCTGATGGTTAACTAGTAGAAAATGCCACATGGCATTAAGTCCGCGATTTGTACAATTACTTGTGCAATCAAGTTTAAATAAATAAAATCACAGTACTGAGAGACGGTATTGTATTAAAAATGAATGGAAGAGCCCTCACGCTACGATGAATAAATAATTAGTTTGTTCTCATTTAGGACACGTAACATAGATAGCATTAGGTTACTCGTGAATATTGGCTAATCGTATATATAAAGATTAAAGTCACAGCAGTAACTCTCAATAAACGCATACAAGTGTTTATAATCATATCAATGATTGGTTGACAAATTCTTACATATGTATATTGCATTATTGATACCCAACTATTTATTTGAATTTTTCTCCAAATGAGCAACTATCACTCCAACACTGTCTCAACTATCACACATTATCTGTAATGCTGTTCTGGTATTACCCTACACCATAATATCACTCACCTCTCTCGTATTCCCTTGCAGAGTACCAAACAGAGCTCCATTACCATCCATAACAATGAATCCAAACTTATTGTCATCTGCCAGCAGAGCGGTCAATGCTTCTGTATGGAACTTATTGTCGCAAAGGTATAGAGATGTGTTGATTGGTTTGAATGGTTCAAAGTCGATGTTAACCTTCTTCTCCTTGCCCTCTTCGGTGACGATCGTGCCGCAGTAGATTACCAAGCCATTGGGGGGCACTAGAAAGAAGAAAAGAAATGAAATAGATATATACACTGGCAAGTGGGCAAGCAGTATTATCTACCTGCTACCATCCCTTAGTCGCCTTTTACGATACCTAAAGGGCTAAGGGCTGTTGTAGGCTCTTTGTTATGTAGTTACTCAGGGCTTGTGGTAGCCCTTTTGTTATGCATGTTAGTTGTATATAGCTTTAGAAGAGCACCAAGCACCCCATCTGACCGTGAGTGTAGTAAAAGGTGACTAAGGCATAACAAAGTCACTACCATAAACCCTGGGGAACTACACTACTTGTAAAAAGTGGATTTGCCAACCTGCTTGGCTAGTGTTGGGTTTTAGGATCATGAATACATCATTTATTAACTAACATTAATAACAGTTTTAATACATTCCTTGTGCAAAAGACAATGTGTATGGTGTGTGTGGGGGGGGTACAGCGGGAGAGGAGATTCCAGGGAATTTTTTTAGGACTTTTGAGACATCCACCTCATAACATTCTGGATACACACTTAACAGTTGGCATCCACTTCCTGTTAAAACTACCTTACCTTTAGTATACAACTTGAGTCGATGCTGTACAGATGTGATAGCTCCAAGCACTGAGAGGCGATTCACTCGGGACTTGATGTTTGAAGCTGTCCCAAATTCATCAGCCAACATCTTGGAGACCCGGGAGATCTGATCCTTGGGAGGGATGATCAGAGAGATCATTGAGGTGCCATTCCTGGAAAGTGACAAAATGGTTATTATTGATTTGTACTCATATGTGAAGTATCTTTAAAATAACCCCTGATGTGTAAAGCTGACTTTGAATTTCACAAGGTTTGTTTACTTTATTTTTACAATAGTTTTAATTTGTACAAGTTAGTGACCTACCTGTGGAGATTTAGGAATGGATTTGGACAAAATATTGTTAAAATGGAAAAGGATGGGAGAAGATGGAATGTGCTCTGACTAACTCCTTCACTACTGAAATATGCACATTGGGAAAACAGGATAAAGTGGGAAATGCAGTAAATTTTATGTAGTCTTCTGTGAGAGTGGGGTAATGTAGTTGTTCGAGTGTGCCCAATGACGCAGCTCCCAAATTGTATTATACAATAATAATGTAATATAGTACTTAATGCACATTCATTAATTAAAGCAGACTTCTAAAATGTGGGATAATTCACTGGATGATATCAATTATAAATATCTGTTTTTGTGTTATCAAAATAGAAAAGGCTGTGTCTAAATTATGATTGTCAAAGTGAAATGTTCACAGTTTCGGATATCAACTCTCTACGTAATGTAAGGCGGCTAAATGAAACTACACTCAAAACCAGGGTTCTTAACTTAGCCTTCTGGTGTGACTTAAATGCTGAGTGGAGCTACTTTTGACATCACACTGCAGCGGTAATGCTTTCATTTTACTACAAATATTTATATGTATATTATATAGAATAAATTATTTCTTTTAATAATTTATTGTACACACATAACATAAAAAGGAAGAAAAGGAAGGCAAGCATATGTTGTGGAGATTTCTTCCAGCGACATGAGAAAGCGACATATAGGTCAAGACAGAAAGGCAGAGGCCTAGTGCATACAGAAAATTTGTATGTATAATAGTAGTACAATAATACTAACAAAATACATAATAATATATTTATATATACATATACAATAGGTAACATACACAAATAATAAATATTACATATAAAATATATAGGTGCATATTATAACATATATGTATATTTAATATATAACTAATTGAAAAAAATAATGCTCTTTTAATGTTTTATTATTATTATGGCTGTGATAGGCTATGCAAGGTGTACACTGATGCTCTCAATCTGGTTTTTGTCACTTGTGCATATTTTTAGCATAGTATCTGTCTAGTTAGTTCTTGAACTGGATTACAGAATATGCATCTATGTTTTCTAGAAACCAGTTCCACTAATTAGCCACACAGTTTGTTTAGATTTCCCATAAAGGTCCAGAGTAGTCAGCAAGGTATTTGTGGAAGCTCCAAAGAAAACACCGAGCTCAGGACAAAGGTATTTAATTCTTGAGATTCACAGCGGGTCATGTTTTGGCAGAGAATCTTAACACCGCGATCTAGACAGAGGGCACAAAGCCCTTTATGGAGGTGTAAGCAAATCAATCTTATATTGGTGACTTAACACAGTTCAATATAAAATGTTTATAGGGAATGGAGGTGGGGACACTACTGTCAAACTTCATTTTATGTCCTCTTAGATAGTTTTTTTTAAACTGCTTTTAAGTTGGATACAAGTAAGAATATCTCAATATTAATTTTAAAAATTATAAGTGTAAAGTAAAAGTAATTTTAAAATTAGTAAAAGAAGGAGTATCTCATATCTTATAAGGGAGAGCATTCATAAGTGTGCGATTAGCTTGTGGCTTGAACTGAAAATTAAACCCCACAGCTACGAGAATTATGAGAAGGGATCTTTAACAGGGAGGTTTGGGTTCTAAGGAGTCTAAATTTTGAAAAAATGTATGAGAAACAGGTCACACAAGTAGGTAGGAGAAGAAGGATTGATAGAGGAGTAAATGTATATGACAATTACCTACAGTGAGAACATATATATTTATAAAGTTATATATTATGTTAAATATGTTGAGTAAATAAGTTTTAGTGCTACACTTGTGTATGTCCAATGAAATTTTCATTCATACATTTACTTTCATTATGGTATGCTTTTTGCTTATGCATATGGGACTACATATTTTAATAATCATCTCAATGGAGGTTTACAATTACAGTTATTGCAGAGCTGTCCCATGCAAAGTGTGGAAAACAATGAAACAAACATGACTCAGTTATTGCTCAAACATTATCTTTTGGAAATAACATTTTATAAGTGGAAAGATATTATTATTTGCAGCTTAAAGGCCTCTTCAAGTTGGTGAAATATTTTTGGACATGAGTAAATATCTTCGGTTCATCACAGGGATATGGCTAGAAATACCAATGATGGTTTTGAAATGATATATATATACATAAAACTTTTTATTGCACACTGAAACAAAACAATAAAAAATACACATGTCCTCTCATTTTATTATATGTATAACTACATATTAATTATACTTAGTATGTAAGTGGTGTTGCAAGTTATCTGGATTACATTGTCAATTTTTGTATAATATTTAATAATAAAAAAATGCATTTTGCATTAGCAAATTACATAAGTTTAATAAGTCTTAATATGGAAGATCTTGGTCATCAAATTGGTAGTTTGCCCAATATGAAGCAACAATTAATAAATCGATGCTCGTCATCGACGGTAAATGCATCGACTGTCACGTCTGCAATGTTTTCCCTATAACCATAGGCGACGTGACCTTACGTATACAAAGTTGAAGAGAAATAGCGGAAATACAGTAATATTTGCGCATTTTATCCACATTTACAAGCATTGCGTGTCTATAACGAGGTTATACGCATGGGATAAGGCGCATGTGCGATTGAAATGACGCAGCCTCGTTGGCAATTTCACCCAATCAACTGCTCCAACAAATCCCCCCAAATGCAGCGAAAACTTTGACCACGCCGACAGACATGTGACCCGTCAATAAGTCATGGAAATCACTCACCCTCTAGCCATCTCCAAGCTCTTAATCAACTTCTTAATCTTCCATATTTCAACGTTGCGGTCCGCGGACGACTCTTCGGACATTTTGGATAGGGTTCAATTAAACTAATTTACCACAAAACACACTTAATAAACAGTTTAAATAAATAAATAAGTTTATAAGCACACCACTGAGCTTTTTCGAATAAAAAAAACACAGGGAAAGGGAGCCCAACTCGCGGTTCAAACTGCTAAAATCCAGATCGAACCGGACGGACGAGACACGTCGCGACTGTTTCACACACTATCTAGTTCACATTTACGATGATTTTCACTGGAACTTTTCTTCTTGTGCGGGGATTCTTGGATTTTTTCTTAATTCGGTTAGCCCTAAGCATGTGGGACGCAAAAATCAGGCATTACAGGACAAAAAGGTGACGTGAACAAACGATCGAACGATGTCTCGCTCGTTATGTCGCCGTCCGTCGATGAAACAAAAAAAAAATATAAATTTATTGCCATGAGTGAAAAATGTTAATGGTGTTTTACGCTTGTACTATTATGGCCAGAAGAATTTAGCCATTACGAAAAAATAAGAAAATGAGTATATATTGACGGTCATCAATAGTCATCATCGATATATAAATGATATGATTATTTTAAAAAGTTATTCATTTACTTGATTTGAAAAATACTTTAGTAATTTGCTTTGCCCATTGAGGTAAATTATAGATCAAGAATTATAGAATTTTTGGTTACTGTTGAATCAATATTTTAATATTTTTTTTATTTATTAGAAGTGCTTTGAAAGTAACATGTTTACACTTCAGGCCTATTTTTTAACATTATTTAACTTTTGCAACCCAGCATTCAGCCGTCAATCAGACAAATTAAAGGTTATAATTTCGCAATCACTTACGAAATGATAAGTGCGAAATTTAAACAATTATTACTACCGAATACAGTTTTTAACAATACGATTCAATATCGTTGTATAATACAGTCTCGATTTCTATCAAAGCGATGTATATGGCTCGACAGCTGGCTAGCTGCGGCGAGTAAACTCCATAGTTCGTCAGGCATGTCTACTTTGAGATTACGATTATTATTGAAAGATTTTCGTGTTAGCAGACTGTGGAGTGCGTGGACTCGTAATTATTTAGTTAGTTCTGTGCTTAAAAGGTGTAGGAAAGAGCGCGGTGTCCGTGAAGTGTGGCAGCGGTTTAGGCAGACTGTGTTTTTACCGCGTCGGACTTTCTTGTTATCTGTGGCTGCCGCTTATAAGAGCGAGGATGAAGAGCCTCTCAGCTGCGATAATAACATCACGGATGAGGAGTTGCAGGTAACTAAAACATCAACACATGACATTTTTAAATCTTAAATAATGTTAATTCAAGGACTTCACTGAGATAAACATAAACACCGCTTTTGTAAGCAAAGAAAGGAGGATTTGAATACAGTCTAAATTTAATTGCTTTGTTTTTTTTTATTATAGTGAAGTAGGCGGACGAGCAAGCAGTCACACGTGATGGTAAGTGTTACTGCCGCGCATGGACACCTGCAACACCAAGGGGTATGCGGGTGCGCCGCCGACCAACACACGTTGTTTACACGAACACACCAAATAATAACCTATGTTTATAAGAGTCGCCACTGCCCTATATGACTCCGAAACACTGATGTAATACCATTTCTTACCAACCACAGTAGAATGACTAACATAAATTGACATAGATAGTGATGTTACTACTAAGTTGTCTAGAATCCAAAATCAAAATATCAAACTTATTAAAAAAATACTAATAGCTTTACTATGTATGATTGTCAGAAATAACTGAAATTCATGTAAAATAAAACAAATGTTTATTCATAAAAAGAAGTTTATTTTACTTTGCCTTGCTTTGCACTCAGCAATTTTATTAAAATTAGCACATGCTTCTTCTTCCATATAAATTCTTCATTGATAATTAATTTAACACTGTCTTAAATTAGTACTTATTTTTGAAATTAACTATTGATTATATCTTTATTCTTGACAGCTATACCAATCGAAATTTGCTTCTAAAAGTAACACAGTGTGTAAAATTGCTCCAATATCATCTTTATATATATGTCATGTCATTAACATATGTCTTGAACAATTTTAAGATGCCCTCAATCATGCGACAAAGTATTACACTGAATGGACAAGTAAGGAGTTTTATTTTTCCACCATTCTCGTAACTGAATGTTATAAAATTTTTCTTTATCATCAGTGATATATAAAACTAGATAATCTTTGGATGTTCTTGTTCTTTGGATTTGCCATTGTAGAAGGTACTATAACTTGAGCTTGTATATAGAGCTTGAGTCAAGTCTATCTGTAATGACGAAGTCAATTTCATTCTGCATTCCACTGACCAGGCTTTGCCAGGTCCACTTCCTATTCTTTTTAAAGAAAGAGTACATCAAAAATAAACCCCCTCATCTCAAGAAAGTTTCTATGTCCAAAACCGTGCTGGCCAATTTTCGATTCTCCATTTTCTTGTACTCTCATAGCCTTAAAGTCCCCAATAACATGGTACTGAATAGGTTTTGATTATTTTATTGTAGTTTGAATCTCTCCTCAGGATGATGCCTCTTTTTAAATTTTGAATTTATTTTTACAGGACTTGGCAGATGAGCAAGTGGGTCACATGATGGTAAATGGTCACCGCCACCCTTTTTTTTTATGTTAGGAGAGACAATCAGGAACAAATGGACAATCAGGAAGGTCACCGCCACCCATGGACACCTGTAATACCAGGGGGTATGCAAGTGTGCTGTCAACCATGCCGAATCTTGTTCACAGCTATGTAGTTATGTACATTGGTTGGGTACATTTATTATTACCTACAAATATTGCTGTTTCTTAGGGAATCCAAACCATCTGCCTCTTAAAATAAAAACAAAAAGGAGACATTCTCTCTGTAACAGATACATTTATTCCAACGATTTTCAAAATATTTGTTTGCTCTTTTTCATAAGTGATCAAAACAATTAAATTAGTAGGAAAAAACTGTCATGAGCTAAACAATGTAAGGATTATAAATAAATTTTGCAACTACACATTAGGCATGCGATAAATTAAATATGCACAACACATGTAATGTACTGCATTCAACACATGATGCATTTGTGTGATGTCCACATTGCATTGTTTCTTAGTACAATCCAATCCAAATATATGATGTATACCATTCCAATTAAATTTGTCCAAAATCTGTTCTAGAGAGTGCAAGTTTGTCCTAGATTTAAAACTAAATGTAGCGATATCTCATTGATTTGGTTTTGTTTTTAGCAAATTGGAAATTGACTTTAGACTAACAATAAATGAGTTGCATACTGCACGTTTGTGATTTTGGCGTATGGTACCTCTCAGTGCTCATTTATACAGCATTAGAGCAAACCCAAGTGTGTCTATTTGCACCAAGCCTAATCCTAACTGCTTAGTTCCATTATGTTAGTCTCTTTAGCCATCTTGCACAGTTATGTATTGAAAGTTGAACTGTAACTGCGAGTTAGTTACAACAAATTAGTTACAAGTTAGTTTGGTTGATTTTAAGTCTAATTTGTAAGTTGCTGCACGTATATCAACCTCTTCTCTCACAGTGACTACATGAACGTTTTTTCTGTATTAGGCACTCATAGCAGACATAGATGCAGTAGACAAACTGTCACAGAAGACTTTATACTGCCAAGGGTGTGGCAAGAGGGCACTCGTCGACAAGAAGCAGCCAGGAGTTGTTTACTGCCAGTTAGTAGATTTTCATTATTCAATCCCAATCACTTTATCTCCACCACCAAGGCAAAGAGCATCTGTTCTTCGAGTCAAAGTAGTTTGTAGGCTGTAGAAACACTTTAAATCTGGAGTGTGTGTGTGTGTATGATGAATGTAGGGTTATTTTTATAGGAAAAGAGAATAGAATAGGAAGCAAAATTTAATTAAATCAGTACTCATCATAGATAGATAAATAGAATATTCTTTATTTTATAAATATGAGATGGAAAAATCAATATTCAATTTGCATCCTTACCACAATTGATCAAGACTGAAGATCTTAAATCAGTTATGATATATTATTGTTATGCTATAATAGGCAGCTAGCAGTTGACTGGTGTATGCATTAATTTTGCTCCGACATCCATTTTTCTAGTCTTGATTTGAAAATCCACCATTATAATTTTATAAATATATGATGACGATATATGATCTCTGGGTTGGTCTGATTTACAAGTTCAAAGTCATTCAGCGAGCGATAGAAAGAGGTATAGACGGAGTCTGTTTGCTGGAAAATTTTCATAACAAAGAGATTTGGTTGAAGAATTAAAGTTGCTGACATAGCTCAAAGAATCACTAAGCTGAAGTGCCACTGTGCGGGCCATACCTGTTGCAGGATCGATAACCGATGAAGTATATGAGTCCTTGAATGGAGGCCACATACTGGAATACTGGAAACGTAGCATGGGATGCTCTCCGGCCAGGTGCATTGACGACTTGAAGAAAGTCAACTGATAATGGCCGGATAAGACGATAACCTTTAGCGGTTGCGGTCCTTGGGAGAGGCCCTACATCCAACAGTGGGGAGACAGGCTGATGGTATGGTATAATTTGTGTTCTTGGATCCATGATACGGTGTAGTAGTGTCAACCGTCTAGCTATATACTATCTGGTGCCCGCGACTTTGTTCAATTGAAGTTTATAATGATTTTCGTGAGAACTCTATAATGAATGGTTAAATTCTTGTGACCCTAATGTCCTTTCAAGAGTCATCGGACATGTATGGTTTAGGGCAAGCGCAGAAGGCGCTCAACCACGAGCAAAAAGTTAACTCACTACATGAGCTATAATTATGCCAAGTTTCATTAATATCTGTCCAGTGGTTTTTACGGTCAGACAAACAGAAAGACAGACAGAAATCCAAAATATATTGTTTTGTAGTTATATCATTCGTACTTTATACAGCGATCACTTTTTCAAAAAATATTTCACGTACAGTCACGAATTTGTTGCGATTTTATTATATGTATAGATTTATTTATTTATAGATGCAACAATGCATCCTTGCCCGAGGGCGATGACGAGGGCTGGGAGCCCTACATGGAGGCGGAGGACGTCATCATTTGGAGGAAGGAGTACAAGCCGGAACAGGGGCTCTATGCTTATAAAGGTTAGTCAAGTGTAGAAATTTGGCTGACTTAACAGAAACTTTACTGTCATTGGTAATTGAGTGGGGAGCGTATTTATTCCCTATCCATCACAAACATTTTTCCAAATACATTCCTAAATCTTTAAAGGTAGTTACTTAGCAATTAAACAACTTTGAACGGTTTAAATCGCGTATATTTAACGTTATTTTTATCCCGACGTTTCGAACACTTTGCAGTGGACGTGGTCACGGGGTGACTAATTGATTTTATTTGTCACTTGAGTTATTAAGAAATTATTTGAACTACCTTCTGAAAAAAAATTTTAATCATAACATTCCCTATGCACGCACTGTATAGTAATCGCGAAAACCTAAGAAAATATTATAGGTAGTTACTGTCATTGGCAATTGAGTGGGGAGTGTATTTATTCCCTATCTTTCCCAATCATTTTTCCAAATCCGTTCCTAAATCTTTAAAGGTAGTTACTGTCATTGGCTTGAGTGGGGAGTGTATTTATTCCCTGTCCTTCCCAAACCTTTTTTCAAATCCGTTCCTAAATCTTTAAAGGTAGGTGGCGAACCCAGAGGCGTGCTATTATTTCTCATTCTGGACTCGTGTTGTTGTGTATCGCGCGTATCAACGAGCGGCGGTTGTTACTTACCACTAGCTGAACTGTGGGTATGTGTTGCTACCCGCTTTTCATAAAAAAAAAACATGATATATATTTGTTGAAGAGTCTGTGTATGTTACAAATGATACAGAAATCAAAATAACATTTTTCTGACCTCTAAGCATTCCCATTTTGTCCTCCAGGACCCTCTATCCAATGCAAGCTTTGGCCAATCAACTAAATCTGTATTCTTTTGTCCACTTTTTCGGATGCATTTGTCTGACGTGTTCAGTCCAGTTCCACTTGAGCGTGACGGTTTTGACATCTACATCAGTGATGTTATTTTTTGACTGTGGTTTCTGACAATTATCTTACGGAATTTATTGAGGATAGTTTTCCCCACTCAACGTGGATCGTCGGCGGTGTGGACTGTATAATAGGATTTCTTGATTAAAACGTCTTTGTTATTGTTTTTCACATAGAGCCGGGGTAGCGCAGAGGTACTTGTCTTCTTTGTTGTGTTCGGAGTGGAGCCGCTGGATGGAATGCCGGGAGCTTTTTTTTTTTTTTTTTTTTTTTTTTTTTTTTGTTAGGAGAGACAATCAGGAAAAATCCTGCATGGGACACCTGGTACCATCTAGTCTGGCTGGGCCAGCCTAGGTGGTACCAGGTAGTGTCGGACTCCTACCGACTAAAAAACCTGATTGCCTCAACATCGTGTATGTATAGTTCTTGTGGCCCTAGTGGCCTTTCAAGAGTCACCGGTCGCGTTGATGTAGGGCGAGCGCAGAAGGCGCTCAGCCAGGAGAAAAATGTGCGTTGCAACAGCCTAAGGGCTCCCCCGCCGGTAAACCGGCGGAAGGAACGGACCTCGGCTTAGGGCGTTGCATTGGGGGGATACCGCGGGATCGCGTGTCGGCGAGAAGCGCCCAGGCATGTGTCGATGCCTAGTGAAAGTGTTGGCTGAGGGCCGGTGTGTGTTAACGGTGTAACGAGGGGGACGTCCACGTCTCGGCCGGCGGGGACGGTGTCTGTGTACTGTGGTTTGTGTGGGAACCGCATTGGCAGCGGTGATCGGGTCGTCGGGATCGTCCAGGATGTGCCGCGGGCGACGATAGCGCGGAGGGGCACTCCTGTCCGGTATGTAGGTGAGGGAAGAGACAATCAGGGGGTTGGGATGGTTTGGGATAGCGTCATAGTAGCGTCGGGCGGTGTCTGTTATGTATTTGACGATGGAGGGAAGCTCCAAGTCCTTGTGGAGGTCAACGTTGCGCATGTACCATGGTGCGGCCACGGCCTTGCGCATGAATCTATTTTGCAATTTTTGGAGGATTGCAATGATGGAGGGAGCTGCGTGTGCGAACACAACGCTAGCATATGTCATAATGGGACGGACGAGAGTTTTGTACAATGTCAACTTATTTCTAAGCGACATTTTACTTCTCCCGCCTACGAGGGGGTTGAGGCGACCGAGCACAAAGGCGGCTCGGTTGCGGACGGTTTTGACGTGTTCTCGGAAGGTCAGTCTATGGTCTAGAGTGACTCCGAGATACTTGGTCTTCCTGACGAGAGGAATTGTTTGACCGAAAAGGGTTATCGGGAGAGGGGACAGCTTAGGCCTACGAGCGTTAGCCCTGGGAAAAGGGAAGCACATGGCTGCACTTTTCGTCGGGTTTATCTCTATCCTCCACCTCGCAAACCACTCACCTAGGGCGGTGACTGCGCGCTGGAGGCGTAGAGATACCATACGTAGGTTCCTATCTGAGGCGTAGAGGGCGGTGTCATCCGCGAAAAGGGCGAGCTCTATTCCTGGGGTGTGGGGGATGTCGTTAGTGTAGAGGGAATAGAGCGTGGGTGCTAGAACGGAGCCTTGTGGGACTCCAGCTCTGATTGGGCGGGGGCTAGACAGAGTGCCTTCGACTCTGTAGCGAAAAGTGCGATCGGTAAGGAAGTCTCTGATGATGAGAATGAGACTTTCTGGCACCTCCAGTTGGTACAGTTTATAAATTAAACCGTTGTGCCAGACCTTGTCGAAGGCCTTCGCTACGTCGAAGAAGACAGCTAGGGTTCGGAAGGGCCTCTTTTGATTGAGACGCGGGAGTATGTGTTCCGTTATTCGGTGCACCTGTTGGACACACGAGTGCTTGGCTCTAAAGCCGAACTGCTCGTCAATGAGAAGCCTTTTTGAGTTAATGTAACTCAGCAGGCGAGAATGGAGGACTTTTTCGTAGATTTTAGCCATTGTATTCAATAGGCTAATGGGTCTGTAACTAGAGGGATCCGAGCGATGTTTGCGCGGTTTGGGGATGCCGATGACGACGGCTTCTTTCCAGGCGACTGGAAA